>CM061067.1:71177656-72381976 GCA_030762895.1 Sophora flavescens
GGTTCTGGCACTAGAACATGAATAGTGTGTACGAATTTGGTCATAACTTAAGCTACAAGAATCCAATTTGGACGAATTTGGTGTCTATGGAAAGCTAAGAGACAGGGCTATATTTCTTATGCAGATCTCAAATTGAAACAAGTTCTCTTTGGTTATGAAATATCCGTCTGAAGTTAGGTATCTAGTCATATTATACGAAATTGGGCTTAAAACACTCAAACTATTTATTTATAATGGGTAACACAGCATGGGCCTTGATATACTTATGTTTACTATCATTATTGCCGCAATAATTTAGTCCAGGGTAGGTTCTTATCCTTATTTTTATTTTATTTTTTTAAATCAATTTTACATTATTGTGGAACCCATTGGATTTTTATTATAAAGAAAACAATTATAATAAACTCTTATACCACCCTTTTTTTTATTAAAATAATTACATTTGAATTTTTAGGATGTTACAGCTCATGGGTTTATCTGTAACGTATACTTTCTAATTTGATTACACATTTTACGTCAGTTGTTTATAAAACTGAGGTTAAAAGGTTATTTTTTACGTCAGTCGTATAAACAACTGACGTAAACGATGAACTTTTAACGTCAGTTGTTTATACAACTGACGTAAAAAGTCATTTAAATGAACCTGATAATTACAGAACTGCCACCACCTCCTTTTTAACGTCTAAGTTTTACTTAACAGACGTTAACCTTACCTGTTTATTACCTATTTTACACTAGTGCTTGATGGAGGAATTGAAGAAGACCAAATGAGTTTGCCCCAATGTTTACATTGACCATTCGGCTGGTGAAAGCTATAAGCATCTTTAAAACTCAGTAAACCAGATGTAGTACACCATACAGGTTGATCACAATCACTGCATAGAGGAATTTGGAGCTAATTGATATTATGAATCAGGTTAGGAAATTTATCAATTAACACTTGAAGAAAGCACCATTTACCATTACTGATAAAATAACTGTGGCATGAAGATGAGCAGTGATGGGCTCCGGCAAGCGTACCGGATAGAAGCAAGTAATATTAAAATGGTGAGAAACCGAGTATCGAACTCAGGGATTGGGAAACCAAGTACCACTACACAAATTAAACAACTATTTTAGATTAAGAAATAAGTGTGAATAGATTTCAAGAAAATAAAAGAAACAATAAAATCAAATCAAATATTTTTGGGATTCTAAATATGAAAAAGAGATTTCCAGGAATTGGGTTACCAACAAGACTGCTCATGTTACTAAATTGACTACCCCTCTTGTTAATTATTGAAATTTGATTTGAAGGTGAATTTATCCTAAATAAGTTAATGTTCCCTCTCGGGATACAAGAACCGTGCCCGATTAAACCAACCTCTACTCTCGTGGTAATTGAATTTAAATCGAGCCCTTTAAGCTTTGTGACAATTCAGTGAACTCTCGAAGGACCGCTTCTAATTCTCGTGATTTAAGTCCTAAGTTCAATCCCTATGGATCCAATACATAAGTTCACCGCTAGGTTCGTCCTTAGAGTATCTATGACAGGAAAATAAGTGCGCACCAAATTCACAAGTAATTCATGCAATATGAATCAAATCGAAAGCAAATTGGAATTAACAAAGGGAAAACATCAATTCATAACATAAAACAAGTCTTGGGCATAGCCCCAATTCCTAGAAATAAAAACAAGTACTCCAGCATTGCCAAGTTCATAGCAAGCTTGATTAACAAAAGCATAAAAAGAAAACCTAAGAGAGGAGAAGAAACTGAAGAAGAAGAGAAATCCTAGTTTTGCCTAAGGTAGCAGCCCCCAAAGTGATCCTATTTTTGAGCCTAATTGCTCTATTTATAGAGTAGGGTAACTTGAATCCCAAGCCATTACAAAATCAGATCAAATCAGGTTTTAAAATTCCAGATATTGCGCGTCACGGCCGTGATGCCTGTCACGACCAGGCCGTGACATATTCTGTCTTGGAAAACTTGGCACTGATGGCCTGTCACGGCCGTGATGGCCATCACGGCCTGGCCGTGACAGGTTCTGACTTTTGTGTACTTTTCTTTTCAGCCTTGTTCGATCATGGCCATGACGGCTGTCACGGCTAGGCCTTGATGGGCTCCGTTTGGCTCAGTTTTCTTGTATTTCAAGCACCGCCTTCATGCAAACTCCAACATAATTGGTCCTGAGCATTTTAATCTTCATATCCAAATCAATATCTTCAAATTAATTGTCAAATCTTATCATATCCTTTATTGTTGTGATAGGCAATTATTATCCAAATCCAATTTGATTTGGATCCAATCTTTTATCTCAATGCCAATTGAATTATCTTTTAATCATAATAATCCTAATCCAAATCCAAATTGATTTGGATTCAAATCCATCATATGGGCCCTTGCAATTTACTTGGAAATCTTCAATTTTATTTCAATCCTTCTTCTTTGTCCTTTCCTAAAAATAAAAATAAGAAAATCTTGAGAAAATAAATTAAATTCTAATTAAAATCAATTAAATCCACACATTGACTCGAAATAACTAAAATAGGAAAACAAAGTCTAATTTGGGCTAAATCAAGCATTCAACAAAATTTAATTGATGAAATCCGTTCTAAAATAATAGATAAAACATGACAAGACAGTGGATTATCAAGCATCAACATCAGTTGGAATATTCATCAAATCAATCAATGTTTAATCCATCCACCTGTCCTTCCAGAAGTTTATTCTTCTGCCATCTCCCAAAATCCAAGCTATGTTGTCCAATATTGAATTCAAATAAAATTTTATAGCAGGAATAACAGAAGATCTAATATGATAAGTAAAGGACCTTGCTTCCTTATGAATCTAGCTCTCATGAAAGTGGCCCAATGATTGCTAGAATGCATAATTTCCCAGCTTAGTCTCAGAATAGATGCTTTATTGATTGACATTATAGACTTCAAGCCAAGACCTCCATCACAAGTAGGGGAACATACTGTTTTCCAACCCACAGTTACCAATTTCCTTGTATCTACATCCCCTGACCACACAAAGTTCATAATCCAACCATCCACAGTTTTAAGGAAAACTGCTGGCCAATGGTAAACATGAAAACTGTATGACAGCATATCGGTTATGATCGAATTCACAAGTTGAACCCTGCCCATGATAGAAAGTAAGGATGCTTTCCATGTAGAGATTTTTGCCCTAATCTTATCAGCAATTGGCTTCAAATGCATAGACTTTGGCTTTCCTTTAAAAATAGGTATACCGAGATAATTGAAAGGAAAAGAGCCAAGACCAAAGCCAAGAATTTGACTAATAGCAGCCGATCTGTATGGAGATAAATCAGCAGCATAGAACTTACATTTATCTAAGCCAAAAATCTATCCTGATATTTTACCATATTCTTTGAAGAAAGCCATAAGGGTTCTTAAATTCCTTTTTGTTCCTTTTACAAAACACTAGAATATCATCAGCATAAAGAATGTGACTTGGAGTTTGAAATCCCCTAGGGCCAGACATAGGAACCAGCAGATTAGAACTGATAAGATAAGAGATCCCTCTACTCAACACATCCTCTGCAAGACAAAACAATAGAGGGGAAAGGGCGTCACCTTGTCTTACACCTCTTTTGCAAGATATATAGCCAACTGATCTGCCATTCACAACAAAGGATAGTTTTGCAGATTCAAGAATTACTTTCACCTACAAACAGAATTTAGTGTCAAATCCATATGCTGAAAGTACATTTAACAAAAAAATCCAGTCTAGAGTATCAAATGCCTTTTTAACATCAAATTTCAATGCTAAATTACCTCCAAAAGTTCTGGAATCCAACATGTTTGAAGCTTCAAATGCAAGACATATACATTCATAGATGTGTCTACCCTTAATGAACCATCTTTGTTGTTCATATATGACTTTAGGGGCTATGTTAGACAATCTATTTTCTAGAACCTTGGTAATTATTTTGAATTGGAAGTTATCTAGAGCAATAGGTCTAGAGTTTTCAATCCTATCTGCTCAAGGAAACTTAGGGATTAAAGAAACAAGATTGGACTTCATACCAGGAAGAATCCAACTCTGTTTAAAAATTGACGCACTGATTTTGAAACATCTTCTGTAATGACACTCCAAAAAGCCTGATAAAAGGCTCCTCCAAAGCTATCTGGGCCAGGGGCACCTAAAGCATTCATGGAGAAGATGACAGACTTGATTTCCTCCATAGAGGGCAGATCTGTAAGCATCTTATTATCCTCGGAAGATACTATAGAAGGGATCATTTTAGAAATCCAGTCATTGGTTCTGCAACTATTATCTGAGACATAAAGAGAAGAATAGAAATCAATAACATGATTCTCAATCTGCTGTCTTTCTTCTAGAATCTGATCCCCTCGTTTCAGCATAGTCATTTGTTTGAAAGAACTTCTTATTTTTGCAATTCTATGAAAATAAGCAGTATTTCTGTCTCCATGGCAAAACCAATCCACCTTTTCTTTTTGTTTCCAAAAGGATTCCTCATAAGAAAGGGCTTTTTGCAAATCAATTTTAGCTTTAACTTCAGCTTCATGAAACTCATCAGTGTAACCCTCATTAGAGATTTTCAACTGAATAAGATCAACAACAGCTATTGCTTTGTCCACATTTTCATGAATATTGCCAAAAACAGCTTTGTTCCATACTTTAAAAGCTGCTTTGAGGGCTTTAAGTTTATGAACTAGCACATACATAGGATAACCAACTACCTCCTTAGACCAAACTGCTTTAACCAACCTCAAACAATATGGATGTTCAATCCACATTTGCTGAAATCTAAAATAGGAAGGGAAGTTTCTCACACCTTTATCAAGGATCATTAGCAAAGGATAATGATCAGAAAACATCCTTGTCAAAGTACAGCAAGATGAGTTCTCCCAAAAGTTCAACCAATCACTATTACAAACAGATCTGTCCAACCTTTTGTTAGTATGTTGGCTGCCAATTCTGTAATTAGTCCAAGTTAAATCAACACCTTTAGTTTGAAGATGAATAAGACTGTTATTGTTTGTCCAAAATCTGAAATCATCACAAGAGATCCTAGAAGGAACACCTCCACCCCTCTGCTCATGAGTTCCCAAGATGGCATTAAAATCACCAATGAATAACCAAGGACCAGGGTTCTGATTTTGCAGCTCAGACATATCATTCCAAAGCTGTTTTTTAGTCAGATATGATGTGGAAGCATAGATAGCAGAAATAAAAATAGGCTGAGTTACAATAAATATGGAAAAGTTGCAATGCTGAGAAGAGGATGAAATAAAATTAGGGAACAGAGGCCTTTTACAAATACACCAAATGTTAGGAAGTAAAGGACTTCTCGAGTTAATCAAAAAAGGCTTCATATCTAACTAATTCCAAAATGAAGCAGGGAGCTGATCCATAGCAATCCAAGGCTCTGCTAGAAAAACAAAGTATGGCTTGTTTGAGTTACATAACTTCTTTAAGTAGACCCTAGTATTCTCATTTCCAAGGCCTTTTATTTTCCAAAAAAAGATCTTCGTCAAACAGCTTTGGAAAGAGCACCCCTATTTCGGGTGTTATAACCATCCACTTTAATGGATTGCTTCTTTTTTTGCTCAAGTTTCTTTTTCTCAGACTTCGATAAGACTTCTGTATATTCACTTTCTGCATTGTTGTTTTTCACCACTACTGGAGACTTAGTAGTTGATTCAATATCATCTTCAGCTACCATTTGATCAGCCCAAAATCTTCCAATAACTACCAAGTCCTTAGTCACAGTGGGGGGAACAATTGAAGCAACTGCCATTGAATTGACAGAATTCTCCTTACTAGATAATAAAAACTGATTGCCTTGAATCTTCATCAGATATGGATTCATCCTCAAAGAGAATTCCTTTTCCTTTATCGGCATTAGAATTCTCACAGCACATATAAACAGGAGTAGATTTTGCCTCTTGAGTAGAACAACAAATTGAGTACAAGGCACAGGTTCTGAATTAGCAATTGGACTTTGATTATTCACCATCAACTTTTCGAGGAACATCCTTATGAACAATCCCAGTCACAGTCTCCTTTTGCACATTAGTAACACAAATATTGGAATTAACAAATCCTTTAATAGGATTTGGATCAGCGAATTGTTCCTCAATTAAATTCTGTAATTCCTCCTCACTCCTTAAAACAAGTTCATGGGGAATATCTTCAACACTAACAACATGGATTTTTAGGGAATTGGGTCAATAGTGATTTTATTAAGGACTAATTTGGGAGCTAAATAAGAGAATAAAATAGATGATTTTCTTGGGGAACAAAGAAGCAAAAAATGGAATTTTAGATTTGGGGGTCTAAGGTTTGCAATGGACTAGGAGGAGAATGATCATATGCATCCCCCAAACTTAAGGAGAGACTTCAATTTACTACCCAGTCTACACACCTATTCCCCACTCTCATAGTATGGGAGAAAGTAACTAGTCAATCTTTATCTTGCCAAGTTGGAATCTTATAAGTTAGCTTCCTATGACAAAACTTTCTTGGTCCAAATTGTAGAGCATATATAATGACCACTAAATCAGTAAATCTAACTCAACTATAACCTTCTTCGAGCTTTTATCCTACGCAACTTCCAACCCTTTAAGAATACCTCACAATTTGGTAGTAAATGCCTTGTAATTATATTAAAGCCAAACCTCCAACCCTTTAACCATATACAGATACCAACATTAAAGCCAAACTTAATATCACTTAATATAATAGCACTAGTAAACTTAATATAACATTTTTTAATCATTATTATAGCTAACGTCAAAGAAGATGCATCTTGTTTCCGGTCGGGATTCTATCAATTAAGAACTCAAAAGTTAAGAATCTTTACTTGGGTCAATTTTAGGATAGGTGGCCTCCTAAAAAGTTTTTCCAGAAAGTGTGTGAGTGAGGACAAAGCATGCTGACAAGACTCGTGTTGATTTGTGGGGACTGTCATCAATCCTGAAAAGCAGTCTGTGATTCTACAATTTACGTCTTTATAGACAGGTGTGGATGTATCTAGAACTGGAAGTAAATATGCAGGTACATACCAAACTTACATGGGGACCTCTATAGTTAGAGAGTAATTTGGGTCATAACTAACTTTTTAGGGAATCGGGTCAATAGTGATTTTATTAAGGACTAATTTGGGAGCTTGATGCGTGTTCTTTAAAACAGGCAAGTGCACCTTGTCGCAATCAAGTAATACGGTGGTGAGACCGGCTATCGTATCCACAGGGATTGGATGTCAATTACCAGTTCGCAAATTCGACAACTATTTAGACTTAACTAAAGTGTGAGGGATTAAAACAGAAAATAAAGAAATAAGATATTTTTTGTCTTTTTGGAATTATGTCAAACACTTGGTATGCAAACAGGGATGTGGCTAGAATTGTCAGGGTTAGACTACACTAATTCTCCCTTAGTTGCAATGAAATGGCTTCTAACACAAGTCCTAATTCAATTATGCCAATCAAGCCTTTTCTAAAGTACTCAAGCCTAATGTCTTAGGTGCATTGAGCCTAAAACCCCAAATTAAACCCTAATGTCTTAGGTGGAATAACCTGAGATTTTGCATTAAGTTAAGACTTATAAGATTGCAAGCAGCCAACACCTATGTCTAGATTCTTGACCTACTTGGCATATGATTCATGAGCATGCCTTAATACCAACCTTTCAGTCATCTATTAAAGCAACAAATCATTCCTATGGGTAGCTAATCCAAGGAAAGCATTAAACACAGAATCACATACTCATAACGAAATAGAAACTTGTATTAAAATACCAAATCAATTACAACAAGTTCAGAAAAGTTACATCTAACCCCAACAATGGGGATTTAACTACTCATGATAAGGAAATACAAAAAGGAAAAAGAGAAGGGATGAAGAACACTCATAGACAAGCTTCCTCCAATCTTCTCTCCATCCAAGAGCAGAGAAAACGCCCCCCTTTTTGGGTAGAAACCCTCTCCAGCCTCCTGCCTCAGCCTGCCTCCAAGTGCATATTATTTTAGGTTAGAAGTTAGTCCCATTTTCTGTCTGCAGTGCTGTTATTTATAGGTCCGTCGCCCGTCACGGCCGTGATGGCCATCACGGCCAGGCCGTGATGGTCTCTGACTTGGGCGCCTCTTCATTCACTTATTCATCACGGCCGTGATATCCATCACGGCTAGGCCGTGATCGTTTCTGACTTTTCCAACTAGCAGGTCACGGTCGTGATAGCCCTCACGGCCAGAGCCGTGACACTTCGACTTTTGGCTCAATCTTTCTTCACTCTTCGCTCCCTCACGGTAGTGAGGGCCATCACGCCAGGTCGTGATACTCTCGCTTGGCTCATAATCTTCACTTTTCAAGCTCTTTTTCATCCAAGCTCCACCAAGGCTGATTTCTGGGCATTTTTCCACTAAATCCTGCAAAACAACACACAGAAACCACCTCATCCGTTCCAAGGGAAAAACTATACAAAATCAACACTAAATTGGCCTAACTATATGCAAATGCATGCCGAAATGTACATGAAAAATGAGGTAAAATCACACTCATCAAATCACCCCAAGCTTAAGACTTTGCTTGTCCTCAAGCTAAAACTAAGGCCGGAAGAGATAAACAGTCAAAGCATGGATAGTGAACTAAGAACCCGAGTAAAATGATCCAAGCAATAGGCAATTCAAACAATTCAGCAAGAGACAATCAATTCAAGTCCAATTAGGGGCTTAAGTTTCCTAGACTCACATTCTCACTGATTCGGGCACTCTTGCTCACTTGAAGCTCACCCCAAGCTTGTTTACTTGCTTGGCTCTCTTTCTTGCCTCACTCACTCAAGTGTTCAAGTATATATAACAATTCGCTCCATTTTCCTCAAGGAATGATTCCTACCATATGCTTGACTATCAACCAAATCTCCACTTTATTTATGAAAAACACTTAAGAATCAAGAGGTCTTTTATTTGGTTGTAACGTGGCCATGGGATTAATCTTTAGGTGGGGATAACAAGAAAGGGATATTTCAAAAGGCTAAACCAAGTATCAAACATTTCAACACAAGAAACCTTCTAAAATACCTCCTTGGGTTTTCAATACATTTTTCCACCCTTCTTTTCTTTCTTTTTCTTTTTATTATTTTTTTTTGTCATCCCCTTCTCTATTTATTTTTCTTTTTCTTTTTTTTTTTCTTTTTTTTTTCTTTTTCTTTTATTTGGAGAAGGGGAAATTTTTCAAATCAAGATATTTTATTTTATTTTAATTTTTTTTTTTTGATTCTTTTCCCAAACTTTCAACTACCTTTTTCACCCTTTTTGTGATACTTTAGAAGGTCCCTTATCAAGTATATGTATCCAAATTTTTCAGGGTACCAAGAAAAGCATTTTATTCATTTTGGCTCAAAATTGGGCAACTAAGGGTAGCATTTACACATTCAAAGCTCAGAAGGCCAGAAAAATACCTATTGCCTCAATCATTTTCAAAAATGTTTCCAAAAATTTTCTAAGCTTCAAAATGGTTTTAAGTCAAGTTCTAGAGAAAACAAACCAAGAGGAATAACACTCTAAACAAAGAATGGGGGCAGATTTAGTGAGTACCCCCTAATGGCTCAAAAGCTCACATTTATCAGTTCAAGAACCAGTGAAGAACACAAGTCTAAAGAAACATATGCTAATCATCAACTATCCAAGATCATCTCAAGCATATTCATTTGCAGCCATATCACAAGAATAAACAGAATTGGGTTCAAAAATCCACTATCACAATTTAATTGGTACTTAGTTCTCACAATTCATAAGCTCAATCTAAGCAGGGGTAACCGAATCATGCGATCATGCAACTTAAGCCTATATGAATGCAATATTTACAATGCAAGCAAAAAGATTACCCCTATCCCAAGCTTAAAGATTTACATTGTCCCCAATGTAAACAATCAAGTTGGAGAGAGGAGAAGAAAAAAATAAAATAAAGCAAAAATTGGAACGGCTTACCGAGGCGGTAGCGGGTGTTGGCTCACATGCTTGTTGGCTTTGTTTCTCCCTGCTCTTTTTCTCCTTCCTTTATTCAAAATCTGAAGACACTTAACAAAATTAACAAACCTCTTGAGCTTCTCAAATTATTCAAGAGGTTGAAAATCAAAAACAAAAACTAACTAAAGAGAAGGGTTAAGAAAAGTTGGGTTGCCTCCCAATAAGCGCTTCTTTAACGTCACTAGCTTGACTTATTAAAAATCATCACCTGGATCCTCCTCCCGGATCAAATGGAAATTGGGATGGTGATTGTAATAGTAAAATAACTTTATTTTCAATTCCACCCAGCCATTGGGTGAAATATCCATTGACCTTTAAAATTATAAACTCACTTCCTCTCGGGTCAAGTGGATTTAACAAAAGGAAGTGTGACAGACAAGTGGGAGGGGCTAACTTTCCAAAGTCCACACATGCATGCAAGCCAACATATTTATCTAGTGCAGTAAAATCAGATTGCTCAACATGCATGGTGGAAGGAGTGCTATCTAGATGCCCTGCCTCCTCACTTGTTGTTTCCCAAGGATTTGTGGAAGGTAATTCCTCTTGTTGTGGTTCACTCACCACCACCACTTCATTTTCAATTTCATTCATTCCCAGAACCAGATTTTTCTCATGAGGCTCTATGGGAATCATACATGGTGGTGGAGGTGGTAAATATGCCCAAAAGGTTTCCCAATCCTCCTCGGAGTATACATATATAAGCTCACCAGTCATAGGATCGACTCGTGATGGGATGTTATGAGATAGAGAAAACTCCTCGAAGAATTCTCCCAAATTTATATCGCCATCCCACCACAAGTTGTCCTCCAAAACAGGACTGGAAGCTTCCTTATCAGGTGGACAATAAAAATTTTCCATGACTTTTGTCCACCTTACAAAACAGAATTCAAAACAAAAAATTCAAATATATACAGAAAAATATCAAATATACACAGGCAATAAAAAAAAATGTCTAAACTAGTTGTCTCATTTGTTACTAATGATATTGACAAAGCCAATCCCCGGCAACGGCGCCAAAAACTTGATGCGTGTTCTTTAAAACAGGCAAGTGCACCTTGTCGCAATCAAGTAATACGGTGGTGAGACCGGTTATCGTATCCACAGGGATTGGATGTCAATTACCAGTTCGCAAATTCGACAACTATTTAGACTTAACTAAAGTGTGAGGGATTAAAACAGAAAATAAAGAAATAAGATATTTTTTGTCCTTTTGGAATTATGTCAAACACTTGGTATGCAAACAGGGATGTGGCTAGAATTGTCAGGGTTAGACTACACTAATTCTCCCTTAGTTGCAATGAAATGGCTTCTAACACAAGTCCTAATTCAATTATGCCAATCAAGCCTTTTCTAAAGTACTCAAGCCTAATGTCTTAGGTGCATTGAGCCTAAAACCCCAAATTAAACCCTAATGTCTTAGGTGGAATAACCTGAGATTTTGCATTAAGTTAAGACTTATAAGATTGCAAGCAGCCAACACCTATGTCTAGATTCTTGACCTACTTGGCATATGATTCATGAGCATGCCTTAATACCAACCTTTCAGTCATCTATTAAAGCAACAAATCATTCCTATGGGTAGCTAATCCAAGGAAAGCATTAAACACAGAATCACATACTCATAACGAAATAGAAACTTGTATTAAAATACCAAATCAATTACAACAAGTTCAGAAAAGTTACATCTAACCCCAACAATGGGGATTTAACTACTCATGATAAGGAAATACAAAAAGGAAAAAGAGAAGGGATGAAGAACACTCATAGACAAGCTTCCTCCAATCTTCTCTCCATCCAAGAGCAGAGAAAACGCCCCCCTTTTTGGGTAGAAACCCTCTCCAGCCTCCTGCCTCAGCCTGCCTCCAAGTGCAGATTATTTTAGGTTAGAAGTTAGTCCCCTTTTCTGTCTGCTGTGCTGTTATTTATAGGTCCGTCGCCCGTCACGGCCGTGATGGCCATCACGGCCAGGCCGTGATGGTCTCTGACTTGGGCGCCTCTTCATTCACTTATTCATCACGGCCGTGATATCCATCACGGCTAGGCCGTGATCGTTTCTGACTTTTCCAACTAGCAGGTCACGGCCGTGATAGCCATCACGGCCAGGCCGTGACAGCTTCTGACTTTTGGCTCAATCTTTCTTCAGCTACTGCTCCCTCACGGCCGTGAGGGCCATCACGGCCAGGCCGTGATACTCTCTGCTTGGCTCATAATCTTCACTTTTCAAGCTCTTTTTCATCCAAGCTCCACCAAGGCTGATTTCTGGGCATTTTTCCACTAAATTCTGCAAAACAACACACAGAAACCACCTCATCCGTTCCAAGGGAAAAACTATACAAAATCAACACTAAATTGGCCTAACTATATGCAAATGCATGCCGAAATGTACATGAAAAATGAGGTAAAATCACACTCATCAGAGCTAAATAAGAGGATAACATAGATGATTTTCTTGGGGAACAAAGAAGCAAAAAATGGATTTTTAGATTTAGGGGTCTAAGGTTTGCAATGGACTAAGGTTGAAGAAGAAGAAGTATTGGATGAGTTTTTTTTTTTTTTTGGACTTGGAGGTTTAAGGTTTGAAGTAGAGTGAAGTTGATGGTTGTGCCACTTACACCAATGGCATTGTTCTTGTTGTTTAGGTGATAACTCTTTGAATGAAAAGTTATTTAGATCCTTTTTACTGTGATTCTTTGCCATCCTTAAGGTTTTAAGTTTCATTTCCATTAGAAAATATTAGTGTGTCAATATTTGTGTTAAGTTTAGTGAATATCAGCCATTTGCTCTTGGTTGCTCTATCATTGTCTAAAAACTGTGTCTTGGTACGCAGAAAGCTTGCTGGAGCAAGGCTGAAGCATTGGGATACAAGGACTTGGTTGTTGCAGCAAGGACTACCTTCCAGTAGAATTGCACTAAAGGATAAAAGAAGACAAGGACACCTTTCCTCTATCCTCAAGGGCGCTGACGCTGTCACTTTTAAGGATGCACAGGTGCCTATGAACAGCTGCCCTATATCTTTTGGAATTTGGGCTAGGGGTATTCTATGAATTCTTTTTGGTTGTTGTCCCGAAATGGAATGAAAGATAATAGGGTTTTGTGTACTATAAAAGCATTTTAGCAACCCTAGTGATAGGGGACTTTTGGAACATTTATTTTACACATTGTCTTGTTGAGAGCGGCGCTGGTTTCTTTCTTCCTGAGCTGCTGTTGTTGTGTTTCTCCGTTGTTCTTCCTTTGTAATGGTTTTTTGCGCTTCTATTATATGTTTAACCGAATTATGTGATGGCTATGTTTGCATCTTCTTTTATCACGCATTTAATGTTGTTTGATTAAGAGTGATCAATGATGCGTGATTTTTAGATATAAAGGCAAGTGCACCTCGTCGCAATCAAGTAATACGGTGGTAAGACCGGTTATCGTATTCACAGGGATTGGTTGTCAATTACCAATTCACAAACTTAACAACTATCTAGACTAAACTATAATATGAGAGATTAAAACAAAAAATAAAGAAAGCAAAACAATATTTTTGGTCTTTTGGGAATTATATCGAACACTTGGAAGGCAAACAGAGATGTGGCTAAGATTGTTAGGGTTAGACTACACTAATCCTCCCTTAATTGCAATGAAATGGTTATCAACACAAGTCCTACTTCAATTATGACAATCAAGCCTTTTCTAAAGTACTCAAGCCTAATGTCTTAGGTGCATTGAGCCTAAAACCCCAAATCAAACCCTAATGTCTTAGGTGGATTAATCTGTGATTTTGCATTAAGTCAAGACTTATAAGATTGCAAGCATTCAACACCTATGTCTAGATTCTTGAACTACTTGGCATATGATTCATGAGCATGCCTTAACACCAACCTTTCAGTCATCTATCAAAGCAACATATCATTCCTATGGGTAGCTAATCCAAGGAAAGCATTAAGAACAGAATCACATACTCATAAGGAAATAGAGACTTGCATTAAAACACCAAATCAAATACAACAAGTTCAGAAAAGCTACATCTAACCCCAACAATGGGGATTTAACTACTCATGATAAAAGGAAATACAAAAGAGAATGAGAAAAGGGATGGAGAACACTCATAGACAAGCTTCATCCAATCCCAGAGCAAGGAAATCTCCCCTTCTAGGGCTGGAACCCTATCTCAGCCGCAGCCTCCAAGTCCCCAAGTGCTCTCTCCACCAAAAGCTCCCTCTTTTCTGCCCTAAAACAGCAACTTATACCAGTCAGTGCTGCGCGCATTCGTCAGGCGAGACATGTCTCAAGAGGCGAATATTAAAAATCTACTTCAGAGAATTGATCTCTCGCGAGGCGAGAGTTTCTTCGCGACGCGAGACCGAAAGGTTTTTCTTCAATACGCCCGTGAGGAGCATCAGGGCCTGGGCGTGATGGCTTCTGTTTGCAGACTCGCGAGGCGAGACATGGGTTCGCGAGGCGAACCAGAAAGGCTTGCATTTTCTCCAACAGTCAGCTTTCAGGGTCGCGGGGCGAATCCAGGCTCGCGGGGCGAATCACCGAATCTCGCTTGGCTCAATTTCTTCTCTTTTCAGGCTCTTTTTCATCCAAGCTCCATCAAGGCTAATTTCTGAGCATTTTTCCATCAAATCCTGCAAAACAACACACAGAAACCACCTCATCCGTTCCAAAGGAAAAACTATACAAAATCAACACTAAATTGGCCTAACTATATGCAAATGCATGCAGAAATGTACATGTAAAATGAGGTGAAATCACACTCATCAAATCACCCCAAGCTTAAGACTTTGCTTGTCCTCAAGCAAAAACTAAGGCCAGAAGAGATAAACAGTCAAAGCATGGATAGTGAACCAAGAACCCGAGTAAATGATCCAAGCAATAGGCAATTCAAACAATTCAGCAAGAGACAATCAATTCAAGTCCAATTAGGGGCTTAAGTTTCCTAGACTCGCATTCTCACTGATTCGGGCACTCTTGCTCACTTGAAGCTCACCCCAAGCTTGTTTATCTGCTTGGCTCTCTTTCTTGCCTCACTCACTCAAGTGTTCGAGTATATATAACAATTCGCTCTATTTTCCTCAAGGAATGATTCCTACCATATGCTTGACTATCAACCAAATCTCCACTTTATTTATGAAAACACTTAAGAATCAAGAGGTCTTTATTTGGTTGTAACGTGGCCATGGGATTAATCTTTAGGTGGGGATAACAAGAAAGGGATATTTCAAAAGGCTAAACCAAGTATCAAACATTTCAACACAAGACACCTTCTAAAATACCTTCTTGGGTTTTCAATACATTTTTCCACCTTTCTTTTCTTTCTTTTTCTTTTATTTCTCACTTCTCTTTTTTGTCATCCCCATCTCTTTATATTTTTCTTTTCTTTTCTTTTCTTCTTCTTTTTTTTTTTTTTTTTTTTGAAATTGGAGAGGGGAGATTTTTCAACTCAAAAGAATTATTTTTTTTCTGATTCTTATCCCAAACTTTCAACTACCTTTTTCACCCTTTTTGTAATACTTTAGAAGGTCCCTTATCAAGTATATGTATCAAAATTTTTCAGGGTACCAAGAAAAGCATTTTATTCATTCAGCCTCAAAATTGGGCAACTAAGGGGTAGCATTTCATCATTCAAAACTCAGAAGGCCAGAAAAATACATATTGCCTCAATCATTTTCAAAAATGTTTTCAAAAAATTTTAAGCTTTAAAATGGTTTCAAGTCAAGTTCTAGAGAAATTCATCCAAGAGGAGCAACACTCAACACAAAGAACGAGGGCAGATTTAGTGAGTACCCCCTAATGGCTCAAAAGCTTACATTTATCAGTTCAAGAACCAGTGAGAAACACAAGTCTAAAGAAACATATGCTAATCATCAACTATCCAAGATCATCTCAAGCATATTCATTTGCAGCCATATCACAAGAATAAACAGAATTGGGTTCAAGAATTCACTATCACAAAAAAAAATTGGCACTTAGCTCTCACAATCATAAGCTCAATCTAAGAAAGGGTAACCGAATCATGCAATCATGCAAACTTAAGCCTATATGAATGCAACATTTACAATGCAAGCAAAAAGATTACCCCTACCCCAAGCTTAAAGATTTACATTGTCCCTAATGTAAACAATCAAGTTGGAGAGAGGAAAGAAAAATAAAATAAAACAAAAGAAAAATGGAACGGCTTACCGAGGCGGTAGCGGGTGCTGACTTTGCTTTTTCTTTGCCCTTTTTGCTCTTCTCCTTGTCTTCTTGCTCTCCCTTCCTTCCTTCTTTCCCTGAAATCACTTGGCAATTTTATTAGTAAAAGAAAACTCTTGAGCTTCTCAAATTATTCAAGAGTTTGAAATCAAAAATCAATTCTAACTAAACAAAAAGGAAAAAAGGAAAAGGAAAAGAAAAATTGGGTTGCCTCCCAATAAGCGCTTCTTTAATGTCACTAGCTTGACTTATTGAAAAGCATCACCTGGATCCTCCTCCCGGATCAAATGGAAATTGGGATGGTGATTGTAACAGTAAAATAATTTTATTTTCAATTCCACCCAGCCATTGGGTGGAAATTCCATTGACCTTTAAAATTATAAACTCACTTCCTCTCGGGCCAAATGGAATTGTCAAGAGGAAGTGTGACAGACAAGTGGGAGGGGCTAACTTACCAATGTCCACACATGCATGCAAGCCAACATATTTATCAAGTGCAGTAAAATCAGATTGCTCAGCATGCATGGTGGAAGGAGTGCTATCTAGATGCCCTGCCTCCTCACTTGTTGTTTCCCAAGGATTTGTGGAAGGTAGTTCCTCTTGTTGTGGTTTACTCACCACCACCACTTCATTTTCAATTTGATCCATTCCCATAACCAGATTTTTCTCAACTTCCACTTCATGTGGCTCTATGGGAATCATACATGGTGGTGGAGGTGGTAAATAAGAACAAAAGGTTTCCCAATCCTCCTCGGTATATATATATATAAGCTCACCAGTCATAGGATCGACTCGTGATGGGGTGTTATGAGATAGAGAAAACTCCTCGAAGAATTCTCCCAAATTTATATCGTCATCCCACCACAAGTTGTCCTCCAAAACATGACTGGAAGCTTCCTTATCAGGTGGATAATAAAAATTTTCCATGACTTTTGTCCACCTTACAAAACAGAACTCAAAACAAAAAGCTCAAATATATACAGAAAAATATCAAATATACACAGGAAATAAAAATAAAATAAAAAAATCGTCTAAACTAGTTGCCTCATTTGTTACTACTGATATTGACAAAGCCAATCCCCGGCAACGGCGCCAAAAACTTGATGCGTGATTTTTAGATATAAAGGCAAGTGCACCTCGTCGCAATCAAGTAATACGGTGGTAAGACCGGTTATCGCATCCACAGGGATTGGTTGTCAATTACCAATTCACAAACTTAACAACTATCTAGACTAAACTATAATATGAGAGATTAAAACAGAAAATAAAGAAAGCAAAACAATATTTTTGGTCTTTTGGGAATTATATCGAACACTTGGAAGGCAAACAGAGATGTGACTAAGATTGTTAGGGTTAGACTACACTAATCCTCCCTTAATTGCAATGAAATGGTTATCAACACAAGTCCTACTTCAATTATGACAATCAAGCCTTTTCTAAAGTACTCAAGCCTAATGTCTTAGGTGCATTGAGCCTAAAACCCCAAATCAAACCCTAATGTCTTAGGTGGATTAATCTGTGATTTTGCATTAAGTCAAGACTTATAAGATTGCAAGCATTCAACACCTATGTCTAGATTCTTGAACTACTTGGCATATGATTCATGAGCATGCCTTAACACCAACCTTTCAGTCATCTATCAAAGCAACATATCATTCCTATGGGTAGCTAATCCAAGGAAAGCATTAAGAACAGAATCACATACTCATAAGGAAATAGAGACTTGCATTAAAACACCAAATCAAATACAACAAGTTCAGAAAAGCTACATCTAACCCCAACAATGGGGATTTAACTACTCATGATAAAAGGAAATACAAAAGAGAATGAGAAAAGGGATGGAGAACACTCATAGACAAGCTTCATCCAATCCCAGAGCAAGGAAATCTCCCCTTCTAGGGTCGTGGAACCCTATCTCGGCCCGCAGCCTCCAAGTCCCCAAGTGCTCTCTCCACCAAAAGCTCCCTCTTTTCTGCCCTAAAACAAGCAACTTATACCAGTCGGTGCTGCTGCGGCATTCGCCAAAGCGAGACATGTCTCGCGAGGCGAATATTAAAAATCTGCTTCAGAGAATTGATCTCTCGCGAGGCGAGAGTTTCTTCGCGACGCGAGACCGAAAGGTTTTTCTTCAATACGCCCGTGAGGAGCATCAGGGCCTGGGCGTGATGGCTTCTGTTTGCAGACTCGCGAGGCGAGACATGGGTTCGCGAGGCGAACCAGAAAGGCTTGCATTTTCTCCAACAATCGACTTTCGGTCGCGGGGCGAATCCAGGGCTCGCGGGCGAATCACCGAGTTCGCTTGGCTCAATTTCTTCTCTTTTCAGGCTTTTTTCATCCAAGCTCCATCAAGGCTAATTTCTGAGCATTTTTCCATAAAATCCTGCAAAATAACACACAGAAACCACCTCATCCGTTCCAAAGGAAAAACTATACAAAATCAACACTAAATTGGCCTAACTATATGCAAATGCATGCAGAAATGTACATGTAAAATGAGGTGAAATCACACTCATCAATCAACTTGATTGAATAATTAGCTTGCTAAATTTGGAAGAATTAAGTAAGTGGAAACTTGATAAAAGATAGGGGTTAAGTTATTAATTGAAAAATTAATTGATGATGAGTAGGCTAGGAATAACTATTTATGTCCCTGAGCTAGCTGGAACGATCTTTAGTTAGAGGGTGGTGTAATTACTCTGAATCTAGGAATAGAACAAAGTTAATGAACCTAACCCTGTAGTGTTGGAAAACACACCTTAAATTCGTGAAGCTAGATGCTAGAGCATGGTCAGAGCATAATGAGGGCTAAACAGAATTTATGCTGCAGCATACCTGAAGCTGTTTTAATTATCCAAATCAACAGATCGTCCTTTTTCTGTTAACCGATTTTAATTTTAATTTCAAGTCACAGCTTGTTTATTTTCCAGCATCAACACCTTTATTTCAATTTGTTTGCACACAACAATTTTTGGTTACTTCATCCTAACTCCTGGACTTATAATCCGAACTGAAATTTTGTTGCATCAATTTAATCCCTGTGGGAACGATATTTGAACGAAAGTTCTATATTACTTGATGTGATTGTGTATACTTGCACAAGCTTAAAGACATCTGTTTTTAAGGCAACATTAGGCAGCTTTATCATTGCAACCTCAATCTCTACCTGCACTCAAGCACCTAAAGAACAACCTATTGTTGCTACACAGATTCATTAAAATTGATGAAAGCTCTGATTTTAGGTAGAGCTGTCATTTTGGCCCTTAGCCCTAGAGACAGCCAATTTAGCCCATAAATTAGAGCTGTCAAATGGGTCACCCTAACCTATGTGGGTCAAGACCAAAAAGCCCACATTAAAAAAAGCCCACATGCCAAAAAGTCCTAAGGGTCAGGGCCAGCCCATGGGCCATAATTTTTTTATAGTCCTATTTATTTATCTTTTTCATAAAACTTGACAAAGAGAACAACAACTATATAATCTGAACTGGAAAATTGTTTGCACACAACAATTTTTGGTTACTTTAACCTAACTCCTGGACTTATAATCTGAGCTGGAATTTTGTTGCATCAATTTAATCCCCGTGGGAACGATATCTGAACGAAAGTTCTATATTACTTGATGCGATTGTGTATACTTGCACAAGCTTAAAGACATCTGTTTTTAAGGCAACATTAGGCAGCTTTATCATTGCAACCTCAATCTCTACCTGCACTCAAGCACCTAAAGAACAACCTATTGTTGCTGCACAGATTCATTAAAATTGATGAAAGCTCTGATTTTAGGTAGAGCTGTCATTTTGGCCATAAGCCCTAGAGACAGCCAATTTAGCCCATAAATTAGAGCTGTCAAATGGGCCACCCTAGCCTATGTGGGTTATGATGAGTGTGATTTCATCTCATATTTCATGTACATTTTGCATGCGTTTTTCATATAGTTTAGGCAATTTTAATTCGATTTTTGTTAGTTTTTACCCTGGAATGGGTAAGGCGGTTTTGTGGTATTGTTTTGTAGAAATTAAGGATAAAATGCTCAGGATCAACCATGATGGAGCTTGAATAAAGATAGAGCTTGAAAAGTGAAGGAAATGAACCAAACAGATCCCATCACGACCTAGCCGTGATGACCATCACGACCATGATCAAGCAGAGCTGAAAAGAGAAGGCAAAAGTTAGAAGCCGTCACGGCCTAGCCGTGATGGCCATCACGGCCGTGATAGGTCAGCTGAGCCAGACCCTCAACAGGCAGAACTGATCACGGCCGTGATAATCCAAAAATTGAAAGCACGCCCATGACAGAACCCGTCACGGCCTGGCCGTGATGGCCATCACGGCCGTGACGCGCATTATTCATAATCTATAAATGAGGCATTTGGGCATAATAGAAGCAAAGACAAGACTTTTACCCTCAAAATACATCTTCTCTGAGCCAGGGGGCTGCGGTGACTGCTGTGGAAAGCGTCAATGGAGTTTCTTCTCTCCTTTGTTTCTATTTCTATGGTTTTGGCTTTCTCTATTATCATGAGTAGCTAAATTCCCTTTTTGTTGGGATTAGATGTAGCTAAACTGAACCTCATGTAATTGCCTTGATGTATTAATCTATGTTTATGCCTTCTTATTAGTGTTTGATTCCTATGCTTAATGCTTTTTGTGGTCTGATCATCCATGAATTGATTTTGAGATTTGATTTGCAATGGGGACGTTCTTATCAATTCTTGATCTGGAATTAATCACCTAGTAAACCTTGCATCTAGGAATGGATTTGGGTTTATTAGTAATCGTGTAATCCCTACTCTTAATGCAAATTCACTAATTAGGCCACCTAAGGAATTCGGGTTTAATCAGGGGATTTAGGCTCTTGTCATCTAAGGAATTAGGCTTGAGTAATCTTGTGGGTTGATTTTAATATTTGAAGCATAAACTGGATTGGTGGTCTTGGTATTGCATGAGGCTAAGGTTTGGTGAAATTTAATCCCAACATCTTTCATCATATTTGAAGAATCTCTTTTTCTGCATTCCAAGTGTTTGACAAAAATCCAAAAAGAACTTTTTCCTTTTATTTGTTTATTTTAACTCTTGATTGGGCTTGGTATTTAATATTGAGCTCCCTTCCATCCAAAGGTTCGCTTAGATAGTAGTTGATTTGGTACGTGCTAGTACTTGTCTCAGTCCTCGTGGGAACGATATCCCTCTTACCTCTTTATTACTTGTACGACTGGGTATACTTGCCTAGAATCGTCCAACAGGTTAGGGCCAAAAAGCCCACATTAAAAAAAGCCCACAGGCCAAAAAGTCCTAAGGGTCAGGACCAGCCCATGGGTCATAATTTTTTTATAGTCCTATTTATTTATCTTTTTCATAAAACTTGACAAAGAGAACAACAACTATATAATCACTCTAACATTAGGTAATAATATCATTTAACCTATGAAATTAACTATTCAAATATGTATTACGTGTTATAGGTTTTTCTTCACTAACAGCACAACCACTTAGGTAATCCAAGTGAATGGTTTCCCTTAGCTGGAATATTATCTATTTCATTTCAATAATTTGATATCAGTTGTCTACTTTAACCATTCATTTCATACAAGGACAGGGATGAAAAGAGAGAAAACAATGGTTTCTCTTCAATTTTGTAGATTTCTCATTGTTTTCTCTCTTTTCATCCTTGTCATTGTATGAAATGAATTGTTAAAGTAGATAACTGATATCAAATTATTACAATAGAAAATATTCCAGCTAAGTGGTTGTGCGGTTAGTGAAGGAAAAACTATAGCACGTAATACATATTTGAATAGATAATTTCATAGGTTAAATGATATTATTACATAATATTAGAGTGATTATAGTTGTTGTTCTTTTTATCAAAATTTATATATAAAAAAATAGGAATATAAAAAAAAAGGCCCATGGGCTGACCCTTATGACTTTTTGGCTAGGTGGGCTTTTTTAATGTGGGCTTTTTGGCCCCATGGGCTTTTTGTCCCTGACCCACATGGGCTAGAGCTAAATGGGCTAGGACTGACCCATTTCAACATATTTGATTTTAGATTTTTGTGTTTATCTTAGCTTCCTCATGCCACAACAACCTTGTTGGTTGTGAAAGCGAGCTCATAACTTGTGAAAGATGGTTGATGGTTGAAGAAATTGAACTCTCCATTGAGATAACATCATTTTGGGAGAATGTCAAAGAAGATGAACTATTCGAAACAATGTCATTTTGAAGTAGGATTTTTTTCCATGATTTCCACACTAGAAAAATCGGGTAGTTCCAACTAAGGGAGTTAATGTGCCACGTTGGACAAAATCTTAACGTGTCCCATGGTTGTAAAAGTTAGGGACTAAATGGTTAATATTTATTTCCGGGGACTAAAAGTGTTCTTGTATTTTTTAGGGACCCTTTGAGGCCTTTAGTCTATAATTAAATTTTCTAAAAAAATATTATTTTTTATTAATGTACAAATTATGTGTAAGTGCATTATTATGTTAATACTTGCAAGCTGGATACTAAGTTCATGCTTAAAACTCTCCTGGCTACTTGACTATATCTAATAAACCTGGCATCAATTAAATTATGGCAGCTTATATGAGTTGATTTTTATCTTTCTT
This sequence comes from Sophora flavescens, assembly GCA_030762895.1. NCBI lineage: Eukaryota > Viridiplantae > Streptophyta > Magnoliopsida > Fabales > Fabaceae > Sophora > Sophora flavescens. The sequence goes on from CM061067.1 coordinate 71,200,446, forward strand.
AATTAAAAGCAGTGTGGGTTTGTGGGGGATTCGTTACACACTAGACCAAACTTCAAATGTTCCAAACTGAGGAAATTTTCTAGCATGGCTTTCACTTTCTAAGGGTCAAAAGATCAGCAAACCCGTCATAAATGCCCAAACCAACCATTCCAAAGGTAAGCCTTCTAGTAGTTGTCCAAAAGACGCTGCTCTCACTTTCTGCATGCCAGTTTGGCAACTTCTTTGAAAGAGACCAACATACGAGCATTGAAGTTTGTGCATAAAAGTCCACTGTTGCCAACCGACAAAAAAAAAAAAGAGGAGGGGACAAAATTCCAAAAAAAAAGTCAATATATAGCACTTGAAAATCCAATTTTTTAAATGGATAAATAGGGCGGATTAAATATAAAAAAGAGATTTTTAAATTCAATACATTTACTCATCTCCTTAATTATTTCAATATGGCATATGTAATATATAATGAATAGTGAATTAGTATAATAATATTAAATTTATAGAAAATTTACTCATATGATTAAGGATTTCATTGTGATACACAATTAATGTAAATTTTTATACTATTATTCAATTATAATTGTTATGTTTATAAGAATTATGTTGAAAGTCACACATGAGATGATATATAATTGATTGATATTATAATTTTTTTTTAGATTTGTAGTATATCAAAAGTAAAATTAATCTGTAAGTATATTTGTAAGTATTTTTTGAATCGTAAGACCTATCCTGATCCTGATGAGTCCCCAGAACCCAATTCACCTAAACTTTTATTTCAAAAAAAAAAAAGTAAAATTAATTTATGGTCACCACTATTGTATTTAAACTGTGAATACTAGCTTAGTTCTTTTTTTTTTACATAGTTAATCCACCTCATCTATTAATTTATTGGAATAAGTCAACAAATTTAGAAGTTCAGGCAATCAGGGGATCACATGCAAGTGGGTGCTGATCCATACATCTAAATACAAGTGCTAGAATAGCATAACTTCAGGAAAGGAAAAGAATATATATTTACTTTAACAAGAAACTGAAGGGTTTTTTCTTTTGCGTCATGCTAACGAGTGTTATAAGGATATTCATTAAAGAATTCATAAAATATAAGTTTATATTAAAAAAAATTAAATATTTTATTTCTTTAAAAATTAAATACACCAATTTCGAATGAATTTTTTTTTAATTATTTCTTTGGATATGATATTTTGACACTAAAAATAGACACAAAAAATTGACACCCTAATTTTGAGTGATCTTTTTATCACTTTAATATTTCTCTCTTTTCATTGCATTGGTTAATAACCCCTCAAAACTAGAATATCAATTTTTAATATCAAAATATCATATCTCTTATTTCTTAACAAGTGCCCTTTAGTCGTCATCATTCTTCTTTTGTTACAACCCACAAGGAATTGAAGCTGAATCTATGTATTTATCTTAATGTCAAAACATCGCTACCATCAGGCGACTTAATAGGTAAAATCAATGATTAATTGGAAACTAGGGGTTAATTAACTAGCTAGTAAACGGAAGAAGTGTAAGGTTTTCAATGAGATTGAATAGTAATTCTGTACATATATGTATATTAAGTAAATATATGCCAATATGTAATAAAATATAATTTACACATATCAATTGTATAAATAAAATCATAAAAAATTGAAATATGTTTTAACATAGACTAAAAATATTGTATTATTATTTTTCTCTAATTGATGTTAGTTTCACGTCAAATAAATAAAGGAGTTAACTAAAGCATCTCATTTTATGTTAGTCCCGCATTTAAAAAAAAATACTCATATCTAAACCCGTACCTACATGGATAGTAACTTTAATATCCTTACCCGTACCCTCTGTATACCTAAATATCCATATACACATCCGTTACCCATATTTTAACTAAGAAAAAACAATAAATAACAAAAAAATATTATAACTCAATTAAATAACTATTCAGAGATCTTTCAAATCTACTTATAAAACATTACAAATCAAAGCATCAAACTAAATAAAAACATTCAAAATGAGTAAATATCACAATCAACATCCAAAACAAATTTTTTTTTGGATAAGCAAAAAATTTTTTAAAAAAAGATACAGGGCTACCCAAATCCATACATAATACAACAACAACAATAATAATAATAATAATAATAATAATAATAATAAATACCTAAAAACCCAACTTAAACATACTAACCTAAGCAAGATAAAAACAAATCCCCTGCTCAAACCATGGACCAACGCCCATATTCCGGAGAATTCTAACATGCTCTAGGCAAAATTCGGAGGAGCGGTACTCCATAGGTTTTAACCGTTGATTTATTATTTTTAAAAAAACAATGGTCCAGATTAATAAGGGCAAGTTGGGTATTATGAAAATAATTTTTTTTTCCATCTGAAATCCTAAAATCTCTAACACTTCTCTCATCCGCCGTCTCTCTCTCCTCCGTCGCCGTTATCTCTCTCCTCCGCCACTCTCTCTCTCTCTTCCACCGCTCCCCCCTCCACCTCCACCTCCGTGTCCTCTTCCCTCCCTCCACCTGTGTCCCCTCATCCTCCTTCCATGGCATCGATTTCGAGCACCAGATTTCAGATTTCCACCTGAGATGAAAGCATCCATGGCTACATGAAAATACTCATGAAAATCAATGGCTGGTTTATCCTGCTTTTATTTTATTTTAAGATGTTCATCACAAATTTGAACACAGACCCTTAATTTTCCATTTGACTGATTGATCATTTGCAATTTGTCATCAAGCTCCTCATTCCGATCCGTAACATATTTTCGCAGGTGGGAGATGAAAGTGGAAACATATAGAAGAAAAGCAGCTGAGGAGCCATGGGTCCTCCCCCTCCCTCCTCTGACGCCGTCATCCTTCTCCCTCCTCCGCCGTCCCTCTCTCTTCACTATTCGAAACATTCAATGGCCAACCTCAGATCCAAGGTCCATTTTCACCAAATACCGTCACAGATCCAAGCCACCATGGCGGTTGAAAACGCTCCGATCTCTACCGGCCATAGTAGCCCCAAACCTATGCCAGCCACAGCGCTGCCTCTGTTCCTCTCTTCGTTGCATAATAGCACCGGTGAAATCGTAGATGTGGCGGCCATGTAGTGAGTTCTGCAAAATTGAAATCAGATTCGTGGCAGTGGCGGCAACGACAAAATCAACAGAGCCTGATCATCTAGCAAACCCCCATTGAAGAAAAAGAGAGGCAGGCCCATGAAATATGGTCCTGATGCAAAGCCCGCCACTCCGACCGCTGGGGTCTCGATTGAAGCTGTTCTCCTTTTCTTTTTCTATAACTGGTGCTATGAATTGCAGATAATAAATGATGGCTTGATACAGATTTGAATGTGTCGAAGAGTGAAGGGAGAGGGATGGCGGTGACGGAGGAGGGAAAGAGACAACGACAATGGAGAAGGGAGGGGGACGACGACGATGCCTGAAGGGAGAGAGAAGGGTTTATTTGGGGGAGAGGAAGGTGTTTTCAGTTTTTTTGTTTTTTTATTTTTTTATAGCAAAAATACAAATTAGCCCCCTTGGAGTATTGTTCCTCCGAGTTCTCATAGAGCATTTTAGACGTTGCCTTACCATACATCACGGATGTCCAACCAAATTCGGCAACATGAAAAGCTTATGAGAGAGATCAAAATAGGACAGGACATGTGATTTTAAATGCAAAAACCGATCCAGCGCTACAAAAAGTTCAAGCATTGAAACTCCACTTGAGTGTGTCGATATAAAGGGTAAGTATGGTTTTTGTCCTCACAAAATGAGCGAATTTTGATTTTAGTTCCACTAAAAAATTTCTTTGTTTTGGTCCTTGAAAAATCTAAAATAACTATTTTTGGTCTCTACTATCATGTGACATCTATTAAGTACTTATGTATCTAATAGAAAGTCATATGATCATCAAAGGTGACACACAAATGACACAATGACATCTATAGTGTCATTATTGACAAATGATTCCACTAAAATTTTTCTTGATTCTTAAAATGAATTATATTTATCGTTCTTAAAATGGATGATAGGGACTAAAACGGTGATATCAAATTTTAGATGAATTAAAACAAACAAAATAAACTTACACGCGGGTACCTAGCAGCTAGGGTCTACTGTCTACATTGTCTTCCCTGCAGTCTTGGCGATATAAATTGCAGCCAAAATGCCCATCCAATCTTACATGACATGCTCAAAATTCCATGGATAAATTAATTAATAGAAGAGAACTTAAGTGTTGGTAATAAATTAGGAAGCATATAATTTAGAATTTAGAATTTGATTTAATTATTATGAGTCACCTTAGGCACAGGCGAACTCGTTCACGTTAAAGGACCTATTCCCAGTTTTTTCCGGTCCAAGCGACTCATTTATTCCGATTTTGAAAGTTTTGGGTAAAGTAGTGATTATTGCTTATTTAACATAAAGCAACTGCTTCATTTGACAAATCTTTTTTTGAAGAAGTACAGAGAAAAAATCACACCAGCTGACGTTGAAATGTTGAATCTTCCAAGAAAAAAATGAGATAAATAAAAAAATCTGTAGACGGAGAAAGTAAGATATACTTTTTTATTGGGTTGATGAACCTTAGATACTTACCAAAGGCATGTAAATTTTATAGCCAACAATATTTAATTAAGAATGTTTGCGTACTTTTTCTACCAAGAGAGTAATGCTATACAAAAACATAGCTAGAATTTTGGCTGGATACAAGAATAATTTTTTTTTTTATAAGCAACAATTTTTTTTTTAATAATAATTGAAGAGTATTTGGGATATCCCAATCGTTATACAAAAATCACCATCTAGTGTAAATTAAAGACTATCCTAAAGGAATGATAGTATCTTCTTTACAAAAGTAAATGTCCAAAGACTAATCATAAAAACCTATACATTGAGCAAAAACCAAAACCAACCAAAAGAATCCATCACAGCCTCCACCAATACCAGCAAAGTTAAGAAGTCCTATTAACAGTCACTCCACACTTCAACGTTCACGAAACAGTACATGAAAAGAAACTGAATTAAGAAGACCTGTAAACACCACCTCCACCGAAAACAAAAGGCTACCAATTGATACTTGTTAATGAGAATGGCCATCCGACATAAGCACACCAAAATATTCGGGCTAATGCCAAGGTTGCAGAATGACCCGAGCACCACAATATTTGTTAGATGGAATAAAGTGTTAATATTCATTTATCTAAGCCAATAACCGCTTATTATATTATTTAATGAAAAAACTCTAATAAAAAATCTGACTCTTTACCTGTGTTCAAATCCAACCCAATTCAACAAAAATGGTAAATCGATCTAGGAAAATTGAGAACAGAACAAAATCAATTTTTTTCGACAATTTTTTTTTTGAAAATTAATTGATCCGGATCGGTTTTTAGAATTTTCTTAAAAAACAAACTGTTCCATATATATAAAATTTAGTATTTATATTATTGTCTTTTTATTTTTTGTTTTTTGTTTTCTTAATAATGCAGTTGTAATTTTCTATTATTCTTAATGTTTCAAACATAAAATTTATACTTGTTAGTTTTAATTTTAAGTATATTATTTAGACTTAACTTTTAAGTTATTGTGTTGATAAAAACTGAATATTCCAAAACAATTTCAAATTCAATTCAAACCGAATCGTAATTTATTTAGTTTTTTGAATTGAATGATTTTTTGACTCATCCTATTTAAACCGATTGTTACCTATGAAACGGATTACAAAAAGAGTAAGAATGCTTAATCGTTAAAGAAAGATTAATAATTTAGATGTTTTAATTAGTCAATCATATGATAATAGTTACAATGTTAAATTTGTCAAAGATTATAAGGTCATTTGTGTATATTTTTTTTCTGGTCTGAAGCTATAATTATTAATTAACTAAGGACTGAAACTTCTAATCTCACTGAAATGGGACAAGCGCAAAGAAGTTGCTTATATTGTTACTTATCTAGAACGCAATTATATGATTGCTGTAGGCAACATTTAGCTAGCAAAGGTTGAAAAACAGAATCATTAACTTGTGGCATTCACACGAGAAAGTAAAACCCGCGTAGTGGCGTAGCTAGCCTGACCTACAGGCTACAGATAGATAAGATAATAACGAAATGGCACAAGTTATCATTAATATTATTGTATTGTTATTGTTATTTTGGTTGAGTGAGCTTGAAAAAGTTACCTTACCAAACAAATATTCTCAGCTGTACTCGTGTTCTGTTAAAATCAAAGTCAATTACGTATGACTACATAAATAAATCATATTATTATGCTTTTGGTTTTCGGAATCTTTGATTTAAGCAATCAAATTTTGCCTTTTGCTTTGTTCTGTCGTGTAGTATGGATATATGGCATGAAAAATAGTAAAATATCACACATCAAAGCGTTAAATTAGGGCCCCTCATGGAGGAAAATAGTTTACCAAACAGTTGTATAAATTTTGACTAACCAGGGAGGCAGGCAACGGAAGTCGCTGGAATAACAGAACATTGACGCGGGTTTTCACTTTTTTATTATATCTTTGAATTGATCTAATCAAATCACACACTTAGTAAAGACCCCCATTTCTTAACCTGTCGTATTCGTAAATCCATTTTTCTATTCTATACAATTTTGTATATTTTAAGAAATAAAAAATAAAAAATATTATATTAAAAATTATGTATTTCAATTCCTTAAAAGTGTAACTTCAATATAATATTTTTATTTTTTTTATTTTTTAACACGTTCAAGATCGTATATGTTAGAAAAATTATTCTTAAATAAATATATTTCTTGATGACTCTGAAGTGACGTGGACTGATAGGATATTCTTGGCGGAGAATTCTTCGGACCATGTTGAACAAAAGATACTTATTTTGATCTTATACGTTTATTTAATTTTTTAAATCGATCTTATATGTTTTTTTTTAAATTGGTTTCATATCTTTTTAAACGTTTTTAAGTTGGTGCTTTTCGTTAAATTTGATCTAACGTCATCAGTTTTAGTTGACGTGACTATCACACTAGGATGACATATGTTTCTAAAACTGACGGCATTAAATCAAATTTAACAGAAATGACCAACTTGAAAACGTTTCAAAACATATGAGACCGATTTTAAAAAAATGTTAAAATAATCTTTTGGTCCCTATACGTGATACTGATTTTCAATTTGGTCTCTATACGTAAAAAGTTATCAATTTGGTCCCTATACGTGACACTGGTTTTCAATTTGGTCCTCACCGCTAATTGGTCCCTATATAAGATGGACCAAATTGCAAATTATTATCACATATAGGGACCAAAATGAAAATAATTGTCACATATAAGGACTGATTTAAATTTTTTTTGTTGAATTGGTCCCTACATGTGACAATAATTTGCAATTTGGTCATCTTATATAGGGACCAATTAGCGGTGAGGACCAAATTGATAACTTTTTACGTATAGGGACTAAATTGAAAATCAACGACACGTATAGGGACTAAAAGATTACTTTAACAAAAAAAAAAAAGAATAGGATCGATTTGAAAAATTAAATAAACATATCACATCAAAATACCTATTTTGCCTTCTTAGTATTACCAAGTTTTTATAAGATTTTATCAAAGCTCCATCAGTTCTCAATTTTCACCATGCATTGATGATGACTTGGACATAGTCTACGTGTTCGGTTTGGTTACCTGCCAAGCCAAAGCGCCTTGAGACATATTTGATGTTGAAATTTCTGGCCAGGGATCATTATATATACTGCACTTCCGTAAACTGATAAACCACACCCTCTTCCACAAACACAACCGATTAGGTACTTAACTATACTTAGAGAGCGATGGCTTCGTTTTACTCTAGATTAACGATAAGTTTGGTTCTCTTTGTTCTCGTATTAGGGAGTGTTGTCAATGCACAACTTTCTACAAACTTCTACTCCAGTTCTTGCCCAAAACTCCTTTCCACTGTGAAATCCACAGTGCAATCCGCCATCTCAAAGGAGGCTCGCATGGGTGCTTCTCTCCTCCGCTTGCACTTCCATGATTGCTTTGTCAACGTAATTTATATGCTCTTTCTCGCACTTATTCATATATATTTAAGCTAGCTTCTATTTCTCCCTCATGCATGCGTCCAATAACTAATTAATTGATTAATTCATGGCTTGTACTAATTAAGTAGATAGTTGAATACAATATACAATGACATTATTAGGGGATATATAGAGACCATATGTCCCATTTTGATGTATTATATCTTGTCTCCACAAATCATATCATATGATTGGTAGGGACAGATATGATACATCAAGATAAGACAGATGATCTTTATCCACGGTTAGGCATCCTATACTTTATTAATTACCTTTGTTTTGCTTTGAATTTTAAAGGTACGTGTCGGTGATTAAAACTGTCACTGTCATTAGGTATATATCTGTGTCGTGTTGCTATTCCTTACTAACAAATCAAATATTTCCAACTTAACTTCGAAGCAACATGAGCACATTTCTTCTTTAAATTTGAGTTGAAACATGCACACTCTATGTAAAGTGACACATTATCTGTCTGCAGCTACACTTCAGTAAATGCGTTCAATTAATCAAATAGATAGTGGTTAAATTCCAATTTTTTCCTTTGCGCGTAGCCTCTCATAACATCTGATTGACTAAAAACTATACATAACATGGGTACTCTGTTATTTTTTTTTTTCTTTTCTTTTTTTGTTGTTGATAGAGTACTCTGTCCTTTTTTCTATAAATTTCATGTGACCTGATTTTAATGAGATTTAAATATTAGACTTTGAAGTTAGAGTTTCCAAAACCTGTTTTTATTTAACACACATTATATAATTGAGTTTGTATATGGATTTGTCGTCCCACAAAGTATGACACAACACTATGTTATGAATTTTGATTGGTCAATTGGTTAAGTCCTCTTTATAAAATTCACTTTTGTATTTTTTTTAAGAAGTTTGTCACTTTATGTTATGTGACAGAGAGAGAAGAGAAGTTATACATGATCCTACTTTCTACACATCACATAATAAAATTTTGATTTGTACAAGCTACTTTCCTTTTTCATATATAATCATGTCATCACATGAATAAGAATTAAACCCCTTTACGAATCAAAAAATATCTAGTGATTAATCTAGTGGCAGCCTTTGTGATAATTATTTATCATCTTAATTACTTAATTATAGACGATACTCATTCTACTTTATTTAAAGTTTTGTTTACAAAAAGAAAAGGGAGGGCCTGGATTAATGAGTAAACATTGCAATTGCAGGGATGTGATGGTTCAATTCTACTTGATGACACATCAAGCTTCACTGGGGAGAAGAATGCAAACCCAAACAGGAATTCTGCTCGTGGTTTCGAAGTCATTGACAACATCAAATCAGCCGTAGAGAACGTGTGCCCAGGTGTTGTCTCCTGCGCTGATATCCTCACCATTGCTGCTAGAGACTCTGTTGAGATTGTAAGTATAGTCAATAAACCAAAGCATGAATCATACGTATCCGAATTATGAGTTGTTTTATTTGAACACAAAATTTTGAACACCATATATGTATTTTTACTCCTTACCTACTTTTTATCATCTTATAACGTATATCAAGAATACCAAAATAAAATAAAATAAAGAGACACCACCATATGATATCCAATTTTAAAGGTACAAAAATCATTTCTCATTGATTAATATCACCACACAGGCACACATATACACATCCATTAAGTTAGTAATGTCTGAATTTTATCAAGATGTATTATTGTTGAATTATATTTTAATTAATAATGTAAGCGCTTATTCAACTGTTGGGAGTCTGTCTTTACTCATCCAAACGCTAATTTTTATTTTTATTTTTTTTAAAAAGAAACTGAATTTATTTTGTTCAATTTCATGATCATCAGCTTGGAGGTCCAACATGGAATGTGAAACTGGGAAGAAGAGACGCTAAAACGGCTAGCCAGTCTGCTGCTAACAATGGCATCCCTCCACCCACTTCTAACCTCAATCAACTCACCTCCAGGTTCAGCGCTCTAGGCCTTTCCACCAAGGACTTGGTGGCATTGTCTGGTACACACATTTCTCATCAATTTATTTTATATCTGTATAAATATCTTATTAACCATATTATATATCATAATAACTAGATAGTTGTACATTTTTTAACCAAGTATAAAGACGGTACATAAAAAAGCTATGCAAGCATCATTTTCCCACATGTACATAGTGATTTATTAATTGAATTTTTCTAATATGTATAACTTTGCACATATTAAGGAATCATAAAATGGAAATGTTGTATTAGAAAGAGTGACTTTTTATTTTTCAAGGAATTGAATACACAACTTCCAATACAATATTTCTACTTTTGATTTCTTAACATGTGTAAAGACAGGTTAAAAAAGTCGTTATTAATTAATTACACGTCATGTAATTTCTTAGCTTAATTGATTACGAACAACATTGTTATCCTTTACATTAATTTGGGGTCTCATGTTGTCTTCCCAAATCATCACCACACCACTAGGGGGTCACACAATTGGACAAGCAAGGTGCACCAACTTCCGAGCCCGAATCTACAATGAGACCAACATAGACACCTCCTTTGCTACCACCAGGAAATCAAGCTGCCCCAGAGCCTCAGGGTCAGGGGACAACAATCTTGCACCCCTTGATCTCCAGACCCCAACCTCCTTCGACAACAACTACTTCAAGAACCTTGTTCAGAAGAAGGGGCTCCTCCACTCTGACCAGCAACTATTCAATGGAGGGTCCACTGATTCCATAGTGAGTGGCTATAGCACAAACCCGAGCTCCTTTTCCTCTGATTTTTCCAGTGCCATGATCAAGATGGGAGACATTAGTCCCCTCACTGGGTCCAATGGAGAGATCAGGAAGAATTGTAGGAGGACCAACTAAAATTAATGTTAAGGGTCCTGCATTTATAATTATTAGGTCGGAAATGAGATACGTGGATAATAAGTTGTTAAAACATGTTTTTCATACTTCGGATTATGTTTGATTCCAACTGCAATTACTGTGTAACGTGTACTCCTAGACCTAGTCTCCTACCTCCCTTTATTTTGTCTCTTTTTTTTTATTCACTTTACAATGTTGTTGGAAAAGCCTTATCCAAGCTCAAGAAGTGAGATTGGTTTGATATACAAGTTTGCTTGTGATTTTTCTTAATAACATTCCATTCCATTCGGGTTTTCTTTTGTTTACTTATTACTCCAATTTATATTTATGTGCTCTGTTCTTAACTGTGGTCTTGGGTTTGCTTAAAGTTGCTGCTGAAGAGTTGTGTATCGGTCAATAATGATGTTCCAATGATCGGAAGTCCAATGGAGGTTTTTTAATCATACTAAGTCTCTCTTAAAAACAAGGGAAATACTGACTAGTACCCTAAGGAATCAATAAAAGCAATTTTTTATTGGGAAATATTATGTTTATTATCCTAAAAAGTTTTAAGATTTGTTTTCACATAAAAATTACTATTTATCCATTCCTTAACCAATGTCTTGACCTCTTCAAAAAATTAATTAACGTGACCTAAAACCAATTATCAATTTGGGACATTTTTAAAACTATTTATCAATATACAGTATACAGATCTTTTTGCCAAATTAGCATGGAGCCATGGACTAGCGCCTTTCGTGTGGCCACATGGCCACGTTGCCAACCTTTACCTCAAAGCTTCCCCAGCGACATTAATTATTTTGGTTAGAATGTGATCTTCTTGTACCTAAAATTGGGCCATCTTGTGACTTTGATATTGTATAAAACTTAAAAATATATTTATATTTGTATTATATTATTTATAAATTAGCTATAAATAATATTTAAAATTTGTATATTATCTTCAAATATTAAGTTGATTTATTCTTTTTTTATGGAATTAAGTTGATTTATTCTAATTTAATTATTATTGATATGATTACATAAAATTAAACGTAATAGCATATGTTTTGTTTATTAACTTATTTATTTACCTCATACTCAATTTTCTTAATAAACTCTTTCTCGTCCGAACAATTCATTAGATTTTTTCACAATAGTCCGATAAATATTTTGAGTTTTTCATCTCTATGTTATTAGTGGCTCACTTTTGCAATGTAACTATGCAACTAAAATACTACGCTTTAATTTAATTATCACTATAAGAAGATGAAAAAAGTACAAGAAAAATATACGAAATGTCACAATGGCTAAAGTGCTTAACAATTTCTTTGTAAAAATAATCACTTTAGTCAAGAGGGTTGCGTTTACGTGATAGGGAACCACTTTCCGAACCATTATTACTTGATGCGGCATACATATTTCGTGGGTTACTATACTGGCTACTCAATCCAATCCTATCCTGACCCACCCCGCTCTACACTCTTGAATTTGATCCAGATTTTGAGTTAATGATCATGCCTCGGCTCGTGTAGATTTAGTAGTCCATAAGGCAAGCCATAATTTAGATTGGGCCTTCTTTAACCCAAATATATTTGGGCTTTGATATTAAGTTGGACATTTTTGTTGGACACGATGGCCACTATTTTAACCCAGGATAGGACGTTGGAACGTTTAAAATATACTAGAAAAATTAAATAGATAACTAAATCTAACTGTTATGAATATATATTTAGTGAATATCCCTCTCCTCAAGCCATTTCATATTCCCTAGGATGCTCCTATTCCCATGAATTCAAGACTTTTACTCATAAGTTACACCCCTTAATTTCATATGTAAATAACTCATTATGCTTATGCTTTCAATAATCTTATAGGTTACAAGACTTATGTTTTATAAATAGGACTCTGTAACATTATAAAGTTTGCACCTTTGTAAAACATAATGCAAGAACTTTCTTCTTGTTCTCTTTTCTCTCTTTCTCCTATCTCTCAATTCTTCTATAGTTTATAATATCTTGTTCTTGTTTCGGTTAGTTTCATAACACTAACTAGCTTGTAGCTTTGTTATACTGTCTCTAACATAAGTGTGATGTTGAGGTTAGAGACTTGAACGCTCAAACCTTCAACCACGCCAAATTTGCTGCCCCTCCTCTACATCTACCTAAATATAAGCATGCAGATCTTATGTAACAAAAAAATAAAATAAAATTATAAGATTTTTTGGCAAGCTAAAGGGGATTACCTATTTGCCTTCCGTTCTTCTTGAGCAGAGACCAGACAGGATTCATAGTGGCATAGTGTGTTTTTATTTTATAGTTCAGAATTTTATTTCTGGGAACATTTTTACATATACTTGTATTTCGTTGATTTCCTTTGAGCATTATTTATTATTTAATAATAATCAAGTCAATGAAATTAATTTTTTAAAAAAACTATTTTATGAGTGAGAACTTAATCTCTAGAGATATAACTCTCCATAATTTTTCACTTTATACTTTGAATATTTAAGGTAAGTTTAATGTATGATGACTATTATAAGTTACTTCCAAATACACATGATGTGTAGGGGTTTTTGTATTCAAACCGATCCAAAAGAAAACCGAAAATCGATCCAAAAAAACCGAAAATCGAACAAAATCGATGTCTATTGGATTTTTCTGGATCTTGTTTTGTGAAAACCGATCGGATCAGATTTTGGATTCATTTTTTTAAACCGAATCAATCCAAACCAAACCACATTTATAAAATTTAATATATATTTATTCTATTTTTTACATTATTGATTTTTTATTAGTTGGTTTTTTTATAATAATACTTACTAGTTTGATTTCACATAATTTTTTACTATTTCTAAGTTCCAACATAAATAAATATGTTATCGAACTAATTGATGATGATTTTTATTTATTTTATACGTATTTTATGAAATGTTATTATATGAATATATAAACAAGTATATATATGTTTAAGATTTTGTTCAATTTAAATTATAATTTTGATTATTTGATGTAATATAAATATGTAATGATGTGTCGGTAAAAATCGAATCAACCGAACCGATCTAAACCGCATTTAATCGGATCAGATCGGATTTTTTTAAGGAAGTCATCCAAACCGAATCGAACCGCATGCTTTTTTTATCTTTGGATCAGATAATTTTTTATTTCAAAATCGATCCAAACCGAACCACGAACGTCCCTTGATATCATGCCTATACACTCCTTTTTCTTTTGGATCTTGGTCGGTCAAGTCTTCTTCATCTTCCACCCAAATAAATTAATATGTCACGGAATTTTGGGATAACAATATCACTATTTTACGATTCAGATCATTTACACCTTTTACTCTCTAATAAAAACAAATCAACAATCATTTTCTTGACTATTATGTTGCATGCACGCAAATTTCTTTCCAATTTACTGTTTTTGATGAAAGAGATCAGAAGTCTGACTAATTGAAAAAAACAAATGATTTGGACTCTCACATAAATATGCGTTGTGATCAGCGAACCTCACTCTGATTTAGTTTAAGCAAACATTACCAGTAAGAAAACCAGCATATACTTAATTGACAAACCGAGTATTTTCATATTATAATGTCTGACAATCTTATCTATAAGTTTTTAGAATTAGTGTGTCAAAAGAAAAAGTTTTTTGAATTAGAAGTAGTCAATCTAGTCCTACATAAATGCCATGCATGACAGTGGAGAAAACTCAAATTTCTTGGAGGTCATGTGGCTATGGAATTTTAAAATAATTCATTAAAAGATCCCTATGTCATCATTTTTCATCTAGCTAATTTGGATAGCAAAATATCATTTTCTTTTCCCTTAACCATTTTCTTGTGGTGATCTTATTTTAATGTTGTTAATCCCAATCTAATATTTTTCCAATGTGAGGACTTTTCACGTTGTATTCTTATAATTGCTTCTTCTTTTTTCCCCTGTTACATTCTTAATTGCTTCTTAATTCAACGAGAATCTCAGTAAAACATGTGCTACGGAGAATTAGTGAAATCGCAGCTTGGACATTGGTCAATTTGCCGTTTGCCCATATCATTTAGAAGAGAAAATAGAAAGCATCGATTCAAGTAGTATATATTGTACCAACAAGCGGTTGGTCCAAGTGGTAGCTGGTTTGGACCCTTTAAGCAAGTGGTCAGGGATTCGATCCTTGACTCTTGTATCATTTATACTGACAGTACATAGAAATTAAACTCAAACTGCTACAAACTTAAAGGACTGGAACTCATTTTAAAACATGAGTGTAATATAAATGATATTTGTTCTGATTAAAAAAAATGATATTTGTTCTTGTATTTCTTCTTATCACGCTTTATTCTCATATCTTAGTACTTTAATTACTTAATCTATAATTAGATGATTCACTAATCATAATGAGATCAAGAGATGATTCATGTGTCTTGTGATGCAGAAAATGATACCATAGAGGGTTCATGAGGATAGGCTTATACCATATGCTCTGTATAACCTTTAAAAAAAATCATAAATCTTAATAAACTTTCAATTAGTTAATTAATTCATCTAGAGAATATAGAGGATTAGTAATTAGGGAACTTTTTTTTTCCCCGCTCAGATGAGGCTAATCCACTATTGAATAAAATAGGGTTCTTGACTAGCAAAAGAGTTGAGATCGCTACTAGAAAGTTTAGTAATAATTAAACCAATCAGAGTTACATATGTGAAATCAGATCATTAGAGCTTTCTTTACTACGTCCACTTTCTTTAATATTGCTTTCATCTACTTTCAATTTAATCTCTTAATTTCTCATTAAATTGGATTGTCTAAATAATTACATTTTTGTCAAATTTTCGCAATATATTAATACGTAATTCTCACAAAAATGATACTCTAGCTCATTCTTTATTACTTGTCAATGAGGGTGGGAATAAGCTAGGTCGGGCTCGGCCTTGCTATGAACAGGTCTTACCCGTGTTCCAATCTCAAGGCCCGAGTCTAGCCTATTAGCCCGATATAAGCCAAGTTTTAAGATCTAGCCTGGGCTACTTCAAAGCCTAACCTGATTTAGAAGCCTATTTAAAAGTCTATTTTTCAACAACACCTTTAAATATATCTCCACCTATAAATAGGTCACAGGCCTTCATATGTAAATAGGCTTGTAAGCCTCAATGATAAAAACGTCGGTAGGCCTATACTGATAAATAGGCCACTGAACCTTCATAAATAAATATGCAAGGAAACCTCTCCATTTAATTAGGCCATTAAGCATTTACTTTCCAATATTATTGTAAATAATAGGCAAAATAGGTATTTTGGTTCCATACGTTTATTTAATTTTTCAAATCGGTCCTATACGTTTTTTTTTTCAAGTCAGTCCCATACGTTTTGAAATGTTTTCAAGTTGGTCATTTCCGTTAAATTTGACCTAACACCGTTAGTTTTAGCTGACGTGGCTATCACACTAGGCCGACACGTGTCCCTAAAATTGATGGCGTCAGGTCAAATTTAACAGAAATGACCAACTTGAAAACGTTTCAAAACGTATGTGACCGATTTGAAAAAAAAAATGTATATGATCGATTTGAAAAATTAAATAAACGTATGAGACCAAAATGAAAATTTTGCCTAAATAATATATTGTAGTACTACAATAAATAAATATATATATTGTTATTAAAAAAGGGGCTAAAGCCCAATAAAGACAAACAAAACAACTAGACAGAGTCAACAACAACACAGGTAAGGAAGCCCCAGAAAAATCATGAAGCGATAAACTAGACAGTCCAACACAAAGATCAGACAGAATGTGAGTCCCCGGCTCCTGAGAAAGACTCTAGTTAGCAAGCCAATACGCACACTGGTTACCTTCCCTATAGGTATGAGAAAAGCTTAAGTTCCACTCTTTTCCTCTCCACCAATTGATTCTGCGAAGAAGACTACTCCTTACTAATTCAGGCCTTGGGTTAAGAATAGAGGAAATAGCTAAATTCGAATCAGATTCAACCATAAGATTGCGAATTCCATGGCTCCAAGCTAACTCTAACCCTTTCAGAGTCCCCCATAACTCAGCTTTGAAGGCAGTGCAGTGACCTATATTATGCCTAAAACCAACAATCCACAATCCTGAATCATCCCGAATTACCCGGTCGCACCTAGATTTCCTTTGCTGGCTCCATCTACATTAAGCTATGCCACCCCTCCCAGGGAAATTTCCAGTGAATGTAACTGACACTACTAAACTTTCTAGGTGGCCCTTGCATTGGAGTATTACTCCCAAGCTCCCTTTGTTGCATGGCACGATCCCACACCATCTTATGAGCCATATGAGGTCTAGTAAAATATGTATCGAAGAGGGCTTTGTTTCTCCAATTCCAAATCAAGAAGCAAGTTGTCATAAACATAGATATCCACTCCTCTTTACCACAAAAACCCATCGAAGATGAGAGGTTCATGCGCAACCACTCTTGAAGTTCACCCGAGAAAAACTGTTGAAGACAATTCAATCTGACAAGAGGAGTCCATACCTGAGTTGTCATAGGATAGTCCCTCATAATTAACATGAAGATTACTCTCAATATTACCCACACAGAAAGAGCAATCGGGGGTGCATTGGGACCAAGAACTTCTGCGAGAATTAGTAAGGAGGCATCCATGGCCATCCTTCCACAAATGGATTTGGAGTCTATAAGGACCCTGCACCTTCCAGATATCGTGCCATAATATATCATGCACCATGGAACAAACTCCCTTCCTAGGCTAATAAGCAGAACAGACATTAAAACAAGCATCCTTAGAACCTTTTGAAACTATCCTGTCCGGACCATCAACATCAGAAGGAGGGGGTCTGGCTTTTATTTTCGAGAGAATATCATCAGGAATCCTATCCATTCTGCTGCAATCCCAGTTCTCATCTTCTTTTACAAACTTACTGACCAAGGCCATTTGTTCACTAAGAGAAATGCCATCAGGAGCCTATTCCCCTAACACAACATTACTATCCATCCAACACTCAGACCAGACAAGAGTATCCCTCCCATTGCCCAATTCCTTTCGAATATTTTGGAGAAGGAATGACCAATGAGCCTGAATGTTTTTCCACAACTGAGTCTGAGGCTTTGGCCACAAGATTCTTCGAGCTATCCACATTACGAAAGTATTTGCCTTTCATTACTTTAACCCATAGAGCCTCCTCATTAGCTAGGATCCCCCATGAAACAATCAATTTGATTAATATACGCCTCTGCTATTCACGGAATTCAATCTGGGGGTGTATGGATTGATGAGGCAGCCAGAGTAAAAGAGCACTTACATAGTTTTTTCAAAACCATGTTCACCAAAGAAGACTGGTTAAGACCCACTCTTGACGGGGTGGATTTCAAGCGCCTTTCCAGTAGTGATCAGGCTATGCTTACACATGAGTTCGCCCTACTAGAGTTGGAGGAGGCTGTGTGGAGCTGTGAGAGTAATAAGAGCCCGGGTCCGGACGGTATAAACTTCGCATTCATTAAAAAATTCTGGAGCTTTTTGAAACATGATTTCATCAAAATGTTCAGGGAGTTTCACTTAAATGGTTGCCTTCCAAGAGGGTGCAATGCCTCGTTTATTGCTCTTATTCCTAAAAAAGATAGCCCGGGAAGCTTGGATGAGTATAGACCGATTTCATTGGTGGGTGTTTGCTACAAGATCTTGGCCAAGATGTTGGCTGCAAGACTAGCTAGAGTCATGAGGTCTATCATCTCGGAAAGCCAGTCGGCATTCATACAGGGAGGGAATATACTAGATGGGGTAGTGGCGATTAATGAAACGTTGGACTATGCTAAGAAAAGGGGCCATCCATGTATGCTGATGAAGGTGGATTTCGAAAAAGCTTACGACTCTGTAAGTTGGGAGTTTCTCTTTTATATGCTAAGAAGGATGGGGTTTAGTGAGAAATGGAGCGGGTGGATCAAATCTTGCCTATCATCAGCTTCGGTCTCGGTGCTTGTCAACGGGAGCCTGACCAAGGAGTTTGGTGTTTCCAAGGGTCTTCGTCAAGGGGATCCAATGGCCCCATTTCTATTCTTGATCATTGCGGAGGGGTTAGCCGGGCTGATAAGGAAAGCAACTGAGTTGGGAATCTATGAACCGTACTCTATCAGGGGTAACTCCGAGGAGGTGTTGATATCACATGTTCAATACGCGGACGATACAATTCTGGTGGGAAGACTTTCAGAGAACAATGCAGTGGTGTGGAAAGGTATACTCAGGTGCTTTGAAATGGCTTCAGGGTTGAAAGTCAATTTCCATAAGAGTCGTGTGATGGGGTTGAAGGATACTGCTGGGATTATGGAGTCTGTGGCAGCAAGGCTGAACTGCAGGATGGGATCGTCCACCTTCAAATTCCTCGGAATTCTGGTTAGAGCCAACCCTAGAAAGGCGAGCACTTGGTCTTCCGTAATTCGCTTGTTAAGGTCTAGATTATCGGGGTGGAAGCACAAACAGTTATCTTTGGGAGGGAGGATAACTTTGATAAATTTGGTCCTCACTTGCTTGCCGGTTTACAACTTATCCTTCTATAAAGCACCTAAAAAGGTTATTAATGCTCTTACTAGCATACAGAGATGCTTCCTTTGGGGTGGGGTGGAGGAGT
This sequence comes from Sophora flavescens, assembly GCA_030762895.1. Taxonomy (NCBI): domain Eukaryota; kingdom Viridiplantae; phylum Streptophyta; class Magnoliopsida; order Fabales; family Fabaceae; genus Sophora; species Sophora flavescens. Next base: position 71,219,938 of record CM061067.1, read on the forward strand.
CTAGGAAAATATCATGGTTGGGGTGGGATGTGGTGTGCAGAGCGAAGGAGGATGGGGGTTTAAGGGTTAAAAACTTGTCTATTTTCAATCTTTCCCATCTTGGAAAATGGAAATGGAGAATTGAGAGTGAAGGGGTGGGGTTGTGGTTGAACATCTTAAGGGCTAGGTATTGGTCGGGGGGAAGACAGAGAGAGGTGCTGGGCCGGGACTCACAATGGTGGAGGGACTTAAATAGCTTGGATGGCAGGGGGTCTTCTAGGGAAGGGTGGTTTTCTTCGGGGATATCCAGACAGGTAGGTGATGGCACAATTACTTTGTTTTGGGAGGATAAATGGGGTGGTGAGGAGAACCTTAAAACAACTTTCACAAGACTTTACAACATCTCTTCCTCCAAAGGCGCTACAATAGCTGAAATGGGCTTCTGGGGGGGTGGTTTTGGAGGTTGGAGAAGGGTTCTGTTCCTATGGGAAGAAGCGATTTTGGAGAGTCTGCTGTGGGTTCTTAGGTCTAGGCGTTTGAGCCAAAATCAGATGGATAAGTGGATATGGACTGGTGAACCTGATGGATCCTACTCAGTTAAGTCCGCTTACAGGTTTATTGCAGATGTTAGCCCACCTGTAGACGCGGTATTCTATGAGCGTCTTTGGAAGAACAAGGTCCCATCTAAGGTAATTGCCTTATGCTGGAAGGTCTCTTTGGATAGGATCCCGACTGCCACTAATCTGTTGAGGAGAGGCATTCATCTGGACCAACAAAGTTTGCTATGCTGTTTTTGTAAGGAAGCCCCAGAATCTACAGAACATATCTTATTCTCCTGCCACTATTCTTATATGGTCTGGATGTACATATACAAATGGCTGGGTGTTGTGGTCGTCCTTCCCGTGGAACCAAAGCTGCATTATGCACAACATTCAGGTCTACATGTTAAAGGTAGAGGCAATTCTGGTTGGGATTCAATATGGTTTGCTGTTGTATGGTCTTTGTGGTCACACAGAAACGATATTATTTTCAAACACTGCCAGTTTGATTTCGACAAGGTGTCTGAGGCATCCAGATTTAAAGGTTGGTCTTGGTGTTCAAATTTGATGTCTGATTCATGTTTCTCCCTCTCGGATTGGCATTTTAATCCACTGTCTTGCTTGGAGTATTGCAAGAAAAAGAAAAGGTGTGGATGAAGATTTTCATCTGGCTAGGTGTTGAGGCTGCCTTCGAGGTGGATTCAGAATGAAATGACAGACAGCTCTAAGTGGTTGCAGTATCACAAGAGCTTGGTGCTGTTTGAACAACAGTATTGATGGAAGCGTCTAGCTCTCCCACTGGTGCTCATGTCCTTTGGAATGCTCAATATTCAGATTTGTTGCAAGGAATTAACAGGGTGGCTCATTAGGTTGCTGCAATTGAGCAACTGAGCAAAGAAATTGTGTTGGAGTTTTTTGGTGCTGATCATAATGGCAACATATCAGTTACATAATTGTTGCAGAATTTTATGCATTTGGAATTGCGGCGTGCAGGATTTTATGCAGTTATGGGTCTAGTTGGCTGGGTGTTTTGTTTAGCCAGAAATAGTTAATTGGCGTGTCTTGTTTTAATGGGTTTCTGTTTTGATGTGCGCCTAGTTTGTTATTAGAGTGATATAGTCAATAGGCAGGGTCTTGGGTCTTGTTTCACTGTAACTGGAACTAAAATGGGGTGGGATCTGTTTTTAGTGAACTTTAGGTTGTAAATGGTTAAGTACTTCCTGTACTTCTTTTTATAATACAAATTTTCTTTGCTGATCAAAAAAAAAAAATATACACCTCTGCAAAAAGAAAAATGACATTCGTGAAAAAAGTTGGGAAATTTCAGGGCCATTTCTACCAGCTTTAACAGGCTTCCATTCAAATTTATCAATCGATTCAGCTATGAGCTAGGAAAGACACTCCATATATATAACAAAAATATATGGGGAAAAGGGTCCTCTTGACGGATTTCCCTAACAGGAAAAAATTCATCTGATTTGTCTCCATTCCAAAGAACCCGAAATGAAGTAGATTTAATGCAAGCCATAATGAGGTCAACAAAAGAACTTGACAGGTTCAAATTCTCCAAACAATCATGAATAAAATCCCACGACAACCGATCATAGGCTTTCTCATTATTAATCTTAATACACATAAAACTCCTACCGCCCCTCATTCTCTTCATTGAACGGACCATTTCTTGCGCAATGATGTAGTTGTCTTGGATATTTCTTCCGGGAACAAAACTAGTTTGCACAGGAAACACAATCGAATTGAGCAAATGTTTCAGTCTGTTAACAATAATTTTCGTGAGGCACTTGTAAGAAGTGTTGCAAAGAGCTATAGGTCTAAACTGTGATATGAACTCGGGGTTATCAAGCTTTGGAATGAGAACAAGCAGATTATTGTTGTTATCTGGTATGAGCTCATGATTATCCACAAAAGTTTAATATACTTACAAACAGATTCACCAACCAAAGTCCAATTCTTTTTATAAAAGATAGCAAGGTAGCCATTGATTCCCGAGGCTTTAAAGGAACCAATGGCAAACATGGCTCTTTTTATTTCCACATCTGATATAGGCTCACCCAGCTTAGATATCTCCTACAAGTTAAAGGACGAATAGGATAAAGAATAGTCATTCCTTTCACCAATAATAAGGCCTTCTCCATACAGACCCCTATAGAAATCCACTGCCAAATTCGTGAGCTCAATCTGATACTCTATCCACACTCCATTATTGTTTCGCAAACCTAATATTGTGTTCTTCCTCCTTCTATTCAATTTTAGCATGATAAAAATGGGTGTTTCAGTCTCCATCACGAATTCAATCTCTTCTAGATTTCTAGAACCATAAAGATTCCTCATAACCCAGCACTTCATCCAACTGGGCACAAAGATCAGCTACAAGTTTATCTAGATGAGGATTAAGGCCATATAAATGGGAGACCTGGATGCCTCTTATACGCGCAAGCATCTCCTTTTTTTTTTTATGAAAAATGTTACCAAACACTGTGGTTCCAATCTGAGCTGAGGCGTAAGAGAAGATAAATTATCCACTAAGTTCACATCCTTCTTCCAATTAGAGTAAAGCATAGACTGAAAATTTTCATGGTCCATCCAAGCAGCAATAAATCTAAAAGTACGATCACGGGCAGTGAACGCCCTTGTGTGAAGGGAAATACAAATGGGGTGATGATCTGAGTGGATTCTAGGGAGAGTTTTAAAAAAAGCTTTTGGATACTTTAAACGCCAGGAAAGATTACCAAGAGCGCGATCCAGACGTTTTAAGACTCTATCGTGACCCTCCCATTTAGGCCATCTCCATGTAAATCATAGGCCAACATTACCCATATCCATTAGTCCGCATTGGTTGATCCAGTTTTGAAAGTTTTGACATCTATTCATATCAACTGTAGCTCCGTCTTCTTCTCATAAGGTTTTACAATCTTATTAAAGTCACCTACCTGAAGCCAACCCATCCCCATCGGAATATCAAGATTATCAATGGCATTCCAAGCTTCCTGCCTCTCCTGATCCCTAAGACTAGCATATATAGCAGTAAAAAGCCAAGCTTCCTCCTGTTTCAATTTAATCTTCACGTGGATAAATTGATCATGCTTGGATAAAATTTGAATATGCAAATCATCCTTATTCCAGATAATCTAGATGCCACCAGAAAATCCCCTAGCTTCACGAATAACATGATGCTTGAAACCCAATCTGCGAATAATTCTAATGGCTTTCGATCCATTACATCTTAGTTCTTGAAGAACTACAAGATCTAGATTTTGTGAACTCATCGGAAGACAGAAAGCACACCCAAATTCCTTACCCATGGCACCACATACATTTATTAGACGATCATCATGGCATTCCCATCGGGAGCCTTATTATCCACACTCATATTGGTCATCTGGCCCTCTTCAACAATCTACATGCCAGGAACGGGGACATCCATAGCACCAAAATTATCTGGGGGATCTGGACTAATAGAATCCTGAAATTGATTAGAAACATCGCCCAAGGATACCTCTTGTTGTAACGAGGGTTGCATGGCTTTCCCATGCACGTCCGTGTTATCTGTACCATCCTAAAATTCTAACATAATTAATTTGAAAAAAATAAATAAATAATAATAATAATATTAAGTTATTAAAAAGTGTAGTGTAAACAAAATATAAATGGGAGATTCAGTGTAAGGAAGAGATGGTATAAAGATTTATTGAAATTTATTAACTATTATAAAGAATGCAAAATTATATATATATATATATATATATATATATATATGAAAAAAAAAAAGAAGAAAAGAAGGATACTTGGGCGTTAAGCCCAAGCAGCCATGCTTTTGGCAAAAAAAAAAACTAATTTAAAAACCCTATGTTATGTTTCACTCATAAACTAAAGTATATATATATATATATATATGGACGCTGTGCGCAGTACCTTGGCTGAATGAGAGTGATGCGCCGTACAGGGAGTATTTGAGAGGAGCGCCGCACAGTGTAGCGAGAGAAAGATATTTCCTTTCCTTGCTAGTACAACCGTAAACTGATCCAAGAATGCCACCAAACGGGAGAAAAATTCTTAGGGAAGCACAAATCTTTATCATAAATAATTTTCAGAGCACATTGGAGGTCTTCGAAAGGTGAGCAACAGTACCTTTTAATAACCCTTTCCATGGTACATGTGTTTGTTGTGTTGAGCGATTTACCTATGATTTTGAGAGATTTTAATTGAATGTTGCATGTTATTAATAAACTAAATTTTTAGGGGTTTTGAATTAAAATAAAAAAAATATTATTAAATTGGGTATTTATTCTTGCTACTGATGGTATGAAATACATGATTGGTATTTGTATTAGTTGAATGACGTGCTTGTTGGTGTATGCTATGCCATGTGAGTTTATTTGACATGCATGATAAAATCAAATATTTAATTTTTGGTAAATGAATTGTCACACGTATGAGACATGAAATTGTGCCTTATGATGAATTGTATGATGTTTGCCGCAATACCACCTTGATAAGGGTATCGAAAAGTAATACCACCATAATGGGGTATCGAAAGTAACATCCCCATATAATTGGGATGTCGAAAAAGAGTAATACTACCTAAAAAGGAGTATCGAAAGTAACACCGCCACAGGTTGGGGTGTCGAAAAAGGAGAAATACCACCATGTGCACATGGGAGGTATCGAAATGGAAATGTCCCCGACAGGAGGGTGACATCGAAACACTCCTCGTGAGTAGGGGTGGGCAATGGGATGCCATTGTCGTGTGATGTGTGAATATATGGCATGCCGGCAAGAGGCCAATTTAATTAGGAGGTTTTCGGACCGCTTGGATTAAACTAGAATTTATCTGGTATATGGAATGTGATGTATTGAGATGAGATTATTATTGATATTAAAAGTATTTTCTTTTATATATATTATTTTGGAAAATTAGCGGGTGCCATGGACAGTTTTTCCGGTTATCACGCCGGCTGAGAACAATGCTATTTTCGAAAAATATTTTATAAAAATGTATTGTTGATCACTGAGATTTTATATCTCATTATTAAGTATTGTTTTCAGAGCACGAGGAGGACGTCATTGAAATTGAAGAGGCGTGAAGACTTAGTGGATTCTATTAGTTATTCTTTCTAGTTTGGTTAGTATTTTCTTAAATAAGGAGCCATATGTGGCTAGACACATTTATTTATTTATCGTTGGGTTTGTTAGTAGACGCCCGATATTGAGGCTTGTGGTTTTCATTTATAATTATATTCATTACATGGATATTTTATTACTATTTTATTTAATATGAGGTATTTTTCTACTTAGTTATTTGAGAAAAATTTATGACTTGTGTTTGGGCATTTAACACCCGGGTGCCGACGAGGGTGGGGAGTGGTCGCCGGTGCAAGAAGGCATGAACAAGGAGCGGCTCCTGGCAGGCTTCTAGGCGGAGGGATACATGAATGAACCGATTACACACCTGAATGAGAGGGATCCTGAGACTGTGTAGGTATGGGACTATACAGTTGATGAATGCTTATATGAATTGATTGGTACTACCTATACTAACAAGATGCATCTTCTTTTCGGCATCCCATCATTTAAGAACTCCACAGTTAAGTGTGCTTGACTTAGAACAATTCTGGGATGGGTGACCTCTTGGGAAGTTTTCCCAGGAAGCGTGTAAGTGAGGACAAAGTACGCTGAAAAGACCCGTGTTGGTCTGTGGGGTCAGTCGTCAATCCACAGAGCAGCCAGGGATGTTACAAATTGTATCAGAGCGGCACCTCTCCCAGTACGGTGTGGTTCGGGGACGAACCAAGCGGAAGCTGGTGGGCATGTAACACCCGGGTGCCGACGAGGACGGGGAGTGGTCGCCGGTGCAAGAAGCCATGAACAAGGAGCGGCTCCTGACAGGCTTCTAGGCGGAGGGATACATGAATGAACCGATTACACACCTGAATGAGAGGGATCCTGAGACTGTGTAGGTATGGGACTATACAGTTGAGGAAGGCTTATATGAATTGATTGGTACTACCTATACTAACAAGATGCATCTTCTTTTCGGTATCCCATCACTTAAGAACTCCACAGTTAAGCGTGCTTGACTTGGAGCAATTCTGGGATGAGTGACCTCCTGGGAAGTTTTCCCAGGAAGCGTGTAAGTGAGGACAAAGCACGCTGAAAAGACCCGTGTTGGTCTGTGGGGTCAGTCGTCAATCCACAGAGCAGCCAGGGATGTTACACTATCCTGAGGCCTTTGACGAATACACGCGTGAGAAGAAGACGCGTTCTGATCCACCTGCCTCGAACTTCTTTTTGGATTTGTCTTATCTGCCATGACAATTTCAAGATAGGGACCCGCTTTTTTTAATAGGAGTCTCAGCAGCTGAATTAAATGCCTTTCCCTCTTTCTTCTCTCTCCTCAACTGACTACCAGTATTAAAAGTTCTGGGTTGGGATCCTGAAACATCTGTTACCTTTAAAATGGGATTCATATTATCTTTTGCCTTCTGAGATCCGTGGACAACAGCAATGGCTCCATCAGTCCCGGGTTGATTCTCCTTGTTTTCTGGGATATTAGGGTTAGGCTTATCAGCACCCTCCTCCTTTTTTTCTTGCCGTCGGCCGCCCCCCGGGTCTCCTTTCCACCATCATCCAAGGACCAAAATCATTAGAGATTTTATCTGCCTCCTAACTCCCTCCATTAATTCCCTTACTTGAATTATTGGAAACTCCGTTCGTGTCCTGATTCTCAGGGGCTAGAGGTTTCTCAGGACAATGCTCTTTAGAATGCCCAAACTTGCCAAAAGAAAAACAAATCATATGAATTCCCTCATACTCAAACTTGAGAATATCACCATCCATGTAGTAAAATGGAACCAGGGGTTTGTCAAGGTCAATCTCTACACAAATTCTAGCAAATTTTCCCTGTGCTTGCTGAGCAGTATTGGTATCAACCTTCAAAGTAGTTCACACAAGATTTCCAATTTCTTCTAGAATATCCTCATCAAAATACTCCATAGGTAAACCTGGGGAGATTAATCCAAACAACCAATTTGTTGATCTTAGCAGCATATGGTTTGAACTGAGGAACCCATTGTAGTACTGTCAATTAATGATAAAAAATCCTGCAAGGTCCCCCAGTAAGTGCAAAATCATAATCTTCTAACGAACGAAACCACACAAAATAATAACCGTTGCACACATCTATCAGTTGAATAGAATCGCTTCTAGCCTATGCCTGCTCCACCTTTTTCCTTAGAATAGGAAAACTAATACTTTCCGCAATAGCTTTATGATTAGAGTGTTCTTCCATGGCCTCTGAATCCTCTATCTTTCCTCTTTAGATAAGGTTATGTGCGGGCATCCCTTATCATCATATTCAAGAGTAAAATACTGTCGAGATCCCTTGGAGTCTCGATTCTTTTGGTCCTTTACCTCCCTCCTTCCTGACTTCTTGGATTCCGTCCCAAAAGCACTCAAGGAGAGTGTTTGAGCGTAAGACCTTTTGGGAGGTTGATCTACCATCCATTCTTCCTCTCTAAGAGGACAAGACTCTCTCCCATAGAAATCACCTTCTTGCTTTCGAACTTTCCATTTTCTATGAGCCTGCAAATCTTCCTCTTCTTGTGAAGCAACCTCCTCCCTAGTCGGAAGCTTTTCTCCCATATACGAAACCTTGTTTCAAGACAACAGAGCACGAACGAAACACTAGCAAAGCGCTTATAATTCAATACTTGTTGTTTTATATTTATATTTAAGGTATTGCTAACCAGTGTGTGTGTTAAATAGCCCATCCTGATAGGTTTAGTAGGCTTTTAAAGCCTTAAGCTTGATCAACTGACCTTTGTAGTTATATATAATTTTTAAAAAGATTTGACCTAGCATTTTTATTAAATAGGCTAGGTCAGGTTAGGCCATAAGTTCCTGACGAATAGCCTGACCTATTCCTACCCCTACTTGTCAATGATATGTGCAAGCTTGCAGAGTTAAATACGCAACAAATAGGATAGTGAGCTACAGAGTATTTATAAAAAAAATTATATATATAAATATAAATGTATATACATATATATATATATATATATAATAAGATTGGTGTTTTATTGTGAGATGTGAGAGGAGTAAATACGAGCCATTAATATACATGAATAATTAGCATTAGAAGTTAGTGATCATGCAATCACTTACAAAAGTTATATGACTTTACATTCTAATGCTGATAAGTTTAGGAACCAGATCCTCTCTAGTCCATGAGGAAATGGAGAGGTCTAGTCCATTGATCCTGTGCGTACATGTGGCATGAGCATCATTCAATGGCTGAGATTTAAAATAGAGATTTATTTTATTTTTAAATTAAAAATGAAAAAGAGAGGGTCATCTTCCTCATTCTGATTTCTCTCAAAACGTGAACACACCCTGCCCCGCCCTTTGTTCCGCCGTCGACCACCACCACCCCGCCTCCGCCCCATCTATTGCCATACGCCGACCACCATGCCCCACCTCCTTCACAGCGACGCTCCGCCATCGACCCCTGTTCCGGTGCCCCGCCTCTGTTTCGCCTCCAAATTGAACCTCTCCGATTGACATCTCCATCAACAAACTTCTTGGTTATGCACCATCAGATTGTGTACTCCCAAAGATTTAACCATTATTCTTGCCTTTTCTTTTCTTATTCATCATGTTGAATAGCAAACCTATAACGTAAGGGGGGCGCGACGACACGACACAGTGTTGAGGCGCAGTGGAGGCAGCACTGTTTCGTTCTACTAAAGTTCCGTGGCGGAGGAGGTTGCGGGCAGACCTTCAAGGGAGCAACGTCGTTGTGAAGGCGGTGGGGCATGGTGGCCGATGGCTTATGGCGGGAGATGGGGCGGAGGCGGGGTGGTGGTGGTTGAAGGCGGAACAGAGGGCAGGGAGAGTGGGTTCACGTTTTGAGAGAAATCATATTGTGGGAGACGACCCTTCTTTTTTAATTTAAAAATAAATTAAATCTCTGTTTAAATCTCAGCCACTGAATGATGCTCATGCCACATGTACGCACATGATCAAATGGACTGGACCTCTCAATTTCCTCATGGACTGGAGAGGATCCAGACTCATAAGTTTATGTATATGATTTAATGGCTTAAATTTGCTTTCCTGATCACTACGGTAAAAATACCTCTCTCACTTGATATATATATATATATATATATATATATATTCTAGATCCAAATCTAGCTTTCAAACAGTTACTGAAAAATCTGGTCACTCAATCACCAATTGATAAAATCAATGTAATAATATTAGTCTATATATCATGTTGGCAATTGCAAGGAGAGTTGAGTGAGATCCAAGTATGCATGCTCAGTAATAGCTTATTCTTGGAGTTCCCTCTATCTCACATGGATCGATTATTAGTTCGAGAACCCAGAAATAAATGATACAGCGAAACCGTACTCAACCAGGATCAAACTCCGTTTGGAAACATTCAATTTATATATCTGATTAAACTATATATCATATACTCTACGGCATCAATAAATATATTCGATGAGGCTAAAATTATCTTAATTGTAGTTTATCGAAATGGTAAAAGGGAGATCACAAATTTGTTCAAATACAAGGAATGATTTACGTCAACGCCAGGAAGATGCCATGAATTTAAGCAATCATGACATGGGACCAATACATGTCACATCTATATATATAGGGTTGTATATTTTTAATGAGAAATTCAAAATCAACAATATATACAAGAATATATGGTTTTGCGCATCATGCAGAAAAGGAAAGGTCTAAAAAATATAATTTAAGTGCAAGTCTTTTTCTTTATATTTCTTGCTTATACGACTAGGACTTTCTCTTCGTGCCCTCTTAATATGGACTAGCTGAAATCCTCACGCTAAGGAAACCCATCCTTAGGAAGTTAAATAGCTGGCAATATATGGAGTATGACCATCCAACAAATACGTTACTCGTATCTACTTTCACCCACAAACTGATATGAACTATAGACTTGTTTCCTTATAATTTCTATTTTTTCTTTATATGTTTTCAACTTATTTTGCATCACATTATAACCTCTGTCTCTGCTGATGTGCTCTCAAATTACATACATATATAGCACACAAGCACCAAAAGATACCATCTGTGATTTCTAGAGAAATAATGTGCAGCTTGAAACATAGGACAAGAAGACTAAGAGTATATATATACCAATATGTCAATACAAAACTTTTATTTCTTGATCAAAAATATTTTTTTAACTACACCACAAGAAATTTGTCGTATATATATGGACACTTTTAATTTTTTTTAATAAGATTTCTCTAATATCAAATTAATATGAATTCTACAAAGATTTCATGGGCTTGATTTAAGACAAATACTAACACGTGTCCTAAGGACATTATTTAAGAAATATAAAAAAATTCTTATGGGAAACATTGTGTTCAATATATTGGAAAGAAATATACATCATTTTTCAATGAATAATTAATTTGATTGAAATCTTTAAACAATGTCATCTAAACACTGTTAGAAAGATCCTTGGTTTAACACGTGATTATTTGTAATCATATTTGATCCCTTTTGTGGTAAGTGGTAATTGTAAAAACGATCTTTTTTCAGCCATAATAAAGGGGAAGAAATTTGAATGAGCCGTCACTGAATGCAATTAACTTAAAACAAGTAAATTCAACTAACATTTAAAGTAAATGATGATGAGAAACACATTACTGATAATGAGTCATATCATAAAGTACTCCAAATTCCAAAACCATAAAAAAGCAAATGAGAATGTCTACACAAGAAAACACAACTTCTTCGGTGAGCCATACCTGTTACCAAGGTTTTTAAAATGGGATCGGTGATAACTCATAAATATGTAGTTTAACTGTATAATAATACAAATGATAGCTAACTTGACTTAGAATAAATAGCTGATCAGTCGTATCTATGATTCCAATATATATTAACCAAATTTCTCAGAAGTTTAATTCTGACTCAACATGGTGATGAAGATCACAAGCATACCTTTTGTCTCCCGCAACTTCAGACAGCAAACTCTGATACTTGATCAGTTGCACAGATTAACATGTTTAAGAAATGTGGCCTCATAGTCATGAACCAGAGCTGTCACGTGCAAACTTAATTCTAGCCAACAATTACCAGCGAGTCCCTCCTCCCACAGTTGCATTATTTCCCAAACCAAATTGAAATTACATCCATTAAATATAATGCAACTTTTCTCCCCCTAGTTGTCCTTTGCTTCATAAAATGAAGAAGAGAAAATTGGTATACACATACCAACCTGGCATTGTTTCTTCATATGTTGTACTTGAGGCTGGGGAAGGTAGTTAATCACATGATCAAGGAGTAATTTCCAGTATGGTAGTAGCTACTAGCTAGCTTTAGCATGAAAGGAGTAGAAGAAATTAACATTTAACCAACCATATCTAGGGAAAATTTTGAACATTATAATTATAATATGGATTAAGACAATAACAAGGGAAAAAAAGCATAAAGCTGGGCCTTAACAACATCCAGTATTAAAAATCTAATAGTCTAATACTATTAATTTGTTACTTTATTCCACCTTGATGCATCTTAGAGAGAAATAAATGGAATAATTATTTAATTTCAGTCTGCATAATTAACCAAAATAGGGAATATTATCACTTGAAATTCTGCTATAATTGGTGGGAGCCCTCTGTTGGATATACATGGAAGAAGAGGAGGAAGAGGTTGGAGGAAGAGGAGGAGGAGGTGGTGGCGGCGGCGGTGGTGCAATGATTGAAATATCCCCAGATGAAGGGAGCATTGCAACATGAGAAGAGGGTATTATCATGTTAGCTTCCCTGAGTTTGTATTTAAGTATTTCAGATCTTACTGTACTAAGTTCAGCTTGTAAAGATTGAACTTGTTGTTGCAAAGCTGAAATTGCACCCATGCATCCATAAACCGGGTCTCTTAGCCTCACATTAGCTTCATATACTAGACTATTTGCAGCATCAGCTCTTTGACACTCTGGTACCTCCTAAAAACATCATAGCATAAAAAATTACACTTTTTCGTCCATCAAGCTTGTGAAAATCTACTAATGAAATGCATATGATATATCATGTAAACAGCTTAATTAAGCGTTTATTCGAAAAAATGCATCCAAGATTATTTATACTTGTATGTGTATATATATTTACCATGAGCATCTTTGAGACATTGCTGGCACCAAAAACTTTGTGGACAGAAGCAAACTTTTGGGGCTCATGGGGAGAGAAATATGGAGAAAAGGGACATTCTTGGGCACATCTTCGTCTCAATAACTTACATGCTGCACAAGGGGTAATGGTATTTAGGGTTCCTGGAGGGCCCAACATGTGTCTTCTTCCCATTTGAGAAGACACATCTCCTTCCCTCTTGATCTTCTTGCCTATCTCATCAAATCTCTCCCTATATATATATAGTACAAAGCATGAAATTTAGAAGACGTTACACACACAGAATAAATTATCTAATATCACTTTTTAAGGGATGAAAAATAAAAGGCTATTTGAACTTTAATCCCATAAAATAGTTCCAAAAAGGTCTAGATTAACTTTGTCATAGAGCATCCACTTTTGTTTGAAAAATAGGATTTGACATGATAGAAGAAGTTCCAAGCTAGGAAGGAATAGAAGAGATATCTTAAAAGTTAAAACTATTTAAGAAGATAGCTGAGACTTCAGAGATGGAAAGAGATTTCTGTGTTTTACCTTTCCCTGGACATTCAGGCATGCTCTCTGAGTATGAAGTAGGAGTCACTATGGGAAAGAATAGAGAGAGACAGAGAGAGATCTAGAGAGTGCAGAAGGGAAGAAGAAAGGAAGATATGGGTAGAAAATGAGTGTACTTAAAAGGCAAGGTATGCAAAGGACAAAGCTGTCCAGCTATATTTAATTTAAAAGAAATAGACAAAAGGGTTATATTATATAGAGAGAGAAATAGAAGGAAAGTGTAAGAAAAAGAGTGATTTGCTACATGCTAATGTTTTCTAAACCTCTATGGTTTATGTTATGTACGAGGATTTCAGGAATTATGGAGTCATACACTATTATTAGGAAAACTTAGCACTCTGAGAAGAAGTTCATGGAAGAAAATATAACATTTTAAGTTGTATAATTGCCAGCTCTAAGACTGCTTGCTCACGTGTGTGTTCTTAAATGTGTTTGACTTTCTTAATCAACATTCTGATTCAATTGCCGCCATGCATGTGGTTCTTGCTTCTTATTGAGGGTAGGTCTACCAAATTGGTGGTCCTTTTATGCATATATATTATCAAGAAATTGAGCATGTTTATTTGTTAATATCGATCATATTGAGAAAAGCAAAACCAACTTCATATCATCATGTTTAGCCATTAAACAAATATAAACCAGTTGTACTTCCACAATTAAAAATGTCTGTATCTTGTCAAATTCAAAACCCACTTTGAGATTGGAAGGCTATCCTGGTGTTTAGCTGCTTTTGAAGAAAAATTGGTAATCAATAGGTGTTTATTGGACAAATTGGGAGGGGACTTACTTTGCCTCCAATATTTTCGTAAGTAATTTATTTGGACTTAGAACTTATCAAGTGAATGAAAAGTGATTGAGTTGGAATTCTACCGACATTATATATTAATATAATAAATAAATTTGAATATTTTATAAAAATTAATGTATTTTTTTGTAACATATATTTACAAATAAATAATATAAATATAAATATATCATAATATTATGTAAAGTTTATTAATTTAAGTCAATAAATAAATCTTATTATTTATAGGTGATTTTAAAAAATATATAAATTTTAAAAGAATATATGACATAAGTTCCAGTTGGGGCAATCCAAATAATAAATCAAATCTAACCCAAAAATGCATTAGGTTAAATTTCTAAAATGAATTACCTTTGAGCTACTATGGGTTAGTAGTTATGAATTTAGTATTCTTGAACATCACCTTAAAGAGAGGGAAAAAAAAAGGATCACTTGGTGGCTCCGTTGGAGTACATCCCACCTCTAAAATATTCTTATTATTGACAGTTTATGCTCTATATAAAATTATAGGATTTCTACTCATCTTTTGTTTAATTTATAGCCATTCGTAAGTTGGAAAGGTTGCAGTTCTCTGCTTCTCTCAAGTCTTAATTATTTGGGAAATCATTTGCTCTAAATATATATAGCCTTCAGAACTAGGCTCACCACATTCAACATGTAGATGAAATTGAGGACAACTTAAAAAAGAAACAATAATCACCAAATATATTAAGAAACACACACTGCAGTCACTGCTCATTCTTGAACTTCATGATTATGAAATTGCTTCCAAACTTTTAAGCCATCAGAAAACGAGTCCTCCTTTATTTACATTATATCACTGCAATAGGGAAAAAGATTGGACACCTTTCAAGATAAGTTGATACAATCTTTAGCAAAAAATGACTTTTGTTAATTATGTGTTGGATAATTGATGGATAGAGGTGTGATGATTTGGGACATCTCACCCAAGCTTTTCATGTGAGAAAATCATTTGGCATTGAAGGATCTAGCTAGCACAGTTGCTTGATTTCAACAACTCTCTAATTTATATCAAGCCCCTTTAAATGATCAAGACAGTTAACTGCTTAACTATATTTGTCCTTCACACAAATGACTGACATTTTCCCTTGAAGCACACCTTAGCTTAATACAAAGAAACCAAAACCTCACCTTTCATCAATTGCATATATTTGATGTAAAGTGTGGAATCATAAACATTAGAGATACAAGAGCTATTAGTCAGTCCACCAAGCAGTAATTACTATTGTACTTTATCACAGAAAGGTACCTAAATTAGATTATGCAGAGATTAATTAGTAATTTAGTACAAACAAAAGTTGGCACTTGGCACTGATCAATGACTATAATCTCTAAATGTTAAAATGATGAGACCATATAATTAGGATTAACAATGACTATTATATTTTGCTAGGATTTTGAGAAGTGTTGTGTCAAAGTGGGTGGTGAAAGAGATAGGAAGGAGAGAGTACTATAGACTATAGAGGAGAAGTGTATTTTGGAGGGGTGTGGTATTAAATTACGTAAACAAGAATGCTTAGACTCTAAGGGAGTGGCACCATCCATTCTTGTTTGACCCGTATTTTGAGGCTTACAATTCGCCCCGTTGTCCTCTCACTCCCAACCTAACTTTACAATACTTAAAAACTCTATCCTCCTTCTGTAAGAGTGCACCAAAACCCAAAAGGCCACACCACACCACACCACCATTTCTACTGCATTCAGGTTGGCCAATTATTCGTGCATTGGTTGGGTGGCTCAGACTCAGAGATTCTCTCTACTTAAATGATACTTAAAAATCAACCCTGAAAAACTTGGATCATTTTTATCAATTTTTTAATTAAGTACCAAACAAAACATAGAACATTCGTTATAAGATTCAAATCTAAAAAGTTTTGACAAAGGAATACTGGCCATGACCTTGAACATATATATGGTCTTCTTAATTACTTCTAGTGTCACTATCAAGAACTTGAGTCTATCAGACATTCCACTAGTGCCTTTTCTTTCTCTCCCATGATCTCTATCTCCTTGAGTAATGGAGCATGGAGACGGAGATGATTCAAGGTTGGCACGCAAATCAATTAACTACAGGAACAAACAAGATCAATCAAAATAAAAGATTGATTTCACCACAAGAACTTTTTTATTTAATTTCTAAAACTATTTCTTCTCAATTTTTTCTTGGTTTTTATTTTATCCAAGTGCTATGCTTGAAGAAAATCACGCATCTAACAATAGTGCAGTTAAGGATATACCATATGTCTATGTGTAATGATGAGTCATGCATTCTGCGATTAAAAAAATGAGTCCTACTAGATCGATTGACGGTAATTTAGGGATTGGAAACTCATTAGAAGCATTTTGTGGCCAGGGTCTCTTCATTTCTTTAAACTTTTATAATTTTGATAAAACGTTACATTATATATATATATATATATATATATATATATATATATATATATATATATATATATATATATTAATCACAATGTTTTGTTGTTTTTGTTATAGACAGAAATGGAATGGCTAAAGGAATGCTTTGTTGGCGAGGCGGTGGACCCTCAAGGAATCTTATGCCCTGTGAAGAGATCTCAACTAGAAGGGTGTCTATACCGATGGGTGGAAATTTGGTTCTCATAATTGAAATAGACAACTATAAATACGAAAAGGGGGTTGAATTGTGTTTATCAGAATTTAAACAAAGTTGAAATCTTTTTCGCACACAGAAGCTTGGTAGACAGGACAGACAGGTGACCTGTCTGATGAAATTTTGACAAAGACCAAGACAAACACACCACTTGTTAAACGGATAACAAAACTAAAGAGTTTATAAGGAAAGAAAGATTGACACAGTTACTTATCTTAGTTCACTCTTCAAAGCAAAGAGTTACGTCCAGTCCTTGACAGCACCAAGATTTATCCACTATAATTGATCAGGTTACAGACTCCAAGTATTGTTTGCACACCTAGCCTCTTCAGGCTCCAAGACAAGTATTCTTTGCACACCTAGCCTCTTCAGGTTCACTCAGATTTGTTTTGAGAAATGTGTTTTGTAATAAATAAAACTTCAGACAGACAGATCTTTCACTGACACTCAGAGTGGTTTAAATGTAAAACTTAGGAAAGTCTGTATAATAACTTCCAGTGATTGAAGAATACAGAATGAAAGAATGAAGAAATTAATGCACAGAGTAATGACTTTTTAATGTTATGATTATTCCGTGTTTTCATCATCAATGACTTCTGTATTTATAGTCTTCAAGCATTTAAGATCTGTTAGAGACACCCCCTCAGATGTTGGCTTTAAGCAGAATTTCATTAAATGCAATATAGTCGTTCTGTGTAGCCATTAATGCAATAGAAACGTTGGTTGTATTCTAACTTGAAGGATCATGACTTTATGCATCGTGAAACAACCATATCAGAGTTGTGCAGAGAGCTTTTTGTACTTTGCTGAGTACAATTCCCTTTTTGTGTAAGGATAAGAGGTACTAGGGAATAAAGCACGTTGGAAGCATTCTTTAACTGGTCTTTGGTTCTGATATCCGAGGTTGTTTGAGAGAGTAACTTCTGACTTTTCTTGATAAGCGCGAGACTGAGTAGGAGAGAAGGCTTCAAGTCTCTTTCTGATAGGATAGCTCACAAAAGCTTGTTAGGTCCTTGGTTCTTCAACGAGTAACCTCAGACAAGTGTAGGAACTCGTGGAGAGACAGGTTGAAAACATCTCTTGAAAGAAGTCAATAATCCTAGTCAGCAGACAAGTTGACTTTTGCTTATCTACACAAGCAGTTATCTATATGAGCAGACAGATGATTCTTACTGTTTTAATCTGCATACTAGATAGACAGGTTAGCAACCAATATGAAGGTTAATTAAATCATTAACCAATGTTTAGTTCTTATCAAAACTTAGGGAAATGCACATCAGACATTTTAGAGACTTAACAATCTCCCCCTTTTTGATGATGACAAATATTGAGATGATTTAATGAACCCCAGAAAATATCAACAAATGAAAGTAGCATATATCAGACAAGTTGCAGTTTTATTAAGCGGGCATGTTATGCAGATGCTTGATCAGACATTAAGATTAATCATATAATCCGGTTAACTTAGTCACACATAAATTTGAATGGAAATTATCAGAGAAATCTTACTTGAGATTTATGTCAGAACATACTTTGATCACATACTTTGCTCATATCAGAACATACACATGTCCATATATTCATAAAATCATATACATTCTCCCCCTTTTGTCAACGACAAAAAGGAGTAATCATAAAAAAACGTAAGAAAGAAATATATTTTAATCATCGTGAGCTTTGATAAGTACATGGCAGTTTATAACAAAGAAACAAAAACTACCTAGATTGACTAAGTAACAAATATAAGGCAGCAACCTTTTGCTCTAAGAGCAGCCTAGCTTGTCTTTCTTCATCCAGCTGTCTTCTTAAGTCTTCTGCTTGCCCTTGAAGCAGATGAAAGTCTTGTAAGGTCACTGTATGAGAAGTAGAGGCTTCTGTAGACAGGCTTGAGGAAGAGACAGACAGAGGAGAGTGCCAGGACGATAGGGCTAAAACTGGGGGTGCCTTAGGTAGAGATAGGGGAGAGGTGATGGAAGGGAAGAAAAGTTCATGGAGAGTTTGAAGGGCATAGAAAGTAAGAAAGACGAATTTGAAGATAAGACTGATCTTGACAGAGTCAGTATCGGATGAAGGAAATATACAGGAAAATCTCTCGGACAGAGACAGTCTGGTGAATGTTATTTGAATAGGTGGGGGAAGAGGTGTTTGAGCTAAAACAGAGGGAGGGATATGTAATAAAGAATCAATATAGCAGAAAAAAGAATTAGATCCTGTGACCAACATAAAGAAATACCTAGACCTATGAGGTAGCATTACAACAGAAGTAGGATAGTGAGTTCCAGCCAATGTTCTAATAAAGATAACAATAGGTGGGTAGAGGAAAATTTCTCTATAGGGGTTAAGAATATGATGTGGAAGAGAAGGGATGACAGAGACGTGTGAAATACTTGCATAGAAAAGAGATTGCAGATCAGACACAAAGAGTCTCGATGATATGCCAGTTTGTTCTTTGGGAGCAGAGTCCCTGTGAACAACTGTGTACTGACAGTCATTAGGTACAACAGTGAAAGAAGATTTTTCATTTTGAAAGGAGTGGACAGGTGAAGGAAGAGGAGATGCAACGGAGAGAGGTTGAATAAAAAGGGCAGATGGAGAAGAGACAGATGGGGTGATGATACCTTAATGAGAAGGGAAATAGGAGATGTCTGCTCTTCAGATATCTTCAACTTCTTGTGAGAATGAGACACTTGTTCATCCTCAGGTACTGGGTAACCATATCTTCTCTTTTTGGGAATAATTCCCAAAATGAAAGTCTTCTTTGGTTCTTCCAGGACTTGCTCTGTCTGCACCCCCTGAGCAGATGCTTCCTCTTTTCTAAGCTCAGACTCAACTTATCTGACCTTGGCAAATCTCTTCACCAGCTTCCTCTTCTTGCTTGGATGAGCAGGAATATCTACTGATTCCTCAGCTTCACTAGTCTTCCTTTTGTGAGAGGGTCTCTTCAGCTTGAACCTCAAGGGCTCAACTGTTTCGGCATAATCTTCAGACACTGAAGGTTGCAGCTCTGGAATTTGGTCTTGTCTGGCCACATTTCCAGATGATTTGAACAGTCTTTCAAAAATGGGGACTTCTAACTCATCAGTGGAAACAACTGGTTCTTCCTCCTCATGCTCAACAACAGGTTTCTTCTTTTTCTGCTTCTTCTTCTTGCTGTCTTCCTCCTCATCAACAAAAGGGATTCCCTTGATGTCCATCATAGTATCTTCCTGTCTATGGGCAGTGACATGTCCACAAAGTGAACATCACTAGGAACAAAAAACTTGTTCATGAAGACCATTGTTAGCAGCATCCCATAAGGATAGGTTTGCATGTTGGTTCTCTTGATCAGAGTCTCAAGGTACATGTAGATAAGGTCGTTGATGTCAATCTTGATTTTGTGGATCAAGTGGTACAGAGCAAATCTGTCCATCTTGGTCACACTATCTCATGAGCCTTTACTTGGCATCACATATTTCAATAGCAATTTGTGCAGAAATCTGTACATGACCACCATGTTGACAGGCCTAGGGTTCATAAGTTTGGGAACACCATAGATGGCAATGTTGACATTGTCAACTCCCACTTCATCTTCCCAGTTGGGTGTGAATCCAGCTCCGATTCTTGGACATTTGTGACCAGCTCCAGAGAGCTAATGGGGAGGAGAAGGGTTATATCCCCCATTTCAGCCTTAAAGCTCTTGATTCCATTGAGTCTGTTGGTGACAACCACAGCATTTCTCCAGAACGTTTGAACGATCTTAGGGTGAACACGCTCCTTGATGTCAAAGAAAGGAGTCCACTTGGAGTACTCCAGCTCTTCAGTGACATCCATACCTAGCTTCTTCATCTGTTGAGGATCAACAGTCTTTCCCGGAATGATCTTCTCGATCTCAGTAACCTTGAGATTGTATTTCTCAGCGATTTCTTTTGTAGAGAGACGCTTGGATGATGCCATTTTTGAGAGAAAACGGTTCTAGGGTTTCGAGAGAGAAGAAGATTTGAAAGATGAGAAGACAAGGAGATTTTGGAATATTGAAACGTAAAGGTTCAACCTTTCTGATCTATTGTCTTTTATAGTCATAAAGGTAGGAGAGAGAAAAATGACATTTTTAATTAAAAATGGCAAGATTTGTATTAGGAACCGCAACGCCCACTTCAGACATAATGAAAACATGGTTTCAAGATATGTAAACTACCGTGCACATGATTAGCTTTAGATAAGGGAATGACATTAATTAATTAATAACCATTTCAATAAAACTGTTGAGTTCTAGCATAGTGACTCAGCAGAGTCAGATAGGTAAGCATAGACAGGTTAACATTCAGACATGTCATTTAACAATGCAATGCATGTTCAGATTATCTCTAATAAATAAAAACCTTTCTTCTGCTAGGAGTTTAGTGAAAATATCAGCCCATTGATTTTCAGTTTTAACAAACTTAATGTCAAAGATGCCTTTCTGAACATAATCCCTAATAAAATGATGTTTGATTTCAGTATGCTTAGCCTTAGAATGCTGAATTGGATTTTTAGTTAAGCAAATAGCAATGGAATTATCACACCATACAGATATGTTATGTTCATAAATAGAGTAATCCTCAAGTTGATGTTTTACCCATAAGAGTTGAGAGCTGCAACTAGCAACTGAGATGTGTTCTGCTTCAGCAGTAGGTAGCGCAATAGTTGTCTGCCTCTTGCTTGTCCATGAGACTAAGCTTGCTCCAATGAAGTGACATCCTCCACTGGTGCTTTTTCTTTCTATTCTGTCTCCAGCAAAATCAGCATCACAATATCACACTAATCTGTATTCTTTTGATCTTAAATACATCAGACCAAGATTAGTAGTTCCAAACAAATATCTAAATATTCTTTTAACAGCCTTAAGATGAGATTCTCTAGGATCAGATTGGAATCTAGCACACATACAGACACTAAATTGAATGTCAGGTATGCTTGAAGTTAAGTACAGTAGAGAGCCAATCATACCTCTGTAGACAGTTTGGTCTACCTTTTTACCTTCATCATCTTTGCTTAGTTTTGCATTGGGTTGCATAGGGGTTTTCATGAGCTTTGCATTTTCCATTTTATATTTCTTGAGTATCTCCTTGGTATACTTTTGTTGATGGATGTAAATTCCATCACTTGTCTGCTTGATTTGTAATCCAAGAAAGAACTTCAATTCTCCCATCATGCTCATCTCAAATTCAGCTTGCATTATATTTGAAAATTCCTTGCACAGCTTTTCATTAGTTGCTCAAAAAATAATATCATCAACATATATTTGAACTAAGATAAAGTTCTCTTTAGAGCATTTCTTGAATAGAGTAGTGTCTACTTGTCCTCTAGTAAAACCATTATGCATGAGAAAAGAACTAAGCCTATCATACCATGCTCTAGGTGCTTGTTTTAAATCATATAATGCATTTTTAAGTTTGAAAACGTGATCTGGTTTATTAGTATCCACAAAACCAGGGGGTTGTTTAACATACACTTCTTCTTTAATTATACCATTTAGAAAACACTTTTTACATCCATTTGAAACAGGGTGATTTGGTGTTGTGCAGCATATGACATTAAAATGCATATGACTTCTATTCTAGCTACAGGTGCAAAGGTTTCAGTATAATCAATACCTTCTTGTTAGTTATAGCCTTGAGCTACTAACCTTGCCTTATTTTTGACAACTTTACCATCTTCATCCAATTTGTTTATGAAGACCCATCTTGTTCCAATAACAGATTTGTTTTTTGGCTTAGAGACAAGAGTCCATATATCATTTCTGGTGAACTGGTTAAGTTCTTCTTGCATAGCAAGAATCCAGCTTTCATCCTCAAGAGCTTCTTCAATGTATTTTGGCTCTAATCCTAATATAAAAGCCATATTGCTTGATTCTCTTAGAGTGGATCTGGTTCTTACTCCTTCAGAAGGATTTCTAATAATAAGATCCTTAGGATGATGAGTGTTGAACTTCCAATCCTTTTTGAGATCATCATGAAGATCTTGATTTGTCTGCTGACTTGTCTGTTGACTCGTTTGCTGACTGGTCTGCTCCACTTGCCTGTCAGCCTCAAGCACATGTTCTGTCTTGGTCAGATTGGGTTGTTGACTTTCTGACATGTTTATATCAAGACCTGCAAGATCATCTTCTAGATTCGATAGTTCTTTATCAGTCTTTAATCCATCATTGAATTTAACATGAACAGATTCTTCAATAATACAAGTTCTTGAATTTTAAATTCTAAAAGCCTTAGACATTTCAGAATATCCCACAAAAATACCTTTATCTACCTTAGAATCAAACTTTCCAAGATTATCTCTGGTATTCAGAATAAAACATTCACATCCAAAATCATGAAAATAAGATATGTTGGAGCTTTTTCCTTTCCACAATTCATAAGGAGTCTTCTTTAGAAAAGGCCTAATAAGAATTCTATTTTGTACATAGCAAGCAGTATTTACAGCTTCTATCTAGAAGTACTTAGGGAGATTATTTTCATTGAGCATAGATCTAGCCATCTCTTGCAGAGATCTGTTCTTTCTCTCAACCACTCCATTTTGATGTGGAGTTCTAGGTGCAGAGAAATTGTGAGAGATCCCATTCTCCTCACAGAACTGTCTAAACTGCTTATTTTCAAATTCTCCCCCATGATCACTCTTAAGGGTAGAAATACAGAAACCATGCTCATTTTGTACTCTTTTATAGAATATTGAGAAAGCCTAAAAGGGCTCATCCTTGTGGGTTAAGAAGAGTACCCATGTGTATATAGAATAGTCATCAACTATGACAAATCCATATTTTCTTCCAGCCAGGCTGGCAACCCTAACTGGTCCAAACAGATCCATGTGTAAGAACTGAAGAGGTCTAGAGGTTGATACATGGTTTTTAGATTTGAAACTTGATTTTATCTGTTTACCTCTCTGGCATGCATCACACAAGACATCTTTCTTAAAACTAATATCAGGCAATCCTCTCACAAGATTATTCCTTTTTAATTTAGAAATTAGTTTCATACTAGCATGTCCTAGTTTCTTATGCCATGACCATCTCTCATCCTCTTTAGACATCAGACAGGTTACAATTTGATCTGAGAGATCAGACAGTTCAATCTTATAAAGATTTTGTTGCCTTTTAACTGAAAAGAGGGTTTTGCCACAATAGTCTTAAACTATGCATACATCCTTGGTAAAGGAAACATCAATTCCACTATCACATAATTGACTTATGCTAAGCAAATTGTGTCTTAATCCTTTAACTATAAGAACATTAGATATAGAGGAAACAAGAGGTTTACCACGAATAGTACCAATTCCTATAACTTTTCCTTTCTGATTCCCTCCAAAGACAATGTGTCTTCCTTTCTTAAGTTGGAGGTCTAGGAACATAGACCTTTCTCCTATCATATGACGCGAGCAACCACTGTCCAGGTACCGGTAGTGATGTTTTCTTTGTCCTGTTGAGGACATCGGCAACAAAAATTATTTGATCTTTAGGTACCCATATTTTTCTAGGTCCTTTTCTGTTAGTTCTAGGAGTCTGTGAAGACTTCCTTCTCTTCTTATGGATACACTTAGACATAACATGTCTAGTTTTTCCATAGAAGTTACAGACATGTGTAGATTTGGTTATAGTTGACTTAACAGATACTGTAGAAGCTTTAGTTGATACTTTATGATGTGTCTGATAGACATATCCAATACCTTCTTTGTTAAAAGAGTGCCTCTGACTGCAAAGTAGCTTAGTCAGATTATTTCTACCATTAACAAATTTGGCAAGATCAGAAGTGAGCTCTTCCACTTTCTATTGAAGTTTTTCAACTTCTTCAGATGGTGATGTTTCACTTGAGATCTTAGCTTCATTAGACTTTGCAGTCTTCATCTCACTGTTCTATTTAGCCAGCTTCTCACACTCTTGAGATTTCTGTTTATGCTCACTAGTGAGCTTTACATACTCTCTCTTGAGGGCTTTGAAGGCCTTAGATAAGCAGTTGGATTCCTCCAATAATCCTCATAGGCATCAAGTAATTCTTCATAGTCAGGATGTACCTCATCGTTTGAGTCTGAGTCAGTGTTGGCCATCAAACAGAGATTGGCTTCTTCCTCTGTTTCTTCATCAGAAGATGTTGACTCCAGATCCTCCCAAGTAGCCATCATTCCTTTCTTCTTCTTGAAGAATTTCTTAAAAGGGGCCTTCTTGAGTTGAGGACATTCATCCATGATGTGACCAGGCTTCTTGCACTCATAGCAGACAATTGAACTTTTATCTGTTGAAGTAGATTCTTTGAAGTTATTGTCCTTGTTGAACCTTCCGAATGGATTATCCCTCTTGAACTTCTTTTTCTGTAGGAGAAGCTTTATCTTCCTGGTCAGGAGAGACAATTCTTCATCACTCACATCCTCGTGTTCAGACAGGTCAGCATCACTGGATGACTCGTCTGCCTTTAGAGCCTTGGAAGCTTTTGCTGACTTTTGATCTGCTTTCAGAGCAATTAACTTACCCTTCTGTGGTGCAACTTCATCTCCAAGTTCTTGCTCATGAACAGTAAGTGTTCCAAGAAGTTCATCCATAGTCAAGGCAGTGAGATCCTTGGCTTGAGAGACAGCAGTGACCAAAGGTCTCCACTGTTCAGGTAGACTTCTCAGAATCTTTCCAACCATCTCAGCATTGGTGTAGACTTTTGATAAGCCTCTGGCTTATCTAGTTTTATAACTAGATGGACTGTGGTTTTTGTGCAAATTATTCGAGTTCACTCTCGTTTTCACCCAAATTTGCCTTGTTTTGTTCCTAAGTAGACTTTGACTCGTTCTAGGTATTTTTTCGTAGTTTTTAGTCTATTTTGAATAGAATTACGTTTTTTGTTTCTTTTTATTGTTTCAGGTTAGAAGTGAAGCTCCAAGAGTCAAGGAAACACTTCGAGTCAAGAAAACAGTGGGAATTTCCATTCTGGAGATACTCGCCCCGCGAGTATATGCTCGCCTCGCGATCCTGAAGATAAGCAAAACAGCAACAGTCATCAATTCTGGCTCGCCACGCGAGAGGCTTCTCGCCTCGCGAGAGATTGAAGACCCTGGAAGACATAGACCATCACGGCCCAGCCGTGATTAAGGTCACGGCTGTGACAGTTTAAGGTTTGAAGACTCGCCTCGCGAACATACTCTCGCCTCGCGAGAATCCAAATTGAAAGCGCGCCAAAAACAAATGTTCGCCTCGCGAAAGCTTGTTCGCCCCGCGAGCGGCCGAGAACCAGAATCCTTATTTATAGGCTGTTTCAGATCAGAATTAGGGGGGTTGTTAACCACTTGTTTTGGAGATCAGTTTTAGTGCGAATCCTTGTTATTCTGGAGCTGCGTCTCCCTCTTTTATTTTCTTATTTTGCTATGGAGGTTATTGCCGATTGTTCGTGTGTTGTCACGGGCATGAGGAACTAATCCCCTCGTCTAGGGAATCAATGAAGCCACCCATGGCGGTATAGTGTTCATGTGATGTATTTTTTTCTCCCCTTTATTCAATTGATGTTTTCCAATTCTGATTTGATTGTGTTGATCATATGCATGCGTTGAGGCTGATCGGCGATTCGCGTTTTAGAACTTGAATTGGGAACATCGATCGAATATTGCACGAGAGTGAGTAGGAGATCGGTGCAACCTTATAGGGAACAAGAATTAACAGAGTTTGATGATTAGGATTATGAGACCTAGTAAGTAATTAATCCAATCTTCGAATACGTCCTATTGAGCACGACAGTGGATATAGGAGAATTTGGGGGTCCCGGTTGACATTGTAATTGAACTTAGGGAGGAATTCATCATCACTTGGGTACTATGCATGATTGGGTAGGTGGATTTGAGACCCTAGATATCTTAATTTCAGATTTTAATACCTTAGCTTTATTTGATTGGTTATTTGAATTGCGATCTTGATCTCTCTCTCTCAACCACTTTCCTCGCTTGACCAATCGTATCGGATTTCCCGCGAATTGGTTGAATTGGTAGCCCAATCCCTGAGTTCGACCTCGGTAAATTCTTACCGTGATTTTATTACTTGCGACGACCCGGTACACTTGCCGGTGACATCAACAAGTTTTTGGCGCCGTTGCCGGGGATTGACACAACCAATTTTCCTAATTTTTAGGAAATTTGATTAATTGGTTAAGAGATTTTATTTTATTTTTATTTTTCTGTTATTTATTTATTATTTCTCTCTACTTCTTTGATTCCACTTGGTCTTGCCGTGTTTTTGTATGCGAGGTACCCTTTCATAAGAGGACCTGCTATTTGATTCGGAGATCACCAAGACTGAGAAGCGCTTAAGGAAAGAAGCCAGAGAAAGAAAGAGGCTTGAAGCGATTAATCTTGAGGACATGACCGAAGAAAACCCTCCTCCTCCTCCTCCTCGTTACAAGCCTCTCTTTGAGTACGATCTACCCAACTTGGGTGATTGTGATTCTTCTATCGTGAGGGGCAACCTGAATACAGACTCCTTCAGAGTGGAAGGATGTGTCACATTCCAGATCCGTGAGAATCAATTTGATGGGAGTGGCAAACAAGACCCTCATAGACACATCACTCGCTTCCTTGAAGCTTGTGACTTGCAGAAGACAAGAGGAGTCTCTCAAGATGAGTTTCGCTTGCGGCTTTTCCCTCTCTCTCTTAGGGATGTCGCTCGCGATTGGGTTGACAGCTTGGATAGGAACAGTATCAGAACTTGGGAGCAAATGACACAAAAGTTCCTAACCAAATATTTTCCTCCTCAGAAAGCGGCACAAGCAAGAGTAGCCGTTACATCTTTCAGGCAGACAGAAGATGAAACTTATAACGAAGCTTGGGAGAGGTACAATATGCTCTTGAGAAGATGCCCCTCGGCGTTCTTTGACCCGGTCTCCAAGGTTCAACATTTCTTTAACGGGTTAAGGGGACGCTATCAGATGAATTGTGATGCCGCAGCTGGCGGCTCTTTTTCCTACTTATCAGCTGAGGATGGATGGGCATTATTGGAGAAGATGTCATATAATGATTACAACCGTGGAAGGGAAACCTCAAGTGGAATCAGTTCTGCGACAATGGAGGCCATTCTTGAGCAAAACAGATTGTTGAAGATGCAGATTGAGGCTTTGTCTGGGAACAAGAAGGTTAATGCGATACACGAGGGAATGCCTCCGGGATGTGAAAATTGTAATGGAGATCATGACACTCGGAGCTGCCCGTTCAACTTATCTCAGGAACATGTGGACTCATGCCACAATTTCTATGACAGTGTGCCCCAGAATAACTATCAGAGGAACAGACAGAATGACTACAGTCAGAATCAGAATAGGGGATATATGAGGAGAAACCATCCGGGTTTCGCTTGGAGTAATGCTAGCGGTGGTCTAGCCGGGCAACAACAACCTCAACAGGGTCTGAGGCCAAACATTGGAATCCAGCAGCGCAATACTCAGCAGGCTCTTCCGGGGCCTAATCAGTTGCAAATAACAGATGGAGGAAGGCAACCTTGGGAGTTGGGTTTTGAGAAGATGAATGCGGCAATGGAAAAGATGGTAATCAACACAGAAGGTGAATACGACAGTTGACAAGTTGACAACGCATACAGGGGCGGCAATTCACAATCTAGAGATGTAAATAGCTCAGCTCGCAAAGTAACTGAATGAGCGTCCCCCAAGCACTTTCCCAGGTGATACCGAGAACAACCCTAAGAACCATTGCAATGCCATAACAACTAGAAGCGGTAGGGTGTTGGGACCTAACAAAGGTGTAACCAGTTTAGAGGAAGACAAGGCCTAGGAACAACCACATGTTGAGGAAGAGCAACCTGAGAAGGAGAAGTTGGCAAGTGACAAGGCACCAGAGCAAGGGGGTAGGCTGAAGCTTGTGGATGAAGAGTTCCGAAAGAAGAAGTGGGTTGAACCCCAAGACCTCCCGCCCTACATGAAGGTACCGTATCCTGAAAGATTGAAGAAGCCTCAACAGGATAAGCAGTTCAACAAATTCCTTGATGTCTTCCACAAACTTCAGATTAACATTCCATTTGCGGAAGCCTTGGAACAGATGGCATCATATGCCCGGTTTATGAAGGAGCTTCTCACCAAGAAGCGGTGAATAGTGGATGAGGAAACGGTTTCTTTGAACGAGGAGTGTAGTGCCATTATTCAAAGAAAACTACCTCCAAAGTTGAAGGATCCCGGTTCTTTTTCGATACCATGCACCATTGGGGGGATGACTCTAGGGAAGGCATTATGTGATCTAGGGGCAAGCATCAACTTGATGCCCCTCTCTATGATGAAGAGGTTGGGGATCAAAGAAGTCAAGGACACACGGATGTCACTCCAACTCGCCGATCGTTCTATAAAATATCCTTATGGAGTGGTCGAAGACTTGTTAGTGAAGGTGGACAAGCTCATATTTCCGGCGGACTTTGTAGTGCTTGATATGGATGAAGACGCCGAGATCCCTCTCATATTGGGTAGGCCCTTCTTGGCCATTGGGGGTGCCTTGATAGATGTGCGACAAGGGAAGCTCACTCTAAGGGTGCAAGATGAAGAGGTAGTCTTCAATCTCTTTGAAGCACTGAAGCATCCTGCAGAGAGGTCGGAAGTGTATCGAGTGGATATGGTGGATCCAACTGTCAAGGAAAAGGCAACTAGAGAAGCCCATGGTTCTTCACTTGCTCAAGTGTTGGAAAAATCCCATGATGATGATAGTGAGAAAAAAGACCCTTTGGGGGATGAGGTCTATCTCGAGTGGTTGAAAGACATGGAAACCTTACCGAGTTCCCCAAGGGATGAATGTGCAAGGGAAGAGCGCAACAACAAGGGCATGGAAAAAGAGGATAAATCACCGAAGTTGAAAGGTGGCACAACCGTGGTGGTCAATGAAAACAATGAGTTGATCCCAAAAGGGACCATCACGGAGTGGAGAGTATGTGCCGATTATAGAGGGCTTTTGGATTTAAATGAGTTGTCCGGGATCCGCAAGCAAGCTGAGACACCCCGTTGTGCCCCATCGTATTATTACATTAAAACCTTAATATTTATTTACTTAATCGCTCGCTTATCATTGAAAATACGTAAAAATTAAAACTTAATTAATAATTATATAACTTATGCATATATAAAACATACCAAAACTATATTATATAAATACACACCTGTTATTTATTACATTCCAAAAGCACTGTTAAGGGTACCCTCTCAGTAGGATCCCTCACAGGCATAAACTTCACTACAGACATACTCAGCGGAAATATAAATACTCTTTAGACACACTGGCCATAATGTCTATACTCTAATCGCCTTGAATCACAGCTCGACCTCCAGCATCTGGTTCGTAAGGAGTTCCATCTAACTCCTCAGCAATTGGTTCCTCCATCGGGTCTTCTCGTACGATCACATCAGAAATAAAACACAACACACAGAAAGATATAGGGAATAAGAAACGGTTCTATCATCAAAAAGCGGAAAAGAGTAATAGTAAATTATAAAGTAATTGTCACAGACACGCATCACTCAAAATCAACAATCATCCTCAATTCACTATATCATCCTCTACCCTCAGCTCATGTAGTCTAAACACTTATACTATCATAACCATCTCTATTCCTTTCACATTCGTTAGTAGTCCAAGGTAGTCTGATGCAAAGAACTCAGCATAGTACACTTCTATCTTTTGATAGAATAAGACTCAACATAGTGCCCTTCTATCTTGCGATAGGATAAAACTCATCATAGTGCCCTTCTATCTTTCGATAGGATAAAACTCATCATAGTGCCCTTCTATCTTTCGATAGGATAAAACTCATCATAAAATATCATTCAACAGAATAAAAATCACCAAATTTAAGAACTACGAATAGTATACCGGATAACTTCCCAGGAAAAAGAGGTGGTGATAAACACACTTAAATACCAAGTTTTTCCTTAGCCAGAAATTACCCAGACATATACCATTCCAACCTCAAAACAGCATATTAACATCCATATCATAAAGTATCAATTCGATATAAACAATAAAAGCAAATCATCCATCAACGGTTGATAAATATCAACATAATATCAATAAAATAATTAAACACCATAAAATATCACTTAAAACAAATTATCACAGCCAGCATATCACAATCAAATCAAATAATAAATAAACCCAAACATCCTCAACATCATAAAATCAACCTTAGTGTCGATAAACCTACAATCCCCGAATCACCATTGGTTTTACAGAAAAGGTTTCCAATGTGATTTTGGTCTTGTCGATTACTCAACTACTAGTAGGGTTTAGGTCGCCCTACACAATTATCATATAATCTACTACTTATCGATTCCGATGATAGGTTGATTCTTTTCCCCACCTGAGTTTTCACCGGAAACACGTACACGATGATCCTCGTTATCCCGCCACGAGTTAACACAAACACCTTCAACCAAACAACATAACTATAATTAATCAACTAACAACCATCTATGACACTTTAGGGCTAGGTTCGGTCAAGACTTAGAAAATAGGTTTAGGATTATCTTCTTAATGCTATCTTTTGGATCCTAGTTACTAGAGTCTTAACTAACATAGATTACTTATTACAAGACTAAAATTTGAAACAAAATCCTCTAACCTTTAGGGTTAGGGTTTCGGCCCATATTAGGAAAATAGGCTAGGAAATTTAGTTGGATTCAATCTCTTGGATAATGAAAGTGGAAGACATCACAAGATCATAGAAATTGGTTTCACATTAAAAGGATTTTTCTACAATTTTCTAGAATTATTTGAAGTTCTAGATCTAGGAATGGAAAAATATGATTCATGGCATAAACATGATAAATACATGAATATGAAAGCTTATATGATCAAGGAGATGAGCTTTTACCTCTTGAAGATTGAAGAAATGAAGAAAATGATCAACCTTCACTATGTTGAAAACTGGACAGCTTGAGGGGGTGATGGTATTGTGAGTGTATCTCATAATATACTCATCCAAAAATTACGAACTTTGGCTTGATAGAAATATAAGAAGAAAAGGAACAACTTGGGTGTTTAAGGTTTCATTTGGTTCGGATCATAAAAGGGGTTAAAAGGGCCTTCTTTATGCTGTTTCGTGGGTTGCTGGGAATTCTGGGCAGTTTCTGTATTTTGAGCCTTTCTCCCAATCCACTTATCCGTTTTTGATGATCTTTAGCTTGTTGGAAAGAAGAGAGAAAGAGGAACAACATTTGTGTTGAGTTTTCTTCGAGTTTCAGAAAGGAAGAGGGTCATATGTTTGGTGGGAATTCGGTGTTCTTAGGGTTTTGTAACTTGGTTGGTGAGGAAGATGAAGAGAATGAAGAAGATGAGTGAAATGGTGAGGGAGGCCACGGTTTTGGGGTATTTATAGGAGTAATCTTATGCCTTGTTTGGTTTAAAAGGAATTGGTTTAATGGGTTTTGTGATTATTAAATTAATATAAGCTTTAACTAAGGTTATAATTAACTTAACTAAGGTTATAATTAACTTAACTAAGGTTATTTTGGCTAACCATGGTTAATAATATGTGGCTCACATTTGATGGAGGTGTGGCTGATTTTGGGCCACACAAAATGACTCACCAATGAGTCATCGATCTTATCCATTAGCGGTTCCCGGAAATTCCGTGCAGCGACTCAGTCGTTTACCCGATTTCGGTTTTTGAGAGGAAAATAATGAAACGAAAGCAAAATGAAATAGGTAAGATTTATTGGAGGTGGATGCACGAAATTGGAGAGATGTGGGAGGTTTTCAACCACATAAAATGAGTGGTTAAGAGTGCGTAGATGCGTCTTGTTAATACCCGCGAAAGCTTGGGGGTATTTTGGTCTTTTTACCTAAATGTCATGATTACATGCATTTAATGCTCATAAATGCTTGGTGACTCATCCTCCATGAGTCATCATATATGACTCGTTGTCCCGATCTCTTAACGGGTCTCTGCACTTCCCTTCTTGACTCCGTCGGTTTCCCGATTAGGGTTTTATGCCTGCGTAAAAGCGTAATATTTCGTTTTCGACTGAAAATTTTCAAACTAACCAAACTCGTTGGAAATATGATTTAAATATAAACCATTTCGTTCACGAGTCAAAATTAGGTTTTCTGCTCAGTAAAATTATACTGTCAGTGAAAACGAAGACCGGGTACCGTCTGAATTTTCAACCCAAATTTTTATCGTAAGCTTCTACCCTAAGATAGAGTATGAATATGATTTTTATTTCATAAAAATCAATCTCCATGAACTCGGATAAAAATATAAATAAATACATTTATACCGGTTAATACAGCGAAAATATTTTTACTGAAAAAAAAATCAGAAAATAAAAAGTAGGGTGTTACATTACTACCCCTCTTAGAAAAAATTCCGTCCTCGGAATTTCTTAACTCAACACTAGACATCATCTTGTAATCTTATCTTAATCTACAGCTCCAACACTATATTTCTCATCGCTGTTTTTCCCCTAGGTGATAGCGGTAATTTCATAGCAGAATTCATTCTTATATCATTCTATTTATCCTCGAACTTATCCATCACTATATTCCATTCATTGTTCTTAACCTTTCCAACTTGATCTATCATCCTTAAAGGGCATGATCAAAACTTAATTCCTTCCTCTTCTTACTACTGATCCACTAAAGAATCTTATTTCAACATCTAACAGCCGTAATTAACACCACAATCGAACTACCCTAACTTCCTACTTCATGTATCCAATCACAGTCTTAGTTCCTTAGAATGTATTTCACTATTCTAGATTATATCAAAATCACACCTTTCAAGTCTCCAAATAAACATCTCAACACTCCGTAAGATAAATTGCAATCAAAAGATCAACACCTTTTAGGATATCTAACTTAACAAATTTGAATTTCTCTAGCAACCTCAATTTACATCAGAAATCATCTTTTCTGCCCATATTTAACTTAGGTGAAAGCTCATTTTCAACTTAGGTGAAATTACTATATACACTTTCGTTTACTCTTCCCAAACTCATACAATCCATCTTAACTACGATCCTTAATCATTGCCCTAGATTCCATAATGATACTATGCCTCCATCAACATTTGACTTATAGTAATTGTCTTACTCACTGATATTGATCTTAAGGGTTCACATCCTACCAGTCACAACTATACCTCAACAAAACTCTCATCACTTTCTTGTCCATTATGCTACTTAGAAAAACAAACAAAGTCTACCAGATATCAAATACATACCTTGTATAAGATCCCGAATTGAGCATTCTGCTCCCCTCACGGTAAACACTCTTTCAGTGGCCTGAGGTCTGACCATCTGTTGTCCTGCTGCTGGAACTCCTTTTCCAGCTCCACCTCTCTAAACGCTAGTATACAACATATAATGCTACATAAAACTGGTATATATATGCCATATAACTGTTAACTATCATGTCGGGACTCACTACCCAATTTCTAACCCTAGTTAAAATCCGATGTGGACTCAACTAGACACGGCCAGTAACAACATCTTAGACCTCACAGTCCGATTAGAATCGAACTGCTCTGATACCACCAAATGAGACACCCCGTTGTGCCCCATCGTATTATTACATTAAAACCTTAATATTTATTTACTTAATCGCTCGCTTATCATTGAAAATACGTAAAAATTAAAACTTAATTAATAATTATATAACTTATGCATATATAAAACATACCAAAACTATATTACATAAATACACACCTGTTATTTATTACATTCCAAAAGCACTGTTAAGGGTACCCTCTCAGTAGGATCCCTCACAGGCATAAACTTCACTACAGACATACTCGTGAAATATAAATACTCTTTAGACACACTGGCCATAATGTCTATACTCTAATCGCCTTGAATCACAGCTCGACCTCCAGCATCTGGTTCGTAAGGAGATCCATCTAACTCCTCAGCAATTGGTTCCTCCATCGGGTCTTCTCGTACGATCACATCAGAAATAAAACACAACACACAGAAAGATATAGGGAATAAGAAACGGTTCTATCATCAAAAAGCGGAAAAGAGTAATAGTAAATTATAAAGTAATTGTCACAGACACGCATCACTCAAAATCAACAATCATCCTCAATTCACTATATCATCCTCTACCCTCAGCTCATGTAGTCTAAACACTTATACTATCATAACCATCTCTATTCCTTTCACATTCGTTAGTAGTCCAAGGTAGTCTGATGCAAAGAACTCAGCATAGTACACTTCTATCTTTTGATAGAATAAGACTCAACATAGTGCCCTTCTATCTTGCGATAGGATAAAACTCATCATAGTGCCCTTCTATCTTTCGATAGGATAAAACTCATCATAAAATATCATTCAACAGAATAAAAATCACCAAATTTAAGAACTACGAATAGTATACCGGATAACTTCCCAGGAAAAAGAGGTGGTGATAAACACACTTAAATACCAAGTTTTTCCTTAGCCAGAAATTACCCAGACATATACCATTCCAACCTCAAAACAGCATATTAACATCCATATCATAAAGTATCAATTCGATATAAACAATAAAAGCAAATCATCCATCAACGGTTGATAAATATCAACATAATATCAATAAAATAATCAAACACCATAAAATATCACTTAAAACAAATTATCACAGCCAGCATATCACAATCAAATCAAATAATAAATAAACCCAAACATCCTCAACATCATAAAATCAACCTTAGTGTCGATAAACCTACAATCCCCGAATCACCATTGGTTTTACAGAAAAGGTTTCCAATGTGATTTTGGTCTTGTCGATTACTCAACTACTAGTAGGGTTTAGGTCGCCCTACACAATTATCATATAATCTACTACTTATCGATTCCGATGATAGGTTGATTCTTTTCCCCACCTGAGTTTTCACCGGAAACACGTACACGATGATCCTCGTTATCCCGCCACGAGTTAACACAAACACCTTCAACCAAACAACATAACTATAATTAATCAACTAACAACCATCTATGACACTTTAGGGCTAGGTTCGGTCAAGACTTAGAAAATAGGTTTAGGATTATCTTCTTAATGCTATCTTTTGGATCCTAGTTACTAGAGTCTTAACTAACATAGATTACTTATTACAAGACTAAAATTTGAAACAAAATCCTCTAACCTTTAGGGTTAGGGTTTCGGCCCATATTAGGAAAATAGGCTAGGAAATTTAGTTGGATTCAAGCTCTTGGATAATGAAAGTGGAAGACATCACAAGATCATAGAAATTGGTTTCACATTAAAAGGATTTTTCTACAATTTTCTAGAATAATTTGAAGTTCTAGATCTAGGAATGGAAAAATATGATTCATGGCATAAAAATGATAAATACATGAATATGAAAGCTTATATGATCAAGGAGATGAGCTTTTACCTCTTGAAGATTGAAGAAATGAAGAAAATGATCAACCTTCACTATGTTGAAAACTGGACAGCTTGAGGGGGTGATGGTATTGTGAGTGTATCTCACAATATACTCATCCAAAAATTACGAAATTTGGCTTGATAGAAAGATAAGAAGAAAAGGAACAACTTTGGTGTTTAAGGTTTCATTTGTTTCGGATCATAACAGGGGTGAAAAGGGCCTTCTTTATGCTGTTTCGTGGGTTGCTGGGAATTCTGGGCAGTTTCTGTATTTTGAGCCTTTCTCCCAATGCACTTATCCGTTTTTGATGATCTTTAGCTTGTTGGAAAGAAGAGAGAAAGAGGAACAACATTTATGTTGAGTGTTTTCCGAGTTTCAGAAAGGAAGAGGGTCATATGTTTGGTGGGAATTCGGTGTTCTTAGGGTTTTGTAACTTGGTTGGTGAGGAAGATGAAGAGAATGAAGAAGATGAGTGAAATGGTGAGGGAGGCCACGGTTTTGGGGTATTTATAGGAGTAATCTTATGCCTTGTTTGGTTTAAAAGGAATTGGTTTAATGGGTTTTGTGATTATTAAATTAATATAAGCTTTAACTAAGGTTATAATTAACTTAACTAAGGTTATAATTAACTTAACTAAGGTTATTTTGGCTAACCATGGTTAATAATATGTGGCTCACATTTGATGTAGGTGTGGCTGATTTTGGGCCACACAAAATGACTCACCAATGAGTCATCGATCTTATCCATTAGCGGTTCCCGGAAATTCCGTACGCAGCTCCGTCGTTTACCCGATTTCGGTTTTTGAGAGGAAAATAATGAAACGAAAGCAAAATGAAATAGGTAAGATTTATTGGAGGTGGATGCACGAAATTGGAGAGATGTGGGAGGTTTTCAACCACATAAAATGATTGGTTAAGAGTGCGTAGATGCGTCTTGTTAATACCCGCGAAAGCTTGGGGGTATTTTGGTCTTTTTACCTAAATGTCATGATTACATGCATTTAATGCTCATAAATGCTTGGTGACTCATCCACCATGAGTCATCATATATGACTCGTTGTCCCGATCTCTTAACGGGTCTCTGCACTTCCCTTCTTGACTCCGTCGGTTTCCCGATTAGGGTTTTACGCCTGCGCAAAAGCGTAATATTTCGTTTTCGACTGAAAATTTTCAAACTAACCAAACTCGTTGGAAATATGACTTAAATATAAACCATTTCGTTCACGAGTCAAAATTAGGTTTTCTGCTCAGTAAAATTATACTGTCAGTGAAAACGAAGACCGGGTTCCGTCTGAATTTTCAACCCAAATTTTTATCGTAAGCTTCTACCCTAAGATAGAGTATGAATATGATTTTTATTTCATAAAAATCAATCTCCATGAACTCGGATAAAAATATAAATAAATACATTTATACCGGTTAATACAGCGAAAATATTTTTACTGAAAAAAAATCAGAAAATAAAAAGTAGGGTGTTACACAAGCAAACACCCAAAAGCGGACTAAGGAAAGGCAGGACAAACACATCTTGCCCAGGGAGCTTGAGCCCGGGCAAGTGGTACTTCTTAACAACTCAAGGTTGAAACTCTTTCCGGGAAAGCTAAGATCGAGGTGGTCGGGACCATTCAAGGTCCTCCAAGTTTGTCCTCACGGAACAGTAGAGTTAGAAGGGGCCTCTGGTAACTTCAAGGTGAATGGGCAAATGATAAGGCATTACCATGGGGAATCAGTCCCAATTTGCAAGCAGTTTCTTCCTCCGGATTAACCCTTAGGGGTGACTTGAGTCAGGCTCGGGACGTTAAACAAGCGCTACTTGGCCGCGCGAGACAGAAGCCCTGAATCTCAGAGGTTTGCTCACGTTTCTATCTCGCGTCGCGAGGACTGCTTTCGCCTCGCGATTCTGGGCATCATCATCTGTTGGAATTCCAGATTCGCCTCGCGAGATACTACTCGCCTCGCTATTCTGGAAAGTGTGAAAACAATTTTTCCAGATTCGCCTCGCGAGTTATCTCTCGCCTCGCGAAGCTGCACTTAAGGTTTAATTGCAGGAGTTCTTCCAGGATGCTGTGAACAGAGGGGTGCCCTAGGGAACAATTGGATGAGGATGCAACCGTAGAAGAACTTTCTGTGGAAGCGGCCACCTCCACTAGTATTTGATCAGGGAGCACCCTCTCCTTTCCTTACTTTTGTTTTTGTCTTTGTTTTTGTTAGTCGCTCTTGAATAATTTGAGAAGATCAAGAGTATGTGTATGAATGTTGTGTCGGCAAGCTTGTTGGATTTTAATTAAATTGAGAATAGATTGATTGCATGAATTATTTTGACCATTGATGATTTCCCCCTAGGTTCTGAAATTAGAAAAGTTGATCCCTATGTGAAAAATTGAAAACTGAACTTTGAGAATCTTATTGTGATTACTTGATTTATGATAAGTTTGGGGTGAGGGGGTGCACACACTAGGAATTGTATCTCGGTCAAACAATTTGCAAAAATGTCCAGGTGAGGATTTGAGCCTCCAACTTTGTTTTTGATTGTGTGAATCACTGTTAAGTTGCACTTCCCCGGATTTGCTTGAATCTCTTCGTGGTTTGCATGTCTATGTGTTGCATCAAATGATTTAGGCAATTTTCTTTGAATTAGCTACTTGGCCTAAAAAGAACCATCCCGAATGCATGTTCCCTAGTTAGCCACATTGAGCCTAATTAGCCTATTGTTTCTTGATGACCCTATATTATAAGCCAAAAATCTGAAAAACCATGTTAACCCAATCTTAGGATTAGGAGAGCATGAAAGCGTAGCAAGAGAATGGTTGTGAGAAACTAAGTTTGGGGTGGCTACAAGGTGATATGTCATTTTGGGTTGAGAAAAAGAAAAAGAAAGGTTGAAACCCAAAAAAAAAAAAAAGGGGCAAAACAGAAAAAAAAATAGCAAGGAAAAGACTGTAGTCACCCGAGGCAAAAAGAAAAATGGAAAAAGGAATTTGAGTTGAATATATGTCAAATGCTCATGCTCTCTTAATTCCTAGGGACTTAAGCCTAGTATCCTTGAATATCCTACCCTCAGCCAGGCCCCATTACAACCTTTATAAGACCTTCTGATGTTGCATGCATGTTTTCGTGGGAACCATTTTTGAGATGAAAATCAAATTCATGGGAAGTGCTCTTGATATGTGAAATTGAGTGAAAAGTTGATAGCCTAGACGAATTTGAGCGAATGAGTGAAATTTTACATACCCTTGTGAGGAAGGGAATTGTTTGAAATTGGTGATCTTCCTTTTGTGTGTGACTCTGATCTTCAACTTAGATTAATGATTGCATGAATGATGAAGTTCTCAATTGTTTAAAGTAAATGAATGTGGGGATTACGTTAATGTAGGGGGGACATCATTGAAAAAAAAACTTTTTGGATTGCATGAAATTTGTGTGAAATCGATTAAATCCCTTAAGCTTGCCAAAGTCGAGTCCTTTTTTAGTTTTAGCTTGCTTGGGGACAAGCAAGGTTTAAGTTTGGGGTGTTTTGATAAGCCTCTGGCTTATCTAGTTTTATAACTAGATGGACTGTGGTTTTTGTGCAAATTATTCGAGTTCACTCTCGTTTTCGCCCAAATTTGCCTTGTTTTGTTCCTAAGTAGACTTTGACTCGTTCTAGGCATTTTTTCGTAGTTTTTAGTCTATTTTGAATAGAATTACGTTTTTTGTTTCTTTTTATTGTTTCAGGTTAGAAGTGAAGCTCCAAGAGTCAAGGAAACACTTCGAGTCAAGAAAACAGTGGGAATTTCCATTCTGGAGATACTCGTCCCGCGAGTAAATGCTCGCCTCGCGATCCTGAAGATAAGCAAAACAGCAACAATCATCAATTCTGGCTCGCCACGCGAGAGGCTTCTCGCCTCGCGAGAGACTGAAGACCCTGGAAGACATAGACCATCACGGCCCAGCCGTGATTAAGGTCACGGCTGTGACAGTTTAAGGTTTGAAGACTCGCCTCGCGAACATACTCTCGC
The DNA here is from genome assembly GCA_030762895.1 of Sophora flavescens. NCBI lineage: Eukaryota > Viridiplantae > Streptophyta > Magnoliopsida > Fabales > Fabaceae > Sophora > Sophora flavescens. Next base: position 71,259,985 of record CM061067.1, read on the forward strand.
CTCGCGAGAATCCAAATTGAAAGCGCGCCAAAAACAAATGTTCGCCTCGCGAAAGCTTGTTCGCCCCGCGAGCGGCCGAGAACCAGAATCCTTATTTATAGGCTGTTTCAGATCAGAATTAGGGGGGTTGTTAACCACTTGTTTTGGAGATCAGTTTTAGTGCGAATCCTTGTTATTCTGGAGCTGCGTCTCCCTCTTTTATTTTCTTATTTTGCTATGGAGGTTATTGCCGATTGTTCGTGTGTTGTCACGGGCATGAGGAACTAATCCCCTCGTCTAGGGAATCAATGAAGCCACCCATGGCGGTATAGTGTTCATGTGATGTATTTTTTTCTCCCCTTTATTCAATTGATGTTTTCCAATTCTGATTTGATTGTGTTGATCATATGCATGCGTGATTGACTAGTTAAACGTGTTGAGGCTGATCGGCGATTCGCGTTTTAGAACTTGAATTGGGAACATCGATCGAATATTGCACGAGAGTGAGTAGGAGATCGGTGCAACCTTATAGGGAACAAGAATTAACAGAGTTTGATGATTAGGATTATGAGACCTAGTAAGTAATTAATCCAATCTTCGAATACGTCCTATTGAGCACGGCAGAAAGGATATAGGAGAATTTGGGGGTCCCGGTTGACATTGTAATTGAACTTAGGGAGGAATTCATCATCACTTGGGTACTATGCATGATTGGGTAGGTGGATTTGAGACCCTAGATATCTTAATTTCAGATTTTAATACCTTAGCTTTATTTGATTGGTTATTTGAATTGCGATCTTGATCTCTCTCTCTCAACCACTTTCCTCGCTTGACCAATCATATCGGATTTCCCGCGAATTGGTTGAATTGGTAGCCCAATCCCTGAGTTCGACCTCAGTAAATTCTTACCGTGTTTTTATTACTTGCGACGACCCGGTACACTTGCCGGTGACATCAACAACTTTGCCAAGAGATTTTAAACTATTGACTATAGTTTGAAATTTTCCTATCATTTGAGCAACAAATTCTCTTTCTTCCATGACGAACAGTTTATACTTTCTGACAAGTATGGCAATCTTTGACTCTTTAACTTTGACTGTTCCTTCATGTGTGACAGCTAAAGTGTCCCATATTTCTTTGCCAGAGTCACAAGCACATACCTTCTCAAACTCCTCAGGACTGAGAGCACAAATGATGTTATATCTAGCTTTGTGGTTCAGCTCCCATTTTGTCTTTTCTGCAGTAGTCCACTGAGCTTTTGGCTTATCGATGTCATCATCATTCTTGGGAATGAATGGACCGTTTGTAATGACATCCAAGAGATCAGAGTTTGTAGAAAGAATGAACCATTGAAATCTATCATTCCAATAGTTGTAGTTTTCTTCATTGAAGTAAGTAGGTCTGGTTAGGGAAGCTCCTTCAGTCTGGTGACTTCCACTTGAACTAGCTCCAGCAGTCATGTCTATTCTTCAGGACCTTTTACCTAGCACCGTTAGATGCTCAACCTAGAGGTTGAGCTCTGATACCAACTGAAATAGACAACTATAAACACGAGAATGGGGGTTGAATTGTGTTTATCAGAATTTAAACAAAGTTGAAATCTTTTTCGCATACAGAAGCTTGGTTCAGAGAAGTGGAAAGATACAGGACAGACAGGTGACCTGTCTGATGAAATTTTAACAGAGACTAAGACAAACACACCACTTGATAAACGGATAAGAAAACTAAAGAGTTTATAAGGAAATAGAGATTGACACAATTATTTATCCTGGTTCACTCTTCAAAGCAAAGAGATACGTCCAGTCCTTGGCAGCACCAAGATTTATCCACTATAACTGATCAGGTTACAGACTCCAAGTATTGTTTGCACACCTAGCCTCTTCAGGCTCCAAGACAAGTATTCTTTGCACACCTAGCCTCTTTAGGCTCACTTAGATTTGTTTTGAGAAATGTGGTTTGTAATAAATACAACTTCAGACAGACAGATCTTTCACTAACACTCGGAGAGTGGTTTAAATGTAAAGCTTAGGAAAGTCTGTGTAATAACTCAAATGATTGAAGAATACAGAATGAAAGAATGAAGAAATTAATGCGCAATGACTTTTTAATGTTATGCTTATTCTGTGTGTCTTCATCTTCAATGACTTTTGTATTTATAGTCTTCAAGCATTTAAGATCCGTTAGAGACATTCCCTCAGATGTTGGCTTTAAGAAGAACTCCATTAAATGCAATAGAGTTGTTCTGGGTAGCAATTAATGCAATAGGAATGTTGGTTGTACCCTAACTTGAAGGATCATGGCTTTATGCATCATGAAACAACCATATCAGAGTTGCGCAGAGAGCTTTTTGTAGTTTGCTGAGTATAATTCCCTTTTCGTGTAAGGACCAGCGGTACTAGGGAATAAAGCAGGTTGGAAGCATTCTTTAGATGGTCTTTGGTTCTGATTTCCGAGGTTGCTTGAGAGAGTAACTTCTGACTTTGCTTGATAAGTGCGAGACTGAGTAAGAGAGAAGGCTTCAAGTCTCTTTCTGATAGGACAGCTCACAAAAGCTTGTTAGGTCCTTGGTTCTTCAACGAGTAACCTCGGACAAGTGTAGGAACTCGTGGAAAGATAGTTTGAAAACGTCTCTTGAAAGAAGTCAATAATCCTAGTCAGCAAACAGGTTGACTTTCGCTTATCTAGACAGACAGTTATCTATATGAGCAGACAGATGATTCTTACCGTTTTAATATGCACACTAGATAGACAGGTTAGTAACCAATATGAAGGTTAATTAAATCATTAATCAATGTTTAGTTCTCATCAAAACTTAAGGAAATGAACATCAGACATTTTAGAGACTTAACAACAAGAACCATTGAAGGGGAAAATTTTGAGGAAATCCTAAAAGCTAATGATAAAGTCTTCTCACGGTGGTTTTTTGAAATTCGACCTTGGACCCCAAACATGGTGGTGGAAAACAGAGCGATTTGGCTTAGAGTATTTGGGGCGCCTGCTCATATATGGAGTGATAACTTCTTCAAACATGTTTCTCAGAGGCTGGGTACATTCATATCCATTGATGAATCAACAAGGGATAAAGCAAGATTGGACTATGGAGGGGTGTTGATTCTTTCTACGGTACCGGGGTTAATTAACAGTGTGGTAGAGGTGAAGATTAACAACATCATTTTTTCTATCCGTCTAGTGGAAGAATACTTTGGTCCTTCACAAGACAGATTTTCTTCATATTGGAAATATTCACCATTGGAAGAGTCTTCGTCGGATGCTGATGGTTCCCTCAATAATGACCAGCTAATGGTACTAGAAACGGAACTCTTGCAGGAGGTCGAGACGGAGGACTTGGGAAGGCTAGGGCAGGAATTTTCAAATCCACTATTCGGGAAGGGTGCGTCATCTGTCAACAGGGACGTTGTCAGTCACAAAGCGGATGCAGTGGGAGGAGGGGCTCAAGGCGACGACTGCTATCAATCAACGTCTTGTTTGGGAATGAAATTGTCAGCAGAGGGTGAAAAGGTTGACAGTCTTGGTATAGTTGACCAATTGGTGCAAAAGAGGGCTTGCTTCATTGAAAGCCCATCTGAACTTGAGGAAAATGTGGGTCGTGTGGGAGGTTTGGCTGGAGGAGGGGATAATAATCTTTTAGGCCATGGTGGTAAGGGTAATGAGGAGAGCCCAAGTAACCTGTTAATTTTAACAAATGGCGTCAATACTGTTTTAACTAGAAGGGTTTTTCCTCAAGTCATTTGCAGCATATTGCTATTGGGCCGAATTCTGGGGGATTGGAGGATATCAATTTGAGTAGTGGGGGCTTTGGGGGAGATAACTACCCTTTGGCACAAGGCCAGTCGAAAGTAGCACCTTTTCTGGGTAGTACTAAGACGCTGAAAGGAAGAAAAGATGGGTTCCAGAGAGAAAAGCTTCAGAGGTTGCAAGATGATGTCAAGGAAACAGACGGGAATACATTGAACAAAAGATTGATTCCGAGGCGTAGAGTAAAATCATTGATGGACCAGATTCTAGTCCCTGTGATGTAGATCTAGACAATGTTACTGAAAACTCAAAGGAGAGGCAGATAAGTGACAAAATAGAACAGTCTGGGGATTCATCATCAGCGTCATACAAGGAGGACCAGAGGAAAGCAGAAATAGCAAAAGGAAAATTGCCAATGTCAAATGCCAATAACCTTTCAGGATTCACCCAGGTCAGTGATCTTATTATTGATTCTCAAATTAGGAAAATGAATAGAACTTTCATTAGAGCTGAGGCATATAAGGAGGCAAATGAGATTTGGAATGTGGGGAAAATTTTGGGATTAACAACAATACAAAATGAGAAAGTAATCATTGAGAATCTGGTTGATATGGAGAATAGAGATAGAGGGCATGGAAAGGATGGAAGTGTGGCAGGGGCAGATGTGGTTTCCTGATGAAGATAGCATCTTATAATATAAAAGGGTTGGGTGGGAGATTAAAAGGGGAGAAATTAGGAGGCTGATAAAAAAGGAGGGGGTGGACTTTATATGTCTTCAGGAGACAAAGATGGAGTATTTCAACAATATTTTGTGCAAATCTATCTGGGATGGGTGCAAGGTGGAATGGTGCTTTAAAGAATCAGTTGGCAGTTCTGGAGGTTTATTATGTATGTGGGATCCAAGAGAGTTTATGCTGCAACAATCCTTTTATGGTTCGGGTTACTTGGCATGTATAGGTCTGTAGGGAACTAATTCTAATCCCTGCTGCATCCTAGACATATATGTGTTGGTGTAAGCCCTAGAGGCCAGTGTATTTCATAGACTTACATTTGTATCTTGCTATATATGATATGAGGCATTCCAGTTTATTGTGTTACTTGTTTAAACATAATAAAGTCCTTAGAATAGAAATTTCATTTTAATAGAATATCAAGTATATGACTTGATCGTGAGACACTATTGAACAATGAAATCCTATTCTTAAATATCCGTAGTCAAGTATTTTATTAATAAGGACAATAATAATACATTGAGACTATTATGTGTGCAGACTGATGACCATATCTCACGAGTCATGGATATGAGATATCGAGTCGCCACATAGGTACACATTAGAGTAATGATGTACTGGATTGACCCACCATGAGAACACTACATGGAGTGTTGTGTGAGTGTCATAAGTAGTTCTCATAGTGACAATGGTGTATGCAATCCTTCGACCTGAAATCGCTACGATCCCTACATGAGGAGTCGTGTGCTTTAATATCGTCAAACGTCATCTGTAATAGGATGATTATAAAGACGAACATTGGGCATACCACGAGCCATGCAGAGGGATGTGAGTGACCTAGATGGAATTCGTCCCTCCTACATAACAGGAGTAATATCTGTGGGCCCCCTGATAGAGTGAGACTGTAAAATGCATGGTTGTGCTGAAATGAGTCAATATGAGATATTGACCTCATTTGTTGTTAAGTCTACTCGGGTATCAGGGAACATGATATTGAACCATACAAGGGTGACACATTCCATGTCTTGTGTTCAATATAGATATATGGACAAAGGGATAATAATGCACATGAATATTTGTCACAGAAAGGTTTCGTCAAATCACTGACTTTCTCACTACTTAGGTAGCAGTGATGTATTGCTAGATACCGCTCACTGTTTGTAATATTAAATGGGATTTAATATTACTACTAACGTTTTGGGAACCTATAGGGTCACACACATAAGAGCGGATTAAAAGAAGCATTAAAAGGAGAGTTTGACTTTTCTATTAGGCCTAGCACATAGTACATGGGGCTTAGGTCAAACGCTGCTCACTAACTCACTTAAGGAGGTGCTGCTATAAGTAGACCACTTAAGCTATTGTGCCTACACAATTTTGTTTTACCCTAGCCGCACATAGAGAGTGATAGTGAACAGCAGGTCTCGGTTTTCGAAGCTAGCACTGTGAGATAGAGACGCTTCGGGTTCGTGACGTTGGACGTTCACGGAATCTGCTCGTGTGGATACCTTAGAGACATCGTTCGTGCGGTGTTCGTGATAGATAATTTTAATCAACTGTCATCGCTTCAAGAGGTAAATCTTCTAACCATGAATCATTACCATTCGCAAGGATCCTTCGATGGGAATTTTTTCCGCTGCGTTATTTTTTTTTTATACGCAAATTCCCAACAGTGGTATCAGAGCCGCTTGCGAAACCATGATTCTGTTACGTGGTTTACCTATTATGTATGATAACATGTTTATAATGTGAATCATTTTTCTGAAATTTGTTTTCTGAAAATCATTTGCATATGATTTGCGAAACCTTGTTTCTTTAATTTTCGTATGTATATGATATATGTGTCTATTGCATGTTTATGTATATATGCGATATGTACATTGGTTCTGGAATCCTTATTATGTTCTACGATGGCGTCAAGTGTCGATGTTAAACATGATCGGTTTCAGTTCTCTGTTGGCGGCGTTAAGGGGTTTCAGAGAGTTTATGTTCTTGCGGCTGAGGTTCCAAGGGTTGAAACCCTAGCCGCCGTTCCTTGCAACGTGAAGTGTTCACGGGCCTTGCGGTTTTAGGATTGAGAGGTTGAAGACCTAGCCTCCAAGGAAGCGAGGCACACTTCGGAGAATTTTTTTTTCTTCGGGGCGCTGCCCCGACCCAGCAAGGGGCGGCCTCCCCTTGACCCCCGCCCGCTGACCGGGCAGCGGGACCCCTGTGCTACCTCTGCGTAGTGTGTTATTTCGAAATTCAAATTTTTGAAATCTTTTGTATCACTTAATAATAATATTAATAATAATAAAAGAGGTATTATTATTGTTTGTTATTATTTGCGTTGTGATGCATGGTGGATGGTTATGGCCTTAGTCTTTTGGTTTATTTTGAAATACGGCCTGCGTGCCGTGCCTTTCTCTTATATTCCATATGTATATTCTTTTATCATCTAACTCCCCTCATATGTAAAATGAGGTTTCTGTTTATATAATGTAATGATGGAGACAAGAAGACGTTATCCAATGGGAGATCATGCTTGGAGAAGCTTGGACGCTCCTAGGTTTCAATTTAGATTCTCTCATTGGCTTGAGAGAATCAATGCATTAGGGGCCATAACCATATCACATTTATTTGCCTAATATATCTATGAGATGCATGTATGTATATAGTATGTTAAAAGGGTTTAACTAATATATGTATGAGATGCATGTATGTAAATAATAAGTTAAAGAGTTTAACAAATGATGAGATCAAATTTTAATCAAATCCCTCAAAAGGAAATATTAAGTCGCATTTAAAGGCCTTCCAATGCATGGCACTCGTCAAGACTATGATCGATTAAGTGTGGGTCCGCCAAAGAGGGGTACCTTTATCTATACTAGTAAGACGGGATGGGACAAATGTAATGTTCAACTGCTATCCATTGGGTCTGACTTAACTAAGCCAACTTCAATAGGATTGAAAGGCTTAGAGGCTTAAAAGTTGGGCTTTAGTCCATGTGATGGATTAGAATAAGAGTTATTCACTCAACTGTCCAAGAGTTGCATGAGATGCAATCAGAAAGTGTTTCCTACCTATATAACCGAATTTTGAGTGATCAGCCAAAGCTGACTTAAAGCTAGGTGAAATATGGATCTTGGCCCACTAGAAAATCTTCCAACGGGATTTTCCGAATCAATGATGAGGGTCATTGTTTTGAGTAAAATAGTGAGAGGCGTATTTAATTAAAGACCCTATTAAATAACTTCATGGCATGATACTTATATTTTGCATATTTATTTCTGTAGATTATCATGGCATCAAACACATCAAGTAACCTGTCATTGCGATCCGTCCTTGAGAAGGATAAACTATCCGGAACAAATTTTCTGGACTGGTACAGAAACTTGAGGATTGTCCTCAAACATGAGAAAAGGATGTATGTTCTTGAGGAACCTATTCCTGAGCCACCGGCTTCAAATGCTCCTAGGGCTGACAAGGATGCTTATAAGAAGCATCAGGATGACGCCTTAGACGTCGGCTGTCTTATGCTTGCTACCATGACCTCTGAGATGCAAAAGCAACATGAGACCATGGAGGCGGACGATATGATCGTGCACCTCAAGCTGCTCTACCAAGAGCAAGCAAGGCATGAGCGGTTCGAAGCTTCCAGAGCCCTTTTCCAGTGTAAATTGGCAGAAGGAAGCCCTGTGAGTCCTCATGTACTCCAGATGATCGGGTACCTTGAGAATCTCGAGAGACTGTGATTTCCTTTAGGCCAAGAGTTGGCCACCGACTTAGTTCTGCAATCGTTGCCTGAGAGCTATAGTCAGTTTGTCATGAACTATAATATGAATGATCTTGACAAACCTTTGCCAGAATTGTTGAGCATGTTAAGAACTGCTGAACAAAATATTAACAAAGGAAAGGGGAAGGCCATTTTGATGGTCTAGGCTGGAAATAGCAAGAAGCAGCCCAAGAAGCCCAAGTACAAACAAAAGGGCAAGGGCAAGGCCATCAACAAGATCAAGCCCGGTACTTCTGGCTTGAAGCCTGTGGGTGGTGTGGCTAAGGAAGGCAATTGCTTCCACTGTGGTCGGACCGGACATTGGGAGAGGAACTGCCCAAAATACCTGAAAGAAATCAAGAAGAAGAAGGGAAGTGAGACTTCCACTTCAGGTGTGTTTGTTATAGAAGTCAATTTATCTACTTCTGCATCATGGGTATTAGATACTGGATGTGGTTCTCACATTTGTACAAATGTGCAGGATCTAAACAGGAGTAGACCATTGGCAAAGGGCGAAGTCGACCTACGAGTTGGAAATGGAGCAAAGGTTGTTGCTTTAGCTGTAGGGACTTATGTATTGACTTTGCCCACTGGGCTTACTATTCAGTTAGAGAACTGTCATTTGGTGCCTGCAATTAGCAGGAATATCATTTCCGTTTCTTGTTTGGACAAGATTGGTTTTTCTTTTATAATAAAGAACAAAAGTTGTTCTATTTATTTGGATGATATTTTCTATGCTAGTGCACACATGAGTAATGGGCTTTATGTCCTTGATCTTGAAATGCCCATCTATAACATAAATACTAAGAGGTTCAAACCAAATGAGTTGAACCCGTCTTATCTTTGGCATTGTCGTTTAGGCCATATAAATGAGAAGCGCATTTCAAAGCTCCATAAAGATGGACTCTTGGACTCATTTGATTATGAATCATATGAGATATGTGAGTCTTGTTTATTGGGAAAGATGACTAAAGCTCCATTCACCGAAAAAAGGTGAAAGAGCTAACGATCTTTTGGGTCTTATACATAGCGATGTATGCGGACCCCTAAACACATTAGCTAGAGGTGGTTTTCAGTACTTCATCACATTCACTGATGATTTCAGTAGATATGGGTTTGTGTATCTTATGAAACATAAAGCGGAATCCTTTGAAGAGTTCAAGGAATTCAAAAATGAGGTACAAAACCAACTTGGTAAAAATATTAAAACTCTTCGATCAGATCGAGATGGTGAATATTTGAGCCTGGAGTTTGATGATCATCTGAGAGAGTGTGGAATTTTATCTCAACTCACTCCACCTGGAACACCACAATGGAATGGTGTTTCTGAGAGGAGAAACCGAACCTTGTTGGACATGGTTCGGTCTATGATGAGTCATGCAAACCTTCCAAACTCTTTCTGGGGATATGCTCTATTAACAACAGCTTTTACACTTAACCGTGTTCCATCCAAAGCGGTAGAAAAGACACCATATGAGATATGGACTGGTAGACGACCCAACATGTCTTTTATGAAGATTTGGGGTTGTGAAGCATACGTAAAACGTCAAGTTTCTAATAAGCTTGATCCCAAATCAGATAAATGCTTCTTTGTGGGGTATCCCAAAGAAACCAAGGGGTACTATTTCTATAATCCTTCCGAAGGCAAAGTGTTTGTCGCATGGACTGGTGTATTCCTAGAAAAGGAGTTTATCTCCATAGGAACCAGTGGGAGGAAGATAGAACTTTAAGAAATTCAAGAATCACAGAGTAGTGACCTACCATTGGTGGAACATGAGCAACCTTCACAAAATGCTGTGGAGGAACAACCTGCTCCAGTAGCACAAGACCAGCGTAGGTCTAAAAGGATGCGTCACCAGCCTGAGAGATATGGATTTCTCATGACTCCACAAGGTGATGTATTGCTCATGGATCAAGATGAGCCTGTGACTTACCAGGAGGCCATCACTGGCCCAGAATCTGAGAAGTGACTTGAGGCCATGAAATCTGAGATGGATTCCATGTACACCAACCAGGTATGGACCTTGGTAGAGCCACCTGAAGGGGTGAAACCCATAGGGTGCAAGTGGGTTTTCAAAAAGAAAACTGACATGGATGGTAAGGTACACACCTTTAAGGCGCGATTGGTGGCTAAGAGTTTCAAGCAAATTCATGGTGTCGACTATGATGAGACCTTTTCGCCTGTTGCGATTCTTAAATCCGTCCGGATCTTACTTGATATCGCTGCATACCATGATTATGAGATATGGTAGATGGATGTCAAAACTGCTTTCCTTAATGGAAAGCTTCTTGAGGATGTGTACATGACACAACCTGAAGGCTTTGGCATTTCAGAGGATGCCGGAAAGGTATGTAAATTGCAGCGATCAATCTATGGATTGAAGCAAGCTTCCAGAAGTTGGAACCTTCGTTTTGATGATGTTTGTAAAGACAATGACGGATTCATCAAAAATGAAGATGAACCTTATGTCTACAAGAAGGTTAGTGGGAGCATTGTTGTTTTTCTGGTGTTATATGTAGATGACATATTACTCATTGGAAATGACATCCCTACACTACAAAATGTAAAGACATGGTTAGGGAATTGCTTCTCTATGAAAGATTTGGGTGAAGCTACCTATGTATTGGGAATCAGGATCTATAGGGATAGATCGCTGAAATTGCTTGGCCTAAGTCAGAGTACATACATAGACAAAGTGTTGAGACGCTTTAACATGCATGAATCCAAGAAAGGACTCTTGCCTATGTCACATGGTATATGCCTATCAAAGGCACAATCCCCTTCCACTCAAGAAGAAAGGGATCGCATGAGTAAGATTCCATATGCATCCGCAATTGGATCTATCATGTATGCCATGTTATGTACTCGACTGATGTATCGTATGCTTTAAGCATAACGAGCAGGTACCGATCGATTCCGTGAAAGTCATCGTGTCTGCTATCAAGAACATCCTTAAGTACTTGAGAAGAACTAAGGATTCGTTCTTGGTATATGGAGGCGCGGAAGAGCTTGCTGTAATAGGTTACACCGATGCTAGCTTCCGGGCCGATAAGGATGATTCCGAATCGCAATCTGGTTATGTGTTCTGCACGAATGGCGGGGCGGTGAGCTGGAAGAGTTCAAAGCAAGAGACGATCGCCGATTCTACTACAGAGGCTGAGTATATTGCCGCCTCCAATGCAGCAAAGGAGGCTGTTTGGATCAGGAAGTTCATTGCTGAGCTTGGTACAGTTCCTAGTATTGTGGACCCCATTGATCTCTATTGTGATAACAATGGGGTCATTGCACAAGCTAAGGAACCTAGATCTCATCAGCGATCCAAACATATACTTAGGCGCTTCCATCTCATTCGAGAGATTATCGATAGAGGAGATGTGAAAATATGCATAGTACCAACACTTGATAACGTTGCTGACCCACTTACGAAACCTCTTGCTCAACAGAAGCACGAAGGTCACACTAGATCGATGGGCATTAGATTTATGCCTGATTGGCTCTAGTTCTAGTGGGAGATTGTTGGTGTAAGCCCTAGAGGCCAGTGTATTTCTTAGACTTACATTTGTATCTTGCTATATATGATATGAGGCATTCCGGTTTATTGTGTTACTTGTTTAAACATAATAAAGTCCTTAGAATAGAAATTTCAGTTTAATAGAATATCAAGTATATGACTTGATCGTGAGACACTATTGAACAATGAAATCCTATTCTTAAATATCCGTAGTCAAGTATTTTATTAATAAGGACAATAATAATACATTGAGACTATTATGTGTGCAGACTGATGACCATATCTCACGGGTCATGGATATGAGATATCGAGTCGCCACATAGGTACACATTAGAGTAATGATGTACTGGATTGACCCACCATGAGAACACTACATGGAGCGTTGTGTGAGTGTCATAAGTAGTTCTCATAGTGACAATGGTGTATGCAATCCTTCGACCTGAAATCGCTACGATCCCTACATGAGGAGTCGTGTGCTTTAATATCGTCAAACGTCATCTATAATAGGATGATTATAAAGACGAACATTGGGCATACCACGAGCCATGCAGAGGGATGTGAGTGACCTAGATGGAATTTGTCCCTCCTACATAACAGGAGTAATATCTGTGGGCCCCCTGATAGAGTGAGACTCAGAAAATGCATGGTTTGTCTTTGAAATGAGTCAATATGAGATATTGACCTCATTTGTTGTTAAGTCTACTCGGGTATCAGGGAACATGATATTGAACCATACAAGGGTGACACATTCCATGTCTTGTGTTCAATATAGATATATGGACAAAGGGATAATAATGCACATGAATATTTGTCACGAAAAGGTTTCATCAAATCATCGACTTTCTCACTACTTAGGTAGCAAAGTGATGTATTGCTAGATATCACATCGTTTGTAATATTAAATGGGATTTAATATTACTACTAACGTTTTGGGAACCTATAGGGTCACACACATAAGAGCGGATTAAAAGAAGCATTAAAAGGAGAGTTGGACTTTTCTATTGGGCCTAGCACATAGTACATGGGGCTTAGGTCAAACGCTGCTCACTAACTCACTTAAGGAGGTGCTGCTATAAGTAGACCACTTAAGCTATTGTGCCTACACGGTTTTGTTTTTCCCTAGTCGCACATAGAGAGTGATAGTGAACAGCAGGTATCGGTTTTCGAAGCTAGAACTATGAGACAGAGACGCTTCGGGTTCGTGACGTTGGACGTTCATGGAATCTGCTCGTGTGGATACCTTAGAGACATCGTTCGTGCGGTGTTCGTGATAGACAATTTTAATCAACTGTCATCGCTTCAAGAGGTAAATCTTCTAACCATGAATCATGACCATTCTCAAGGATCCTTCGATGGGAATTTTTTCCGCTGCGTTATTTTTTTTTTATACGCAAATTCCCAACAATATGCTCCATGTATTGCGGTTGGGAAGAGGGGACCGTGGGAAGAATTAAGGGTGCTGAGATCCAACAACTTAATCTCAGCTTGGTGTGTAGTGGGGGGTTTCAACGTAGTGAGAAGAAGTGCAGATGAGAGGAAGGGTATAGCAGTTCAGACAACAACTTCTGAAATGGTAGAGTTCAATGATTTTATAGAAGACATGGAACTTATTGATCTTTCGTTGATAGGCAGAAAATTCACTTGGCATAGAGCTAATGGGAGTTGTATGAGCCAGCTAGACAGATTCCTATTGTCGGAAGATTGGATGTCGAGATGGCAAGACCTTTCTCAATGGGGACTGAAGAGGTCCGTGTCAGATCATTGTGCTATTCTGTTGAAATCTTCGGTTAAGAACTGGGGTCCGAAACCGTTCAGAGTGCTTAATTGCTGGTTTTTGAATGCTGAATTTGAGAAGGTTGTTACAAGTAAATGGGGTGATTTTAACATTGTTGGTTGGGGCAGTTTCATATTAAAAGAGAAATTAAAGCTTCTAAAACAAGAGTTGAAGGTGTGGAACAAATCCTCTTTTGGTACCATAGATGACAACATAAAGAAAGCGGTTGAAGAGATTAAGCTTCTGGATGATAAGGCGGAATTTGGAGTTTTATTCGAGGGTGATATTTTGAAAAGAAATGAGCTGTTTGAACAGTTTTGGAAAATGTCTAGAATCAAAGAAGCATATATTTTCCAATGTTCAAGGTTAAAATGGTTGAAACTTGGGGACTCAAATTCCTCATTCTTATATGTGGCTATTAAAAACAGGTTGAGTCTAATGCAATACATGGTATCAGGTGGCAAGGGTGTTGGATTGAGGTGCCTGATTTGGTAAAAGGATGCATTTCTGGTCATTTTGAGAGCCTTTTTAATCAAACAATGAAGGATAGGCCTACCTTAGATGGGATTCAGTTCAGGAGAATCACAGTGGAAGAAAATAACATGCTAACGACTTATTTCACAGCAGAGGAAATTAAGAAAGCGGTGTGGGGTTGTGAGGGAAACAAGAGCCCGGGGCCCGATGGCTTCAACTTCACAATGATAAGAAGATTCTGGGATATTATGGGGAGCGATTTCAGCATAATGGTAACAGAGTTTCACTCTAATGCAACTCTCTCTAGTGGTTGTAATGGATCTTTTATTTGTATTATCCCTAAGAAGGATAACCCAGAGGGCTTAAATGATTATAGACCAATTTCATTAGTTGGTTGCATGTATAAGGTCATTACCAAATTACTAGCCGAAAGATTTAGCAAGGTGTTGGGCAAAGTAATCTCAGATAATCAAAATGCCTTCTTGAAAGGAAGGAATATGTTAGATGGGGTGGCCATTCTAAATGAGCTCCTGGATTATCCAAAGAAAAGGAAGAAATCTTGTATGGTGTTTAAGGTAGATTTCGAAAAGGCCTATGACTCGGTGAGTCGGGAATTCCTTGATTATATGATGGCTAGGTTGGGCTTTGATGTCAAATGGAGGGCATGGATCAAGGGGTGCTTAAATTCGGCGTCTGTTTCGGTGTTGGTAAACGGGAGTCCCACTAGAGAATTCCCCATTTTTGTTCCAGATTGTGGCAGAAGGACTTCACGGGTTAATTCAAAGTGCGGTGGCATCTTTAAAGAATTCAGTTTGTCGGGGATTGGGATTTCACACATCCAATATGCCGATGATACGGTCTTAGTGGGGGAAATGACTTTATCAAATGCTAGGGCTATAAAGTGTATTCTGAGGAACTTTGAATTGGCAGCCGGGATGAAAGTTAATTTTCATAAAAGCTGGTTGATAGGCCTAAAGTCTAATTTGCAAATCGTTGAGCACGCAGCTGCAATCCTTAATTGCAAAATTGGATCATTGCCTTTTAAATTCCTTGGAATCTTGGTAGGGGCCAATCCGAGGAGGTCGGCTACTTGGTACCCTCTAATCAATACAATCCAGAAAAGGTTACAGGGGTGGAGAAACAGGTTCTTATCTTTCGGTGGTAGAGTTATTCTAATCAATGTTGTGTTATCAAGTTTACCTGTCTACTACCTTTCCTTTTACAGAGCTCCAAAGAAGGTAATAACAAAATTATACAGTTACAAAGAAGATTTCTGTGGGGTGGGAATGAGGAATGTAAGAAAATTTTTTGGGTTAGTTGGGATGTGGTGTGTAAAAAAGAGAGGATGGGGGCTTAGGCATAAGGAATATTGATGCGTTTAACATTGCATTATTAGGCAAGTGGAGATGGAGGTTGAACAAGGAGACAAATCCAGCGTGGGCTAAAATTCTTAAGGTGAGATATGGAGATCCTTCATCTTGGAGGATAAATTGGCCGGTTAAATCGGTAGATGGGGAACTAGGGTCCTTGTGGTGGTGTGATCTAGGAAAATTAGAGGGGGAGAGATCCTTGAAAGAAGGGTGGTTGTCTAGGGGTATTTCTAGGAAATTGGGGTCCGGGGAGTCTATCTCATTTTGGCATGATTGTTGGGCATGCACTGTACCTTTGTCTAATATGTTTAACATGCTATATCTAATTTCCTCTTCAAAAGAGGAAAAAGTGGCGGAAATGAGTGATTGGGGTGCGGGCCATTGGTCATAGAAACTACCATGGAGAATACGTTTGTTTGTTTGGGAAGAGCAATTAGTTTAAAACTTATTGGAGCAGCTGGAAGAGAATAAGCCGGATGCAAATGTGGCTGATCAATGGTGCTGGTTACAGTGTGCAGAGCCATGTTATACTGTAAAATCAGCATATTTACAGTTAACTGAAGTAGGGCGATAGCCAGCTCAAAACCATTACAAACTGCTTTGGGACAAATCAATTCCTTTGAAAGTGGGAGCATTTTGTTGGAGAGAAACCATTGATAGGATTCCAACCAAAAGCAATCTCCAGAAAAGAGGAGTTATGCTACAAAATGGAACACAACTCTGCTGTTTCTGTAATGCTGAAACAGAAACCTCTATACATTTGTTTATTTCTTGTAAATTCTCTTACTATGTTTGGATGGATATTTATAGCTGGTTTGGATTGTCAACTGTAATATCAGGCAATATTCTGGATCTTTTACAGTAACATGAAGGATTGTTTGAAGGCGAAAAGACTAAAATGGCATGGAGGATGCTCTGGTTTGCTGTTATATGGTCGCTTTGGCTTCTCAAGAATGATATTAACTTCAACCAAGGAAAGTTAGACTCTGTTAAGGTGATAGAGTTGATCAAAATTAGAGTGTGGAGCTAGTACAAGGCAAGGATGAAAAAACCATCCTTCTCTTTTATGGATTGAAATATAAACCCAAAGGCTTGCATTCAAAGGTCAAACCGAGGCTTTCATTTTCAAGCAATTGTGGTCCATGTTCTTGTTTGGTTTTTTGCGCTGCTGGTTGGTGATTGTGATGGTATTGGCTGAAAAAATCAGGTCATAAGGAATTTGCAGGGGTTTGGGTGGTGTGGCTTGCAGTTTTGACTCAGCACCTTTTTGTTTCCTGTTTTTGTTCTATGCTGTAGTTATTTTCCATTTTTATTTGTCTGCTTCTGATTTTTTGGAAAAGGGTTAGACTCCATATGTGGGTTCTGCTAGTTAGATTCTCAACCTTGATATTGTTTTCTCTTGATTGAATTTTTACCTTGCTCCCACTTTGCACACGAAACCTTTGTATATAGGTTTGAGTACAGCTAGTACTCTTAGTAATACAATTTGCTTATCAAAAAAAAAAAAGTTGGATCACTATAGGGGAAAAAATGTGGAAGAAGATGAACATTGAGCCATTGAGGAGAGTGTTGTTGTGTAGTTTAGAGGCGGAGTAACAAGCTTAGGACATGTTTGCTTTGTTTTTCAATTTCTTGTTTTCAAGAATAATTACAAAATTGTCACATTGTTTTCATTATGTTTTCTATTTTCTGTTTTCTGTTTTTAAAGATTTGTACAGAAAACACTGAAAACAAAAAAAAAATTTGTTTTCAGTGTTTCCTGTCTAAATATTTGAAAACAGGAAACAGAATAAAAACAAGGTGCCAATTTTGTAAAATTTTTTATAAGAGGAAATGAAAACAGAAAATTGAAAATATTGTAAATAAAACAAACATGCCCTTAGTACTGGTAAAATGTGTAGTGGATGCGCTACAAGAATCCCTCACATACACTAGATTGCACGTATGCATCAAAAATGCATAGTATTTAAACCAACTTTTAATTCCATTTTCAATTGTTATTTTTAAGGGAGCAAGTCTCGAGAGAATATGCGTCGTGAGTGAGAGATCAGGATCAAAGGTCATGGATCATGTTTGAAGACGTTATCAACTAGTTCTTCTAACCCTTTTTCTCATTATCTATTGGTTTTTTTGATGATGTATCTCATTTTTGGATTGATGTTGTAACTGTTGGAACCAAAGTGATTTGGATTTAATTAATCTCTAAGTTTTGATGTTAACAAAAGGATTAAATTTGCTTGCCAAAGTGTAAGTTGAGATCTAACAAGGTTATCCAGCTTTGCATGATCACTTGAATCTTATAAGTTATGAAAACTTAAAAAAAAAAAAGTTTTCATATATCTGCTTGGACTTTAAATAAAAAATACACGTCCACCCGTGTAGACAGACTGCTCAAAAGCTTGGTAAAGTTATTTATTTATTTATTTATTTGAGTAGACTGAAACTTAAGTAGACGAGGCATGAGAATTTCTAAGTAGACGAAATATTAAAATAATTCTTCTAGATGGAATCTAAGTTTCAAATTGAATAGACGAGCTTAACTTGCCACGTTATCAGACGAGATCCTTTTTTAATTAAGTAGACGGACTTTAATGCCACGTCACTAGACGGAGATCAAAATAACTCACTGAGATATAGCAAGTCCAAAGACTTGAGTAGACGAGAGGATATGCCACGTCAGTGGACGAGCAAAATGAAAGAGCGAATAGACTTAGTTTCACATAGAACTAAGTAGACGCATTTTTTAAGAAGACAAGCTCATCTTTATGATAAGTCTTCATAAATAATTTTAATCCGGTCCACAATGAATCATATTTATTTCAAATGATTGATATTTATTTCAAGAGAATTTTTGTTCTTCTCATTTGTTTTATATGCTTAATGCTTTGTTTCCTTGTGATAAAAACATAGTACCATCGAGGAAATACAAAACGCAACACATTACAATGGGACATGTAAAATGGTATGTACGATAACACCTTTATAGCTGGAAAAAGCTGGAAGTTACATATAGGAGGAAAAACAATTTTCAAGCTACAAATGCTCATAGCAGTGAGCCTCCATTTTCTACTACCCTAATGACCAAGAATACATTTCAGCATGGCCATAATCAAGCTATCAGTCACAACGAATATTGTGCATTCAATGCTATCTCTAAACGGGAAATTCAAAATGACCGTTGAAGCTTTTCAAGAGTAGAAGAAGGTCAGTATAAATAGAGGACCTCAAGCGATGAAGAACAACTTTTTCCAATCCAATATTTGCGAGAACTACCTCTCATTTCTTTCATTCTTTTAAAAGAAAAAGTTTGTATTCTTTAGTTTGAATATTGTGAAAATATTCAACAGATCTTAAACTTTCATATCCTCACATATAGTGAGTTAATAAGATCTTAAGTTAAAATCTCTTTGTTAGAGTTAGATACTGAAGAGGCTTGGTAAGAAAGGAATACTTGTAGCATAGAGAGGTGTTGAATACTTGGTTGTAATCTATTTGGAGAAATAGTGGATAAAACCTTCACGCCGAAGGGACTGGACGTAGCTCTTGGTTGGAAGAGAGTGAACATAAAATCATATGCGGGAATCTTCTATCCTTAAACTCTTACAGCTTTATTTGTTTTTACTGACTGTGGGGTTTTGATATTGCTTTTGTTAAATCTCAAAAGTTCTTTTTTAGTGTGTGCATCTACTTTATATATCTTCGTGTGAGAAAAACAGTTTTAAAAGGTTGTTTTAGAAAAATTATTAACAAACAAAATTCAACCCCCCTTCTTGTGTTTGCCTGTGTCAACTTCAGTTGGTATCAGAGCTCTGGCTTGAAAGGGTTGAGCATCTAACAAGTGCTGAGGGAGTACGATCCAACAACCATGGATGCAGAAGGACAAGCTATCAACAGACCTCCTCTCTTCGATGGAACTAACTATGACTACTGGAAGAAGAGGATGATGGCCTTCCTGGATACACAGAACATAGATATTTGGGAGCTGATTGAAACCGGCTACACATAACCAAGAGATAAAGCTGGAGCTGCTGTTCCTAGAGCCCAATGGACTCAAGAGCATAAAAAGCAACATCAGCTTAATCTAAAAGCTATGCACTATCTCATGTGTGCTATTACTAGATCCGAACATGACAAAGTTCACAGCTGCAACACTGCTAAAGAAAGCTGGGATACTCTTGCCCTAGATCATGAGGGTTCATCACAAATGAAGGAATAAAAATAAGCATGTTGGTTCACCGGTATGAACTGATAAGATGGCTGATCATGAAACTATAGATAATATGTTTGGAAGATTTCAGACTATCACCAACAGTCTCAGATCACTTGGAAAAACTTATGAAAATAAATACCATGTACGAAAGATTCTGAGAAGTCTCTCAAAGCAATGGAGACCTAAAGTGACTTCTATTCAAGAAGCCAAAAATATGAACACTATTTCTCTAGAAGAGCTTCTAGGATCACTCAAGGTGCATGAACTTGAACTAAATGAAGAAGAAAATTCCATAAAAGGAAAATCTATCGCCCTAAAGGCAAAGAAAGCAAGTTTATCAAAAGTCCTCAAAGCTGCTGAATCATCAGATGATACTGAACCTTCAGACAGTGATGAAGGGTCAGATGAAGATGAACTATCTTCCATCTCCAGAAAGATTCAACATATATAGAGAAAGAAAGGTGGTTTCAGAAGGAAGCAGTTTAACAGAAAGTTTTCCAAGGAGAAGTCAAATTCCAAGGAAAAAGGTCCATGCTTGTGTTTTGAATGCAAAAAGCCTGGCCATTCCAAAGCTGATTGTCCTGAGTTGAAGGAGAAAAAGGAATTCTTCAAAAAAAAAAGAGAAAGAAATGCTTAATGGCTATGTGGGAGGATCTGGATCTATCTTCATCAGATGAAGAAGATAATGCTGAGGAAGAGGCAAATATCTGTCTCATGGCAGACACTGCATCAGAAAGTGAATACACTAATGCTGAGGTAATGGACTCTGACCCGTCCACTCTTCAAAATGCTTTTGATGAATTGTTGCATAAGTCGTCTATACTGTCTCATGAGTATAGGAGTCTCAAAAAGAAATTTTCTAAATTATCTAGAGAATATGATAGGGTTTGCATTGAGAAACAAAACCTTAAAGATGAAAATGACATACTAAAATCAGTGAATGTGAGACTAGCTGACAAAATGGAGTGTGAGCCTGATGTTTCTTGTGAAGTCGCAAAACTGAAACAAGATGTAACATATCTGACAGACTCTCTGTCAAAGCTTGTAGGTGGCTTATATAAATTTAGTCTCATTTTAAGGTCAACATCACAAGTCTGGAAAAGTCTCATTACAAAGAGAAGCAAGAAGCATCTCACCAAAAGTCAACACCACATACACAACAAAGAGCTTCAAAAGCTCAAGCTAAACATGCTAAAACCAAGTCTGGCCCGTCCAACACCTTTTACAAAGTGTGTGGAAAGAATGGGCATACTACATCTAGATGCATACATAATAAGCATAGAAAGCATTCTCGTCCAGTGACTACTAACAAGAAAGGACCCAAGTTAGTTTGGGTACCTAAAGATAAGATAATACCTATTGCAGATTTTCTTAACAACAGGAAAGAAACAAACATCTTGGTACTTGGACAGTGGGTGCTCACAACACATGACGGGAGAAAGGTGTATGTTCCAAGACCTTAGAGCCAAAGATGGTGGTTGGGTCACATTTGGAGGAAATCAGAAAGGGAAGATCACTGGTAGGTAAAATTGGTAAACATCCTCTTTCTCTCCATTGACAATGTTCTCTTGGTTAATGGTCTTAAACATAATCTGCTAAGAATAAGTCAACTATGTGATATTGGATATGCTCTTTCTTTTGATAACAACATGTGTAATGTTAAGAAAAATGATGGATCACTTCTATTCACTGCTAAGAGGCTAAACAACCTGTATAAGATTGACTTGGAGGACCTCTCAAATCAAAGTGTCTCATGTCTAGTGTTCATTAAAGATGAGCGATGGATTTGGCACAAGGCTAGGTCATGCAAGCTTGAAATTAATTTCAAAGCTAAATAAGCATAACCTCGTGAGAGGGATACCAAACCTCAAGTACAAATATGATGCTCTCTGTGATGCATGTCAAAAGGGAAAACAAGTCAAAGGTTCTTTTGAATCTAAAACTGTTGTTAGTACCAATAGACCACTAAAGTTGCTACACCTTGATCTTTTTAGTCCAACAAGGACTGCTTCTGTTAGTGGTAAGAAATATGGTCTAGCCATTGTAGACGACTACACTAGATGGACATGGGTTATGTTCCTAGATCACAAGGATGAGTCTTTCAAGGTCTTCCCTATATTCTGCAAACGTGTACAAAATGAAAAAGGCATGTGTATCACTTCAATCAGAAGTGACCACGGGGGAGAGTTTGAGAATGAGCTGTTTCATAAGTTTTGTGAAGAAAGTGGTATTCTTCACAACTTCTCAATACCAAGAACACCACAGCAAAATGGTGTGGTAGAGAAAGAACGGATCTCTTCAAGAGATGGCTAGGACTATGCTAAATGATCACTCTGTCCCTAGACACTTCTGGACTGAAGCTGTTAACACTGCCTTCTACTTTAGAACATAATATACATTAGACCTATCCTGAACAAGACTCCTTATGAATTGTGGAAAGGACGAAAACCCAACATTTCATATTTTCATCCCTTTGGTTGTAAATGCTATATATTGAACACTAAAGATCAACTTGGTAAGGTTGATGCAAAAGTAGATAATAGAATTCTGTTAGGATATTCTGAAACTTCAAAAGGCTTTAGAGTTTATAATTCTAGAACTTTAGTTGTAGAAGAATGTATTCATGTCAAGTTTGATGACAAACAGTCTGATAGGAAATTATCAGAGCTAGATGAAGCTTTTGCATATCTTGATCTAAGGGGGCGTTTGGAAGACTTATTTAAGCTTCTTTTGACTTATCTGATGACATAAGCTCTTATGCGGTGTGTTTGGCAGAGCTTATGACATCTCATAAGGAGTTTTTGACTTATTTTGATAATTTAGTGAAACAAGCTTATGGTATTTCTAAAAGCTCTTATGGAACCCTAGTCCCTTCTTCTTCTTCGTTGAGCAAAGCAGGGGAACCCTAGCGCCGCCTCCGCCTATGAGCTCCGTCGTGCACCGCCTTCCGACTGCAAGCTCCATCATGCACAGTCGTCTTTCCATAGTCGGTTCTGTGCTCCACCATCGACCGCCCTTCGAAGCACCTTGCCACAGTCGGCTCTGTGCTCCATCATCGACCACCCTTGGAAGCACCTTGCCACAGTGCTTCTCCGCCCATCGCCACCGCATCATGTCGTCCACCGTCACAGATCGTACACCCAGCACTTCATTTGTTCCACCCGTCGGAGGCGGAGAACGCGCGGCGGATCTGAGATCAGTTATTGGCGGTTTGGGAACGATGGAGCACGACGCGGCGTAGCTTCTGGTCCGAGGGGGAGAACGCGGGTTGCTGGTGATGTGAGAACAGTGGTGGCAGATCTGGGATCCCTTTTTCACTTCTTCACACGAGAGAGCCCTAACGAGGAAGGAGAAGGGGATTCTCAGGGGTCAGGGACTCATGGATAAGTGCTTTTCGAAGTATGTATCCAAACGCCTTAATTTTGTATAAGTGCTTTTGGAAATATGCATCCAAACGCACATGACTTATTGAGTTTAAGCGCTTATGGCATAAGCTCTCATACAATAAGGTCTCATGTGATAAGTGCTTAGTTAAGTTGTTTACCCAAACACACCCTAAATATCTCAGGAGATACAACACAGATTAAAGCTGATGATCAAGTAGACGACCCTCCTCAACAACCAGAACCAGAAACATCCACTTCTCAACAAGAAAATGTTCAAAGATCTTGGTACTTCAGAAATTATCATCCACAAGATCAAATCATTGGAAACCCTAATGATAAGCTAAGAACCATATCAACCTTCAAAGAGCAAGAAGACACTGCACTAGACTCTGAGTTGGAACCAAATACAGTAGATGAGGCTCTGCTGGATGATGGCTGGATTCTAGCTATGCAAGAAGAACTAAATCAGTTTATGAGAAGCAATGTTTGGACTCTGGTACCCATGCCTAAAGATAAATCAGTTATTGGAACAAAATGGGTTTACAGAAACAAGCTTGATGAAAATGGTAAGGTGGTAAGAAACAAGGCAAGACTTGTTGCTCAAGGTTATTCTCAGGAAGAAGGTATAGATTACACTGAAACTTTTGCACCTGTTGCTAGATTAGAAGCAATTAAAATTTTACTTTCATTTGCTGCACATCATAGTATTATGCTTTTTCAAATGGATATTAAAAGTGATTTTCTTAATGGTTTTATCAATGAAGAAGTTTATGTTATGCAACCTCCGAGTTTTGAGAATGAAACCCATCAAGAACATGTATATAAGCTTAAGAAAGCTTTATACGGCCTTAAACAAGCCCCTAGAGCTTGGTATGACAGGCTAAGTTCTTTTCTTATGAAAAATGGATTTAATAGAGGAAAGGTTGACACAACATCATTTAGAAAGTCCATTAAATCTAATTTCTTAGTTGTGCAAATATATGTTGATGATATTATATTTGGTGCTACTAATGAATCTCTATGCAAAGAGTTTGAAATGAGCATGATGGGAGAACTCAAATTCTTCCTTGGACTTCAAGTTAAACAAACTGTGGACGAGGTGTACATCCATCAAACCAAGTATACAAATGAACTCCTGAAGAAGTTCAAAATGGATGATTGCAAGCCAATGAATACCCCTATGCACCCCACGTCCATACTGAACAAAGATGATAAAGAGAAAAAGGTAGACCAAAAGGTATATAGAGGTATGATGGGATCTCTCTTATATCTTACTACATCTAGGCCTGACATTATGTTCAGTATATGCTTATATGCTCGATTTCAATATGATCCTAGAGAATCTCACTTATCAGCAGTGAAAAGAATATTTAGATATTTGAAAGGTACTACTAATCTGGGTTTGTGTTTTAAGAAATGTAAAGATTACAGATTAGTTGGTTTCTGTGATGCTGACTATGCTGGAGATAGAATTGAAAGAAAAAGTTCCAGTGGAGGATGCCACTTCATTGGAGATAATCTTGTCTCATGGTCAAGCAAAAGACAAAGTACCATTGCCTTATCAACTGCTGAAGCTGAGTAACAACTTCTTTGGATCAAACATCAATTGGAAGACTACAATGTGTTTGTAAGTAGTATTCCACTTATGTGTGATAATACTGCTGCAATTAATTTATCTAAGAATCCAATATTGCATTCAAGAGCTAAACATATAGAGATTATACATCATTTTATAAGGGATTATGTGCAAAAATGTGTGATTGACATACAATTTGTAGATACAGACCATCAATGGGCAGATATCTTTACTAAACCTCTTGCTGAGGACATATTTATTTTTATTAGGAAGCATCTCAATATGCTATGTGTGGATTGATTATGGCATCCAGCCTAAAGAATCTTTGTTGATTTATGTGCGTCTAAAGCACTTCAAGTCCATTGTATGACTAAAATACGCGTCCATTACATATCGCGTCCATTGTATTTGTGTGCCGCATCCACTGCATGTCGCGTCTATGCATGTTTGAATCTTGTTTGGACCCGTCCATACATATATTTATGACTTGAATTTATTTTGTCTCAATGACAAATTTATCCTTTATTCTCTCTGCCGAGTCAGTACTTCCATCAATCCCATCATAACCTTTTTATAGTTTCAAAATACCAACGCCATTTTATCCTTAATGACATGTCTTGTCAAATATTTTTCTTTTTGATTTATTTCTAAAAGAAAAACCTTTGAAATTCAAAACCTTTTCAAAGCAACCCTCTTCCTTCTGAGAAACCTTTCACTACCCTGTCATCTCTGAGTATTCTCGAGCTCTCTGTTCTTTGCTTCTAAAACCCTAACTCTCAAATCACCAAAAATGGCTTCTTCTTCAACCTTCAACGTGGACAAGCTTAATATGGCTATTGAGCACCACTTCAACTTCGGAGTTTTACAAGGCTACAATCTAGATATCAACAAGTATGTCAACACTACTGGGTGGGGAGAACTCTTCGCCAAGAAAGTCTCTGTATATCCTAATTTGATAAGGGATTTCTGGAGGAGACTTCAAGTCTCTGATACCGATATCTCCTCTACTGTAATGGGAAAGAAGATAGTAGTTTCTGCAAAGACTATTTCTAATGCCATCTTCTGCGCTCAGGAAGGAATGATTTTTACTGAGTCATGGGAGACTGAACTAGGTGGTACTGAGGTCATTGAAGTATTCTTAATGAGAGAGGATACAGTAAGGAATCACTCATGGAAATTTGTAGAAATGAAGGACATTGTTCGCATCCTTCATCAACTGCAGAACAAAGTGGTTCTTCACAAAGCTGGGTCCAAGGACAACTTGTATGCCTTGCACAAGTTCTGCCTCTGCCATCTCTTTACTGAGACAAAGATCAACCTACCCAAAATTTTGTATGGAAGATTCAGGGAGGATGTGATTAACTGGAAGAAACTATCTGCATTTCTCTATTCTCATCTCCTTTCCAAGATCTTCAAAGCTCAAGGAATCCATGAATTCATTGCTGCTAGGTCATTTGAAGAGAAAGCACAAATTTTAACTGAAAAACCAATGTCAGCTACTGATTTTGTCAAGATGAATGATAAGCCTCTCGCTCATCTAGTTTTATGGCTAGTATGACCAGGGTTTTGTGCAAATTATATCCAATTTTCACCCAAATTAGATTAGATTGTCCTCAAGCAAGGTTTTGAGTCTCTAAAGTAGTTTTAGGTTAATTTAGCCAGTTTTGAGTCAAATAATGCACTTATAGCTATTTCTTTGTTTTCGGGTTAAATAGAAGTTGAGGGAATAAAGAAACAGGGAGTTCGCCTCACGAGAGTCTTCTCGTCTCGCGAACCTGAAAGCCAGCAGAACAGTAAAAATGTCATCCTCTCTGGTTCACCCCGCGAACAACACCTCGCCTCGCGACCCTGATAGCTAACTGTTCCAGAGAAATGCAACCCGTTCTGTGTCGCCTCGCGGATACATGTCTCGCCTCGCGAGACTGAAGACCAGAAGCCATGACTGTTCCATTCCTCGCCACGCAAGCAGTACTTCGCCCCGCGAGAAGACCAAACGTTGCTGACTCTTCACAATACTCGCCTCGCGAGCGAGTGTTTGCCTCGCGAGTGGGCTTAGTTTCTGAATAGTATAAAAGGTTGTTCTAGGCAGATTGAAAGAACTTTTGCTTCTCCATTATTTTTACATTTTTCTGTGTGTTTCGTTTTTTTTCATGGAGAACTAATTTTCTAGATTAATCTACTGTAATTGATTTCCACCATACTTGAGGTTATTGTAATTCTTGTTTTGTATGCTTTTCCCTTTTCAATACTATGTTATACATTTCTGTTTGTTTAATTCAGGAGTGTATAGTGTTGTGTTGATTCATTTCAGTGATGTTATGTTCCTATACTTAATCGCATTTGTTTAATTCGCGTGTGTTCGTTCATGTTCGTTTAGTTCATGAGGGCTTAACCCCGTTTGTTTAATTCGAGAATAGGAACATATATTCATAGTAGCGATTTTGTTTGTTAATTGTTGCTCCAACTGAAAGGGGATTAGAATCTGCTTAGGGCTTGGAATTACATGAACCGATGATAGTTGTGAAATCGAGAACAGTAGATTAATCGTCTTTAGCTATTTGATAACCTTTTCAACTGCTCTGTTTTATTGTTCTATTTTTGCATTGTTTTCCATTTGCAATTCAAACCAACCCCCCCCCCCCCCCCCCCAAAAAAAATGATTTTTTGTGGTAAATAGCAAGTCAAGAGTCCTTGTGAGACGACATCCGAGTTGTCGCCCTAAACTACATTTTTATAAACCGCTCGTTCTTTTTGGCACGTGCGCGACAACGCGACCAATGAACATCGCAAATATGAATCTCAGCACCTATGTTGCTGCTGCCATAGCCAAGACTGAGGAATTAATGAAGGTCAAGGAAGAAATGGTTGAACAGAACAATGATGATGTTCTAGGACTGAAGATGAATGTTAAGAAGAAAACCACTGCTCAGAGAAGGCTTGTTGTTAAAAGGCCTGCTACTGGCATTATGATCAGGGATCCAGTTGCTGATCCTCAACCTCCTTAAAACAGATAAAGGAAAATGGTCCTCTCGCACAACGAGGATGATGATGAGGACACAGTTCCAATTGGTGCCTTTCAAAAGAAACAAAGGACTAGAACCTCTACTGTTGCTGCTGTTGCCACTTAACCTAGAAGGCAACCGGCTAGAAAGGCTAAATCAGCTGTGACCTCTGAGGTAATCATCCCTGCTAATGATCATGTTTAATTAGCAGTTGATGCATTAGTCTCTAGCCTTGAAAATAGGGTAGATACTATGCCTGCTACTTCTATTAATATTTCTGATAATGTGTATATTCCCACACCTCTATCACCACAAACAAACTCACCAGATCAACCACAAACAGCCTCACCACCAAGACCAAAATTCTCACCCATCATACCTGAATCTGATCCCTGGTTTCATTAACCAGATAATGAAATTAGCCATGGTACACCCTTTCCCAAAAATAGAAAAACTAGATTCCCCTACACTCATCCCTCTGTCCTTTATGATGGCAAAGCTGAAAGCTTAGCCAAGGTAAAGAGAGACTGGAGAATCTTATTTCACACCCACCAAACTGAACCTGAACCTATTCTAACCAGATGGTATCCTCTACCAGAATATGAGTATGAACCTGAAAACATCTACTCATGTTGGACTAACCCTGAACCACATACACCTACTGGACCATTTCTATCTGAGTTATTCAATTCCCTTGGACCTCTTCTTACCCATCTACCACAGAAGATATTCCCTCCTAAGAAGATCTACCCAAACATCATCAAATCCGCACCCTTTAAACCCTTCGCTGATGGTGTAGAAAGGCACATCATATTTGACTGGACTCAGGATCCAAGAAATAAAAATCTTAGAAATGTTCTTGAAAAGAGATCAAGATCATTTAGACAAGTTCCATTCATCATGGATGCTAACACCAAATGAAAGTTCTTTGTTCATCCCAGTGAATATGGCAGAGCTACTCACTTCATTGATCAACTCCCGTATGCTTTTTGGAATATGGAGTTGGAAATGCCAAGATATGTCAGGGCTGCAAATTTTGTGCCTCCAACATGGCTGCATCATTCTCTGGAGAGAACAAGAATAACATTTAGACCCCCTACATGATATGTCCTAGGCTAGCAATGATTGACATGAATAAAGACAAAGATCTGAAGAAGCAGAAATACTGGCAAGAAGCCTTTTCCTGATAGCTGCATAATCAATCTAGCAACAATCAATTTCACTAATCAAAATGAAATTGACTACTGGTCGACTCAACCAACTGAAGATGTTCAAGAAGATGTTGCTGTGAACATCTGGACGACTCACATGGTGGATTGTGCACAGGAAGCTTCCTCCTCTGGACTGACTATTGAAGAGAAGAAATATATTCCTAAAGTCAGAGGGAAGTGTGGCCTTGCTAACTGCAGACTCATCATCTATAAGGACATCATTGGCATTCATGTCATAAGTCCCGTCTTTGAAGAAGACTCTATTCATTGGGCCAAAGAGCTACCTGAACCAGTGCTGCAATATGCTACTTCACCTCCTCCATCACCATCTTCAGAGCATACTGATGAGGAAATTATAGTTGAAAACCCTGCTATGGAGATTGATTCTATTAAATCAGTCACCGAGAATGAGGAAGTTGTTGAGTCTTCTCCTAGATCAAGCATTTCTGATAAACAATCATCTCAGCCAATGACTCTGATTGTCATTCATCCATCAGAGCAACCTCAAACTTCTAGAGCATTGGACACTCTTCCAAGTCAAGATCATGCTCAAGACAGTGCTGAAAGCTCAAGACCCTCACTTTCACTGCCTCCAAATTTTGAAGAAATTATTGGAAGGATTATAGATGAAAGAATAGAGACTGAGGTTAAAGAACAAGTGAAAGAGCAGGTAGCAGAAGCCCTGGTTCCAACAAACATCATGATGAACCAGATGATGAACATCATGCTGCAATTTCAGCAGAGTCAAAATCTGCCAACTCAAATTCCTGCTCCTCCACCAAAACCAAAACCAAATCCTCCACCTCCACCTTCCTCTTAATTTCTCTTGTTTCTCTTTTATTACTGACAATGATGGTCTATTCCTTAACCTTTTTGTCTGATGACAAAAAAGGGGAGAAAGGAAAGAGAATTAAATTTAATGAGAAGAGTCAGTTTTTGAAAAGTATATACTTGTTTGCATATGCATGTCTCTGTCTATGCTCTGATACTATGTCTATTTTGAATGCTCTGATACCGTTTACTATGATTTGTTTATTGCTCTGATATATCCTAATCCTATATTCTCTAACACTGTTTGATATGAAATATTCTATATAAGTTTGATTAAGTCTATAATGCTCTGATACTATCCTAACTGATAAGTAATTTCACTAAGATATTTACATGTGCTGCTAAAAGTTTGAATGCTTTATCTTAGGGGGAGCTTTGTAAGCTCTCTTACACTTTGCTACTCAAATTTAATTAGTTTTTGTCATTATCAAAAAGGGGGAGATTGCTGGAACCAAAGGGATTTGAATTTAATTAATCTCTAAGTTTTAATGTTAATAAAAGGATTAAATTTGCTTGGCAAGGTGTTAGTTGAGATCTAACAAGGTTATCCAGTTTTGTAGGATCACTTGAATCTTATAAGTTATGGAAACTTAAAAAAAAAGTTTTCATATATCTGCTTGGACTTTAAATAAGAAATCCATGTCCACCCGTGTAATCAGGCTGCTCAAAAGCTTGGTAAAGTTATTTATTTATTTATTTGAGTAGACTGAAACTAAAGTAGATGAGGCATGAGAATTTCTAAGTAGATGAAATATTAAAATAATTCTTCTAGACGGAATCTAGGTTTCAAATTGAATAGACGAGCTTAACTTGCCAAGTCATCAGACAAGATCCTTTTTTAAGTAAATAGACGGACTTTAATGCCACGTATAACTCACTGAGATATAACAAGTCCAAAGACTTGAGCGGATGAGAGGATATGCCACGTCAGTGGACGAGCAAAATGGAAGAGTGAATAGACTTAGTTTCACATAGAACTAAGTAGACGCGGTTTTTAAGTAGACGAGCTCATCTTTATGATAAGTCTTCATAAATAATTTCAATCCGGTCCACAATGAATTATATTTACTTCCAATGATTGATATTTATTTCAATAGAATTTTTGTTCTTCTCATTTGTTTTATATGCTTAATGCTCTGTTTCCTTGTGAGAAAAAACATAGTACCATCGAGGAAATACAAAAAGCAACATAGTACAATGAGAAATGTAAAATGATCTGTACGATAGCACCTTTATGGCTGGAAAAAGCTGGAAGTTACATAAAGGAGGAAAAACAGTTTTCAAGCTGCATATGCTCAGAGCGGTGAGCCACCATTTTGTACTACCCTGATAACCAAGAATACATTTCAGCATGGCTACGATCAAGCTATTAGTCACAATGGATATTGTGCATTCAATGCTATCTCTAAACAGGAAATTCAAAATGACTGTTGAAGTTTTTCAAGAGTAGAAGGTCAGTATAAATAGAGGACCTCAAGCGATAAAGAACAACTTTTGCCAACCCAATATTTGCGAGAACTAGCTCTCATTTCTTTCATTCTTTTAAAAGTAAAAGTATGTATTCTTTAGTTTGAATATTGTGAAAATATTCAACAGATCTTAAACTTTCATATCCTCACATATAGTGAGTTAAGAAGATCTTAAGTTAAAATCTCTTTGTTAGAGTTAGAGCCCGAAGATGCTTGGTAAGAAAGTTATACCTGTAGCCTGGAGAGGTGTTGAATACTTGGTTGTAATCTATTTGTAGAAATAGTGGATAAAACCTTCAAGTCGAAGGTAATGGACGTAGCTCTTGGTTGGAAGAGAGTGAACCAGGATAAAATCATCTACGTGAATCTTCTATCCTTAAACTCTTACAGCTTTATTTGTTTTTACTGACTGTGGGGTTTTGATATTGCTTTTGTTAAATATCAAAAGTTCTTTTTCAATGTGTGCATCTGCTTTAGAAAAATTATTAACAAACACAATTCAACCCCCTTCTTGTGTTTGCCTGTGTCTACTTCAGTAACTTCTATGGATTGTCAAACTCTTCTCTAGGGGATTATTCATTGCAGCTCATCATATATGCTTTTGACTCTATTAATTTTTCCTTCTATTTTATCAGTGACATTTGGTTGGTTTATTTGAAATCATTGAAACACTTTTAATTAAAATTTGAATCAATCTTACTATTGTGAATAAAAAATTGAATTATAATTTTGCAATTGTTCAGATTCACAAAGTAAGGCAAATAGATCTATGCTTGAATTTTAAAAAAGTAACAAAAATTACATGTGATGGAAGAGCACATCCAAGAAATGGAGCCTAAAATTGAAAGTGAAAATGTGGAGGGAAAAAAATTTCACCAAAAATTCAAGCAAGATCAATTCAAACTCATTTAGAATTCTAGATCCATTATCACATTTGGATTCAAATTGAATTTCATCATCCAAATTTAAGTGATTAATGGCACCACTATGGATGAAATTTTCATCATAAAATTGGCTCCAACTCAAAGATCATCATAGAATTTGAAAAAAATTTGATCAAAAATTCAAACAACTGAAGATCAAAGATCTAGCTCTAGATACCACATGATGTGACCAAGCATTGATCACTAAGAATTTTAGGATCTTTTTTTATCTAATTGCTTTAAAATTTGAGATCAAACACAATTCAAACACAATTGATATGAAACTTGTTCTTCAAGTGAAAAATCAAGAGAAACAAAAAGGAGTAGAAGAGAAGAACAATTGATATATGACTAGAAAGTAAATTGCAAGAATTAAAGTGCAAGAATTAAAGAACAAAAGTAGAAAATGGAATAGGAAGAAGATGAAAGGAATGGCGCCACAAAGTCATTCTTCTTGGAGAAGAAGATTGAATTTGATAAGCCAAATGAGGATTCACCACTTGAATATGGAAATTCAAGATCAGAATCAATGGTTCAACTCATGAACCAAAAAGAGGAGAACTCTCTCTCTAGAAATATCAAGTATGAGAAAACCTTCCAAATGAATTCAAACTTACAAAATGAGTTACATGGAGCCTATTTATAGATGAGCAAAGTGCTCATCTTATTTTATGAAGCAATTTGCGCCTCCCTTCATCAATTCCCAAGTGTGGGCTTTGATTTGGGCCCAAACCTTCCTACTCCTATGCTTATGGCCCAATAGGCCCAATTCCTAAACTATTCCTAAGTGCTTTTTGAATAAGCACTTTTATTACATGAACTCTACTCTATACAAAGGTCCTGGTTCGTAACTTTATTACATGAACTCTACTCTATACAAAGGTCCTAGGCCCTATCCCTAACTAGGTATCTTAGACTCTTCTTTAGAGTATTTGGAACTCTTCTCAGCCTTGACCTTGTCGTGGGTCCATGTAAGTCTTCAATGTTTGGTCCTTTGCTTTGTGAATCCATGTTTATATCAAACATCATCTACCAACTTGTTTGAAAAACTAAGACCATATTCTTGACCCTCTCATCAATCTAAACACAAGTTATTTCATAAGATTTTTCATTTTGAGTCTTCCTTAGAAATGGGGTTTTTTGCCTAAAGCCATCAACTTCTTGATTCATGATCTTGTCTCATACAAGTAAGGATTTCCATCATAAATCCTCCTCTATGATCATAGCTAGGCTCATATATCTAATCCTTTTGTTTTATTGGTTGTTCGTGCTAGGTTTTAATACAAAAAATCGTGACCTTCCTTGGTGTTTTTAACTTGTTTTGGCTTGATCTCCAAGTGAACAACAAAGGTATGGGGGAGATTACCATCATCCTACCTTAGGGTTAGATATGTTGGTGGTTTAATATATTTTTTTAATTTGTTCTAACACCCTAAGTGTGAGGGTTAATAATTGTGTATATATGTGTGTGATCCTCTTGGAGAAATTGATTTGGTGTTTGATTTTGGTATGATTATGCTTAATATGCTTAATTGATGTATGCTTACTTGAGAGAAAATTTATAAATTTCACACTTAATTATATGTCACAAAGTATGCCTAATATATTTATAGTTCATGTCATAAATTAATACCTTTATATATGAATATGTATGTTTTTTTGTGAGCTTGATTGATGAAGAGAAAATCTTCATTTTTGGTAGTCTTGGTTTCGGACATGATGAGGAAAATGGTTATGAAATTATTAAAGCTTAAAATCATGAAATCCTATGATTAATTAAGGTTTTTAAAGAGTAACAAAACCAAGAAAAATTACTAATTTTGAAAAACTATTTTTGAGGAAGTATAACCTGCTTTACCATTTTTTAAAAATTCTAAATTGGGTTTAATTTGAGTTTTTTAAAAATGTCGGTGGATGGACAAGAAGAACGCATTTCCAGCAAATTTTTTAAGTATAATCTGCTTTACCATTTTTTAAAAATTCTAAAACATGAGGTCAAATGGTCTTGCTTTACCATTTGACCTCATGTTTTAGTGGACTTAAAAACGGAGTTTTCATGAAATCGGACACGTAAAATGAACCAAAGTTCTAATTTCAACCAGAACTGTTTTTGACAGTTTGAAACTGTTTTTGAAGTCTATCTAAGTGTCCTAAGACTCCAAAGTGAGTTTTGGACCATTAGGTTTAAAAATCGTTAAAAAATACTTACGCAATTTTCGAATTTAACGGTGTCCGGTCAAGTTTTAGGATTTTTGTACAAATCGTACAGTGAGGCTCAAAATTAGCATTTTAATACTTTAACATAAGTATTTGAATCTAAGAAAGTGAAGGATTTGAGAAAAACAAACATATTTTTGAAAATACGGAATTTAAGTTGAAATATATTAAAAGTTGTAAAACTGTGTTTTAAGTATTTCGACGTTTTTGAGAAAACTGTTTTTGAGGAATTTAGTACTTACGTACTTCTGGTTGAATTTAACTAAATGATTGGTTTTAGCCAAAGGTTTTGGTTTTTAAGCCAAAAAGGATTTTAGTCTGTGAGGACGAGTATTTACTGTAAAATGCAAAACCCTGAGTCATAAACGACTTAGTGAAAATACGAACTTAATAATTTATAACGTAGGGTGGAACAATACCTTATGCCATAAAGTATGGATAATCCACTACCCATACCTCCATATGATTTAACGGACTCATAGTTATTTGTTTTCCTTGAAAGTCAAGAAAAAGACTCGACTAGAAAAGTGAAGAGAAATAAATGCTTGGACTTGCGATCCAACTTCATAACGTGTTATGACTTGTAATCAAGTGATTTGATATATTTACACAAAGATAAAATGTTACTTGACAACTTTAGCTCGATGTTAAGGGTCGGTGATTCGAACCTGAGAACATCTAGCATTTGAGAAAGCACGTCAAATGGATTCCAGTGGAATCAAGAGGTCATTCGGTGGATGGACAAGAAGAACGCATTTCCAGCAAATTTTGCCCAAACACATAGTGAAACTATGTTCTATAAAGCCGTTGTGCCTAGGAGATTGTGCTGACACTTTAATGCGGGTGAGAATTTCGTAGTGACGATCTGGTTGATACTTGGGGATGTCGAGGTATGAAATACTCATATAGGCCTAGTTGATAGCTCCTCTGTGGCGTGGTGATCTTGTAATATACCGACATACTCGACTAGACGCTACGTGTATTCTGGTAGTATAGGATGTTCCCGAAAAAGTTTATTTGCACGTTGCTGACTGTTGACGCATTTTTACTCAAGGCTGGTGTAATCCGGAACAATCCTCCGAACCACTCTCTCTGAATGTTCATTAAAACCATGGTGTAGGAATCAAAAGTCTTTCCTCGAGTCTTAGATGTCTCCTATATATCTAGGTGAACGTTGCCTTGTGATTATGTTGCTGTGAAACTATGAAATCCATTTTTTTCTTGATATTAGGAAATTAATTTCTTTTGTCCAAGTTCAATTAAAGTAATAGTGTTAAAGTTATAAATATTATACTTGAGTCTAAGGAATAAATAACAAACTTAGATGGGAGAAAGGAACAAATACATATTAAATTAGGGACCATTGTGGAATAAAGCAAGCGTTTATAAAATAAGAAGAAAAGAGAGGGTTGCCCTACCATTTCTTTTCAAACGTGAATTTTAAGAGAGAAAAGGAAAGAGAAGTGTGCTAGGGCTTTGGTAGGGAAGGAGATAAGGTGAGTATCTCTTCCATTTCTTTTCCTCTCATCCCTCTCTCTTGAAGATAAACTTCTTAAACTCTTCTTCTCTCTCTCTCTTTTTTTTTTTAGAGTAGAAGGGAAAGGGGCTACAAAGGGAATTGGAGAAGCTCTCCCACATCTCAAGGAGGCTAGGTTTGATCACTCTCAAGGTAAGAGATCAAATCTACACTTTACAAAGTTCTAAGTTAATTGAACGATATACTATTTGTTTTTATTGATGGGGAATGCTTATTCTTAAAAATCCTTTATTAAGTTCTGCTCTTCTAGTGTTAAGTTTTATTGAATGATGAAGTGGGATTATTTGGAATGATCATTGATGAATATGTTATGTTACAAAGAAAAAAGATGGAAGGTCTGAAGCTGTGTTTCTATTTTCCGATACTGCTCCATTCCGTGTCTGATGCGCCTGGATAGTAGCCCTGTTTTGTGCGTGATTTTACTTGAACAGGGGAAAGGGAATTTGATTCCCAATTTGCTACTAGGCATCGAAAAAAAAAATTAAACAAAAGGGAACAAAGTTCCCCCTTGTCAGCCACGCCCGTGGCTTTTGTTTGAATGAAGGTGGAACTTTAGTTCCAACGCGCAGGAAGCAACAAATATATATATATATATATATATATATATATATATATATATATATTGAAAGGAGGATATGTAAATATATATGATGATGTGAAACATGATATTGAGATAGACTAGAGTATTTTTGTATATGTGGAGTGTGAAATTGTATGGTTGTCATTTAGGCAAGTCATGGCAAATTTTGTGTTTAAACGTATTTGGAGATTGATATACTATCTATTATTGGGTATTGCTTGTTAGAGATTGTTTTTCTTTGTCACGTAAATTTAATTATGTGATTTTTGTAGTAATATGAGGAAAAGTTGATTTTATTTAATTATTTACTTTATCTATTGTTATCTTAGTAGATAGCATTTTGGATTGAATGATGATACCGAATTACGATTAGATAGTGGGTTGTGATAGTGGAAATAGTTGGTGTGGAAATCGTGTGATTGTTTAAATTTTTTTTTTCTGGCATCATGTGCAAGTCTATTTTCCCTTGTTACCTTAATGTCATTTCAAGCCTAATTTGTATCATATGTTCTTACTGAGTTTGTGTAGCTCGCCCCCTCGGGATTCTAGGTGCAGGTAATGTAGCTACTGGACCACCCCGTGTTGCCTCAACTTCTTGAGTAAGGTTCCTAGTGCAATGTCTCGACCATACCGAGTGTTATTTCTTTTTCTTTTGGATGGACTTGGTTATATAAAACCTTTTATTCACCATGGATCGATTATTTTGTTTTGGGGTTGATTCCCAAGTGATTGTCTTTTAATCCCAGTGTGGGCATTTATTTTTAATGGATTACTTGAAACATGATTTCACCAAATTTAAATTAGGTATTGAGATATATATACATATTTTAATAGATAATATAGGTATGGGACTCCTTTGGAATATGTTTAGGAAGGCTTCGGGATTGGGGTCGAACCCCTCTCCTGGTCGATCGCGGCTCTGAATGCGAGGGATGAGTCCATCTGAGAGCCGGGTACGAGGGATGACAGAGTTTACCGTTCTCGCTTCAACGAGGGAGATGGTAGTGTTAAGTCACAATGTGTCAGAATCTGTGTCATGCGTCTTAGTCTCTTTCAAGTTGACCCTTGTGTTTTAATGAATCCAAACATTAAGAAAATGTTTTTAATTGAATTGTCTGAGTATTGCTAATCTTCTACTTAAGAATGTGCAGGAAAGACAATATATGTACAGATCATACTAAGAATGAAAGAACCAAATCACATTCCATGTGCCTGGCTCTTTGAATTTAATGAATCAGCTGAGGCAAATAAGCTGAAGCCTAGTTTCAGAAGCAATTCTCAATCTTAGATCCCATGAAGATGAAGAAAAGCAACTCAGTTCTAAATTCATGGAACAACATGATGATCATGTAGAAAAATGTGAACCATAATGTCATATAGGTTTTGAAGTTGACAAATATAATATTAAGGCGAGAACATGAGCCAATCAATATGTGAACCATAATGCCATATAGGTTTTGAGTCAATCAATATGATATAGGTTTTGATTGAATCAAATAAAGTATCATGGTATTAATTCATTAAAAGGAATATTAGGCTTAATGAATATTATGTTTATAAATGCCATGTGACTATTCAATATATATTGAATTCTTAGTGAATGAAATTGTGCTTAATGAATATTACATTAATTAAATACACGTGTTAAATGATTATATTTGACACAACATTGAGTGAATGAACATGTGATACTTGATATGTGATTCGCAATATAATATATTGGCATAGAATTATACTTGATGTTGTTATTATTATTATTGTTGTTGTTATTATTATTATTATTATATTATGCCTAAAGACATAAAGAATATGTCTTATGAAATGAAATATTATATATGGCTTTGTATATGAAAATTAAACGTGAAATATTATTAATATTTTCTAAACCTTGAAGTAATGTGATTTATGAGAAAATTGTGAAACAGAAAAGTTCATGTTGGAACAAGCAAAGCTATGATATCGAGAGCTTGAAGATCTAAAATCCCAGAATGACTAGATTGCAAAAAGCAGAAAAGAGTATCTAGAAGATCAAGTCTTTCAAGATGGGGATAAAGGAATTTTGTTAATTGTATTGTGTGTTTTTAGATTCTCTGGTAAATAGTAAGTAAAGCTCTCTAATTAAATTGGTCACACACACACATAAATGAGCTTTCAAAATAAAACTTAAATGGCTTTTAAATGAGCTATAAATTTCAGCCATTAAGTTTTCAAATTCAAATTTAAACTCGAGCAATAATCGATTATAAGGATAGGATAATCAATTATGAATATGCTTAATTGACTTTAAATATGCTTTAATGATTAATTATTTTTTGGAGCTGTTAAGATTTTGAATCAGCTATTTTGAATTGTAATAATCTATTAGCATAATCGATTATATTATACTGAACACGTTTTTAAATAAACTTAATTGGTTTTAATGAGTATTAATGAATAATTATATTTTAGCCGTTAAGTTTGAATTTGAAATTAAATAATCGATTATGAAGTTTGAAAAATCGATTATGATCTTTTGAAGTACAAGACAGAGAGTTGTTAATTTATTATAATAATCAATTATATACAATTTCAGTTCGTGGGATTTTTTAACAGAGAACCTATAATCGATTATGGTATATATGCTGAATTTTGTGCTGCAATAATGGCAATTGAATTTGCTAAACAAAAAGGTTGGAATCCATTGTGGTTAGAATGTGACTATAAACTAGAAGTGGAAGCATTTTCTTCTAATCTGGGAGTTCCTTGGCAGCTGCTTAGTAGATGGAGAAATTGTAAGTCTTTTTGTCTTGAGATGGAGTTTCAAGTTTCCCACATTTATAGGGAGGGTGACCAATGTGCAGACAACCTAGCTAACTATGGTGTAATTAGCCATGATTTCTCTTGGTGGATTAGAGTTCCTAGTTTTATTAGTGAGGTTTTTTCCGGAATATATTACGATTGCCTAATTACATATTTGATTGATTTTTCATGGGTTTTGGTCTATGTCCCCCCATGTGTTTTTGTATTATTTCTTTATTTGAATAAAATTTTGGCATGCTGCAGATGATTGATATGTCTGGGGGTGCCAACCTAGTTGGGATGCCCTTTCCTATAGTGATGCATTAGCATGTCCATAGCCTTTAGTAAAAAAAGATTAGTGTAATCGATTATGCTGTGGCTGTCTCAAGTAGCGCCATGTTATTTTGAGTTAAAATAATTGATTATACATTTTACATAATCGATTGTTGCACGATAAAATGTGCTTTAAACTGGGCTTGACATAATTTCCTTAGGCTTAAATGATTTTTCTATAAATAGGGATGTTAAGGCAGCCATTCTTAAGAGAGAACACTCTAATTCTATCTGCGCTAAAACTCTCATTTTCATTTCTCTCATCACTCTCGCTATTATTCACTTTGATCATATTTTATATTGAGAGAGCTTTACACACCATATAGGTGTTATGTTCTTCTATTGCACTTCAATTTGTTTATCTGCACTATTAAGAGTGCTTTATATTGGTAAGAGTCAGATTGACTCAAACCATCTCTTGTAGGCGTTTAGTGGGTGTGATCCTATTGTTTATTGTTTGAGGCTCTTTCATTGGGGGAGGTGATATCCCTGGTTGGTGAGGAGTGCTCTTTTTTGTAAAGGTTTCTAGCTGCGCCTGTTTAAAAGCTAGTATTGAGTGAAAACCCTTGGTGGTATTGCCTTGGGGACTGGACATAGGCTACGTGGGTAGTTTGTAGCCGAACCAGGATATATCGCGGTGTTCATCTTCTCTTTCCTTATCTCCTTTTATTATCGCACTTAAATTACCACTCTTTATGTTTCTGCCATTTTACCTTATTGACCTTTAATTTCAAGTTATTTCTTTTCTCAAGCGTTTTAATTTGAAAAGAATTATTTATCCACTGTAAATACTTCTTTAACTTTGAAAAGGGTTTTGATTTATTGCAAAAGATTTCATTTTTATTTAAAACCCAATTCACCCCCCTCTTGGGTGATGGTTGCCACGACCAACAAAAAACCTTCAAGATAGAAGTGTCTGAAAGTTGAACCTGAAGTTGAAGATAAAGTTATAAATTGTCTACCAAGACTACTCAGTTTGAAGACTCTACTGAAGCATGAAGAATGAAGTCTCTCAAAACTCGTATTAAAGAACAACAAGATCTTCACATCCATGCACCAAAGTTGCAATTATAAAAGAATATCGTCTGAGAAATCTTGAAAAGCTAATCATGCAATCCTCTGAAGAAAACTTGAAGATTAACTCAAGAAAGATTAAGTTACAGATTAATCGTCTAAATTATCTCTAAAGCAGACCTCAAGCAAAGTCATAGAAGAAAGCATCTGATGACCTAAGAAGGCATCTGAAGATCTGTCAGAACCAAAAAGGCATTCGAATGCATGTCAGAGCTAACACGCACCAAGAATGCATCTAAAGCACTAGACAGATGGCGGAATATATGTTAAAGGAAGCATTTGAGCAAAAAACCGTAGCCCTTTGTTACCGAGGAACGTCAAAGGAAGAATATTTCTTGAAGCCTCACTCTGGAATTTGAAGGAAAGAGAATTATCGAAGAAATGAATCAAACATTCAAAAGGAATATAATATTAATTCTCTTGTCTTAGAAAGGTACAAAAAGATGAAAGCATGAAGACTCTGCTATAATCCTTTTTCTAGCTATAAACTAAAAATAAATTTCTCTGAGCATTTCTCAATGTTGCACTAATAAGGAAAAGTACACTACCCAAGTCAGAAAAACATATCTGCTCAGCTCTCTGGTCAACAAAAGTTCTCCAACGTCCATAAATATTTAATGCAAGTCAGAACAACCATTTTATATCCA
The DNA here is from genome assembly GCA_030762895.1 of Sophora flavescens. Lineage (NCBI taxonomy): Eukaryota > Viridiplantae > Streptophyta > Magnoliopsida > Fabales > Fabaceae > Sophora > Sophora flavescens. Next base: position 71,301,109 of record CM061067.1, read on the forward strand.
GCAGACAAAGAGAAGATGGCTGCAAATTGAAGATTGTATCTCAACGAAAATCTCTCTTTTAAGTATAAAAGGAAGAACATAAAGGCTGCATAAAATAGGACATTGATTAAGAATACAAAAATCAGAAGAAATCACTCACGCAGAAAAACTCTCATAAACTCTTATATTATTCTCTCAAACTACAAATCAGTTAGATAAGATCATACTCTGCAATCTACCTAATCCTAAGTTTCTATTCACTCTCTAAAGTGTTAGATGGTTGATTCGCATTTCTCTAATCTTGAAGTTGTGCTTCAAAGCAACTATCATACTCTTAGAGCTTGGAGAGGCTTGCTAAAAGAATATTTGTTGTTGAGTCTGAAGAGGCTAGGTGCCCAAACAATACTTATTGTTGATCATAGACAGGCTAGGTGTGCAAATAATACCTGTCTGTAACTTGATCAGTTATAGTGGAAAAACTTGGTGAAGCCAATGACTGGATGTAGCCCAAAATTTTTGGGTGAACCAGGATAAATCTCTTAAGTATACTATTCCTTTTCTTAATCTTTTAATTACTGTTATTTATCTGATGTTACTAATTTTTTGGGGAGTGTTTGCAATAGCTCTAAGTAATTCAATTTGCTGAAACAGACGTCTGTGAAAAAACGTCTGCCCTACACTAATTTTTGTTTTGTGCTAGAAAACTTTTATTTGTGAAAATACTATTCAACCCCCATTCTAGTGTTGTTTTGTGCCATTTCAGGTAGTTCCAGACGCCCATATCAATTATTATATGGATAGTTGGATGCGTCTGTAGGCAGTGAGCCTCTGTGAGTCTTGTTTTATATTTTGATGCATTTTGAGAGAGACAGGTCGGGTACCTCTAGGACTTTTCTCTTTTCTGTGACCAGTTTATATGTATATTTTATTTCTAGCGTGTCTATAGTTTTCATAGGCTTGTGGTCCCTCTGTTGGGACCTATCGTGCACTGGTGACAGTTTGTACATATTATATATATCCGGTGTATGTTTACAGTTTGCGCATGTTAACTATTTTAATTCTTTACAGTTTTATTATTATAATATTTTCGTTTGTAATAAAGCGCTAACGTTAATAACGGATTAAGGCTTAATTAATTAGGGTTTTTTAATGGGACATCAGGGTGTCTCATACACCGCTTTCACAAACAGCTTACCCTCGGGGTATCAACTAGGGTTTTTATAACATCACAACCAGTCAACCTCCATAACAACAACATTTTTGCTTATCATAAAATCAACCATCAATAATATAATATAATAAACATATAAACATATAGCAAACATCAACCGGCACACAACTATTCAGAAACAGCATCAGATATCATATCATTCATGCATCCTTAACCAGAATTATCTAACCTAGGCTTTTGCCCTAATGTCGATAAGCCTACAACACTAAACCCTAATAAGCATTTGAAAATCAACCAGGGTTTAACTACTGTCGACTACTCGACAACTAGTAGGGTCTGGGGCACCCTACACACACTACAAAAAAACAACTGTTTAGCGACCGTAATATTCGGTCGCTAAACAGTGTAAATCGGTCGCTATTTAATTTAGCGACCGAATTAGCGACCGATTAAGGGTGGTGGCTGAATACCTGGTCGCTAAGGTTTTAGCGACCGAATCAATATTTCGGTCGCTAATTGGTGACCGAATTTTCAGTCGCTAAATAATAATAAACGGTCGCTATTAGGTTGGTCGCACTTTTTTGGGTAACCATTTCTAGCGACCGATAATCGGTTGCTAGTTCGGTCGCTAATTTTGGTTACTGTTAATCTATATTAGCGACGGATTTTCGGTCGCTATACCTCATCTGTAAATATTAAATAAAGTTTAGCGACCGAATTATTGGTTTCTAATTCGGTCGCTAAACTGGTTATTATTATTTATTTATTTTAATTTTAATTTTTAAAATAATTTTTTTTTCTTATTTTCTTTAAATGTTAGAAAAATTACTAATAAAACACATCAAATAACTTATGAAATATATAATCATAAAAAATAATAAATATATATAAAAAGAATAATCCAAAATGTCGTACAAGAATCGTTTAAAGTCAAAAGTATGGAAAAAAATCAGTCATGATGAGGGGGAGATGGAGGAATCCAATCATCCTCAGCGTCCGTACCACCGACGTCTGCTAGCTGATCGTCCTCTGCAGTAGCAGCATCAGTAGTTGGCGGCGGAACTGGAGGAGCGGCAGCAGCGGCAAACTGCCGTCGAGCATCATCCTCGAGCAATCGGAGTCTGGATCCTCATCTGCTCCAACACCGGACGCAGCGATGTCCGCCCTCGCTGATGCTTGCCTCGCATCAGCTCGGTGTGCCTGAGTCAATCAGGCAACTGGTTCGCCATCTGCTGTTCTCTCTCGCTCTTCTCCCGAAGCTCCGCGTTCAGCTGCGTGATGGTGTCCTGCATTTGGTGGAACTTCTCCTGAGGGACGGTATCGGCGCAGGAAGGAGCAGGCGTGCCGAACGATGAAGCGATAAACTCGCCTCCCAGGTGTCCGAGGCCATACACGTTCCCCTTCTTGTTCCTTCCCCCGACGACCTCCAAATAAATGGCATTATCGTCGACGGAGACAGGAGAACAGGGCCCATCACCAGTCAAAGCCTCATCTTGTGACTGTGAGGCACGTGATATGACATCGTCCTTCTTCTCGTTGAAGCCCACCTACAAAGTATAGTTGAAGAGATTTAGTTAAAATTATATCTAATATTAACAAATCATTTATAATAAATTACAAGTAAACACTAAATTATTTTTTTGCTTACAGCATAGTTACGAGCCTTGTCATTGACCCATGTCCCCGACTTCAACTTCTTCGTCCGCTCCACCAACTCCATAGCAGTCGGGGCCCGCTGTTTCTGTGCTTTCTGCATAGAAAAATATAATATTAAATTCATAAGAATAATTAAAAATGAAAACTAATTAATTAAATAGTATATTAAGTCAAGAGTTTAATGTATTACCATCTCGTCGTAGTGGGCGGCGGCTGATTTAGACCCACCGGTCCAAGCACATGTGCCACCATCAGAAGCTCGATTACGCCGAGTGGGATGGCCCAGTGGGATGGCCTTCCATGTAGGCCATGGACCATCAAACTTGCGTCGTAGGATCTTCGATATCGAATCAGAAGGGCCCTTCACGGGCAGAAAGCTGCAGCAAAATTAGAGCATTAATAAATGTTCTAAATAAATTTAAAAAACAAGTAAATAGAAATTAACAATACTTTATATATATTAAAAAATTAAATTAACATACTCGTTATCCCCCCTGGGGATAATAAGAATCCTCCTGTCGGATGGACCACGACTCTCCTGTCCCGATGATAATGATGGTCCTGTCGTCGTAGGTGTGGATGATGAGGGTGCAGCCTCTGTCCCGACCACATGAGGCTGGGTGGGGGGGGTGCAAATCCATCACCCTGAGGTGTCCCGTCCACAGAGGTGCTGGTAGGGTGGTCTCGATCTGAAGGTTGTGGGTCGACCGGGGAAGGGACTCTCGCAGCACGACCTCCACGACGACCCCTACCTCTAGAGGAATCTGCCATCTGTGAAAAAAATGAAAAGATGATTACACAACAGTGTAAATAATACAAAAATAAATTACCTAATAAGTAGAATGACATTTACACAATGAATTATGACATAAATAAATTACCTAAGAAGAATCTCCGTCACTAAATTCACCCTCACTCTCATCAGTATCACTTGATCGGAATGTACCTTCGCTGGATGACACAAGATATCTTGCTCCCTCTCATGCTCACTATGCCAACTCATGTGAGCTGCAGTGGCCATCGAAGAGTACAATCTTGTAAGTCTTGGCACGAGCGGAAAGTACCACATCTTTTTTAGCGACCTCTTCTTCTCAATGCCCATCCTAGTGGTTGTCTTATACCGATCCGCACCACAAAATCGACAACATGTTATGCTTTCCGCTGAATCATCCTTATAGTACAACATACATCCATTCGGGCAACAATCAATTTTCAAACACCCCGCACCCCAAATTTTCCACAGACTTCTTAGCATGATAAAAACTAGTAGGCATCCGATTGTCTTCTCGGCAACGCCTTGGACACCGACTCGGTGAGGCGATTAAAACATCCTTCTTGCATATTGTAGTCAGATTTGATACTCAACCATTCCATTCACATCGACAACTCCGTGTACTCCCGACATCCTTCCCACAATGGAGATCGTGGCAAGACTCAAAGCATATCATAGAATCTTTGAGCTTCGGGATTCGGATTCTCCTCTATGTATTGGGAACCCATTCCACCATCTTCTCCCCCATCTTCTTCAAGTACAACACCAACCGATGGTCCAGCATGATCCATTATCATCTGCTCGTATGGATTCAATTCTTCCCTCTGGTCACCACTTCCATAGTACGAACCTTCAACCACAATCGGGTTTAAGTCAGGCAACTCCTCACCATGGTTACTCCACCAATAGTAATCAGGCATGAAGCCCATCTCATAAAGATTGGCTACAACTCCATCCACGCTTTTGAAAGATTGACACTTGCATCTTTTGCAAGGACACCTCAATTGATCACCGCCCAGTCGTATAAATCTCTCCTGGCTAACAACAAACTCTATAAACTCACCCACTCCAACTCTATACTCTTCCCTAAGATGTTTATTCCGATCCAACCTACGATACATCCATTTCCGATTCTCCGGAATATCCATTGCTGGCAATTAAATAGCCTGACCAATCCTACAATAACACTTATATATTACGGTGCATTCCAATAACTCCATCAATCTCGTTCTTATGATAAGGTATGAACCTATCCCATTCGAGAAGAAACATTTGCTACACTCGGCTACTAATATTTATTCCCATATTCAAATACCTTATACTTGACAAAATTTTGGCAGCATTTCCCATCGGTCTCCAAGTTACACGACTTGAGCATGGTCAGAATCACCGCGATCAAGTATGCACCAGGAGAACAAAAGGAAATGCATCAGACCGAGATTTCAACAAGTATATAAGGCATTTGAACATTGAAATGACTATTGTACGAGTGTGAAAAAGGTTTTTTCCCAAACTGTCCCACTTGGACTATTCAAGATTCAATACAATGAGCATGCATACCTTGATAAGTTACGCATGCTCATTAATATTGAATCTCAAATAGGAAACTAAGGCTTTAGTAAATTAATTATTACCTCTAACATAAAATAAAACCATTAACCTATAAATATTGCAACATTGTTGACCTTATATAAATTGCAGCGTAAATCAATACAAACTTAGATTAAATATTGTAGCAAACATCCTATTGAGCTCCGCTCTCCACTAACAAGTAGCAGTTAATTTTCAAACACATGCATAATTTCTAAATTATCAGCACACAACCAGCATCCCGCCTTTCGGACAGGATCACATCCTATTGAGCTCCGCTCTCCACTAACAAACAACACATATTGACAAACACATGCATAAACATTAAATTATCAGCATACAATCAGACAAGATCACATCCTATCGAGCACCGCTCTCCACTAACAAACAACACATATTGACAAACACATGCATAAACATTAAATTATCAAAGATACAATCGACAAGATCACATCCTATTGAGCTCAGCTCTCCACTACCAAACAACACGATAATTCACATAATACATTACACTGAGTGTTCAGAGAACTTACCTGAGAGAGAAAACACAACCGAGCAAGGATAAGGGGAGGAGCCGGAGCCAACAGAGAGTAGAAGAATATGACAACAAGGACCTATCATGCATAAATGAAATTAGTCATTTCAAATCAAATCACTATTCTATATATACAGAATCCAGTACAACTATTTATAAGACTAGAAACACATAAATTAATATAAAATAGAATCAACAATATACCATTACAAATATAGAACAACTTGCAACTTCCCTTCTTCCTTATACTCTCCTCCCCATCTCCTTTATTTCAGAAGAAGAGGAAACAAAGGGAGAAAAGTACTAAGGAACCTTTTCTCTCCCGAAACCTAAGTCTTGGAAGATGAGGTAAGGGTTTAAATCTTAAATTACAAATTCCATTTGTTTGTGGTTTATCATATTTGCATGTCTGAGAACTCAAAACAAAATTCAAAACACAAAATTTAAGCTTTAATCAGTGACAAAAACGTAACTATAATAAACTAAACTAAAAAAAAAAAGAATGTTTCAAATGCTTTTTGGTTGGGCAATGCAAGTGTCACGATTCATGAAATCATCCAGACCTGGACTCTACTCTGGGTAATCAAATATAAATTACCTAAGCGACAAAATCTACCAAGATGAATTTTGTCATCTACTATGTTAAATTGTTATACCTAGATAATTTATCTCATGAATATCTAGTGGTAAAGCATGTGCTCACGAAAAATTAATCAATGAAGCATAAAAAATAATAAGAAAACGTATGATTATATTTCCTTGAATCAATAGTAAATTATCAAACATCAAATGTGTCCATTATAGGAAATCACAATTTATATCCAACTACTATCAGCAACCCTCGAATAAATTCTAAGCATGAGAAAAACAAGATTGAACACATGGAACGTTTAATTATATCAATCGAGAGGAACACAAATTTAGTAAGTGTTAAATTCTAATATTGAGTAACAACAAGCCAACATAGCATACCAAAATAATAAGGGTTTCATCATCCCCATTGTACAAGAAAATCTAAATAGAAAAACTCATAGGTAGCATCAGTACTACCCTCCTCACACTGTGTGGGCATCCCTTAGAGATTTTTTTGTTTGAAAAGAATAATTTAGAGTGATGATGCCCTAGTCTAAGGTAGGGAAAACTCTCGGGCTCTATGATACAAAGGGATTTACATTTACCTTCCTCAAGGAGACTAGTGGGGGCTCGAACTCACGACCTGTCAGATACGAGATTATGTCATGCTAGCTCTACTAGACCAACCACTTGGGGTTCCTAATAGATTAATTTTGTTCTAGGTCTCTAACTCATTGGTTATATGATAAGATCAATTTAGATTTAGCTCTAATGCTTTATGATTTATGCAAACACAAACATGAAAACCTCCCAGTCACCACTGTGTTCACACCATCACGACCACACGTACACGACTTCTCCCATTCATTTATATAAACACAAACATGAAAACATTTGTGAATGATAAAGAAGTATTTAAAATCTGACATATGTAAAAACGAAAATTAAACATCAAAATCCAACCACAAACCACATAGCAAAAGCAAAACACACAGTTTTCAACAAAAAATTTGTTACCTGTATTTTGTGAATCCGCCGACAGCTAACGTATCTCCCCAGTCCCCAAGTGAATGGATGAGAGAGACCTTAGAAACAGATAGAGAGAGAAGCAGTGTGAGACAGAGAGAGATGCGAGAGAAACAGAGACAAAGAGAGAGAGATGGAGTATAGGAGAGCATACCTGAGCAGAAGGGATGATGGTGGTGACAGGAGGTGTCTTGTGGTGGCCGGAGCGCGCGGCTAGGAAGAGAGAAATAGTGAGAGAGAGATATGCGCCGAGTAAAATGAGGAAGAAGGAGGTTCTGTCGAATTTAGGGATTTCAGTTTTAGCGACCGAATTAGTTCGGTCGCTAATATGGTTAGTTTGAATTTGAATTTATAATTTTAGCGACCGATTTAAATTTCTTGCCGCTAACACGCTACTGTTTTAATTTTTTTACGCGCCGTTTAGCGACCGAATTAATATCGGTCGCAAATATAAATAAAGTTTGAAGTATGATTTCATAAATTTAGCGACGGATTTTTAAATCGGTCGCTAATATAAATAAAGTTTGACCGTTGCATTTAAATCGGTCGCCATTTCGGTCGCTAAAAATTCATAAATTTCTGACTTTTACTTTCCTTTGTTTAGGGACCGATATAGCGACCGATATCTCTGCTACACTCTATTTCGGTCGCTATTTCGGTCGCAGAATCAACTCTCACCAATGTTTCATGTAGATCCTACAATCGGCCGCTATTTCGGTCGCAAAAAGCAACCAAAAAATTCGGTCACTATTTTCGGTCGCTAAATGACTTTTTTTTGTAGTGACATACAGCTTAACATACAATACTATGCTTGCCTCTCTGGCATGTTAGGTACTTTCTCCCCACCTTAGACAGTCGTGTACACTTGTATGGCGTCTCGAAAACCAGACCCTCTTCATGATACAGCCGCTTCCACTTGTCCCACAGAGCTCCTCGATGCTCCATAATTTGACCTAACACACAGACAACATCTAGACAATGTCATAAACCCTAATCTTGCAATAAATCCATAAACGAAGCTTGAATTCATGCAAGAATGAGGAAACAACAAAGAACAACAATGTCGATGTGTCGACGAGTTAGGGACTCGAGCATTACCTAGGTCGATTGACAAATCGAAGGTAGATATATGACATGCTCGTTGCCCTTATCACATATATGAAGTCGGAATTGTAATCGGACGAACGAATTTTTCACAAACCTCACTTTCTCTCTCTAGAACCCCGACTCTTTCTCTCTTTATATTTTGTTTTCGAATGCAGAAACGAAGCAAGAGAGAAGAAAAAAACTTAATAAATTTTGGGTTCTGCCGAGCACGCTTGAGCGTGCCAGCTCCCAACACTTGAGCGTTCCAACGCTCTAGCGTTGGGCTATCCCACACTTGAGTGTTGGCTCAGCGATGCCACATCTCTCCCACGCCTCTGGTACAATACCACGCTCTAGCATCCGGTAGGGCAACATTTTACCGTGCCACTGTTTGAACGTTGGGGGTCTCCACGCTCAAATGTTGAGCTGATGTCGGTACCCGACTTTCGCACGTTTTGGTACGTTTTGAGCTCGTTTGAAGTCCGATTGACCTCAAATTTAAAACACAAGCTCATTAACACCTAAAGAATATGATTAAGTCTCAAAACATGTTTAATACTTTCTTCAAACATTGATCGAGAAAATGGGGCCTTACAAGTTATGATAAGACTAATAAATGGTTTAGATAACACGAAGAAGAAGAAAACACGAAGACATACTAATAGATTTTTTGGTAGTGGAAGAAGAAGAAAGCACGAAGACATGCAAGCAAAGGACACAAACATCACCTTTGCTATTTGCCCTATAAATACTTATAAAATTGAAGCATTAAAGATGGAACGCACTATGATATTTGAATGCAACATCTATTGTGAAGAAAATATGTCGTTAAGGATCTCATTTATATTTCTTTTGTGTGTTCTTAGTATTCTTAGTTTGCATCTTGTTCACTAAGAATTTATCTGAGAATACTCTTATCTCTTATCACTTTATTTCTTATCCACTCTGTGAATGTTTTTGCTTGAGTGACTTTGTACGTTTCTATTATTCATACATTTATTAACCTGAAGAGACTATAGACAAAGGATCGGATTTGAATTCCCTGCATTTATTATTTTCATGCATTCATGCATTTATTGATATAGACCATTAGATGTATTTGAGTCTGAATTAAATAAATAAAAAATAAAAAATAAGATTGATCCAAGTATCTTATAACTTCGTGAATGCGTAAATACGGGGAATCCAAATCCCAAAGAATCCTCATCAGTGACAAAGATCTCAATGTTGCTTGAATACTAGACATATAAACCAAGATTTGGGCCGAAACAAAAATAAATATCATGTCATTTCTCTTATCTCTTCTCTTTTATATTTGCTTACTTCTGCATCATTTAAAATTTATTTTGATCTTACTAGGGTCGAGTATTTTATTTTACTAACTATATTTTTAAAATAGCAAGTTAATATAACTTTTAAGTCTAAGTTTAGATGTAATGACCAAACTCTTAGAATACTTGTCAACGTATTCTCAACCTTTTTCTTAAAAGGTTCTTAAATATGCCTATATTGTCTTACATTGCTTCGTCTAAGATTTCCAAAGAAAAACAAGAAGATTTTTAAAAGCATTCAACTTCGTTGTATTTTTTTTTCTCCCTTCCGTTTAGATATGATCTTCAAGCACATCATATTGAACCTTAGGCAACACATATATTGGAACACAAACCATAGTGGTTCTTGAAAATAATACAACCAAGAATGATGCCAATTTCTCTCATATACCATGTGATTTTAGATAGATCATGAGCGAGATTGAAAAGAGGCTTAAAGCATGTTTAAGATGTATTCCATATCTCAAATCCAAAACCAAACATATTATTGGCATGTTAACATGATTTTCTTTTCTAGGTTTTGCTGCTAGTATCAGGAACATGGGGACAAACTCTCCAAGAAAACAGTTCAAACATTTTCGCAAGCAACTAACATGCAATACAGACACATGAATTGAAGAATCAAAATCACCATATAATCATCTAACATCCATACCCATTTCCAAATTACCTTACCAAAATGCAGTTAAAGAATTCATGTGCAATATCATATTAAAATTCAAATATAATTCAATTTCTCAATGCAATACATCAATGATTAAAAAAGAAAAGCATTATCGAATATATTTTCCTCCCAATGGGTAAGAGTCTTCCGATACAATTATCACTCTTGAAAGTCTTGATCTCGTGGCCCCTTTCCTTACTTTTCGATTACAAAATACTCTCCAAACACAAAATGTAACTCTCAGGAAACAACAAATAAGAACTCTCCAATTTTTCAACACTTCAATATTTTGTTCTGTTTTTGAATTTCTGATTTCTTCTCTCTCTTTTTGCCTTCCAAAGTCCAAACTCCAATTTTTATATTTTTACTTTCCAACCTCTTCTGGAGTCCCATCAACTTTGCATTTATAGAGCAATTGAGTTGTTCCTTGTTGCTTGGTGTCAGAAGGCGGTGGTGACAAGGACGCAAACCTTCGGGCAAGGCCGGAAGGTCATGAGTGGATACAATAAGGTGTTAGAGATGGAGCTTATATTGGGTCATGAAAGAACTGAAATGTTGTTGGTGTGAAGATAGGAGCAAAATATCATATAACTTATCAGAATAGCTAGCTAAACGCAATCTTTATGAATAGTAGTAAATAAGATACAACCTTCATTAAAACAAGTAAATATCTACCATATAGATTCGAGTAGAAAGAGTTCATACAAAGACTACTTCTTTAAGGACGTGAATAAAATCTTAAATTTGGTTACTCATAAGTAGAATACAGTAGGAAATTAAAGAGATAAACAAGGTAATATATAGAACAAGTGTTTAAATTATGGATAATGCGACTGAATTACTATCATGCGTTGTCAAGTAACATTCCCTATCAGAGGATTAGTTGCAATTTCCATAGGATCACTTTCAGAACTAAGGAAGTCACTCATTGTCTGGCTAGAGTTGATTCTTGTGTCATCTGCAATTGTTTCATGTGGATACAGAGAAGGCTTTGGAGGCATTTCCAAGCTTTGAACTTCTCCTTCAAGCATCTCCACTACTTTACTCATTGAGGGACGATCATGGGGCTTCAATTGTATACACCAAAGTGCGACTATCACCATCTTTTTTGCTATTTTATTTTCCTCTTCTGTTAGATCTTCCATTTCTATATCTTTATCTTCATCAACTTGATCATAAATCCAGAAGGGAAAGTAAAGTTGGCTTGAATTCTCTGCATGGGGATTCAAGTTTTTCCTTCTACCTGCCATCTCCATCAAAAGCATTCCATAACTATAAACATCAGCCTTATAAGATACTCCCCCAATATTTTTGTAGAACAATTCTGGAGCCATATACCCAATTGTTCCTCTTGCTGCAGTCATGGTGACGATGCTATTGTCTACCGAATGTAGCTTTGCAAGTCCAAAATCAGAGAGCTTCGGGGTGAAGTTTTCATCAAGAAGGATGTTATGGGGCTTGATATCAAAATGCAGAATCTGCATCTCACAACCCTGGTGGAGATAAGCAATCCCATGAGCTATTCCAAGTGATATATCATATATTTTGTCATAACTTAAGGGGATACTGCCTTCTTTGGAGAAAATATATTTTTCAAGAGATCCATTAGGCATGAATTCATATACAAGAGCATGTTTTGATCCTTCAACACAGAATCCGATTAGTTTTACCACATTCACATGATGAATCCTTCCAATAGTTGATACTTCACTTATAAAGTCTTGGCCATTAGTTTTCGATTTACCCAATACCTTTATTGCAACATCAGGCCCACTACGTAACTTCCCCTTGAACACAGAGCCATAGCCTCCTTCACCCAACTTGTCTTTGAAACCTCTAGTCATCATCTTAATTTCTTTGTATGAATATCCAATGGGCATCATGGTATTTTCTTGTAGATACATCTCAATATGTTCATACATTGACAGATGCCTTCTTCGCCATTTGTATATCAAAAGTGCAATAAATAACACCACCCCAAGTAAACATCTAGCTGCTACGAATGATGGTAGAACATAGTGTCCTGTGATATATCCTGCTTTGTTTTTAGTGAAACTCTCAAATGGGTTGTTTCGTCCTTTAATTATTTCGAGAAATCCTGTATTGAAACATCACTATGTAACCGAGTTCCAAGGTAAGAGAAAGAAAGAAATATTTATAGCCAATGGTGGACAAACTCACCTATCAAGATTCCATTGACAGTAGCTGCAAGAAATTTTAATGAAGTGAATAACCCATCAAGTGATAAATGATTTAATCACATTTCCAATATCATCCATTGAGTAAGAAATTTGTTCAATTATATTATATTATATTATTCTAAAGCTTATAATAGCTTTTTACAATCATGAAAGATGAAAATATTTATAGGTGATTAATCAAATATTTATATGTTTGTGAAAATGCTTGTAAGCTTCACGATAATTTATTAATCATATAATGACCTGAATTAATCAAGTATTTATACGTGATTAACCAAATATTTACATGATTGTGGAAAATGACTGTAAGCTTTACAATGATCCATTAACCATATAATGAACTGAATTAACCAAATATTTGCAAGTAATCAAAAAAAATGTTAGTACTCAACAAAGTTTTCTTTCAATAAAATAATTTTCTTTTAAAAAAAAGTCAAAATTCCGAAAATGCCATTGCACAATGATCAAAATTACAAAAATATCACTGCACACGAAAATGACACTGCACAACGGAGTTGTCCAATGAGTTGTCGTATTCTGGTTGTCAAAGTAACGGAATGCTAATTTATAACAAAACAAAATTGTAAATTAAGGTGATTAATTTCTTACCTTTCGCATATGACAGCAGCTGTGACCATATCCCTAGATGACCCAGAAAATAGAAGACCATCAGCTTTTAAATTATTTTTGTTTCAAACTAACAGGATAAAGACTATTTCCGTAATTTCATTTATCATAGAAAATTAGTTAATTTAATCTTCCTTACCACAGATATTGGTTTCACCTCCCCAATATTGATGGCAGATTCCACTGTTGGAGCATTGAATTTTCTCGTTTATATAGTTGAAGTTGCAGTAAACTGGAGCTCCACAGTGAAGTTTACAAAAATCCTGCAACCATGAAACCTCGAATCCAAACTCTAGAGCCCTGTGAATAGAAGTGTAGGAAATATTGGAAAATATATTATTTTCATCCGAACTCCGCCACCTAGATGTGGGAGCTGAACCCCACCAAGATGTGGGAGCAACCAGCTTCACATGGCAATCCACTTTAAACGTCTCAGCCAGTAAGTCACCAGCGATAGCATAAATATAGCCTTTGGAATTCCAATTGACGCAGGAAGCAGTATCCACATACTCAGGATCGATCACTGGATGGCTACAATTCATATAAACTATGTGCTGAAATAAAATATGCGAATTTACAGTAAAGTATACATCTGATGTAGCTTGGTATGGATCATAGTAATCACTAAAAGTGTCACTGAAATTAGATCGAGACAAAAAATAGCGAGGAATGGACGAGCAATTGGACTCTTGAACTCTGGGATCAACCAGTCGGATTGTGAAATTGTTGTAGTTGATGGCCTGCACATAGTATTTTGCAGAGTACAAATCTGCCACTGTCACATTATTCTCACACGTTAGCTCATACCTTCTTTCACCGCAGTGTTCTGGGTCATTTTTTAAGCGAAATGGATGACTTATGTTGGAGATTTTGCCACAGGAAGAAGGGACACATGCCTGATTAGCGATACTACTTTGATGGATTAGAAGCACAAATAGCAAGGAAACCAATAAGGCACTCCGTTTGCACATGGGGCCGAAGTTGTTCGAGTTTCTTAAAGAAATTGGATGAGGAGGGTGAGATACTTGTGCTTTCTCTATCTTTTGATTTGGTATGAGCAATAATTATTATTTACAATTATTTTATTACAAATTAGTCAGTCAACATCAACCATTATAAAAACGACTTGACAACCGTTTGCACATGAGGCCGAAGATGTGTTTGAGTTTCTTACGGAAATTGAATGACGAGGGTGAGATACTCGTGCTTTCTCTATCTTTTGATTTTTTTTTTTTAAATAAATTACCCTCCACTTTCATAAAGTTTATTAAAATAATAATAAATTTTAAATATGATCATAAATTATATTTCATCTTAACTTTTGATGTTAACTAACCATTGACTTAACACCATTAAGTTACTCAAAAATAAAATAAATATTTATAATTAGTTAATTGACATGTATACATTAAAAAATGATTTTAAAGATTAATCTCAGGCTTTCTTGTTTATAAAATAAATTTAATTTTTATTTTTAAAAATAAAATTTATAATTTTAAAATCTGATATAAAGAAATATTAATCATTTAAGTATTTATTTTTTAAATTTATTGTATATTACTTTTCTCAAATAGATTATTTCTTTACAGAAAAATAGATGATTTTTAATATATACTCTAACAAACATAAATATTAAACGTACACCTAAATAACAAAAGATAATTTTTTAGTATACACTCTTTTTTTTTTAGTCATTTAGTTCAACAACTTCAAAACAAATATCAAACTTTCAATTATTTTGTCTATAAAATATATGATTTATTATAGTATTTGTCACTAATAAAGTTAATAAAAATATCATTTAAATATTTGAGTAGAAGAATAAATATAAATATATCTCTATCTTCTAAATGGTGATATATAGGGGTTGGATTAAAATTTACGTTCTTGTAAATAATTAATATATAAACGTATAAAAATATACGGAATATATATGTTCATATTATAATATTTTGTCAAGAATAGATAAAGTAATTTGGAGTAACGACTTTGTTAAAAAAATAACTAAGTTATAGGCTCAACAAAGTAAATAAATAGAGTAAAAGAAGTATTATATATATTTTTGTTACATAATGAACATAATATATATTAATTATTTTTATTATATATAAATCATAAAATTATCCAAAACAAATTTACATATTCAATCTTATACTCTTATTCTCAAATATGCTTTTTTAAATAGCATTTTTTTATCATATTTATCAACAACTATTATAATAATTCATATATTCTAAAGATAACTTATTAAAAGCATAATACTTATTTGAGAAATAACTAAAAAAAACAAGAATATAATGAAAAATAATATTTTTTATATATAATTGACACATGTTTTATATGAATTATTCATTAGAGCGTACAGAAAAATAATATTTTTGAGTAATATATATATATATATATATATATATATATATATAATTAATGGATTGGAAAAATAAATGCTTAAATGAATTATATTTTTTTATATGATTTCTAAATTATATATTTCCTTTTTTAAATTAAAAATCAACTTTCTTTTGTAGACAAGAAAGTATAAAACTAATCTTTAAAAATGATTATTCGTATGCTAATATCAAATTACTTAATATAAATAATTTTTTATTTTTAACCAACTTAACGCTGTTAAGTCAACAGCTAGTCAACAAGAAAGAATGAGATGAAGTATAATTTATGATCAATTTTAGGATTTATTGTTATTTTAATAAACTTCAAGACGGTAGAATATGATTTAGTTTATTTTTTTACAAACTCTATCTTTTGATTTGATAAGGGCAATAGTTGTTATTTACAATTATTTTACAAAAGTTTAATTTATATATATTGTTAGTGTAAAGATTTTTAGATTGATAATCAATCGTAAATCATGGACTTGATAACTTTTAAGACGATTAGAATAAGAATTAACCATTTATAATGATATATCAAATTCTAACAGTATAAAACAAAACCTTACAAGTTACAATATAGTATATATCAATTAAATCTTTATTTTATATTACAAACTACAAAGACCAACGTTTGTTTATTGACTTTTTGTCGCACCAAAAAAAAAACGTTTGTTTATCGACTAGTCAACACCAACCATTAATTTGAATAAAAAAGCATGCTTTGACGCTTTCTCTTGTTCTTCGGATTCTTTGAACATGCGGTGATATTATATATATAAAAAAGAATACAATATATAGAAAAAATAAGATAGCTAAGAAGTGCAAAATCACATTAAAAGATTTACTTTACCACTTGGAGTGCCTGGCTTTCCCCTTATGTTTTTCTGAAATTCGAGTGCTTATAAGAGAACATCTCGCCAATTCTAGTGTACCTCCAGCGATGTTTTCTTATCCCAATCGTTCTTTATCAACCAGTAACCACACTCTTCCTCTTTCTTATTACAAGTGGAAGCGGTCATAACCAATGCAGGGAATTGTCTTGTGGGCCTTACGATCCAACTAGGCCTATTAGATTTCCCTTCTAACTCGTCAAGGGGACGAAAGACCGATGCTCTAATCCTGGGTTCTGTTTGTATTGTACTGATAAAAATCAGACCATTCTTGAGCTCCCTACCATTTCAGGTCCAGTGAAATTCCTTGTCGTTTTTAATGCTTCAGGTGAGATCAATCACTGAAGGTTTTGCTCTTTCTTTTTTTCCTTTTAAAAAACTTGGGAGATTATTCTATTTAATTATGAATTGTAATTGTAGGTTCAATTCTTTTGGGGCTGGTACTTATTGGACTCTTTCATGTTTACCGCAATTTTAGAAGGAAAAAAGAAGATAATGTACGAGTTGAAAATTTTCTAGAGGACTACCGAGCACAAATGTCTAGAAACTTTCTTAAAAGTCTGATATTTACAGTTATGGAATGTTGTTGCTAGAAATGGTTGGAGGAAGGAAGAATATAGACATGTCATCTGGGCAAACTTTCCAAGTGTTGGATCCATAACTTACTTGAAGGGGGAGACATTCTTATCCATATTGAGGATGAAGGTGATAATAAAATTGTAAGAAAACTTGCAATTGTTGGTCTTTGGTGCATTCAGTTACTTCCACCAGTACTAGTGAAATCAATTAAGCCAGACGACATTTGGAGTTGGAAGTGATTCAAGAATGAACATCATAATCATTTATACACTTTGCAAAATAAGAGTTTTGTACCTCATAAGAAAAAAGGAGTACTTTAATTTATGGAAAATGAGAATGATGATCCTGCTTATTTTAGATTATTTATAATGTGATACAAAATTCCAGACGAATTACATAGCTGAGAATAAACAATTCGCATAGAAACAAGTTCTTCCTTTCTCTCAATGTCTGTTTACGTTGAGAACCTAATTTAAAACAAACATGTATCAAATCGTGAAGCTAACCATCTTATCCAACTAGCTAGATCATTTGTTCTATTTATAGGGTTGAGATTAAATTTGGGCAATTGTTAAACAGGTTACCAAATAAAATTAAGTTTACGATTTTCTCCTTCATGGCCATCACACCTTTTCCTCTTTCACTCTTTGCAATCGAGCAACCACCGCCCACCGACCACTGGTTCACTACCGTTGCTCATCCCCTCTGTCCTAGCAAGACCTAATGGAACTGGAAGGATCTCAAATGGAGTTTGTTGATTGATGCCTACCAGTGCAAACCAAAATTTTGAGGTAGGTACGATTTAAATCCTAATGTTCTTAACAACATTATGGAACATGTTTCAACCTAAAAATTTGTTACCGGCTGCAGTGGCATGCTTCCCTGGAAAGTAGAAAAAAATCCACTCCCATAAAAAAGACACCACCATGGATTATTGCAAATATGGGGAAGACCGAAAAATTAAGGAGCAACCAAAGTTTATTTCTTTTAAAAATAAATCTATAAATAAACAATACAATTGTATCCCCAATGCAATGTAGTTTCGTCGTGTGTCATCTTCTCTATGAATGAAATGTTGTCATGTGTCATCTTCCTATGTATGAAATGTTGTCATGTATCATATGTCAAGTGTCAACACTACAATTTTTCGATTTATTATTGTATTTATAAATTTAACAAAAAATAACACTAAAAATAAATTTGAATGAAAATAACCGAAATTGAAATTTAAAGTTCAAATCTACCTATTCTTATCTAATTATTTAGTTTATTTCAAATTTAATTTCAAATTTAAATTTATACAATATGTATTTATGTAAATCTTATTAAAATTGAAATTAAATTTATATTACGTGAATTAAAATTTAAATAAATGTATCAAACAAATCATGAGAGAAAGATATTGGAAGATATCACAAACTGTATCGAGGCATGTGATTTTAATAACTTTGTCTCCATTTATTTCTCAATTATTTTGATTTTATGAATTTTGAAATTTATTATCATGCAAAAATAGTCAATAAACAAAAAAAAAGTGCAGGTGTAACTAATGCACATCGATATGATTTACATTTGACATATAATGGCACTATTAATTGGTAACAATGTTGCATCTTTACCAGTTTCTTTGCGATTATTAAAACAAAATTTAATTTCATTAAGAAATGATATATGTAACGTTATATTGTAACATCAACAATATATGTCATCATGATATTAATTTCTTTTTGAAAATTAAAGCAAATTTTAAATTACTAACATGTATATCATAATCAGTACTAGGTTATAGTTTTTCAATAACTTTATCTCTTTAAGGATGTTAAATAAATTTTTTTTTATCTATTATGTATGCTAAAAATGTTTGTGTTATATATATATATATATATATATATATATATATATATATATATATATATATATAATCTATCTGTCTTTTATTAATAATACAAAACAATCCTATGTGCAAGAAAAATTTGTTATGTGTTAATTTTCATGTGTCGTCGTCATATCTTTTTTATTATATTCATACAAATATGAAAAAACAAAAAAAAAAATTTTGATTTGCCCCGTGCGGACACTGAAATAGACAACTATAAACACGAGAAGGGGTGTTGAATTGTGTTTATCAGAATTTAAGCAAAGCTGAAATCTTTTCGCAAACAGAAAGCTAGATTTGGACGAGTGGAAGAATACAGGATAGATTGATGACTTTTGCAAATACACCACTGATAGACGCAAGAAAAACTAAAGCAATTAAAGAGTTTATGAAAGAGAGATTAACACGATGATTTATCCTGGTTCACCCTTCAAATCAAAGAGCTACGTCCAGTCCTTGGCAGTACCAAGATTTATCCACTATAACTGATAAGGTTACAGACTTAAGTATTATTTGCACACCTAGCCTCTTCAGGCTCAAGACAAGTATTATTTGCACACCTAGCCTCTTCAGGCTCAAGACAAGTATTATTTTCACACCTAGCTGGCCTCTTCAGGCTCACTTAGGTTTGTTTGAAAGATTGGGTTTGTAAAAAATACAACTTCTCACAAGCAGATCTTTCACTAACACTCAGAGAGTGGTTTAAATGTGAAGTCTAGGAAAGTCTGCGTAATAACTTCAAATGTTTGAAGAATACAGAATGAAAGAATTAATGAGCAGAGTAATGGCGTTTTAATGCAGTGTGTATTCTCTATATCTTCATCTTCAATGACTTCTGTATTTATAATCTTCAAACATTTAGGATCCGTTAGAGACATTCTCTTAGATGTTGGCTTCAAGCAGAACTTCATTAAATGCAGTAGAGTCATTCTGAGCACCCATTAATGCAATAGAGTCGTTCTGAGCAGCCATTAATGCAATAGGAACATTGGTTGTACTCTAACATGTAGGATCATGGCTTTAAGCATTGAGATACAGCCATGTCAGAGTTGGGCAGAGAGCTTTTTGTACTTTGCTGAGTACACTCCCCTTTTTGTGGAATAAAGCATGTTGGACGCATTCTTTTAGATTATCCAAGGTTGCTTGAGAGAGTAGTCTTCTCTTCTTGATAATCGTGAAACTGAGTAGGAGAGAAGACTTCAAGTCTCTTTCTGGCTTTTGAAAAACGATTCTAATAATCCTCAGAGAATTCACGTTCATAAGATAAGCGATTCCATCTTGAAAATAATCACGTCTATCTAGTCATTTGAGTTTTCATTCGGGCTAGTAGATGAGCTCCATATTGAGGACTCAGCATGTCCAAAGACTAGTGGACGAGCGCTTATGTCACCTTTAGTGGACGAGAGCCTTTGTTACTTTAGTGGACGAGAGTCTCAGTTACTCTAGTACGAGAGCCTTTGTTACTTTAGTGGACGAGAGTCTCAGTTACTCTAGTGGACGAGAGTCTTTTGTTACTTTAGTGGACGAGAGTCTCAGTTACTCTAGTGGACGAGCGCCTTTGTTACTTTAGTGGACGAGAGTAACGAGAGTCTCAGTTACTCTAGTGGACGAGAGTCTTTTGCCACGTCATTGGACGGATACAATTTGACCTTAATGGACGCGCTGTTCTGATACTTTAATGGACGCGTTGTTCTGATACTTTAATGGACGAGCTCCAAGTGCCATGTCATTGGACGGATAATTCTGATACCTCACTAGACGGGCTTTTCTGATACTTTGATGGACGCGCTCCAAGTGCCAAGTTAGTAGACGGATAATTCTGATACCTCACTGGACGGGCTTTTCTGATACTTTGATGGATGCGCTATTCTGATACTTTAAGTAGACGCGGCCTTCTGTTATTTTAAGTAGACGCGGCCTTCTGATATTTTTAGTGGACGTGGCCTTCTGATACTTTTAGTGGACGCGGCCTTCTGATACTTTTAGTGGACGCGGGTTTCTTTCTCTTGCGTTTTGGACATGCACTTCAAACACTACAGTGCTGGACGTTTGTTTAAAAACACTTGTGTGTTGGACGTGAGTTTTTATCTTCAAACAGTGTTGGACGAATGATTCTCTTATTTAATCTGCACACTCGATAGATAGGTTAGCAACCAATATGAAGGTTAATTAAATCATTAACCAATGTTTAGTTCTCATAAAAACTTAGGGAAATGCACATCAGACATTTTAGAGACTTAACAATCTCCCCCTTTTTGATGATGACAAACATTGAGATGATTTAATGAACCTTAGAAAATATCAACAAATTAGAAAATAGCATAAATAGACAGGTTGAAATTTTCTTAAGTGTGAACAGGTCATATCATATTCATTCTCCCATTCTATTTCTCCTATTCTCCCATTTTCATTTCTCCCACCATTCTCCCTATTCATTTCTCCCTTTCTCCCCCTTTTGTCAGCATCAAAAAGGGTTATCAAGTTTTATTTATGAGATATGTTAAAGGCAAGATAACATGTTAAGAAAATCATAGTAATGCAGCAAGCATATTAGACATACTCCACTTAACTTATTGTATCATTACTCCTCCTGAACTAATGCTTAGTTGAAAGAACATGTATATAGGAGTAATGACAGATTTAGCATAGACTCGTTAACATTCATACATGTCATTCAACAATGCAATGCATGTTTAGATTATCTCTAATAAATAAAAACCTTTCTTCTGCGAGGGGTTTAGTGAAAATATCAGCCCATTGATTTTCGGTTTTAACAAACTTAATATCAAAAATGCCTTTCTGAACATAATCCCTAATGAAATGATGTTTGATTTCAATATGCTTGGCCTTAGAATTCTGAATTGGATTTTTAGTTAAGCATATAGCACTGGAATTATCACACCATACAGATATGTTATGTTCATAAATAGAGTAATCCTCAAGTTTATGTTTTACCCATAAGAGTTGAGAGCAGCAACTAGCAGCAGAGATGTATTCTGCTTCAGCAGTAGATAGGGCAATGGTTGTCTGCCTCTTGCTTGACCATGAGACTAAACTTGCTCCAATGAAGTGGCATCCTCCACTGGTGCTTTTTATTTCTATTCTGTCTCCAGCAAAGTCAGCATCACAATATCTCACTAATCTGTATTCTTTTGATCTTAAATACAACAAACCAAGATTAGTAGTTCCAAGCAAATATCTAAATATTCTTTTTACAGCCTTAAGATGAGATTCTCTAGGATCAGACTGGAATCTAGCACACATACAGACACTAAATTGAATGTCAGATCTGCTTGAAGTTAAGTACAGTAGAGAGTCAATCATACCTCTGTAGACAGTTTGATCTACCTTTTTACCTTCATCATCTTTGCTTAGTTTTGCATTGGGTTGCATAGGGGTTTTCATGAGCTTTGCATTTTCCATTTTGTATTTCTTGAGTATCTCCTTGGTATATTTTTGTTGATGAATGTAAATTCCATCACTTGTTTGCTTGATTTGTAATCCAAGGAAGAACTTCAATTCTCCCATCATGCTCATCTCAAATTCAGCTTGCAATAGACTTGAAAATTCATTGCACAGCTTTTCATTAGTTGCTCCAAAAATAATATCATCAATATATATTTGAACTATAATAAAGTTCTCTTTAGAGCATTTTTTGAACAGAGTAGTGTCTACTTGTCCTCTAGTAAAACCATTATGCATGAGAAAAGAACTGAGTCTATCATACCATGCTCTAGGTGCTTGTTTCAAACCATATAATGCCTTTTTATGTTTGAAAATGTGATCTGGTTTATCATACCATGCTCTAGGTGCTTGTTTCAAACCATATAATTTTTAAGTTTGAAAACGTGATCTGGTTTATCAGTATCCTCAAAATCAGGGGGTTGTTTAACATACACTTCTTCTTCAATTATACCATTTAGAAAATCACTTTTTACATCCATTTGAAACAGGGTAATTTGGTGTTGTGCAGCATATGACATTAAAATGTGTATGGCTTCTATTCTAGCTACAGGTGCAAAGGTTTCAGTATAATCAATACCTTCTTGTTGGTTATAGCCTTGAGCTACTAACCTTGATTTATTTCTAACAACTTTACCATCTTCATCTAATTTGTTTCTGAAGACCCATCTTGTTCCAATAACTGACTTGCTTTTAGGCTTGGAGACAAGAGTCCAGACATCATTTCTGGTGAACTGGTTAAGTTCTTCTTGCATAACAAGAATCCAGCTTTCATCCTCAAGAGCTTCTTCAATGCGTTTAGGCTCCAAATCTGAAATAAAGGCCACATTGCTTGATTCTCTTAATGTGGATCTGGTTCTTACTCCCTCAGAAGGATTTCCAATAATAAGATCCTTAGGATGATGAGTATTGAACTTCCAATCCCTTTTGAGATCATCATGAAGATCTTGACTTGTCTGTTGACTCGTTTGTTCCACTTGTCTTTCAGCCTCAGGCACAGGTTCTGTTTTGGTTAGATCGGGTTGTTGACTTTCTGGTTTGTTTATGCAAGATCATCTTCTAGATCTGATAGTTCTTTATCAGTCTTTAATCCATCATTGAATTTAACATGAACAGATTCTTCAATAATACAAGTTCTTGAATTGTAAACTCTAAAAGCCTTAGACTTTTCAGAATAACCTACGAAAATACCTTTATCTACCTTAGAATCAAACTTTCCAAGATTATCTCTGGTATTCAGAATAAAACAGTCACATCCAAAAGCATGAAAATAAGATATGTTGGGGCTTTTTCCTTTCCACAATTCATAAGGAGTCCTTTTTAGAAAAGGCCTAATAAGTATTTTGTTTTGTACATAGCAAGCAGTGTTTACAGCTTTTGCCCAGAAGTACTTAGGGAGATTATTTTCATTGAGCATAGATCTAGCCATCTCTTGCAGAGATCTGTTCTTTCTCTCAACCACTCCATTTTGTTGTGGAGTTCTAGGAGCAGAGAAATTGTGAGAGATTCCATTCTCCTCACAGAACTGTCTAAACTTCTCATTTTCAAATTCTCCCCCATGATCACTTCTAAGAGTAGAAATAAAGAAACCTTGCTCATTTTGTACTCCTTTGCAGAATACTGAGAAAGCCTTAAAAGACTCATCCTTGTGGGTTAGGAAGAGTACCCATGTGTATCTAGAATAGTCATCAACTATGACAAATCCATATTATCTTCCAGCCAGGCTTGCAACACTAACTGGTCCAAACAGATCCATGTGTAACAACTGAAGAGGTCTAGAGGTTGATATTTGGTTTTTAGATTTGAAACTTGATTTTATCTGTTTACCTCTCTGACATGCATCACACAAGACATCTTTCTTAAAGCTAATATCAGGCAATCCTCTCACGAGATTATTCCTTTTTAATTCAGAAATTAGTTTCATACTAGCATGTCCTAGTTTCTTATGCCATAACCATCTCTCATCCTCTTTAGACATCGACAAAGTTACACTTTGATCTGAGAGATCAGACAGTTCAATCTTATAAAGATTTTGTTGCCTTTTAGCTAAAAAGAAGGTTTTGCCACTACAGTCTTTAACTATTCATACATCCTTGGTAAAGGAAATATCAAAACCACTATCACATAATTGACTTATGCTAAGCAGGTTGTGTATTAATCCTTTAACCAAGAGAACATTAGATATAGAGGGAAGAGGGGGTTTACCACCAATAGTACCAATTCCTATAACCTTCCCTTTCTGATTCCCTCCGAAGGCAACGTGTCCTCCTTTCTTAAGTTGGAGGTCTAGGAACATAGACCTTTCTCCTGTCATATGTCGTGAGCGACCACTTTGTCCGGTACCAGCGGTGGTGTTTTCTTTGTCTTGTTGAGGACATCTCGCAACAGAGATTATTTGATCTTTAGGTACCCATATTTTTACGGGTCCTTTTACATTAGTTCTAGGAGTCCGTGAGGACTTCCTTCTCTTCTTATGGATACACTTAGACATATGCCCAGTTTTTCCACGAAGTTACAAATAGGTGTTGATTTGGTTACGATTGACTTAATGATACTTTAGAAGCTTTAGTTAATACTTTATGATGTGTCTGATGGACATATCCAATACCTTCTTTGTTAAGAGAGTGCTTCTGACTACCAAGTAGCTTAGTCAGATTGTCTCTACCATTAACAAATTTGGCAAGATCAGAAGTGAGCTCTTCCACTTTCTGTTGAAGTTTTTCAACTTCTTCAGATGGTGATGTTTCACTTGAGATCTTAGCTTCATTAGACTTTTCAGTCTTCAGCTCACTGTTTTCTTTAGCCAGCTTCTCGTACTCTTGAGATTTCTGTTTATGCTCACTGGTGAGCTTTACATACTCTCTCTTGAGGTATTTGAAGGCTTTAGATAAGCATTTGGATTCCTCCATCAACTCCTCATAGGCATCAAGTAATTCCTCATAGTCAGGATGTACCTCATCGTCAGAGTCTGAGTCAGTGTTGGCCATCAAACAGAGATTGGCTTCTTCCCCAGTTTCTTCATCAGAAGATGTTGACTCCAGATCCTCCCAAGTAGCCATCATTCCTTTCTTCTTCTTCTTGAAGAATTTCTTAAAAGGGGCCTTCTTGAGTTGAGGACATTCAGCCTTGAAGTGACCATGCTTCTTGCACTCATAGCAAACAATTGGACTTTTGTCTGTTGAGGTGGATTCTTCGAAGTTCTTGTCCTTGTCGAACCTTCTGAATGGCCTATCCCTATTGAACTTCTTTTTCTGTAGGAGAAGCTTTATCTTCCTGGTCAGGATAGACAATTCTTCATCACTCTCAGAATCCTCGAGTTCTGATAGGTCAGCATTACTGGATGAGTCATCTGCCTTCAGAGCCTTGGATCCTTTTGCTGACTTTTGATCAGCTTCCAGAGCAATTGACTTGCCCTTCTTTGGTGCAGCTTCATCTCCAAGTTCTTGCTCATGCACAGTGAGTGTTCCAAGAAGTTCATCCATAGTCAAGGTAGTGAGATCCTTGGCTTGGGAGATAGCAGTGACCAAAGGTCTCCACTGTTTAGGTAGACTTCTCAGAATCTTACCAACCTTCTCAGCATTGGTATAGACTTTGCCAAGAGATTTTAAACTGTTGATGATAGTTTGAAATCTTCCTATCATCTGAGCAACAGATTCTCCTTCCTCTATGATGAACAGTTCATACTTTCTAACAAGTATGGCAATCTTTGACTCTTTGACCTTTGTTGTTCCTTCATGTGTGACAGCTAAGGTGTCCCATATTTCTTTTGCAGAGTCACAGGCACATACCTTCTCAAACTCCTCCGGACTGAGAGCACAAATGATGTTGTATCTGGATTGGTGGTTCAGCTCCCATTTTGATTTTTCTGCGGCAGTCCACTGAGTTTTTGGTTTGTCAGTGTTATCATCATTCTTGGGAATGAATGGACCATCTGTGATGACATCCCAAAGATCAGAGTTTGTGGATAGAATAAACCATTGAAATCTATCCTTCCAGTAGTTGTAGTTTTCTCCATTGAAGTAAGGAGGTATGGTTAGGGAAGCTTCTTCAGTTTGATGACTTCCACTTGAACTAGCTTCAGTCGTCATGTCTATTCTTCAGGACCTTTTACCTCTACACTGTTAGATGCTCAACCCAGAGGCTGAGCTCTGATACCAACTGAAATAGACAACTATAAACACGAGAAGGGGGGGTTGAATTGTGTTTATCAGAATTTAAGCAAAGCTGAAATATTTTCACAAACAGAAAGCTAGATTTGGACGAGTGGAAGAATACAGGATGGATGGATGACTTTTGCAAATACACCACTGATAGACGCAAGAAAAACTAAAACAATTAAAGAGTTTATGAAAGAGAGATTAACACGGTGATTTATCCTGGTTCACTATTCAAATCAAAGAGCTACGTCTAGTCCTTGACAGCACCAAGATTTATCCACTATAACTGATACGGTTACAGACTCAAGTATTATTTGAACACCTAGCCTCTTCAGTCTCAAGACAAGTATTATTTGCACACCTAGCCTCTTCAGGCTCAAGACAAGTATTATTTCCACACCTAGCCTCTTCAGGCTCACTTAGGTTTGTTTGAAAGATTGGGTTTGTAAAAAATACAACTTCTCACAAGCAGATCTTTCACTAACACTCGGAGAGTGGTTTAAATGTGAAGTCTAGGAAAGTCTGCGTAATAACTTCAAATGTTTGAAGAGTACAGAATGAAAGAATGAAAGAATTAACGAGTAGAGTAATGGCGTTTTAATGCAGTGTGTATTCTCTATATCTTCATCTTCAATGACTTCTGTATATATAGTCTTCAAACATTTAGGATCCGTTAGAGACATTCTCTTAGATGTTGGCTTCAAGCAGAACTTCATTAAATGCAATAGAGTCGTTCTGAGCACCCATTAATGCAATAGAGTTGTTCTGAGCAGCCATTAATGCAATAGGAACATTGGTTGTACTCTAACATGTAGGATCATGGCTTTAAGCATTGAGATACAGCCATGTCAGAGTTGGGAAGAGAGCTTTTTGTACTTTGCTGAGTACACTCCCCTTTTTGTGAAATAAAGCATGTTGGACGCATTCTTTTATATTATCCAAGGTTGCTTGAGAGAGTAGTCTTCTTTTCTTGATAATCGTGAAACTGAGTAGGAGAGAAGACTTAAAGTCTCTTTCTGGCTTTTGAAAAATGACTCTGATAATCCTCGGAGAATTCGCGTTCATAAGATAAGTGCTTCCATCTTGAAAATAATCACGTCTATCTAGTCATTTGAGTTTTCATTCGGGCTAGTAGATGAGCTCCATATTAAGGACTCAGCAAGTCCAAAGACTAGTGGACGAGCGCTCCTGTCACCTTTAGTGGACGAGATCCTTTGTTACTTTAGTGGACGAGAGTCTCAGTTACTCTAGTGGACGAGAGTCATTTGTTACTTTAGTGGACGAGAGTCTCAGTTACTTTAGTGGACAAGAGTCTCAGTTACTCTAGTGGACGAGAGCCTTTGTTACTTTAGTGGACGAGAGTCTCAGTTACTCTAGTGGACGAGAGTCTCAGTTACTCTAGTGGACGAGAGTCTTTTGCCACGTCATTGGACGGATACAATTTGACCTTAATGGACGCGCTGTTCTGATACTTTAATGGACGCGTTGTTCTGATACTTTAATGGACGAGCTCCAAGTGCCACGTAATTGGACGGATAATTCTGATACCTCACTAGACGGGCTTTTCTGATACTTTGATGGACGCGCTCCAAGTGCCACGTTAGTAGACGGATAATTCTGATACCTCACTGGACGGGCTTTTCTGATACTTTGATGGACGCGCTATTCTGATACTTTAAGTAGACTCGGCCTTCTGTTATTTTAAGTAGATGCAGCCTTCTGATATTTTTAGTGGACGCGACCTTCTGATACTTTTAGTGGACGCGGCCTTCTGATACTTTTAGTGGACGCGAGTTTCTTTCTCTTGCGTTTTGGACGTGCGCTTCAAACACTACAGTGCTGGACGTTTGTTTAAAAACACTTGTGTGTTGGACGTGAGTTTTTATCTTCAAACAGTGTGGGACGAATGATTCTCTTATTTAATCTGCACACTCTATAGATAGGTTAGCAACCAATATGAAGGTTAATTAAATCATTAACCAATGTTTAGTTCTCATCAAAACTTAGGGAAATGTACGTCAGATATTTTAGAGACTTAACAGACACGAGATGAAAGTCTAGTAAATAAACAAACCAAATAGAATGATTTTCATATGCTACATTGAACCCTGTATTTGCGGAGGACTGGACAAATGGATTAATTCAGAGTTGTGATATCTTGACACAGAATATCGACAACATTGAAACAACATACACAATTGTGGTGTACTGTAGCACTATTTTTATTTTTTAAAAAAATTTTGACTTTTTTTTTAAAAATAAAAATTTTATTTCTAAAAAAACCCCATTAACCAGATAATGAATTGAATTAATAAGATATTTGTACATATTTAACCAAAAAACTCATTAACTAGATAATGAACTGAATTAACCAAATATTTATACCTGATTAACCAGATATTTGCACATACTTAAGCAAAAAATTTATTTCTCAAAAAAACCCATTAACCAGATAATGAACTGAATTAACCAGATATTTGTACCTGATTAACCAGATATTTGCACATACTTAACCAAAAAAACCCATTAACCAAATAATGAACTGAATTAACCAGATATTTGCACATACTTAACCAAAAATGTTATCTCTAAAAAAAACCCATTGACCAGATAATGAACTGAATTAACCATATATTTGTACTTGATTAACCAAATATTTGCACATACTTAACCAAAAAAACCCATGAACCAGATAATGAATTGAATTAACCAGATATTTATACTTGATTAACCAGATATTTGTACATAATTAACCAAAAATTTTATTTCTCAAAAAAACTCATTAACCAAATAATGAATTGAATTAACCAGATATTTGTACCTGATTAACCAGATATTTACACATACTTAACCAAAAAAAACCATTAACCAGATAATGAATTGAATTAACCAGATATTACTACCTGATTAACCAGATATTTACACATACTTAACCAAAAATTTTATTTCTCAAAAAAACTAAATATTTTAAAAAAAAGAACAAAATATTTTTAAAAAAAAAATCTAAATGTTAAAAAAAAAGGTCTGCTACAGTGCCGCATAGTGAAGCACCGTATATTGTCAAAATTTTGGGTCAATTTATCATTATTGTTAATTCATGATCCAATGAAATGTGAATCCCCTTGGCGTTGATCAACATGCCTAAAATCTATCATTTACAGATAAGGAGAGCTAAGGGAGTGACGGTGAGAGGTTAGAGGAGGAGGAACAGATAAGGACATAAAAGACATTTATAAAATATTAAAAGTAAAAAAAAAAGGATAAAAACCTATTGATAACCTAGAAATTGGTGGTTCACCATGAACCATTTTTTATCCTACTTCATTGAAATAGACAACTATAAACACGAGAAGGGGGGTCGAATTGTGTTTATAATAATTTAAACAAAGTTGAAAACTTTTCGCATACAGAAGCTTGGTTCAGACGAGTGGAATGTTACTAGACAGACAGGTGACCTGTCTGATGAAATTTTAACAGTGACTTAGGTAAACACACCACTTAATAAACGGATAAGAAAACTAAAGCAACTAAAGAGTTTATAAGGAAAGAGAGATTGACACGGCTATTTATCCTGGTTCACTCTTCAAAGCAAAGCTACGTCCAATCCTTGACTGCACCAAGTTTTATCCACTATAACTGATCAAGTTACAGACTCCAAGTATTGTTTGCACACCTAGCCTCTTCAGGCTACAAGACAAGTATTCTTTGCTCACCTAGCCTCTTCAGGCTCACTTAGATTTGTTTGAGAAGTTTGGTTTGTAATAAATACAACTTCAGACAGACAGATCTTTCACTAACATTCAAAGAGTGGTTTAAATGTAAAGCTTAGGAAAGTCTGCGTAAAAACTTCAAATGATTGAAGAATACAGAATGAAAGAATGAAGATATTAATGCGCAGAGTAATGGAACTTTAATTCTATATGTATTCTCTATTTCTTCATCTTCAATGACTTATGTATTTATAATCTTCAAGCATTTAAGATCCGTTAGCGACATTCCCTCAGATGTTGGCTTCAAGCAGAACTTCATTAAACACAATAGAGTCATTTTGGGCAGCCATTAATGCAATAGGAACGTTAGTTGTACTCTAACTTGAAGGATCATGGCTTTATGCATCGTGAAACAGCCATATCAGAGTTGTGCAGAGAGCTTTTTGTACTATGCTGAGTTCAATTCCCTTTTTGTGAAAGGGCCAGAGGTACTAGGGAATAAAGCACATTGAAAGCATTCTTTAACAAGTCTCAGGTTCTATTATCCGAGGTTGCTTGTAACTTCTAACTTTTCTTGATAAGCATGAGACTGAGTAGGAGATAAGGCTTCAAGTCTCTTTCTGACGGGATAGCCACCAAAAGCTTGTTAGTGTTAAACTCAATAACTTAGAGATTTTGATATATGACAAATACAACTTAATGTGTATGCAAGTGTTTTTTGTGTCAAATTGTAAAGACAGGTATCAAGCAATATTCAACAAGTTTAGTGAGCAATCAAAGGAGAATATTCAAGGAAGAACTTGGAGGAATTAAAGAGCAAGGACGAAGATCAAGGAATCATCAAGACAAGAGCTTAACGAAGAAATTAGTGTTAAGTCTTAGATGATTTGTAAGAGATGAAATCTCTTATTTACAAATAAGCTCAATTTGAAAAGATGCATGAAAGAAAAATCATTTTTCATAACCTGCATTAAAAGGAATAAGTTTTCGTAAATGAAAATGATTTTTTAAATAAGATTTCAAAGCGCTCGTCCAACACTGGAATAATATAACCACTCGTCCAACACTAGGAATAGTAAAAACTAGCATCCAAGAAAGTGATACAAGGGCACGTCGACTAAAGTGATACAAGTGCAAGTCCACTAAAGTGACATAAGCGCACGTCCACTGAAGTCATAGAAGTGCTCGTCCACTAAAGTGATACAAGCGCCCGTCCACTAAAGTGACAGAAGCGCTCGTCCACTAAAGTGACAGAAGCGCTCGTCCACTAAAGTGATACAAGCGCTCGTCCACACATGTCTTTGGACTTGCAAAGTTCTTAATGGAGTATCCGTCCATTGACGTGGCATATGGAGCTCGTCTACTAGCCCATCCGAATGTAAAATCTTAATGGCTAGATGGACGCGACTATTTTTCCAAATGGACGCGACTATTTTTCCAAATGGACGGGACTATTTTATGGACGCGAATTCTATAAGAACTATCAGAATCTTATCTCAAGAATGAGAATCCAGAAAACGGATTCTGTTAAATCAAATCCAAATCTGTTTTAATTGATCCCAACGACTATAACTTGTTTTCTATATAAAGAGGGATCAATGGAACATTTTAAGAAGAATCATAACGAATAACAAAAGAATTATAACGATACACATATCATTCATCATCTTCATTGAGCTTACTGTGAAAAGAGTGTTTCAATACTCATAAGTGCTTCAATTTGTTTTATCTGACTATTGAGAGTTAGGAATCGATTTTTCTTTAACTTTTGATTGTAAAGAGAGAGGGAGTCTCTCTGAGTGATTAGGATGAGGTATCCCTAAGGAAGAACATTGAGGCTCTTCACAAGAGTGTGGTATCTCAAGGTGAAGGAGTGCTCTGTGGTATGAAGGTTTTTCAAGCTACCTGGTAAAGCTTGTGTGTTAGTGTATGAAATCCCACAGGTGGAGTGGGGACTGGATGTAGGTCACAGTGGTGGTGACTGAACCAGGATAAATCTGGTTGTGTAGTATCTCTAAACTTAGACTCTTTAATTTCTCTTTATGATCAAGAACCTGTGATTTTGATCTTTAAAGTTCAAATATAATTTCTGTTCTTGATCTGTATAAACTGTATTTTGTTATTACTGAGTTATTGAACCTGAACCTATTCGTTATTAATCTTTCTTATCCTCATCACATTCTATTCAAGACTTTGTAAAAACCCTTCATCGATTTTATAAAAGATCCTAAGAAAACTTAATTCAACCCCCCCCCCCCCCTCCTGAGTCGTTGAAGCCAAAACAACAACTGGCATCAGAGCTAAACTCTGAAGTTTGGCTTAACAGCTATAAGAGTATGGCTTCCAATAACTGTTTGAATGAAAGGGCTTCCCTTGCACGCCCGCCTGCCTTCAATGGATCTGAGTATATCTATTGGAAGGAAAGAATGGTAATCTTTCTTGAGGCAGCAGGTATTGACATATGAGATGCAGTATAGAATGGACCATTTGTCCCCTCCACTTTAGATGCTAATGGTGCTCCAAGAAATAAGCCTAAAACTGAATGGAATGAGGATGATAAGAAAAGAATTCAATATTATGCACGTGCTAAGAATATTATAACAGCTGCTTTAAGTCGTGATGAGTTTTTCAAGGTTTCAAATTGCAAATCAGCAAAGGAGATGTGAGATACATTGCAAGTAACACATGAAGGAACCTCAGATGTCAAAAGAGCAAGAATGAACACCCTCACACATGAGTTTGAGCTGTTCAGAATGAATCGAGGAGAACCTATGACTGAAATGCAAAAGAGATTCCCACATATCGTAAATCAATTGGCTGGTCTTGGAAAAGCAATATTAAAGGAGGATCAAGTTAACAAAGTAATGAGATGCTTGAGCAGAGAATGGCAACATAAAGTCACTGCAATCTCAGAATCCAGAGATCTATCATCAATGCCCATTGCCACACTATTTGGAAAATTGCAAGAGCGTGAATTGGAGTTGGACAGACTAAATGAGAGTTAAGAAACAGATAAAAGAAAGAAGGGATTGGCTCTGAAATCACAAGTCAGAGAAGCAGAAGATAGTGATGATGATGATTCATCACAAGAAGCACAATCCGAAGAAGAGATGGGATTGCTAGTTAGAAAGTTCAAGAACTTCCTAAAGAAGAAAGGCAACTTCAAAAGAAAGCCATCCACTTTTCCAAAAAGAAACTTCAGCAAAGGTGACAACTCTTCCAACAACATCACATGCTTTGAATGTGGAAAGATTGGCCACATGAAGCTTGACTGTCCAAAGCTGCAAAAGAAATACAAAACTGAAAAATTTGACTCAAAGGACAAGAAGTGGAGAAAGCCAAGAAAGGCCTATATTGCTTGGGATGATAATGATCTAGATTCCACTGAAGAATCTGAATTAGAGATTTTGATATATGACAAATACAACTTAATGTGTATGCAAGTGTTTTTATTGTCAAATTGTAAAGACAGGTATCAAGCAATATTCAACAAATTCAGTGAGCAATCAACGGAGAATATTCAAGGAAGAACTTGGAGGAATCAAAGAGTAAGGACGAAGATCACGGAATCATCAAGACAAGAGCTTAACGAAGAAATTAGTGTTAAGTCTTAGATGATTTGTAAGAGATGAAATCTCTTATTTACAAATAAGCTCAATTTGAAAAGATGCATGAAAGAAAATCATTTTTCATAACCTGCATTAAAAGGAATAAGTTTTCGTAAATGAAAATGATTTTTGAAATAAGATTTCAAAGCGCTCGTCCAACACTGGAATAATATAAACGCTCGTCCAACACTGGGAATAGTAAAAACTGGCGTCCAAGAAAGTGATACAAGCGTACGTCCACTAAAGTGATACAAGTACACATCCACTAAAGTGACACAAGCGCACGTCCACTGAAGTGATAGAAGTGCTCGTCCACTAAAGTGATACAAGCGCTCGTCCACTAAAGTGACAGAAGTGCTCGTCCACTAAAGTGACATAAGTGCTCGTCTGCTAAAGTGACAGAAGCGCTCGTTTACTAAAGTGATACAAGAGCTCGTACACTAAAGCGATACAAGCGCTCGTCCACACATGTCTTTGGACTTGCTAAGTTCTTAAAGGAGTATCCGTCCATTGACGTGGCATATGGAGCTCGTCTACTAGCCCATCCGAATGTAAAATCTTAATGGCTAGATGGACGTGGCTATTTTTTTAAGATGAACGCGGGTATTTTATGGACGCGAATTCTATAAGAACTATCAGAATCTTATCTCAAGAACGAGAATCAAGAAAACAGATTCTGTTAAATCATATCCAAATCTGTTTTAATTGATCCCAACGAATATAACTTGTTTTCTATATAAAGAGGGATCAAATGAACACTTTAAGAAGAATCATAACGAATAACAAAAGAATTATAACGATACACATATCATTCATCATCTTCATTGAGCTTACTGTGAAAAGAGTGTTTCAATACTCATAAGTGCTTCAGTTTGTTTTATCTGACTATTGAGAGTTATGAATCAATTTTTCTTTAACTTTTGATTGTAAAGAGAGAGGGAGTCTCTCTGAGTGATTAGGGTGAGGTATCCCTAAGGAAGAACATTGAGGCTCTTCACAAGAGTGTGGTATCTCGAGGTGAAGGAGTGCTCTGTAGTGTGAAGGTTTTTCAAGCTACCTGGTAAAGCTTGTGTGTTAGTGTGTGAAATCCCACAGGTGGAGTGGGGACTGGATGTAGGTCACAGTGGTGGTGACTGAACCAGGATAAATCTGGTTGTGTAGTATCTCTAAACTCAGACTCTTTAATTTCTATTTATGATCAAGAACCTGTGATTTTGATGTTTAAAGTTCAAATATAATTTATGTTCTTGATCTGTATAAACTGTATTTTGTTATTACTGAGTTATTGAACCTGAACCTATTCGTTATTAATCTTTCTTATCCTCATCACCTTCTATTCAAGATTTTGTAAAAACCCTTCATCGATTTTATAAAAGATCCTGGGAACACTAATCCGCAACTCTGATTTACAAAGCTTTGTGAAAAAGTTTTAAGAGGGAAATATTTTAAGAAAACTCAATTCACCCCCCCCCCCCCCCCCCCCTCTCTTGAGTCGTTGAAGCCAAAACAACAGTTATGTCCTTGGTTCTTCAACGAATAACTTCAGGCGAGTGTAGGAACTCGTGGAGAGACAGGTTGAAAACGTATCTTGAAAGAAGTCAATAATCCTAGTCAGCAGACAGGTTGACTTTCGCTTATCCAGATAGGTAGTCACTTATATGAGCAGACAGATGATTCATACTGTTTTATTCTGTACACTAGATAGACAGGTTAGCAACCAATATGAAGGTTAATTAAATCATTAACCAATGTTTAGTTCTCATCAAAACTTAGGGAAATATACATCAGACATTTTAGAGACTTAACAATCTCCCCTTTTTTGATGATGAAAAACATTGAGATGATTTAATGAACCTCAGAAAATATCAATAAAGAAAATAATATATATCAGACGGGTTGAAATGTTCTTAAGCGGACAGGTTATGCAGATGCTTGATCAGACATTAAGATTAATCATATAATCCGATTAACTTAGTCATACATAAATTTGACTTGTTTTACTTTGAAATTATCAGAGCAATCTTACTTGCGATTTATCAGTGCAAATATAGCAACTATCAGAACATACTTTGATCAACATACTTTGCTCATATCAGAACATACTTAGTCCATATATCATTTGCTTATTAAGATCATATCATATTCATTCTCCCCCTTTTGTCAATAGCAAAAAGGAGTAATAAAAAAAAGAGATAAGGAAAGTAAGAAATATATTTTATTCTTCATGAGCTTTGATAAGTACAGGGCAGTTTACAACAAACAAACAAAACTACCTAGATTGACTAAGTAACAAATATAAGGAAGCAACCCTTTGCTCTAAGAGCAACCTAGTTAGCCTTTCTTCATCCAGATGTCTTCTTAAGTCTTCTACTTGTCCTTGAAGCAGATGAAAGTCTTGTAAGGCCACTGTCAGAGAAGTGGAGGCTTCTGTAGACAGGCTTGAGGAAGAGACAGTCAGAGAAGAGTGCCAGGGTAAGGCTAAAACTGGGGGTGCCTTTGGTAGAGATAGGGGAGAGGTGATGGAAGGGAAGAAAAGTTCATGGAGAGTTTGAAGGGCATAGAAAGGAACAAAGACAAATTTGAAGATGAGACTGATTCTGACAAGGTCAATATCAGGTGAAGGAAACACACATGAAAGTCTCTCAGATAGAGACAGTCTGGTGATGGTTATTTGGATAGGTGGGGGGAGAGGTGTTTGAGCTGATACAGATGGAGGGACATGTAATAAAGAATCAATATGACAAAAGAAATAATTTGATCAAGTAATTAACATAAAGAAATACCTAGACCTACAAGGTAGCATTACAACAGAAGCGGGATAGTGAGTTCCAGCTAATGTTATAATGAAGACAACAATAAGTGGGTAGAAGAAAAGTTCTCTACAAGGGTTAATAATATGAGGTGGAGGAGAAGGAATGACAGAGACATGTGAGATACTAGCAAGCAAAAGAGATTGCAGATCGGACACAAAGAGTCTCGATGATATGCCAGTTTATTCTTTGGGAGCAGAGTCCCTGTGAACAGCTGTGTACTGACAGTCATCAGGTACAACAGTGAAAGAAGATTTTTGAGTTTGAAAGGAGTGGATAAGTGAAAAAAGAGGAGATGCAACAGAGAGAGGTTGAACAAAAAGGGCAGATGGAGAAGAGACAGATGGGGTGGTGATACCTTGATGAGAAGGGGAAGGGAATGAAGGAGATGTCTGATGTTGACACAGGAAAACACAAGAAGGGTGGTTGAATTGTGTTTGTTAATAATTTTCGAAAACAACCTTTAAAACAATTTTTGCACTCAAGGAGATTAGAAATAGAATCACGCACAAAGACAAAGATTTTTTTTATATATAAAAGACTTTAACAAAAGCAATATCAAAACCCCACAGTTAGTATAAACAAATAAAACTGAAAAGTTTAGGGATAGAAGATTCATGCAAGAGATTTTATCTCGGTCCACTCTCTTCCAACCAAGAGCTACGTCCAGTCCCTTGGACTTGAAGGATTTATCCACTATTTCTCCAAATAGATTACAACAAGTATTCAACACCTCTCCAGGCTACAAGTATTTCTTTCTTACCAAGTCTCTTCAGGCTCTAACTCTAACAAAGAGACATAATGTTTGATCTTCTTAACTCACTATGTGTGAGAATATGACAGTTTAAGATCAGTTAAATATTACAACAATATTCAAACTAAAGAATACAGACTCTTGCTCTTGAAAGAATATTAGAATGAGCGATTATCGATTGGCAAAAGTTATTCTTCAGAACTTGAGGTCTTCTATTTATAGTGACCTTCTTCTTCACTTTTATTTCTTCAGCGGTTACTTTGAATAATCCCGTTTAGACATAGCATTTAATGTATGATATCCGTTGTGACTGAGAGCTTGATTGTGGCAATGCTGAATAGTACTCTTGGTTATCGAGGTAGCATGAATTTGGAGGCTTGCTCCTCTGAGTATTGCAGCTTGAGCACTTGTTGTTCCTCCTTTGTGTAAAACCAACTTTTTCAGTCATAAAGTTGTATCGTACAGATCATTTTGTAGTATCTCTTATTGTACTATTCTGCTTTTTGCATTTCTTGATGGTACTATGTTTCTTTTACAACAAGGTGAAACATTTAAAGCAGATAAAACAAATGCGAAGAACAAATATTCTATTGAAATAAATATCCATCATTTGAAATAAATTCAAGAGATTTGGATTGCATTTAATTCATTTCAAGGATGGAGCTCGTCTAAAAATAAACTCCGTCTACTTAGTGATTTTGAGGATCAATCTTAATTTGTCAATGAATCTCGTTAACAATTTAAAGGATCAATTTGAAACAAGTTAACAATTTAAAAGATTAATTTGAAACTCATTTAAAACATGAGGGATCAAATTGAAACTCATTTAACATTGTTACTGACTTTATTGACGGGAGGGGACTAACTTGGGTCAACAGAGACAAATTAAGAGACCAACTTGAACCTTTTAAAAGTTAAAGGACCAAACTGAATCTAAAAAATAAGTTAAGGGACCAAAATGTTATTTTA
This sequence comes from Sophora flavescens, assembly GCA_030762895.1. NCBI lineage: Eukaryota > Viridiplantae > Streptophyta > Magnoliopsida > Fabales > Fabaceae > Sophora > Sophora flavescens. The sequence goes on from CM061067.1 coordinate 71,339,525, forward strand.
GCCTATCATCTAAATTCATTTACATAAATATATCATCAAATTAAGTTGTTAAAAAATATTATCATGGTTAAAAACAAGAGTTATGCTTGGTCACGAGTGACGTGAGGATTACGTAGTAATTTGCACGTTTAAAACCTTAAAAGTTAAAACTAGGATGCAATAATTCCAATAATTTTTTTTCTTGATGTGAATGTGAATTTCTAGAATTTAAAACCAAAAAGCAAGAGAAATAATAGCATGTGTATAATTGATAACTCAAATAGATTTCATCAATATAACCTAGAGTCGCCTCTCTCTCTCAACCTTCCTTCTGCTCCTCTTTTCCTTTCTCCTCATCCACCGAAATGGGGTGGTTTTGGGCCATTGTTTTGTCTGGAATCACCTCTCTACATCATTTTTTTCTCTCATTTTTTCTAAATAAGTGGTTTTCCCACATAGATCTGGTTTTTCTTTTGTGTTTTTCCATGTTTTCGTTGTCTGCGTGCGGCGGTGTTTTGTTCGACATCTTGTTGCAGCGTCATTTGGTTTCCCGTCTTGTTACGGTGTTCATTTAGTTCAGATTGGTAGATCAGCTTCGATCCATTACAGATTCAATCAAGACTTGAGCGTCAACGTTACAGATCCAGAGGCATGGGTAACTTTGATTTTGTCACAATTGTAGCCATTTTGCCGTGTTATAATATTAACATGGGTGCTGTGAGTTTGTTCACAGATTCATCTTTTTTGGTTTTTAACGATGTTAAATTTGTGTTGTTTTCAATGTATTTTACCAATTTCAATGAATGAATATCTTTTTTAGTCAAAAAAAAAAAAATTTGTGTGGACCCAAAGGAAAAGAAGGTGTGTGACTTTCGACTTTGGGAGCTGCCCCTACACATTCTCCTTCACCCCCACACTTTTAATTTTGGCATGAGAAATTACTATTTTACCCGTATAAGTTTTAAAATCCCTTTCTCTTCTTCCTCTCTTATTCATTTAAACCCCCCCACCCCACCCCACCCCACCCCACCCCTTCCCTTCCCTTCCCTTCATCTCCTTCCTCCCTCTGTCTTCTTCCTCTTCAGTTCACACCCGCTCTTCTCATCCGTACACGCCTCTTCCTATCCTTCCTCTCTTTGTCCTCTTCCTCACCCGCACACGTAACTTTGCTTACACAGCCTTCTTCACATTCTAGGAACCAAGACTGGTACTAAGCTACACACCAACAAGCTCACCCCTTTTGGTAAAATACGATAACCAAAAGCTTATCTTCACCGAATTCAAAGACGTGATCCCAGAACAAGATTCACCATATCTTCCAAAATGGATTTGACAGAGCAAAAATAACCAATTTGTGTCTAAAAAATAAAAAATAAAAGGGTGCGTTTATCAGTTCAGATGAAAGATTAGAAAAACCCACCACAATATATTCAAGCATCAAAGTTATAAAGATCTGGGCACTAAGCTCTCATCCTCTTGGACTCACGGTAACAAGAAAAGGAAGCAATTAAGCAAAACTCAAGTTGCATTTTTGTTCATTGAAATGCTTCAATTTCTGGCCTTTTCCCTAAAATCCAACTGATTGTACAATTTGCTACAGATCTGTTTAAGCAAATAAAAAGTGGGTCTTAGGTTCAAAAAGTGAATATAAAGGAAAATAATATTTGGGGAGAGTTTGTTATCAGCAGCTATGGAGGGAGTTGAGAGAGAAGAGAGTGGAGGGAGATAAGAGAGAAGAGGGTAAAAAAAGCGAGTATATATATTGAAATGCTTCAATTTCTGGCCTTTTTTCCTAAAATCCAACTGATCGTACAATTTGCTTCAGATCTGTTTAAGCAAATAAAAAGTACGGGTGGACAAAGACCCATCACCTGGCCCGAACCCGAAAAACCCGGGACTAAAAAACAGTGGGTGGGTGGGTCGGGTCGGCAATCGGGTCATCGGATTTCAAAACTCGGTTCCAGGCGGCTTCCATCGGGCGGGTACGGGTCTGTGAAAACGATTCCGTCGGTGACCGACACCGACCGACCAGAAGCAAGGGGAGAGTGTTAAGAGTAAAGTAATCCTTCTTGCCTACTAGAAATGGCTGATGAAGAAGGGTTGAGGCAGCAATTTGGGATGGCACTCGAACCAGATGTGCGACGGCATCAAAAGGAAGCTTGGTTGAAGCTTCCTCCTTTCTGGTAGATTCGGCAAAACTGATGTGTGCGAAGGAAAGCTTCCTCCTTTCTGGTAGCTTGTGCGAAGGTGGAAGGGGAAGATAAGAGAGGCGCTGAGGGTGGGGCTGCGGAGCTGAAGCGGTGAGGAGGTGAGAAAGAGGGTTTCGGTTATTTAGGGTTTTTATTGGCCAAAATATAAAAAGGCTCACAAAAATGTTTGGGTCAATAAAATTATCAAGCCCAATCCTACGACACTTAAAAGGGACCTTCTAAGTATGAGCTTATAATCTATGAGGATTTGTCGTCCCTCCTTCGGCCCAAGCCCATTAGGTTTAACAAGTGTTCACTTTGTTCTCACTCTCTTCACTCAGCCGCTCTCTACCCGTTTCTCTCGTTCCAATAGTCATCTCCTAGTCTCTCATCCTCATCCTCACCCATTCAACTTTCACCTCTTCTGTTATGACATCGTCTCCACCGTGAGCCGCAGTGCATGATTAACCTCCTCAACCAGCAAGCCGTCGTGCATGATGATGATTCAAATCTCAGCACCTTTGTTACGGCATCGTATCCACCGGTGATGCATATGCTTCAATGAAGAAAAAGAATAGGTTTTTCTAATTTCAGATCTGTTCATGTTTCAACTTTTTTACCCCTGTAAACGAAATAGTGAGATACAAGAAAGATTGGTGTTTTTTTGTTTTTATTGAAAGTCTGATGTTTTTTTTTCTGGAATGAATGCTCTGGGTTTTCTGTTCTTCATAGTTCCTTCCTTTCTGTAAAGAAAATTTTCTTTGGTCTAAACCCGTGCTAACCCACCCGCCGGACCCGCACTCGCCTAAACCGAGGGCAGAATCGGACGGGAATGGGTGAGATATTCTCACCTTCGATTTTGGTCGGATTTGGATTTTTTGGCCCGAACCCGACCCTAACCGACCGACGTCCACCCCGAATAAAAAGAAGTCCAGATCCTCTCCAGTCCTTAAAAGAAATGGAGAGTCCAGTCATGAGATCCGACCGTACAAGTGGCGCTAATTGAAATCAATGGCTGAGATTTTAATTCATTTTATTTTATTTTAAATTTAAACAGAAATTGGAAGAAAAAAAGGGTCTTCTCCCCCATTCCTTCGTGCTCTACCATATCCAGAGGTGAAATTGTGGCCAAGAAACTATCAATTCAGAAGAAATGTTACTTCCTTTAAAATAGCAATAGACGTTCCCAAACCCATTCTCTATTCCTTTCACCCCAACACTGAACCAAAGAACCATTTTCATAACCAGGTTCCTACCATTGTTGTAAAGCCTTTTCCCTTGGAAAGTAGCATTGGAAGCATCCCATAAATGAAAATTGTGGTTGCCAAGGCTTGAGAAGAAGCTCTGGTCGCCGGCGATTGCGGAGAAGAAAACGTTGGGAACAACGGGGATGGTTTGGCGCCGCGAAAATACATGATGCAAAGATTACCAAAGAGAATATAAATACGACGCCAGCGACGACACTGGCGATACAGAGATTGACGGAGGAGGAAGGAAGGACCTTTTTCCAATTTTTGATTTAAAATAAAATAAATTGAATTAAAATCTCAACCATCGATTTCAGTTGGCGCCACGTGTACGACTAGGATCTCATGGACTGGACTCTCCATTTCTTGTAAGGACCAGAGAGGATCTGCACTCAATAAAAAGTGGGTCTTTTGTTCAAAAAGTGAATAGAAAAGAAAAAGAGATTTGGGGAGAGTTTGTTATCAGCCGCTATGGAGGGAGTTGAGATAGAAGAGGGTGGAGGGAGATGAGAGAGAAGAGGGTAAAAAATGCGAGTAGATATATTTTTTTACTCTAACAATATGTTAGTAATAAAAAAACTTTCAAAAAAAGTAGGGATGGAAGAAACATTTGTGAGAGTGCAGGTAGCAACACCTTTCGGCTTTTTGCATGTGGACCCACTTGGATTGAGTAGCTGTGTACAAAGACTTTAAGTCACTGTCAAATAAGAAAAGCCCAGATAGAAAGGAGTTCTCTTTGTAAAGAACTCTTTTGCCCATCGCAGCCACCCACGAACCGCCTCTCGGACCTCCTTAACAACTTTTTCAGGTTTGTTTTTCTATCTCTTTCTAGGATTGTTAAAATGAAAGGAGCCCTCAGCTCAAGTAATCTATTACTGTATATAAATTTGCTAAATTTTGCTAGAGTATTCTACAGTAATACACGCACCATACATGTCCATCCTGTCCCCTTTTTTTTTATAAAAATAAATAATCAATACCTGAAACTTTAAAATAAAAACTATCCGACAAAAAAGAAAGAAAGATCTAGATAAGAGTGTTTTTTTTTATAAATAACCCAAAAAAAAAATTTACATACTACCCTTCCCAATTGAGTAATGTTATTTATACAACTAAATTTCGTCAACCGAGACGAAACTGCGATATCTGTTTAATACAGTTCAAATATGTGGTTAATTACATTCAGTGATTGGTTAATGAGTTGCGACACCATGTTATATCCATTAACCATCCATTGAACATGATTAACCATATATTTGAACTGCATTAAGCATGATTTTCAGGTGTTCAAATATACATGATCCCAGTATATCTGAACACTATATTTGAAAACATGAAAATCTTGATTAATACAGTTCAAATATGTGGTTAATCACGTTCAATGGATGGTTAAGGGATGTAACAAAGTGTCACAACTCATTAACCAATCACTGAACGTAATTAACTACTTATTTGAATTGCGTTAACAAGATATCGCAGTTGTCGCCCCAGTTATTAAAATCCAGTTATACAAATAACATTACTCTAGTTTTTTTAATTTGTTAAATTATTTAAAGCAAATATATATATATACAAGTGAGAAGTTGGCACTCCTAAAGTCAACTTCTCAACATAATAAAAAAAAATTGTGTATTTTGATACTCCCTCCGTTATTTTTCTATGATAAATTTAGTTATTTGTTTTTGTTCCAAAACAATAGATCTTTTATAAACCCAAGAAATATTTGACAATTTTTTTTTCATATATACCCTTATCATATAATTAAATTGAAAAGCCTTGAAAATACATTAAACCTTCCCTACTTAAATTCAGCCATAAATTATGCATGTTCCAAAACAAAAGTGGCATATATCAATGCACCTTACATAAGGTTATATAAATGGCTAGTGGAGTGTAGAGTAAGTATGATTAGAATTACAAATAATTAATGATACTATTAATAATGATATTTTGATATAAATATAAATAAATTAATGATTTGTTGATTTGTGCGTAAAAATCTTAAAATACTATAGAAAAAAACGGAGGGAATACTTAATTTAAAAAGGGGATATTTTGGTATATAATTTTTTTCCTAGGTTATTGATAAAAAAACTCTCTAGATAACCTCACTTGCAGAGTTTTGTTTTCCAACAACCCAATTTTGTTTTTTTCGCTATCCCAATACCCTTCTTTTAATTTTATGTACGTGAATATCTCCATTTTAAAACCAATTAGGAAGTCGGTAATAGCAAAACTGACTTCCCTTCTAACTTTTTTTTTTCATTTTTTGTTTTCAACATAGTTTTAGTGTTAAAATTTTTATAATTATTTTTGTTAGTTGATTGTGTTAATTTTATTGTTAATTATAATATACTAAAAATTAATGCCAATATTAAAAACATTATTTAAAATTTATTAAAATTTATTACAAAAAATACTATGAATTTAAATTTCTAGGATTGCGTAGAACTTTCAGCACAATTAGGATAATAATTCATGCTATGGCCCTCATTCCGGCATAGTCCACAATTTTTCGATGACCCTTTTCCCTGAGATCTATCTCAATACAAATGCGGGTAGATTATGGACGACTCGGTGGATCTATCCGCATTTCTAGATTGTAACACTTCGTTTTTCCATTATATTGTGGCCAAATATGATTCATGAAGAATTGGAGGAACGGTGTGATACAATTAATCTAGAATAATGCCCCCATATGTTTCTCCATTATGTAATAAATTAATTATTAATAAATTTTAATTAATGTTTTTAATATTGACATTAATTTTATTATCTTCTAATTAACAATAAAATTAACATATTAAACTAAATAATTATTTAAATTTAACACTAAAATTAATAAAAAAACAAAAATGAAAAAAAAAATTAGAAGGGAAGTCGGCTTTGCTATTACCGACTTCCCAATTGGTTTGAAAATGAGGGCATTCAAGTACATAAAATGAAAAGAATGGTATTTGAAGTTGACACAGGGAAACACAAGAAGGAGGGTTGAATTGTGTGTCTTAATAGTTTTTTAAAAAAGTCTTTTCTCAAACCTTTTAGCAAGCAAAACAAGATAAGTACACACGAACAATAAAACCTTTTTAAAGAGTTAACAAACTCAGATAAAAACCCCACAGTTAGTATAACCAAATACTGTAAAAGATAAGGGATAAAAGATTCACACAAGTGATTTATCCTAGTTCGCTCTTTTCCAACCAAGAGCTAAGACGTCCAGCCCCTTCTACCTGAAGGTTTTCTCAACTATTCTCCAAATAGATTACAATCATTCAACACCTCTTCAGGCTACAAGTATTCTTTCTCTACCAAGCCTCTTCAGGCTCTAACTCTAACAACGAGATTTACAGATTTGATCTAAGAACACACTAAGTGTGAGAGTATGAAAGTTGAAGATCAGTTAAGATTACAAGTAAACTTGTTCAATAGATTTTAGCAGTGTTTTTGCCACAATTTGATACCAGAGCTTTTCTCTCAGTTCTTTACTAGGGTTTATCCAGTATTTATAGATGGAGTGCTTTGATGTCTTGAACTTCTTCAACGATCTTCAAATTGTATCCGTTTAGATATGGCATTAAATGCTAGGATCCGTTAAGACTGATAACTTGATATGCTTCATAGAGAAGTGCTCTTGTTTATCAGAGGAATGCTCAAAGTAGAGATGTCACTTCCCTGTTGTACCGAAGGTTGCTTTCTGACTTTCCTTCTTTGTACTTGGTTTAAACTTTATAGCAATATAGATGACAAAGTACAAAGGTTTATGTTCTCGATGGTACTATGTTTCTAATCTCAAGAAACAAAGAGTTAACAAATGAAGCAGTAAGAGAAAGAGACATATATTCCTTTGAATTAAATATACAATCATTTTAAATAAATACGCTTATACTAGACGGGTTCATTTTTAATAGCTAGTAGAAGCGCAGGTTTTTGGACGTGCAAGTTTTAACTTATCAGTAAAGCGGGCTCGTCTACTGATAATGCGTCTATAGACTCATCTAGTTCCAAGTCACTGGACTTGCTATTTTCCTGACTGAAACTTAATAGCTCGTCTACTAACGTGGCGTCTATTATGACTTCTTGTCTATTATCAAGTCTTTGGACTTGCAATTTTTCTGAAAGTTATTTATTGGCTCATCTACTATTCTTTTCTTAGACTTAGATGCTCGTCTAGCATCTGTTACCTTAACCAATTTTTTTAAGACCTCGTCTAGCGAGAGCATTAAAGACTTAGAAATTTTACCATGGTTTTGAAGACTCGTCTAGAGGTTGAGAAAATGTCCCGATACTGCAACTTAGTAATCCTGTAAGCTTTCAATCAGACTACTAAGATCCTTGACAATACTTTGTCATACAAATTTAACCTTTTTGTTAACATCAAAACTTAAGAGATTATTTAAGACAAAACCACTTTGGTTCTAACAATCTCCCCCTTTTTTATGATGACAAAAACCAATTAAATTTGAGTGAGCAAATTCTAACAGAGCTACAGAGCTCCCCCTAAAACAAAGCATACAAACTTAGTTATCTTAACCATCAGATAGCAAACATTGAAAATAAATACTAAAACATAGTATTAGAGCATTGAAGCGGACATGTAATCAGGCAAACATATATCAGAACACATGTTTAACCAGAAAAGCATAAAAGCAGCCATTTAAGCAGATAAGCAATCAGATATGTATATGCAGTAAACACTTAGATCAAAAACTGACTTTTTTTTTATAAAATTTAATTCTCTTCATTCCTTTCTCCCCTTTTTTGTCATCAGACAAAAAGGAAACAGGAGTGGACCATCATTGTCAGTAACGAAACTAAAAGATAAAACATAAACTAAGATGGGGGTGGAGGAGGTTGAGGAGGGTTCTGATTTGGAGATGAAGGAGGTGGTTGAACTTGTTGACCTTGATTTTGTTGAAAGCTGGTCATTCGTTGAATCATTTGGCTCAAAAGAGCATTAGTAGGTGCCAACTGTTTTGCCACTTGAGCTTCAATTTTCTTCTCCAAATATCATCATGGTCTGGTGGCAAAGAGGATCTGGAGCTTTCAGCAGCAGCATGCATATTGCCTTGTCCTGGTAGAATACTCAGCTTGAGAGTGTTGGGGTTCTTCATGAGGATGAACAACTGCCAGTGCTAATGGTTGTGAGGAATCCTTCCCAGAAGTACCTTGTCTGCTTGCAGACTCAACAACTTCCTCATGCACAGCCTTAGACTGAACAGCTTCCCGATCCATATCTGGTCCTTCAACAACTATCTCTTCAATTTGCTCAAATGAAGCTTTAGTAGCTTGCGGAGAGGGTGCAGGGGTAGGCAAGTCAGGAACCCAGTGGACAAGATCTTCCTCAAAGACAGAACTGATCAGAGGAATGCCAATGGTGTTCTCATGAATATAGTACCTGACATTTGAGAAACCAAATTTTCCTCTAACAGTGGGAGTGGCTCTCTTATCATCTTCACTCAGTCCAGAGGAGGATGCTTCCCTATTGCATATCTGAATGTGACAAGCCCATAAGCCTCTGGCATCAAAATTTGTTCTCTTATCTTCATTGTCATTCTCCTCCAGCAAGAACTACAGCATCTCTTTAGCAATAAGGGGATCATCACTGGGTTCAAGTAGGCAGGAGCTATTTGCAGGCATCTTATATTTATTTCTTCTGAACTTGGTATATTTGTTTGGATTCAGATCAATCATATTAAGCCTTGGACATGATGTACCTTGGCAGTTCAATCTCAGCTTTCAAATGAGCATACATGATGTGGTCCACCACATCATTAGCTCTGCCATACTCCCTTGGATGCACAAAGTTCTTCCATTTTGTATTTCTATCCATGATGAACTTCTCTCTGCCATATGTTTTTGATCTTCGCATTCAATGTACTTAGATCCAGCTTTGAGTGGATTTTTCCACCAGACATGAATGATATGCATGTCTACACCATCAGTGTGTGGTTTGAAGGGTGGGAATTTGATGAGGTTTGGGTAGATTTTTTTGGGTGGAAATTTCTTTTGTGGAAGCTGAATAAGAGCAGGTCCAATCTCATTGTATAAGGTAGATGGAAGGGGACCATTTGGTTCATATGGAAGAGGTTGATACCAGGGATAGTAGGTAGGCTCTTCCTCATATTCATATTCAGGTAGTGGGTAGAATGGTCTGGTTAATTCAGGTTGAGGTTCATGTGTATGGTAGAGGATTCTCCGATCTCTTTTGACTTTGGCTAAGCTTTCAGCTTTGCCATCATACAAGATTGAAGGGTCTGTGTAAGGGAAAGTGACTTTAGGAATTTTGGGAAATGGTGCACTAGGGTTAATCCCTACATCATCTGGTTGATTAAACCAGGGATCATCAGTAGGTATTATGGGTTGGAAATGAGGTCTTGTTGGTGAGGTTTGGATAGGTAAGTGGACAGGTGAGGCTGTGTGTTGGGGTGAGGATTGTGATTTAGTTATAGGTTGTGGAAGTGTTTGTACATGTGTGTCAGGGTGAGGTGTTTGTCATGGTGGTGACATAGATGGTGCAACAACATTATCATTAAAACTCTAAACCAATGCATCAACTGCTAATTGAACAGGATCATTAGCAGGGATGCTTACCTCAGAAGTCCTAACAGACTTATCTCTTCTCTAAGTTTATTGTCTTGTCCTGGTCAGAGCAGCATCGACAACAGTAGTCTTTTGCTTTTTCAAAAAGCACCAATGGGAACATTGTCCTCATCATCCGCATCATCATCGTGAGACAGGACTAAATTCCTGGTTCTCTTCTGAGTTGGAACAGGTTGAGGTGCACCAGTAATTTGCTCCCTAATCACAATGCCAGCAGCAGGTTTCTTGGCAGCAGGTTTCCTTGCTTTGGGGGACTTCCTCCCAATAGTTTTCCTTTTCAGCCCTAGAGTCTCAGCATTGTTGACCTCTATTTGTTCTTCCTTTATCTTCATCATCTCTTCTTCCTTAGCCAATTCCACTTGAGCAATAATGCTCAGCTTCATATTGGTAAGGTTCACCTTGCCAAAGACCATGGCAGACATGCCCTTCTCCTTAAGAATCATGGTTGTTCCTTAGGAGTTTTAGCCTCCGGATAGGCATAAATTTGTTGAGCCTTAAGGATCTTGGACAGTAAGCGACGGAAAGGAATAGCAGTAGCTTTCTCCTTGTGAGAGACATACACTCTGAATCTTCCAAAGAGAATGCGTGGAAGATTGACCTTGATTTCTGTTACCAGATGGCAAAGACAAAACTTGTGCAAAGAAGATAGATTGTCCTTTGACCTAGTCTTGTGAAGGACTCTCTTGTTAAGAATATGATGAAGGATTCAAATCTCATCCTTCATCTCAACATCCTTCCATGAGTGAGTTCTAACTTTGTCAGTCCTCATCAGAAGTGAAGCAATAACCTCTAATCCTCCTAAGTCTTGTTCCCAAGTGTCAGAGATAATCAGTCCCTCCTGGGCACAGTTGATAGCAGCAACAATAGTAGCTTCAGAGACAATTATCCTTCTTCCCAACACAGTGCCAGATACTTTTGTGTCTGTGACTTGGGGGTTTCTCCAGAAAGCTCTAATCAAGTCTGGGTACACAGAGACCTTCTTGACGAAAAGACCATCCCTGTAACGCCCTTTTGTTACATTAGTTATCCCAAGATAAAATCAATAAAAATCCTTTAAAACATTTAATTAAAACATATATCTCATAAAGAAAAATTAAAAAAAAAATTAAAGTCTGAAAATACCTCATATTAAATAATATAGTAATAAAGTATCCATGTAATGAATATAAATATAATTTCATACGTCTGAATAATAAATAAAAACCAAAAGCCTCAAAATCGGGCCTCTAATTACAATCCGAGAAAATAATACGTAAACCAAAGAACGTCGTCAGCACCCTCAACCATACTACATTACTAACCAACTAGGTGATTAAAAAGATGACTCCTCAGATCTCTGGGCCCTCAACAGCGATGTCCTCGGACTCTGAAGACAATACTTATAATGAGATATAAAATCCCAGTGATCAACAATACAGTTTTATAAAATATTTTCAAAAATAGTATTGTTCTTAGCCGACGCGGTAACCGAAAAAACTATCCATGGCATCCGCTAATTTTCTAAAATAATATATACAAAGGAAAATAATTTTTAATAACAACAATAATCTCGGCAACTCGAGAGCATATGGCATAACAACTCCTCTCAATACGTCACACTCCATATACCAAATAAATTCTAGATTAATCCAAGCAGCCCGAAGACCTCATAATTAAATTGGTCTCTTGTCGGCATGTCATAAATTCACACATCAAATGACAATGGCGTCCCATTGCCCACCCCCTACTCACGAGGAGTGTTTCGATGTCACCCTCCTGTCGGGGACATTTCCATTTCGATACCTCCCATGTGCACATGGTGGTATTTCTCCTTTTTCGACACCCCAACCTGTGGCGGTGTTACTTTTCAATACCCCTTTTTAGGTAGTATTACTCATTTTCGACATCCCAATCACATGGCGATGTTACTTTCGATACCCCATTAAGGCGGTATTACTCTTCGATACCCCTATCATAGGTGGTATTGCGGCAAACATCATACAACTTATCACAAGGCATAACTTTCATGTCTCATACATGTAACAACTCATTTACCATAAATTAAATATTTAATCTTATCATGCATACCAAATAGACTCATATCATGTCTTCAAGTAATTTTATAACTACACTATGACAATCACGAACATCAAGACATAACATATGTCATCAAGCATATCGTTCAACTAGTACAAATATCAATCATGTATTTCATGCCATCAATAACAAGAGTAAATACTTAATTTAACAGATTTTTGTTTTAATTGAAAACCCCCGATTTTAAAATTTAGGTTGGTGATATCAATCATATATTCAATTCAAATTCCAAAAAATAAAAAAAAACTATAAGGTAAACCCTTCCACACACATACAAATGAGGAATACAGTCACCTAAATTTTGTAAGCAAAACAATGAATTGAAATATGAGTTTGTTGAAAGATTTGGCAAGTGTACCAAATCGTACAAGTAATAAAGTGAGAGTAGAGTATCGTTCCCAACAAGGATTGTGTTTCAAGTATCAAATTAGCCTAGGCAATAGCTATTTGAACCAGTGAGTTTCATAGTTCCAATGAGTTTTTATGGATTTTTGTATTTAGAGCTCACAACAATTAATGAAACAATATCAATTAAAGAATATATTCAATATAGGTAAAAGCGGTTAGGCATCGGAATCCTCTAATTCTTCACTTAATGTAAATTCATTCAGTCCTAATTCCAATTCATTCCACTCAATTGTCATTCAAATCATTAACCTAGATTTATCCCTAATTCCTTAGGTGATAATCCTTTTGTACAAATCAAGAAGCCTAATTCCCTAGGTCACTCAAGCATTTGCACAAACATTAAGCATGTGATTCATAAGAATGCATTGAAACATAGTTCTATTCCTAGAATCAACATTCCAATGGTAATCTACTTCATTTCCAATCCAATAACCAATTTTCCAATTGTGAGATTGAATCTAACATCAATCTAGAGTTGATCAATCAATAGAAGCATTAAGCATAGAAGCAAATCACTCTAATTGAATGAAACAGAATTGAATTCAGAATCAAAATCAATTACATCAAGAATCAAATCAGAATCATCCTAACCTAACCTAAAATATCTAAACTTTCATAGTAAAAAGGGAAAAATGAGAAGAGAAGAAGAAACTTGAGTGGATGTGAGTGGAGGAAGCCATGGAAGCTCCAAATCTTGTTCCCAAGCTTGGATCTTCAAGGAAACAGAGAGAAGATGATGGACCTCGAGTGTGAGAAGTGAGAAATGAGCCGAGAGATCTTTTCAAATCTGTTCAAAACGTATTTATACTGGTTCTGCTCGTCTGCCAGCGCTGGGCGTCAAAACGTCTTCTACTGAAGCACCAGCGCTGGGCGCCCCATTCCCTTCAACATTCCAGCGCTGGGCTCTAGTGGCTAGAGCTGGGCGCTAGCTTCCTAGAGCTGGGCGCTGGCTCCTTCCAATTATGCCAGTCTTTGGCGCTGCTTTATGCACTGCTGCGAGATGCGGTTTTCTTCGGTTGCATTCGTCTTTGAGCGTCCAATTCGAGGGCTGAGCGCTGGGCTACTATTCCTGCACATTTTCAACCTCTTTTAAGTATATTTTCAATATAAATTGAAATCTAAGTATCAAAACTCTATTCAAATGAATGTGTACATTTTCTTATCACTTTTCCTATAATTTCTAGGATTATTTACAAACTCTTTTCTAATTACACTTCCAAACTAACATATTTTACACATTCATCAGAGTTCATCAATTTTAAAATCACCGTAAACACATAAAAATATCATGGAAAGTGTTCGCAAAAAGTATTGTTCATCAATTTCTTATCACTGCTGGCGTTAATTGACCTGCCTGCTACTGTGCTTGTACTGCCCAAGAAGGAAACGCGTAAACTCGCTGTGTTGCGGTGCTACTAGCCCATATGCACAGTGACCGAATTTATATATATGCCTAACATTAGGCAAGTCAACTAACGCATAAGATTTTTAGGTTTTATAATCCTTTTTATATATATTTATATATATATATATATATATATATATATATATATATATTTGCATTCTTTATAATAGTTAATAAATTTCAATAAATCCTTATACTATCACTTCTTTACACTAAATCTCTTATTTATATTTTATTTGCACTATACCTTTTAATAACTTAATATTATTATTTTATTTTTATTTTTTTAAAATTAATTATGTTAGAATTTTAGGATGTTACAATCCCAGCCATCAGCATTGATGTATTGCTTACATCCACATTATACTCCTTCAAAATCCCAAACTCAAAGTTCAGCTTGGTGACATCATATGTTGAAACAGCAATCGAGGAAGCCATTGTTGAAGTTTGAAGGTTAGGGTTTGGAAACAGGGGAAACAGAGAGCTCGAAGGTTCAGAAGAAAGGGATTGTGAAAGGTTTTTCAGAGGGAAAAAGGTTTTACTTTAAAATGTTTCGGATGTGAAGAGTTTCCATTGAAAAAATAATTCCAAAAGAAAATAAAAGAAGACGTGTGAAGAGACATGTAATGAATGCTGACACGGCGCAGGTTTTTTGAAACTGTAAAAAGCTATTGATGGGATTGATGTAATTAACTGACTTAACAAAGAGAATTTAATTAAATATGTCTTGAAGAGAAATTAAATGCAAAGTAATTATAGATAGCATAGACGAGTCAGATAAGAGCATGCAGACATTCAATGGATGCGAAGCTTATTGGACGCACATTTACCATACATTGGACACACTTAAGCAATAGACGCGCATGCATGGATGCGACAAACATTGGATGCGCAATCAATCCACACAAATCATGTTAATATGTTTTCTAATAAAGATGAATCTGTCCTCAACAAGAGGTTTAGTAAATATATCTGCCCATTAATGGTCAGTATCTACAAATTGTATATCAACAACACCTTTAAGCACATAATCTCTAATAAAATGATGTTTGATCTCTATATGCTTAGCTCTGGAATGCAATATTGGATTCTTAGATAGATTTATTGCAGCAGTATTGAAGTTGACACAGGTAAACACAAGAAGGGGGTTGAATTGTTTTGTTAATAATTTTTGAAAACTACCTTTAAAACAATTTTTGCACACAAGAAGATTAGAAACAGAAGCAGGCACAAAGAAAAAGTTCCTTTTAAAAAAAACTTTAATAAAAGCAATATCAAAACCCCTCGATTAGTAAGAAACAAATAAAGCTGTAACAGTTAAGAGATAGAAGAATCACACAAGATGTTTTATCCTGGTTCACTCTCTTCCAACCAAGAGCTACCTCTGGTCCCTTCTACTTGAAGGATTTTCTCCACTATTATCAAAATAGATTATAACTAAGTATTCAACACCTCTCCAGGATACAAGTATTTCTTTCTTGCCAAGCCTCTTCAGGCTCTAACTCTAACAAAGAGATTTAATGTTTGATCTTCTTAACTCACTATGTGTGAGGATATGACAGTTTAAGATCAGATGAATATTTTCACAATATTTAAACTAAGAAATACTAACTCTTGCTCTCTAAAGAAATATAAGTATGAGTGATTGTAGTTTTACAAAATTTGAGCTCATAAGGTTGTGTGATCAAGAGTTTTTGCTTCAGTATCTCAGGTCTTCTATTTATAGTGACCTTTTTCTTCACTTGTATTTCTTCAACAGTTACTTTGAATAATCTAGTTTAGAGATAGCATTTAATGCATAATATCCGTTGTGACTGATAGCTTAATTGTGGCAATGCTGAATAGTACTCTTGGTTATCGAGGTAGAATGAAATAGGAGGTTCACTCCTCTGAGTATTGCATCTTGAGAACTTGTTGTTCCTCCTTTGTGAACAATCCAGCTTTTTCAACCATAAAGTTGTCATCATACAGATCATTTTGCAGTGTCTTATTGTACGATTCTGCTTTTTGTATTTCTTGATGGTACTATGTTTCTTTTACAACAGGGTAAAATATTAAAGCAGATAGGACAATAGTGAAGAACAAGTATTCTATTGAAATAAATATCAATCACTTGAAATAAATTTAAGAGATTCAGATTGCATTTAATTCATTCAAAGATGGAGCTTGTCTAAAAAAAACTATGTCTACTTAGTTATATGAAAGACTGAGTCTGTTCAATATTTTATTTTGCTCGTTTGATGGCGTGGCATATCCTCTTGTCTATCAAGTATTTGGACTTGCTATTTCTCAAAGATCTCCGTCTAGTAACGTGGCAGTTAGAGCTCGTCTACTAGATTACTTTATTTTTCAGCTCATTTACTTCTACTAATTACTTCCGTCTGCTTACGTGGCAATATGGACGCGTTTATTATCAAGTCTTTGGACTTGCTGTATCTTACATGTTATTTTGGTATTTGTCTAGCAAACACTTAGAGCCTTGTCTACTTAAATAAACTAGTCTACTCAGTTAAATAAATAACTTTACCAAAATATTTGAGCAGCCCGTCTACAAGGATGGACACTTATTTTTCAGTGAGAACTTATCCCATGTTTCTTTTACTTATATGTAAATATTCCTGCATAGCTGAAAGCACATGTTAGATCTCAACTAACACTTTGCCAAGCAAATTTAATCATTTGTTGGCATCAAAACTTAGAGATTATTAAATCCAAAACCACTTTGGTTCCAACAGTCTCCCCATTTTTGATGATGACAAAACTAATTAAATTTGAAAAGCAAAGTCTAAGAGAGCCTGCATGGCTCCCCCTAAGACAAAGCATTCAATTATTTAAGCAGAAAAAGCATATGAAAAACAACTGCATATAAGCTAACAGATAAGTGCAACAGCTTGTCATACTTAGAGTATATATAAGGGAATAAATAAGCATAGTCAGCAGATATCAAAGCAAATAAGCAAACATAAGTATCAGAGCATTTAGCAAGTAGAAAGGAACATGCATATGCAAACAATTATGAGCTTTTCAAAACTGACTTTTTATATATAAAAAAACAAATCTCTTTCTTTTCCTTTCTCCCCTTTTTTGTCATCAGCCAAAAAGGTAAAAGGAGAGGACCATCATTGTCAGTATAAGAGAAAAAAGATAAAAGGTAAAGGTTAAGCAGGAGGAGGTGGTGGAGGTGGAGGGTTCTGAGTCTGACTTTTCTTGAAGTCCATGAGGAATTCCAACATTTTATTGACAACCTCTAAGGTTGGATCCATTGAAGTTTGAACTTGCTGTTGGACATCCTCCTTTATTTTCTCAGTCATCTTCTCAACCTTCTCATCAACAATCTTGCCAACTCTGTCATCAAATATTTTTTCAAGAACCTCTTCAAGATTAGGTGGCAGAGCCTGTTGCCTCGAGCTTTCAGCAGACTCTTGAAATGTGCTTAGTGTTCTTGAATGATCGGAAGGGTGCATCACAACTAGAGCTAATGGTTGAGAAGATTGTTTTTATGATGAGCTGAGTGTGAATGGATTACGCAATTTCCTCCAAGCCGACAGTAGTGGCAATTTGACCATGTTCTTCAACAACAGGTTCATCTGTGATAGGCTCTGAAGTAGGTGGAGGGATCATTGAGACTTCTTTTGCCCATCTGATGGGGTAGAAGAATTCTACATTTTTACTATTAATAGGAAGTCCCAAAAGCTCCTTATAGATCATATATCTAAAATTTGAAAGACCACACTTCCCTCTGACCTTAGGAATTTCCTTCTTCTCTTCATCAGTCGGTCCAGAGGAAGATGCCTATCTTGTACAATGAATAATATGAGATTTCCAGAAATCAGCAGCTCGATGTTTATTGATCAACTGAATGGATTCAGTATGCAAAAAGAAATCCAGCATTGAGTAGTCAAAAGTTTCTTGGTTCAAATCAAGCATTGCTAATTCAGCTTCAGGCATGACTCCTTTGTATCTTCTGTTTTTCTTGTCCTTGTCCTTATCAGATCTAGCATTGGCAGTCTTGGCCAGATCCTGTAAGGCATGATTCCAACTCTGGTTGCTTCATTATGTCTCAGCCAGGATGGAGGGGCAAAATGCGCGGCTCTATCAACTCTAAAATGACTGAATTCCCACTTCAGCATTTCATAGATGAGTTGATCCAGGAAGAAATCAGAGGCCCTCCCATGGACTCTAGGATGCTCAAAAGACACCCATTTTGTGTCCCTTGGCATGATCATGGGAACATGCTTTGAGCACCGTGCTCTTCGCTCAGGGATGGTAGGAAGATTTTTTTTATTGGGGTCAGTCTCCCAAACAGGTATGATATGTCTATCAACTCCATCAGTGAGGGGTATGAAAGGAGGAGTTTTGTCAAGGTTAGGGTAAATTTTTCTTGGGGGAATTTGTTTAGGGGCGGGTGAGTAACTAATGGTCTTAAGTTATTGTGCATTTGTGAAGGCACATTTTTGATTAATTTACAGTCAGGATGAGGTAGATAAAGGGGTTCAACAGGTGGGCTAATTTCTTCCTCATACTCAGGTAGAGGATACCATTTGTTGGGAATGTGTTCGGGTTCAGGTTGGTGAGAGTGAAACAGAACTTTCCATTCTCTTGTTACCTTGGCCCAATCCTCAGATTTGCCATTATAAAGAACATAAGTTGGGGTGAATGGAAATAAGGTTCTCAAGGGTTTGGGGAAAGGAGAATAAGGGGAAATGCCATCATCTGGTTGATTGAACCAGGGATCATCGGCAGGGATAATAGGGTGAAATTGTGGAGTGGCTATTTGTGTTGGTTGGGGTGAAACGGGTGTGGGGATGTACACATCATATGGAGTGGAGACAGCAATGTTATTATCTACAGGCACGTCATCAATTCTAGTTTCTAAACTAGACACTAAGGCATCTACTACTATTTCAACAGGATCACTAGAAGAGATGGCTACCTTAGAAGTCTTAGTTGTTCTGGATTTTCTTGCTGGTTGCCTTCTAGGTTTTGTTGGAACAGGCACAACGACCTCAGCAGCAGCAACAGAAGTCTTTTGCTTCTTCAGGATTGTACTGATAGGAATGATGTCCTCATCAGCTTCCTCATCTTCATTGTGAGAGAAGATAACTCTTCTTTGCTTCTTTGCGGCAGGGGCATCAGATGGTTCCCTGATAACAATGCCACCTGCTGGTCTCTTGGGGGCAGGCTTCCTTGTTGCAGTGGTCTTTTGCCTAGTTATTCTTTTTACTCCTAGGACTTCAGCATTGTTTTGTTCCACCATTTCTTCTTTAGTTTTCATCAACTCCTCAGTCTTGGCCATTGCAGCAGCAGCATAGGTACTGAGGTTCATGTTAGCTATATTCATTTTACCAAAGTCTGCAGTCGACATTGGTTTTTCAGTTAAGATCCTAGCTTACTCCTCAGGAGTCCTTGCAGCAAGAATCTCATGAATTCCTTGAGCCTTGAAAATCATGGAAAGAAGATGGCAAAATGGAAATGATGAGAGTCTTTTCTTGTTCATCACAACATCTCTAAATCTTCCGTACAAAATTCTTGGAAGATTGATCTTCGTTTCAGTGAAAATATGGCAGCGTAGAATTTGTGCAGGGAGGAGAGGTTGTCTTTGGATCCCACCTTATGAAGAACCACCTTATTAAAAAGCTGATGAAGGATGCAAACAATGTCCTTCATTTCAACAGCTTTCCAAGTGTGAGTTCTGACTGTGTCTTCTTTCATGAGACAGACTTCAATAATCTCAGAGCCACCCAAATCCTCTTCCCATGACTCAATAAAAATCAAGCCCTCCTGAGTACATAAAATAGCATCAGCAATAGTCTTTTCCGAGACTACAATCTTATTTCTCAACACCGTTGAGAAGAAGTCAGTATTAGTCACTAGAACATTTCTCCAGAAATCCCAAATTAGGTCGGGAAAGACAGAGACCTTCTCTGTGAAGAGTCCTCCCCACCCAGCTGCATTAACATATTTGCTTATGTCTAAGTTGTAGTCTTGCAGCACTCCAAGGTTGAAATGATGCTCAATTGCCAAGTTGAGCTTGTCCACGTTAAAGGTTGAAGAAGAAGCCATTTTAGGTGATCAAAAGCTTAGGGTTTGAAAGCAGAGAGAGAGATATGGCTCGAGAGGTTAGAGAAATGTAAAGTTTTTCTCAGAGGGAAAATATTACTTATAAAGGAATTTTGAATCTCAAAGGTTAAAAACAAACTTTTGACATGCCATGTCATTATGATAAAACGGCGTTGGTAACTTGGAACTATAAAAAGGTCTTGATGGGATTGATGGAAGTACTGACTCATCAAACAGAATAAAGGATAAATTTGTCATTGAGACAAAATAAGTGCATTTATTAACACACAAAAAAATGCTTAAACACAGGCAGAAGTGAACTCGTCTGAAACTATACAATGGACGCGATAACAAGTATCAGTGGACGCGTCAGATGGACGTGCAATACAATATGCAATAGACGCACAACTTTTAATAGGTATTAGATGAGCATAGGTAGTAGACGCAAGATTACCAAAACAAAATTTTTCAAGACTGGACGCCTAAATTAATCCTCACATATCATATTAAGATGCTTCCTAATAAAGATAAATCTGTCCTCTGCAGGAGGTTTAGTAAAGATATCTGCCCATTGATGGTCAGTACCAACAAATTGTATATCAAATACACCTTTTTGCACATAATCCCTAATAAAATGTTGTTTAATCTCTATATGCTTAGCTCTAGAATGCAAAATTGGATTCTAAGATAGATTTGTTGCAGCATTATTATCACACATAAGCGGAATACTACTTACAAATACATTGTAGTCCTCCAATTGATGTTTGATCCAGAGAAGTTGTGAGCAGCAACTTGCAGCTGATATATACTCAGCTTCAGCAGTTGATAAGGCAATGGTACTTTATCTTTTGCTTGACCATGAGACAAGATTAGCTTCAATGAAGTGACATCCTCCACTAGTGCTTTTTCTTTCAATTCTATTTCCAACATAGTCAGCATCACAGAAACCAACTAATCTGTAATCTTCATTTTTATTAAAGCACAAACCAAGATTAGTAGTACCTTTTAAATATCTAAAAATTCTCTTAACTGCTGATAAGTGAGATTCTCTAGGATCAGATTGAAATCGAGCACGTAAACATACACTGAACATAATATCAGGCCTAGACGCAGTAAGATATAAGAGAGATCCTATCATACCTCTGTATACCTTTTGGTCTACCTTTTTCTCTTTATCATCTTTGTTCGGTATGGAAGTGGGGTGCATAAGAGTATTCATTGGTTTGCAATCATCCATCTTAAACTTCTTCAGAAGCTCTTTTGTATACTTGGTTTGGGGGATGAGTACCTCGTCCATGGTTTGTTTTACTTGAAGTCCGAGGAAGAATTTGAGTCCTCCCACCATGCTCATTTCAAACACTTTTTGCATTTACTTAGAGAATTCTTTGCATAGAGACTCATTAGTACCACCAAAAATAATATCATCAACATATATCTGTACAACTATGAAATTAGACTTCATGGATTTTCTAAATAAGGTTGTGTCAACCTTTCCTCTATTGAATCCATTTTCCATAAGAAATGAATTTAGTCTGTCATACCAAGCTCTAGGAGCTTGTTTAAGACCGTACAAAGCTTTCTTAAGCTTATATACATGTTCAGGATGGGTTTCACACTCAAACCTAGAGGTTGCATAACATAGACTTCTTCATTAATAAAGTCATTTAGAAAATCACTTTTAACATCCATCTAAAAAAGCATAATACTATGATGTGCAACAAATGAAAGTAGAATTATTATAGCTTATAATCTAGCAACAGGTGCAAAAGTTTCAGTATAATTTATACCTTCTTCTTGAGAGAAACCTTGAGCAACAAGTCTTGCTTTGTTTCTTATTACCTTACCATTTTCATCAAGTTTGTTTCTGTAAACCACTTTATTCCAATCACTGATTTGTCTTCAGGCAGGGGAACCAGAGTCCAAACATCACTTCTTTCAAACTGATTGAGTTCTTCTTGCATGACTAGAATCCAACCATCATCTAGTAGAGCCTCGTTTACTGTCTTTGGTTCCAACTCAGAAACTAGAGCAGAATTGTCTTGTTCTCTGAAGGTTGATCTTGTTCTTAGCTTGTCATTGGGGTTTCCAATGATCTGATCTTGTGGATGATAATTCTTGAAGTGCCAAGATTTTTGGACTGGACCATGTTGAGAAGTGGAAGTTTCTGGTTGATGAGTGGGGTCATCTTCTTGATCATCAACTGTTATCTCAGGTGAGTCTCCTGGAATGCTTAGATCAATATCTGCAAAAACTTCATCTAGCTCTGATAATTTCTTATAGGGCTGTTTGTCATCAAACTTGATATGAATACTTTCCTCTACTATCAGAGTCCTAGAATTATAAACTCTAAAGCCTTTAGATGTTTTAGAATATCCTAATAGTATTCCACTATCTGTTTTAGCATCAAACTTTCCAAGTTGACCTTTAGTATTCAGTATATAGAATTTACAACCAAAAGGGTGAAAATAAGATATGTTGGGTTTTCGTCCTTTCCACAGTTCATAAGGAATCTTATTCAGGATAGGTCTAATGTATATTCTGTTCTGAATGTAGCAAGCAGTATTAACAGCTTCAGTCCAGAAGTGTCTAGGGATAGAGTTGTCATTGAGCATAGTCCTAGCCATCTCTTGAAGAGATCTGTTCTTTCTCTCTACCACACTATTTTTTTGTGGTGTTCTAGGTATTGAGAAGTTGTGAAGGATACCCCTTTCTTCATAGAACTTATGAAATAGCTCATTTTCAAACTCTCCCCCATGATCACTTCTGATTGAAGTGATACATATGCCTTTTTCATTATGTACACGTTTGTAGAATACATAAAAGACCTTAAAAGACTCATCCTTGTGAGTTAGGAACATAACCCATGTCCATCTAGTGTAATCGTCTACTATGACAAGACCATATTTCTTACCAGTGACAGAGGCAGTCCTTGTTGGACCAAAAGGATCAAGATGTAGCAGCTCTAGTGGTCTATAGGTACTAACAACATTCTTAGATTCAAAAGAACCTTTGACTTGTTTTCCCTTTTGACATGCATCATAGAGAACATCAGATTTGAACTTAAGGTTTGGTATTCCTCTCACGAGGTTATGCTTGTTTAGCTTTGAAATCAATTTCAAGCTTGCATGACCTAGCATTTTGTGCCAAATCCATCGCTCATCTTCAATGGACACTAGACATGAGACACTTTGATTTGAGAGGTCCTCCAAGTCAATCTTATAGAGATTGTTTTGCCTTTTTACAGTGAATAAAGGTGGTCAATCATCTTTCTTGACAGTACATATGTTCTTATCAAAAGACACTACATATCCACTGTGTCATAATTGACTTATGCTTAGTAGATTGTGCTTCAAGCCATTTACTAAAAGAACATTATCAATAGAAGGAAAATGATGTTTACCAATTTTACCTATACCAATGATTTTCCCTTTCTGATTTCCTCCAAATGTGACCCAGCCACCATCTTTGGGCTTAAGGTTTTGGAACGTAGACCTTTCTCCCGTCATGTGTCGTGAGCAGCCACTGTCCAAGTACCAAGATATCTGTTTTCTTCCTGTTGTTAAGCAGATCTGCAACAGAGATTATCTTATCTTTAGGTACCCAAACTGACTTGGGTCCTTTCTTGTTAATTGTCATTGGACGAGTATGCTTAGCATGTTTATTGTATATGCATCTAGAAGTACCATGCCCACTTTTTCCACACACTTTGAAAAAGGTGTTGGACGAGCTAGTCTTAGCTTTGGTATATTTATTTGGAACTTTTGAAGCTCTATGTTGTTTAAGTGGTTTTAACTTTTTGTGAGATGTGTCTTGCTTCTCTTTGTCATAACGAAGACCGGATTTATCATAAGATGACCTAGAGTACCTTAAAATGAGACTAAGCTTATCTGAGCCACCTAAAAACTTTGACATAGAATCAGCTAAATATGTTACATCTTGTTTCAGTTTTGCAACTTCACAAGAAACATCAGGTTCACACACCATTTTGTCAGCTAGACTGACATTCACTGATTTTAGTATGTCGTTTTCATTTTTGAGGTTTTGTTTCTCAGTGCAGACCCTATCATATTCTCTAGTTAGTTTAGAAAACTTCCTTTTGAGACTCTTATATTCTCGTGATAGTATCGACGACTAATGCAACAGTTCATCAAAAGCATTTTGAAGAGTGGGCGGGTCAGAGTCCATTACCTCAACATCAGTGTATTCGCCTTCTGATGCAGTGTCTGCCATGAGACAAATATTTGCCTCTTCCTCGGCTTCATTTTCTTCATCTGATGAAGACAGAACAAGATCCTCCCATGTAACCATTAAGCCTTTCTTCTTTTTGAAGAATTTCGTTTTATCCTTTAGCTCAGGGCAGTCAGCTTTGAAATGACCAGGTTTCTTGCATTCAAAGCACAAGGGTGGACCTTTTTCCTTGGAGTCTAACTTCTCCTTGGAAAACTTTTTGTTGAGTTGCTTCCTTCTGAAACCACCTTTCTTTCTCCATATATGTTGAATATTCCTGGAGATAAAGGACAATTCATCCTCATCTGATCCTTCATCATTACCAGAAGATTCAGACTCAACTGATGACTCAGCAGCTTTGAGAAATTTTGATGAACTTGCTTTCTTTTCCTTTAGGGCTGATAAGCCTCTGGCTTATCTAGTCTTATGGCTAGTATGACCAGGGTTTTGTGCAAATTATATCGTATTTTCACCCAAATTAGATTAGATTGTCCTCAAGCAAGGTTTTGAGTCTCTAGAGTAGTTTTAAGTTAATTTAGCTAGATTTGAGTCAAAATAATACACTTATAGTTATTTCTTTGTTTTCAGGTTAAGTGAAAGTCAAGAGAATAAAGATCAGGGGATTCGCCCCGCGAAGGACATGCTCGCCACGCGACCCCGAAGCCTGACTGTTGCAAGAAAATTCTAAGTCTCTGGTTCGCCTCGCGAAGAAGGTCTCGCCCCGCGAGTCTTGCAACCCTGAAAAAGTCAGAGACGATCACGGCTTGCCCGTGTTGAAGGTCATGGCCGTGGCAGTTTTGAAGTTGAAGATCCTCGCCTCGCGAGCATCCATTCGCCTCGCGAGAATGCCAAAGGTTGCTGACTCTTCATGAAATTCGCCTCGTGAATGTGTGCTCGCCTCGCGAGCTAGCTGAATTCAGAATTTGTATAAAAGGCTGTTCTGAACAATTTGTAAAAACTTTTGCTTCTCCAATTTTCTGTTTTACATTTTTTCTGTGTGATTTCATTTTTGCCATGGAGAACTAAGTTCTAGGATTAGTCTACTGTATGAGAATTCTATATACTTGAGGTTTTGTAAATCCCTATTTTAATTGTTTTTCCCTTTTCAATACCATATTATGCATTTCTGTTTGTTATTTCAGGAGTGTGTAGTATTGTATTGATTTGTTTCGGTGATGTTATTTTCCTATACTTAATCGCGTTTGTTAATTCGTGTGTGTTCATTCATGTTCGTTTGTTCATGAGAGCTTAACCCCGTTTGTTATTTCGGGAATAGGAACTTGCATCCATAGTAGCAATTACGTTGTTAGTTGTTACTGTAACTGAAAGGGGATTAGAATCTTCTTAGGGCTTGGGATTACATTAACCAAGGATAGTTGGGAATTCTTGACAGTAGATTAATCGTTGTTTGATAATTGATAATCTCTTTTCAACTGCCCTTTTTTTTTTAATTGCTCTTTTCTGCTTGTTTCTTATCTGCACTCCAATCCAAGCCCCCCCCCCCCCCAAAAAAACTGATTTTTGTGAAACGTAACAATTTCCGAGTCCTTCAGAGACGACATCCGAGTTGTCGCACTAAACTACGGTTTTAAACCCGCTCGTCCTTTTTGGCGCGTCTTGCGAAATGCTGACCAAAAATTGGCGCCGTTCTGTCGGGGACTACGAGTTGTTATTTTTCGCAATTTGTTTTATTTTCTTTTCTTTTCTTTCTTTTATTTTCTGTTTGTTTTGAATTGGTCTGCAGCTACTAGGTCTCATTGCCCTGAATCTGTGTGATTTTGACCGGAAATTGAAAGAACACTGCACACACTCCGTAGGGAATTTCGGGCTAGCACTAGTAGTGATTCCAATTTTAAAACTGTTTCTGAAAACATGGGAGACCAGAGGACATTAAGACAGCTTGCTGCCCCTGATGTCAACTATAATGGATTGTGTATTTCATATCCTGGTGCTGACACTCCTTTTGAACTGAAATCTGGTTTTATTCACTTGCTGCCCAAGTTCAATGGTCTTGCAGGTGAGGATCCACACAAGCACTTGAAAGAATTCCAAGTTGTATGCTCCACAACCTCGAGATCAGAGGGAGTCACTGAGGATAGTATCAAGCTGAAGGCTTTTCCGTTTTCACTCCAGGGAGCTGCAAAGGATTGGCTATTGTATCTTGAGCCCAATTCCATCACCACTTGGAATGATTTGAAGAGGGTGTTCCTAGAAAGGTATTTTCCTGCTTCAAGAGCTGCTTCAATAAGGAAAGAGATATGTGGCATCAGGCAAGGGAACGAGTCACTGGCTGAATACTGGGAAAGGTTCAAGCATTTGGTATCTAGTTGCCCCCAGCATCAAATTTCTGAACAACTCCTGATCCAATACTTTTATGAAGGATTGCTGCCGATGGATAGGAATCTTTTGGATCTTTGCTAGTGGGGGAGCATTAGTTGATAAGACCCCAGTGCTGCCAAGCAACTCATTGAGAACATGTCATTGAATTCCCAGCGATTTTTCTACAAGAAGAAATTCAGTTGAGCCAAGAGGTGTGCATGAGATTCATAGTTCATCTTCCAACCAGGCCGCCCTTGAGAATAGATTGGATGAGCTGACTTCCTTTGTAAGGCAATTGGCAATAGACAAGGTTCAGCCTGCAAAGTTATGTAGCATGTGCAATTCACCCGAACACCCATTTGATCCATGCCCGATCCGAGAGAGAAGAGTTTGTCTCGTGAAGTACCTCAAGCTTATGCAGTAAACCCCTATAATCAAGGAAACAATCGAGAATCGGTACTAAGACTCCAGACCTCTCTACCAATAGGTACCATCCCAGCTGGAGAAATCACCTTAATCTGCGGTATGGGAACTCATCCCAACAACAGCCGATGGCACCTCAGAATCATCCTCCAGTGACCACTTCTGCACCTTCTGGACCATCATTAGAAGACTTGGTAAAGCAAATGGCTGCATCTAGTGTACAGTTTCAGCGGAATGACGGATGCTAGTATTCAAGATTTGAGGACACAGATTGGACAGTGGCCACATCCATGAATAGCATACAAGCAAGGTCAAGGGACAAACCAGTGCTGCTGCACAAACGGTGATAAATCCTAATGCCTCCAACCCTAATGTGAGTGCCATCTCTCTGAGATCTGGAAAGGTTGTTGAGACCACTTCTGGAAAGGATGAAGAAACTATGAAGGTTACTCCTGAGCCTACTAATGAGGTTACTCCTGAGCCTATGGTTGAAGTTGAAGCTGAGAAAGTGTATAGACCACCCATTCCATTCCCACACAGAATTCAGAAAAATTTGAAGATTGGTGGGGAAAATAAGGAGAAGGAGATTCTTGATGTTTTCAGAAAAGTAGCTGTAAAAATTCATCTCCTAGATGTGATCAAGCAAGTGCCCAGATATGCCAAATTTCTAAAGGACCTATGCACCAACAAGAGGAAGATGAAGACTAATGAGAGGGTTGACTTGGGAATGAATGTCTCAGCGCTTATCCAGTCTAAGGTAGAAAGAGTTGCTTCTATAGCCCCTACTCAAGCACTACCACAGAAGTGCAAGGATCCAGGCACCTTCACTATCCCATGCACTATTGGGGACAAGAAGTTTGAGAACTGCATGCTGGACTTGGGAGCATCAATCAATGTCATGCCTACCTCCATCTTTAATAACCTTGATCTTGGGCCATTGCAGTACACAGGTCTTACCATCCGGTTGGCTAACGGGACCGATGCGAAACCCATGGGAATGGTAGAGGATGTGCTAGTGCAAGTTTATGATTAGATATTCCCTGCGGACTTCTACATCCTAGACATGGCGGGAGAGACTCGATCCGATGAGATCACCCATAATCTTGGGCAGACCATTCATGATGACATCCAAGACCAAGATTGATGTTTATGATGGGACTATGTCTATGGAGTTTGGTGGTATTGTGGCCAAATTCAAGATCTTTGATGCTATGAAACACCCAGTAGAGGAGCACTCTGTATTCCACTTAGAGTTGCTTTCTGAGCTTATTGAGGACACTCATGATGACTTTATTTCTGATTTTCCTCTTATTTCTGGTTTTGATGATGTATATACTTGTACTAACTGTACTAACACTAACCCATGTTCTGTTTGTTATGAGTTTTTGGATTCAACCTTGCAGGGTGAGGATGATAGTGAAAGTGATAATGAGAGTGAAGCTGTCTATTCAGCAGAAGTCCTTGTCCCCATGGCTACTCCCAATGCACCATCTGTTGAGCAGCCACCTTCTTTGGAACTCAAACCACTTCCTGAGAACCTGAAGTATGCCTACTTGGGGAGGGATGCAACATTGCCAGTCATCATTTCCTCCAGCCTCAACTCTGATCAGGAAGCCAAGCTTTTAGAAGTTCTGAGGAAGAACAAGAAGGCTTTTGGGTGGACATTGGCCGACATTCCAGGAATTAGCCCCTCCAGATGCATGCACAGAATTTTATTGGAGGATGGGCCTAAGCCAGTCAGACAGGCCCAAAGGCGACTTAACCCACTGATTCTGGATGTGGTAAAGAAAGAGGTGACTAAGCTTCTACAGGCAGGTATTATCTATCCCATCTCTGATAGTACTTGGGTAAGTCCGGTGCAAGTCGTACCAAAGAAGTCTGGTCTAACAGTAGTTAGGAATGAAAATAATGAACTTGTGCCTACTAGAGTCCAGAATAGCTGGAGAGTTTGTATAGACTATAGGAAGCTAAACCAGGCCACCAGAAAGGATCATTTTCCTTTGCCGTTCATAGATCGAGATCTTTGGATCGGTGGTTGGTCAATCCCATTATTGTTTTCTAGATGGCTTTTCCGGGTATTTCCAGATTCATATTGCCCCGAGGATCGGGAAAAGACCACCTTCACGTGCCCCTTCCGGTGCGTTTGCTTATAGGAGGATGCCATTTGGCCTCTGTAAATGCTCACGGCACCTTTCAAAGATGCATGCTTAGTATTTTCTCTGACTTTATTGAAAATTGCATAGAGGTGTTCATGGATGATTTTACTGTGTATGGCTCCTCATTTGATGCTTGTTTGCATAGTCTAAGTCTAGTTCTACAAAGATGCATTGATACTGATTTGATTTTGAATTATGAGAAATGTCACTTCATGGTAGAACAGGGGATAGTTTTGGGTCATGTAATTTCCAAAGAGGGTATTTCTGTAGATCCTGCAAAAATAAATGTGATTGCTTCATTGCCTTACCCATCTTGCGTACGCGAGATCCGCTCTTTTCTTGGACATGCATGTTTCTACAGGCGCTTTATAAAGGACTTCAGCAAGATAGCACTACCATTGTCAAATCTGCTGAAAAATGATGCCCTGTTCCAGTTTGATGAAAAGTGCAAAGAGTCATTTGACTATCTGAAGAAAGCGTTGACTTCTACCCCTGTCATCCAGCCCCCAGACTGGACACTCCCTTTTGAACTGATGTGTGATGCTTCAAATTTTGCTGTGGGAGCAGTTCTGGCACAAAGGGTGGGCAAGGTTGCCCATGTAATTCACTATGCTTCTAGGACCTTAGATGCTGCATAGGCAAATTACACAACCACTGAGAAAGAGCTGCTAGCTGTTGTATTTGCACTTGATAAGTTTAGGTCTTATTTGCTAGGTTCTAGGGTGACTGTTTTTACTGACCATGCAGCTTTGAAATATCTGTTGAAGAAGCCAGAAGCTAAGCCAAGACTGATCCGGTGGATGCTTTTGCTCCAAGAATTCAATGTGGAGATAAAGGATAAAAGTGGAGCTGAAAATTTGGTAGCAGATCATTTGAGCAGGATAGCAAGGGATGAGGATATTTTTCCCATCCAAGATGATTTCCCTGATGAGAGACTCTTACATTTGTATGGGGTAACCCCCTGGTTTGCTGACATTGTAAATTTTCTTGTTGCTGGTGTTGTTCCTGTAGGTACAAGTAGACATAAGTTCCACAAGCTGAAAAACGATGCAAAGTATTATGTGTGGGATGATCCCTACCTGTGGAAGTTTTGCAGTGACCAGGTTATTAGGAGGTGTGTACCCGATCATGAGACGGAGTCCATCCTGCACTTCTCACATGCCTCTCCAGTTGGAGGACACTTTGGACCTCAGAGGACAGCAAGAAAAGTCCTGGATTCTGGATTTTATTGGCCCACAATTTTTAGGGATTCATATGAGGTATACAAGAGTTGTAAAGAATGTCAAATAACAGGCCCTACAATCACTCGTAGGAGTGAGATGCCTCAACAGCCCATGCTCTTTTGTGAAGTTTTTGATGTGTGGGGGATGGACTTCATGGGTCCTTTCCCTCCTTCTTTTGGTTTTGTCTATATTTTGTTGGCTGTAGATTATGTTTCAAAGTGGGTGGAAGCAATCCCCACTAGGACTAACGATGCTCAGATTGTTTCCAAATTTGTTAGGTCCAACATTTTTTGCAGGTTTGGCATACCCAAGGCCATCATCAGTGACCAGGGCACACATTTTTGCAACAGAACCATGGAGGCCTTACTCAGGAAATATGGGGTTGTACATAGAGTGTCCACTGCTTACCACCCCCAAACCAATGGCCAGGCTGAAAGATCCAACAGGGAGATCAAGCAAATTCTAGAGAAGATGGTGCAGCCTAATAGAAAGGAATGGAGCCGCCGTCTGGAAGACGCACTGTGGGCACAAAGGACTGCTTTCAAGACCCCTATAGGAATGTCCCCATTTCGGCTAGTTTTTGGTAAGGCTTGTCACCTCCCGGTGGAAATTGAGCATAGAGCATATTGGGCAGTAAAGTGTTGTAACATGGACATGAAGAAATCTGGTGTTGAAAGAAAGCTGCAGTTGCAGCAACTTGAGGAGCTTAGGCTTGAAGCCTATGAAAGCTCCAAGATTTATAAAGAAAAGACAAAGCAATTTCATGATAGAATGATTGTTAGGAAAGAATTTTTTGTGGGCCAGCTAGTCTTATTGTTTAACTCCCGCCTGAAACTGATGGCTGGGAAACTTAGGTCCAAATGGGATGGCCCCTTTGTCGTTACTAATGTGTTTCCTTATGGTGCAGTAGAGATTACACGTGCAGGTACACACAAGCCCTTCAAGGTTAACGGGCAGAGGTTGAAGCCATTCCATGGTGTGGACGATGTTGTTCCTATGGATGCTAATGTTGAGGAGCTATCTTTGGATGCTCCAACCTACATTGATACTTGATCAGGGAGTTTCTTTTCCTTTCCCTCACTCTGATTATATAGTTATGTTGTTCATTGGGGACAATGCATGTTTTAAGTGTGGGGGAGGGAACTAGTTGTAGTTTTGTTGAGTCTTGTTTCTTTGAATAAAGCTCCTGAATAATTTGAGAAGCTCAGGAGCATTTGTGTGTTGAGTCTTTTGTTGGCAAGTTTGCTAGATTTTGATTGATGTTGCACAGATTGCTTGCATGATTGATATGTGATGACTCCCCCTAGGCTGAAAAAAAAAAAAAATTTGTTTTTGAAATGTGATTCCCATATGAAATTGAAAACTGAACTTTGAGATTTTGTTATGATGGCATGATGTATGATAAGTTTGGGGTGATAGGAAGCACACATTAGGGATAGAATCTCTTTCAAACAATTTGCATGAATGTCCAGGTGAGGTTTTGAGCCTCCAACATGTTTTAAACTGTGTGAAAATCACTTTCAAGTTGCACTTCCCTGGATTTGATTGAATCTCTTTTTGGTTTGCATGATTATATGTGTGTAGCAAATGAAAGAAAAAGTGTACAAATGTAAAAAAATTTGAAAAAAAAATTAAAAAAAATAAAAAAAAATACAAAAATGCCAAAAAGGCTATTGAAATAGAAAAAAAAAGCTGTAGCCACCCAGAAGTGTAAAGAAAAAATAAAGAAAGGAACTTGAGTGAATTTCAAAGTGTAAATATAGTTCATGCTCTCTTAGTTCCTAGGGTCTTCAGCCTAGTTCCTTTGTATATCCTCCCTTAGCCAGGCCCCATTACAACCCATAAAAGACCTTCTGATGTTGCTTGCATGTTTTCTGTGGGAGCCATTTTGAGATGAAGAGCAAATTTTTGGGAAGTGTACTTGAAAAGTGAAACTGAGTGCAAGTTGTTAGCCTGACATAAACTGAGTGACTGAGTGAACAAATAATGCCCTTGTGAGGAAGGCAGATGTTTGGATTTGGTGATCTCCCTCTTGTGTGTGACTTAGATCCCCTGCTTAGATTTCTGATTGTTTGATTGATAAAATTCTCAATTGTTTAGGATAAATGAATGTGGGGATTGCTTTGTTTGAAAAAGGGGGGAACAATGAAGAAAACTGTTTTGATGAAGTTGCTTGAATTTGTGCAATGTTGATTGGATCTTTTAAGCTTGCCAGGTCTTGAGTCTTTTTTGATTTTTGAGTCTTAGTTTGCTTAGGGACAAGCAAGGTTTAAGTTTGGGGTATTTTGATAAGCCTCTGGCTCATCTAGTTTTATGGCTAGTATGACCAGGGTTTTGTGCAAATTATATCGTATTTTCACCCAAATTAGATTAGATTGTCCTCAAGCAAGGTTTTGAGTCTCTAGAGTAGTTTTAAGTTAATTTAGCAAGATTTGAGTCAAAATAATACACTTATAGTTATTTCTTTGTTTTCAGGTTAAGTGAAAGTCAAGAGAATAAAGATCAGGGGATTCGCACCGCGAAGGACATGCTCGCCACGCGACCCCGAAGCCTGACTGTTCCAAGAAAATGCTAAGTCTCTGGTTCGCCTCGCGAAGAAGGTCTCGCCCCGCGAGTCTTGCAACCCTGAAAAAGTCAGAGACGATCACGGCTTGCCCGTGTTGAAGGTCATGGCCGTGGCAGTTTTGAAGTTGAAGATCCTCGCCTCGCGAGCATCCATTCGCCTCGCGAGAATGCCAAAGGTTGCTGACTCTTCATGAAATTCGCCTCGCGAATGTGTGCTCGCCTCGCGAGCTAGCTGAATTCAGAATTTGTATAAAAGGCTGTTCTGAACAAATTGTAAAAACTTTTGCTTCTCCAATTTTCTGTTTTACATTTTTTCTGTGTGATTTCATTTTTGCCATGGAGAACTAAGTTCTAGGATTAGTCTACTGTATGAGAATTCTATATACTTGAGGTTTTGTAAATCCCTATTTTAATTGCTTTTCCCTTTTCAATACCATATTATGCATTTCTGTTTGTTATTTCAGGAGTGTGTAGTATTGTATTGATTTGTTTCAGTGATGTTATTTTCCTATACTTAATCGCGTTTGTTAATTCGCGTGTGTTCATTCATGTTCGTTTGTTCATGAGAGCTTAACCCCGTTTGTTATTTCGGGAATAGGAACTTGCATCCATAGTAGTAATTACGTTGTTAGTTATTCTTTAATCGAAAGGGGATTAGAATCTGCTTAGGGCTTGGGATTACATTAACCAAGGATAGTTGGGAATTCTTGACAGTAGATTAATCGTTGTTTGATAATTGATAATCTCTTTTCAACTGCCCCTTTTTTTTTAATTGCTCTTTTCTTCTTGTTTCTTATCTGCACTCCAATCCAAACCCCCCAAAACTAATTTTTGTGAAAGGTAACATTTTCAGAGTCCTTGAGAGACGACATCCGAGTTGTCGCACTAAACTACAGTTTTAAACCCGCTCGTCCTTTTTGGCGCGTGCGCGACAGCGCGACCAAGGGCAATAGTTTTTCTTTTCTTGAATTTTATTCTTCATTAAGCTCAAGTTCATGAACCTTGAGAGATCCAAGAAGCTCTTCCAGAGAGAGTGTATTCTGGTTTTTGGCTTCCTGAATAACAGTTACTTTGGGTCTCCGTTGCTTGGATAGACTTCTCAGGATCTTTCTGACATGATCTCTATTTTCATAAACTTTTCCAAGAGATCTGAGACTGTTGGTGATGGTTTGGAATCTTCCAAATATTTGGTCTATTGTTTCATGTTCACCCATCTTGAATAGCTCATACTAATGAACCGGCATGCTGATCTTTGATTCCTTAACTTGTGAGGAACCCTCCTGAGCTAGGGCAAGAGTATTGATAAGCCTCTGGCTCATCTAGTTTTATAGCTAGTATGACCAGGGTTTTGTGCAAATTATATCGTATTTTCACCCAAATTAGATTAGATTGTCCTCAAGCAAGGTTTTGAGTCTCTAGAGTAGTTTTAAGTTAATTTAGCAAGTTTTAAGTCAAAATAATACACTTATGCTTATTTCCTTGTTTTCAGGTTAAGTAGAAGTTGAGAAAATAAAGAACAGGGGATTCACCCCGCGAAAGCCATGCTCGTCTCGCGACCCCGGCTTTATTTGTTCCAAGAAATTGCTAAGTCTCTCGGGTCGCCTCGCGAAGAAGGTCTCGCCCCGCGAGTCTTCCAAACCTGAAAAAGTCAGAGACGATCACGGCTTGCCCGTGTTGAAGGTCATGGCCGTGGCAGTTTTGAAGCTGAAGAGTCTCGCCTCGCGAGCATCCCTTCGCCTCGCGAATCTGAAAAAGTCAGAGAGCATCACGGTTAGGCCCTGATGGCCATCACGGGCGTAAGGAGGAAACTCTTCATATCCTCGCCTCGCGAGAGTCACTTCGCCTCGCGAGAATGCCAAGGGTTGCTGACAGTTCATGAAATTCGCCTCGCGAATGGTTGTTAGCCTCGCGAGCCCTCTGAATTCTGAAATTGTATAAAAGGCTGTTCTGAATATTTTGAAAAGACTTTTTTTGGCTCCTCCAACTTTCTGATATACATTTTTTCCTTTGTGATTTCGTTATTGCCATGGAGCACTAAGTCCTAGGATTAGTCTACTGTTTGAGGATCCTATATACTTGAGGTTATGTAATCCCTATTTTAATTGCTTTTCCCTTTTCAATACCATACTTTGTATTTCTGTTTGCTTAATTCAGGAGTATACTGTATTGTATTGATTTATCTCTGGTGATATCATGTTCCTATAATTAATCGCATCTGCTTAATTTGCGTGTGTACATTTCGTGTTCGCTTAGTTCACGAAGGGCTTAATCCCGTTTGCTTAATTCGGGAATAGGGACATGTATCTGTGGTAGTAGTTTCGCTTGTAAATTACTATTACAACCGGAAGGGGATAAGAACCTGCTTAGGGCTTGGGATTACATTAACCAGGGATAGTTGGGAATTCTTGACAGTAGATTAATCGTTGTTTGATAATTGATAATCCCTTTTCAACTGCCTTGTTTCTGATTGCTTGTCTCGTTTATTTCTTAATTGCATTCCAATCCAAACCCCCCCCCCCCCCAAACTGATTTTTTTTGTGAAAGATAATATTCTCAGAGTCCTTGAGAGACGACATCCGAGTTGTCGCACTATACTACACTTTTAAACCCGCTCGTCCTTTTTGGCGCGTCTTGCGCGACAATACGACCAAAAATTGTCGCCGTTCTGGGGACTCCGAGTTGTTATTTTTCTCAATTTGTTTTTATTTTATTTTCTTTTCTTTCTTTTATTTTTGTTCTGTTTTTGAATTGGTCCGGCTACTAGGTCTCATTGCCCTGAATCGTGTGATTTTGACCGGAAATTGAAAGAACATTGCACACACTCCGTAGGGAATTTCGGGCTAGCACTAGTAGTAATTCCAATTTTAAAACTGCTTTTGAAAACATGGGAGACCAGAGGACATTAAGGTAGCTTGCTGCCCCTGATGTCAACTATAATGGATTATGTATTTCTTATCCTGGTGCTGACACCCCTTTTGAACTAAAATCTGGTTTTATTCACATGTTGCCCAAGTTTAATGGTCTTGCAGGTGAGGATCCACACAAGCACTTGAAAGAATTCCAAGTTGTATGCTCCACAACCTCGAGAGCAGAGGGAGTCACTGAGGACAGTATCAAGCTGAAGGCTTTTCCATTTTCACTCCAAGGAGCTGCAAAGGATTGGCTATTGTACCTTGAGCCTAACTCCATCACAACTTGGAATGATCTGAAGAGGGTGTTTCTAGAAAGGTATTTTCCTGCTTCAAGAGCTGCTTCAATAAGGAAAGAGATATGTGGCATAAGGCAAGGGAACGAGTCACTAGCTGAATACTGGGAAAGGTTCAAACATTTGGTCTCTAGTTGCCCCCAGCATCAAATTTCTGAACAACTCCTGGTCCAATACTTTTATGAAGGATTGTTGCCTATGGATAGGAATCTGTTGGATGCTGCTAGTGGGGGAGCATTAGTTGATAAGACCCCAGCTGCTGCTAAGCAACTTATTGAGAATATGTCGTTGAATTCCCAGCAGTTTTCTACAAGAAGAAATTCAGTTGAGCCAAGAGGCGTGCATGAGATTCATAGTTCATCTTCTAACCAGGCCGCCCTTGAGAATAGATTGGATGAGCTGACCTCCTTTGTAAGACAATTGGCAATAGACAAGGTTCAGCCGGCAAAGTTATGTAGCATGTGCAATGCACCTGAGCATCCTTTTGATCCATGCCCGATCCAGAGAGAAGAATTTGTCAGTGAAGTACCTCAGGCTTATGCAGTGAACCCCTATAATCAAGGAGGCAGTCAGAATCGGTACAGCATTCCAGACCTCTCTACTAATAGGTACCATCCTAGCTGGAGAAATCACCCTAATCTGCGGTATGGGAACTCTTCCCAACAACAGCCAATGGCACCTCAGAATCATCCTCCAGTGACCACTTCTGCACCTTCTGGACCATCATTAGAAGACTTGGTGAAGAAAATGGCTGCATCTAGTGTACAGTTTCAGCAGAGGACGGATGCGAGTATTCAGGCATTGCATACACAGATTGGACAGTTGGCTACATCCATGAATAGTATACAACAAGGTCAAGGGACAAACCAGCTGCTGCACACGACCCGGTGATAAATCCTAATGCCTCCAACCCTAATGTGAGTGTCATCTCTCTGAGATCTGGAAAGGTTGTTGAGGCCACTTCTGGAAAGGATGAAGAAATTGTTAAGGCTACTCCTGAGCCTACTGATGAGGCTACTCCTGAGCCGGTGGTTGAAGTTGAAACTGAGAGAGTATATAGACCACCCATTCCATTCCCACACAGAATTCAGAAAAATTTGAAGATGGGTGGTGAGAATAAAGAGAAGGAGATTCTTGATGTTTTTCGAAAAAGTAGCTGTTAACATCCCACTTGTTGGATGTGATCAAGCAAGTACCCGGATATGCTAAATTTCCGAAGGACCTATGCACTAACAAGAGGAAGATGAAGACTAATGAGAGGGTTGACTTGGGAATGAATGTCTCGGCGCTTATCCAATCAAAGATAGAGAGAGTTGCTTCTATAGGCCCTAATCAAGTCATGCGCCACAAAAGTGCAAGGATCCGGCACCTTCACTATCCCATGCACTATTGGGGACAAGAAGTTTGAGAACTGTATGTTGGACTTGGGAGCATCAATCAATGTCATGCCTACCTCCATCTTTAATAACCTTGATGCGGGGCCATTGCGGATATCAGGTCTTACCATTCGATTGGCTAACAGGACCGGTGCCCGAGCCCATGGGGATGGTAGAGGATGTCCTAGTGCAAGTTGATGATTTGATATTCCCTGCAGACTTCTATATCCTAGACATGGCGGGGAGAGACTCGATCCGATGAGATCACCCATAATCTTGGGAAGACCGTTCATGATGACATCCAAGACCAAGATTGATGTTTATGATGGGACTATGTCGATGGAGTTTGGTGGTATCGTGGCCAAATTCAAGATTTTTGATGCTATGAAGCACCCAGTAGAGGAGCACTCTGTATTCCACTTAGAGTTGCTTTGTCCCGAGCTCATTGAGGACACTCATGATGACCTTATTTCTGATTTTCCTGTTATTTCTGGTTTTGATGATGTATATACTTGTACTAACTGCACTAACACTAACCCATGTTCTGTTTGTTCGGAGTTTTTGGATTTAACATTGCAGGGTGAGGATGATAGTGAAAGTGATAGTGAGAGTGAAGCTGTTTACTCAGCAAAAGTCCTTGACCCTATGGCTGCTCCCAATGCTCCATCTGTTGAGCAGCCACCTTCTTTGGAACTCAAACCACTTCCTGAGAACTTAAAGTATGCCTACTTGGGGAGGGATGCAACATTGCCAGTCATCATTTCCTCCAGCCTCAACTCTGATCAGGAAGACAAGCTTTTAGAAGTTCTGAGGAAGAACAAGAAGGCCATTGGGTGGACATTGGCCGATATTCCAGGAATTAGCCCCTCCAGATGCATGCACAGAATTTTACTGGAGGATGGGGCTAAGCTGTCAGAGCAGGCCCAAAGGCGACTTAACCCACTTGATTACGGATGTGGTAAAGAAAGAGGTGACCAAGCTTCTACAGGCGGGTATTATCTATCCCATTTCGATAGTTCTTGGGTAAGTCCGGTTCAAGTTGTACTAAAGAAATCTGGTTTAACAATGAGTTAGGAATGAAAATAATGAACTTGTGCCTACTAGAGTCCAGAATAGTTTGGAGAGTTTGTATAGACTATAGGAAGCTAAACCAGGCCACCGAAAGGATCATTTTCCTTTGCCGTTCATAGATCGGATGCTAGATCGGCTGGCTGGTCGAGTCCCATTATTGTTTTCTAGATGGCTTTTCCGGGTATTTCCAGATTCATATTGCCCCGAGGATCGGAAAAGACCACCTTCACGTGCCCCTTCGTGACGTTTGCTTATAGGAGGATGCCTTTTGGCCTCTGTAATGCTCCTGGCACCTTTCAAAGATGCATGCTTAGTATTTTCTCTGATTTTATTGAAAATTGCATAGAGGTGTTTATGGATGATTTTACTGTGTATGGCTCCTCTTTTGATGCTTGTTTGCATAGTATAGATCTAGTTCTTCAGAGATGCATTGATACTTGATTTGATTCCGAATTATGAGAAATGTCATTTCATGGTAGAGCAGGGGGATAGTATTGGGTCATGTAATTTCCAAAGAGGGTATTTCTGTGGATCCTGCAAAAATAAATGTAATTGCTTCATTGCCTTATCCATCTTGCGTCCGCGAGATACGTTCCTTTCTTGGACATGCAGGTTTCTACAGGCGCTTTATAAAGGACTTGACAGAAGATAGCACTACCAGCATCAAATCTGCTTGAAAAATGATGCCCTGTTCGGTTTGATGAAAAGTGCAAAGAGTCATTTGACTATCGAAGAAGGCGTTGACTTCTACCCCTGTCATCCAGCCCCAGGGTGAGACACTACCTTTTGAACTGATGTGTGATGCCTCAAATTTTCTTTGTGGGGGCAGTTACGGCACAAAGGGTGGGCAAAGTTGCCCATGTAATTCACTATGCTTCTAGGACCCTAGATGCCGCACAGGCAAATTACACCACCACTGAGAAAGAGCTGCTAGCTATTGTATTTGCACTTGACAAGTTTAGGTCTTATTTGCTAGGTTCTAGGGTAACTGTTTTTCTTGACCATGCAGCTTTGAAATATCTGTTTGAAGAAGCCGAAGCTAAGCCCAGGTCGATCGGTGGATTCTTTTGATTCAGGAATTCAATGTGGAAATAAAGGATAAAAGTGGAGCTGAAAATCTGGTAGCAGATCATTTGAGTATGATAGCAAGGGATGAGGATACATTTCCCATCCAAGATGATTTCCATGATGAGAGATTGTTACCTATGTATGGGGTAACCCCCTGGTTTCTTGACATTGTAAATTTTCTAGTTCCTTGGTGTTGTTCCTGCAGGTACAAGTAGACAAAAGTTCCACAAGGTGAAGAAGCGATGCAAAGTATTATGTGTGGGATGACCCCTATCTGTGGAAGTTTTGCGGTGACCAAGTCATTCGGAGGTGTGTACCCGATCATGAGAAGGAGTCCATCCCGCATTTCTCACATGCCTCTCCAGTTGGAGGACACTTTGGACCTCAAAGGACAGCAAGAAAAGTCCTGG
Organism: Sophora flavescens; assembly: GCA_030762895.1. Classification (NCBI taxonomy): domain Eukaryota; kingdom Viridiplantae; phylum Streptophyta; class Magnoliopsida; order Fabales; family Fabaceae; genus Sophora; species Sophora flavescens. Next base: position 71,379,532 of record CM061067.1, read on the forward strand.
ACTCCGGATTCTACTGGCCCACACTTTTTAGGGATTCATATGAGGTGTATAAGAGTTGTAAGGAATGTCAAATAACAAGCCCGGCAATCACTCGTAGGAGTGAGATGCCCCAGCAGCCAATGCTTTATTGTGAAGTCTTTGATGTGTGGGGGATGGACTTCATGGGTCCTTTTCCTCCTTCTTTCGGTTTTGTATATATTTTGTTGGCTGTAGATTATGTTTCAAAGTGGGTGGAAGCAATCCCCACTAGGACTAACGATGCTCAGATTGTTTCAAAATTTGTTAGGTCCAACATCTTTTGCAGGTTTGGCATACCCAAGGCCATCATCAGTGACCAGGGCACACATTTTTGCAACAGAACCTTGGAGGCCTTACTCAGAAAATATGGGGTTGTACATAGAGTGTCTACTGCTTACCATCCCCAAACCAATGGCCAGGCAGAAATATCCAACAGGGAGATTAAGCAAATTCTAGAGAATATGGTGCAGCCAAACGAGAAGGGAATGGAGCCGCCGTCTGGAAGGCGACTTTGTGGGCCCAGAGGACTGCTTTTAAGACACCTATAGGGATGTCCCCCTTCCGGCTAGTTTTTGGCAAGGCATGCCACCTACCGGTGGAGGTTGAGCATAGAGCATATTGGGCCGTAAAGTGTTGCAACTTGGACATGAAGAAATCTGGTGTTGAGAGAAAACTGCAATTGCAACAACTTGAGGAGCTTAGGCTTGAAGCCTATGAGAGCTCCAAGATTTATAAAGAAAAGACAAAAAAAATTCATGATAGAATGATTTTTAGGAAGGAATTTTTTGTGGGACAGAAGGTCTTATTGTTTAATTCCCGCCTGAGATTGATGGCTGGGAAGCTTAGGTCTAAATGGGATGGCCCTTTTGTTGTGACTAATGTGTTTCCTTATGGTGCAGTGGAAATTCAAAGTACAGGTACACAAAAGACTTTCAAGGTTAACGGGCAAAGGTTGAAGCCGTTCCATGGTGTGGATGCTGCTGACCCTGCGGATGCTAATGTTGAGGAGCTATCTTTGGATGCTCCAACCTACACTGATGCTTGATCAGGGAGTTTCTTTTCCTTTCCCTCACTCTGATTGTATAATTTTGTTGTTCATTGAGGACAATGCCTGTTTTAAGTGTGGGGGAAGGAATTAGTTGTAGTTTTTCTTTTCTTTGAATAAATCTCCTGAATAATCTGAGAAGCTCAGGAGCATTTGTGTGTTGAGTCTTTTGTTGGCAAGTTTGTTAGATTTTGATTGATGTTGTACAGATTGCTTGCATGATTGATAAGTGATGATTCCCCCTAGCTGAAAAATTTTTGTTTTTGAAATGTGATTCCCATGTGAAATTGAAAACTGAACTTTGGGATTTTGTTATGATGGCATGATGAATGATAAGTTTGGGGTGATAGGAAGCACACACTAGGGATAGTATCTCTTTCCAACAATTTGCATGAATGTCCAGGTGAGGTTTTGAGCCTCTAACATGTTTTAAAATGTGTGAAAATCACTTTCAAGTTGCACTTCCCTGGATTTGATTGAATCTCTTTTTGGTTTGCATGATTATATGTGAGTAGCAAATGATTTAGGCAGTTTCTTTGTAAATAGCTACTTGGCCTGAATAAACTAATTCCTATTGCATGTTCCCTAGTTAGCCCTTTTGAGCCTATTAGCCTATTAGTTCTTGATAACCTAATGTTATAAGCCCAAAAATCTGGAAAACCATGTTAACCCGATCTTAGGATTAGGAGAGCATGTAATCTTAGAATGGGTGCAAGAAACTAAGTTTGGGGTGGCTGCAAGGTGTAACATGTTGTTGGGATGAAAAAAAAAAAAAAAAGAAGAAAAAAAAAAAAGAGTTGGAACCAAAAAGCTTGTGAAAGAAAAAAAAAGGGGTACGAATGTTGAAAAAAAAAATACAAAAATGCCAAAAAGAAATAAAAAGAGCTGTAGCCACCCAGAAATGTAAAGAAAAAAAAAATTAAAGAAAGGAGCTTGAGTGAATTTCTATGTGTAAATATAGTTCATGCTCTCTTAGTTCCTAGGGTCTTCAGCTTAGTTCCTTTTGTATATCCTACCCTTAGCCAGGCCCCATTACAACCCAATAAAGACCTTCTGATGTTGCTTGCTTGTTTTCTGTGGGGGCCATTTTGAGATGAAAAGCAAATTTTTGGGAAGTGTACTTGAGAAGTGAAACTGAGTGCAAATTGTTAGCCTGACATAAACTGAGTGACTGAGTGAACAAGTAATGCCCTTGTGAGGAAGGCAGTTGTTTGGATTTGGTGATCTCCCTCTTGTGTGTGACTTAGATCCCCTGCTTAGATTTCTGATTGTTTTCATGATGAAACTCTCAATTGTTTGGAATAAATGAATATGGGGATTGCTCTGTTTAAAAAGGGGGAAACAATGAAGAAAAACTGTTTTGATGTATTGCTTGAATGTGTGCAATGTTGATTGAATCTTTTGAGCTTGCCAGGTCTTGAGTCTTTTTGTTTTTTTAGTCTTAGTTTGCTTGGGGACAAGCAAAGTTTAAGTTTGGGGTATTTTGATGAGCCTCTGGCTCATCTAGTTTTATAGCTAGTATGACCAGGGTTTTGTGCAAATTATATCGTATTTTCACCCAAATTAGATTAGATTGTCCTCAAGCAAGGTTTTGAGTCTCTAGAGTAGTTTTAAGTTAATTTAGCAAGTTTTAAGTCAAAATAATACACTTATAGTTATTTCTTTGTTTTCAGGTTAAGTGAAAGTCAAGAGAATAAGGAAACAGGGGTCTCGCCCCACGAAAGCCATGCTCGCCACGCGACCCCGAAGCCTGACTGTTCCAAGAAATTGCTAAGTCTCTGGGTCGCCTCGCGAAGAAGGTCTCGCCCCGCAAGTCTTCCAAACCTGAAAAAGTCAGAGACGATCACGGCTTGGCCGTGTTGAAGGTCATGGCCGTGGAAGTTTTGAAGCTGAAGAGTCTCGCCTCGCGAGCATCCCTTCGCCTCGCGAATCCGAAAAGTCGAGGAGAGCATCACGGTTAGGCCCTGATGGCCATCACGGGCGTAAGGAGGAAACTCTTCATATCCTCGCCTCGCGAGAGTCACTTCGCCTCGCGAGAATGCCAAGGGTTGCTGACAGTTCATGAAATTCGCCTCGCGAATGGTTGTTCGCCTCGCGAGCCATCTGAATTCTGAATTTGTATAAAAGGCTGTTCTGAACATTTTGTAGAGACTTTTTTTGGCTGCTCCAACTTTATGATATACATTTTTTCCTTTGTGATTTCGTTATTGCCATGGAGCACTAAGTCCTAGGATTAGTCTACTGTTTGAGGATCCTATATACTTGAGGTTATGTAATCCCTATTTTAATTGCTTTTCCCTTTTCAATACCATACTTTGTATTTCTGTTTGCTTAATTCAGGAGTATACTGTATTGTATTGATTTATCTCTGGTGATATCATGTTCCTATAATTAATCGCATCTGCTTAATTTGCGTGTGTACATTTCGTGTTCGCTTAGTTCACGAAGGGCTTAATCCCGTTTGCTTAATTCGGGAATAGGGACATGTATCTGTGGTAGTAGTTTCGCTTGTAAATTACTATTACAACCGGAAGGGGATAAGAACCTGCTTAGGGCTTGGGATTACATTAACCAGGGATAGTTGGGAATTCTTGACAGTAGATTAATCGTTGTTTGATAATTGATAATCCTTTTTCAACTGCCTTGTTTCTGATTGCTTGTCTCGTTTATTTCTTAATTGCATTCCAATCCAAACCCCCCCCCCCCCCCAAAACTGATTTTTTTTGTGAAAGATAATATTCTCAGAGTCCTTGAGAGACGACATCCGAGTTGTCGCACTAGACTACAGTTTTTAACCCGCTCGTCCTTTTTGGCGCGTGCGCGACAGCGCGACCAAGTATCCCAGATTTCTTTAGCAGTATTGCAGCTGTGAACTTTGTCATGTTTAGATCTGGTTATAGCACACATGAGATAGTGCTTAGCCTTCAGATTCAGCTGATGTTGGTTTTTCTGCTCTTGAGTCCATTGGCCTCTAGGAATAGCAGCTCCAACTTCATATCTTGGTTCAATGTAGCCGGTTTCAATCAGCTCCCAAATATCTACATTCTGTGCATCTAAGAAGGCCATCATTCTATTCTTCCAGTAGTCATAATCTGTTCCATCAAAGAGAGGAGGTCTGTTGATAGCTTGTCCTTCTACATCCATGGTTGTTGGATCGTACTCCCTCATCACTTGTTAGATGCTCAACCTTTTCGAGGCTGAGCTCTGATACCAATTGAAGTTGACACAAGCAAACACAAGAAGGGGGGTTGAATTTTGTTTGTTAATAATTTTTGAAAACAACCTTTAAAACAACTTTTGCACACAAGGAGATTAGAAACAAAAGCAGGCACAAAGAAAAAGATCCTTTTAAAAAAACTTTAATAAAAGCAATATCAAAACCCCTCGGTTAGTAAGAAACAAATAAAGCTGTAACAGTTAAGAGATAGAAGAATCACACAAGATGTTTTACCCTGATTCACTCTCTTCCAACCAAGAGCTACATCCAGTCCCTTATACTTAAAGGATTTTCTCCACTACTATCAAAATAGATTACAGCCAAGTATTCAACACTTCTCCAGGCTACAAGTATTTCTTTCTTACCAAGCCTCTTCAGGCTCTTACTCTCACAAAGAGATTTAATGTTTGATCTTCTTAACTCAGTATGTGTGAGGATGTGACAGTTTAAGATTAGATGAATATTTTCACAATATTCAAACTAAGAAATACTGACTCTTGCTCACTAAAGAAATATGAGTATGAGTGATTGTAGTTTTACAAAAGTTGAGCTCATAAGGTTGTGCAATCAAGAGTTTTTGCTTCAGTATCTTAGGTCTTATATTTATAGTGACCTCTTCTTCACGTGTATTTCTTCAACGGTTACTTTGAATAATCCCGTTTAGAGATAGCATTTAATGCATAATATCCATTGTGACTGATAGCTTGATTGTGGCAATGCTGAATAGTACTCTTGGTTATCGAGGTAGCATGAAATAGGAGGTTCACTCCTCTTAGTATTGCAGCTTGAGAACATGTTGTTCCTCCTTTGTGAACAATCCAGCTTTTTCAGCCATAAAGTTGTCATCGTACAGATCGTTTTGCAGTATCTTATTGTACGATTATGCTTTTTGCATTTCTTGATGGTACTATGTTTTTTTTTACAACAAGGTAAAACATTAAAGCAGATAGGACAATAGTGAAGAACAAATATTCTATTGAAATAAATATAAATCATTTGAAACAAATTCAAGAGATTCGGATTGCATTTAATTCATTCAAAGATGGAGCTCGTCTAAAAAAATGCCATCTACTTAGTTATATGAGAGACTTAGTCTGTTCAATATTTTATTTTGCTCGTCTGATGATGTGGAATATCCTCTTGTCTATCAAGTCTTTGGACTTGCCATTTCTCAAATATCTCTGTCTAATGACGTGGCAGTTAGAGCTCGTCTACTAGATTACTTTATTTTTCAGTTCATTTACTTCTACTAATTACTTCCTTCTGCTTACGTTGCAAGATGGACGCGCTTATTATCAAGTCTTTGGACTTGCTGTATCTAACACGTTATTTTGGTATGCGTTTAGCAAACACCTAGAGCCTCGTCTACTTAAGTAAACTAGTCTACTCGATTAAATAAATAAGTAACTTTACCAAAATATTTGAGCAGCCCGTCTACAAGGATGTACACCTAATTTTCAGTGAGAACTTATCCCATGCTTCTTTTACTTATATGTAAATATTCCTGCATATCTGAAAGCACATGTTAGATCTCAACTAACACTTTGCCAAGCAAATTTAATCCTTTTGTTGGCATAAAAAATTAGAGATTATTAAATCCAAAACCACTTTGGTTCCAATAAGTATTGTCACACATAAGTTTAATACTACTTACAAACATATTGTAGTCTTCCAATTGGTGTTTGATCCATAGAAATTGTTAGCAGCAACTAGCAGCTGAAATATACTCAGTTTCAGCAGTTGATAAGGCAATAGTACTTTGTCTTTTGCTTGACCATTAGACTAGATTAGCTCCAATGAAGTGGCATCTTCCACTGGTACTTTTTCTTTCAAGTCTATCTCCAACATAGTCAGCATCACAGAAACCAACTAATCTGTAATCATCATTTTCTTAAAACACAAACCCAGATTAGTAGTACCTTTCAAATATCTAAATATTCTCTTAACTACTGATAGGTGAGATTCTCTAGGATCAGATTGAAAGCGAGCACTCAAACATACACTTCACATAATATCAGGTCTGGATGCAGTAAGATATAGAAGAGATCCTATCATACCTCTATATACCTTTTGGTCTACCTTTTTATCTTTATCATCTTTGTTCAGTATAGACGAGGGATGTATAGGAGTGTTCATTGGTTTGCAATCATCCATCTGGAATTTCTTTAGAAATTCCTTTGTGTACTTAGTTTGATAGATGTACACTTCGTCCACTATTTGTTTAACTTGAAGTCCAAGGAAGAACTTGAGTTCTCCCATCAAGCTCATTTCAAATTCTTTCTGCATTTTCTTAGAAAACTCTTTGCATAGAGATTCATTAGTAACACCAAAGAGTATGTCATCAACATATATTTGAACAATAATAAAACTGGACTTATTGGATTTTCTAAACAAGGTTGTATCAGCCTTTCCTCTGCAAAATCCATTGTCCATTAAGAATGAACTTAACCTTTCATACCAAGCTCTAGGAGCTTGTTTAAGGCCATATAAAGTTTTCTTTAGCATATATACAAGTTCAGGTTGGGTTTCACTTTCAAAACCCGGAGGTTGCATAACATACACTTCCTCATTAATAAAATCATTTAGAAATACACTTTTTACATCCATTTGATATAGCATGCTATTATGATGTGCAATAAATGATAATAAAATGTGAATGGCTTCTACTCTAGCAACTGGTGCAAAAGTTTCAGTATAGTCTATACCTTCCTCCTGTGAGTAACCTTGTGCAACAAGTCTTGCTTTATTTCTTATCACCTTACCATTTTCATCATGCTTGTTTCTATAAACCCATTTGGTTCCAATAATGGATTTATCCTTTGGCAAAGGCACAAGAATCCACACTTCACTTCTTTCAAACTAGTTCAGTTCTTCCTGCATTGCTAGAATCCAGTCCTTGTCTAGTAGAGCCTCATCTATTGTCTTTGGTTCTAACTCAGACTAAGGCAGAATCATCTTCCTCTCTGAATGTAGATCTGGTTCTTAGCATATCACTGGGGCTTCCAATGAGTTGATATTGAGGATGGTAATTCTTGAAGTACCAAGATCTCTAAACATTTTCTTGTTGTGAAGATTCAGACTCAGGTTGTTGTTGATCGTCTACTTGATCATCAGTTTTGATGTTTTCTTGATTTTCAGAAACTTTGAGATTCAAATCTGCAAAAGCTTCATCAAGCTCTGATAATTTCTAATCAGGCTGCTTATCATCAAATTTAACATGTATACATTCTTCTACTACCAAAGTTCTAGAATTGTAAACCCTGAAGCCTTTAGATGATTTAGAATAACCTAATAGAATTCCATTATCTACCTTAGCATCAAACTTACCAAGTTGATCTTTAGTATTTAATATAAAACATTTACAACCAAAAGGATGAAAGTAAGATATGTTGGGTTTTCGTCCTTTCCACAACTCATAAGGAGTCTTATTCAAGATTGGTCTTATGTATATTCTATTCTGAATGTAGCAGGCAGTATTAACAGCTTCGGCACAGAAGTGTCTAGGGACAGAGTTGTCATTGAGCATTGTTCTAGCCATCTCTTGAAGAGATCTATTCTTTTTCTCTACCACACCATTTTGCTGTGGTGTTCTAGGTATTGAGAAGTTGTGAAGTATACCACTTTCTTCACAGAACTTTTGGAATAGCTCATTTTCAAACTCTCCCCCATGGTCACTTCTGATTGAAGTGACACACCTGCATTTTTCATTTTGTACACGTTTGTAGAATACGGAGAAGACCCTGAATGACTCATTTTTGTGAGTTAGGAACATAACCCATGTCCATCTAGTGTAGTCATCTACTATGAATAGACCATATTTCTTCCCATTGACTGTGGCAGTCCTTGTTGGCCCAAACAGATCAAGGTGTAGCCGCTCTAGTGGTCTATTGGTACTAACAATATTCTTAGATTCAAAGGAACATTTGACTTGTTTTCCCTTTTGACATGCATCACAGAGAGCATCAGATTTGAACTTAAGGTTTGGTAACCCTCTTACGAGGTTATGTTTATTTAGCTTTGAAATTAATTTCAAGCTTGCATGACCTAGCCTTTTGTGCCAAATCCATCGCTCATCTTCAATGGACACTAGACATGAGACACTTTGTTTTGTGAGATCCTCTGAGTCAATCTTATACAGATTGTTTTACCTCTTGGCAGTGAATAAGGGTGATCCATCAGCCTTCTTGACATTACACATGTTCTTGTCAAAAGAAACAACAAACCCTCTATCACATAATTGACTTATGCTGAGCAGATTGTGTTTTGAACCATTAACTAAAAGAACATTTTCAATAGAGGGAAAAGGATGTTTACCAATTTTACCTACTCCAATGATTTTTCCTTTCTGATTACCTCCAAAGGTAACCCAGTCACCATCTTTATGTCTAAGGTCTTTGAACATACACCTTTCTCCCGTCATGTGATGTGAGCAACCACTGTCCAAGTACAAAGATGGGTGTTTCTTTTCTATTGTAAAGCAGGTCTGAAACAGATATAATCATATCTTTAGGTTCCCAGATTGACTTGGGTCCTTTTTTGTTAGTAGTCACTGGACGAGCATGTTTGATAGGCTTGTGATGTATGCATCTAGATGTTACATGACCATATGTTCCACATACTTTACAGTAGGAGTTGGACGAGCTAGAGTTTGTGTTAACATGTTGTACTTTGGTTTTGAGATGTGCATGAGACTTTGAAACTTTGTGAGATGCTTCATGCTTGTCATAGCCTAAGCCAGACTTATCATGAGGTGACCTAGAGTACTTTAGCATCAAGCTTAACTTTTCTGAGCCACCTATGAATTTAGACAGAGTGTCTGTCAGATATGTCACATCTTGCTTCAGTTTTGCAACTTCACAAGGGACATTAGGCTCAACCTTGAGTTTGTCAGTTAGATTGACATTCTCTGATTCAAGCTTATTGTTTCATATTCAAGAGCTTGCCTTTCCATGCAAATTTTATCACATTTCTTAGTCAACCTTGAAAATTTCTTTTTGAGATTTTTCTATTCATGTGGCAGAATGGACGAATTATGCAACAAATCATCAAATGCTTCTTGTAAAGTAAATGAATCAGATTCCATTACCTCGGCATCAGTGTATTCACTTTCTGAAGAAGTACTAGCCATGAGACAGATGTTTGCCTCTTCCTCAGCTTCATCTTCTTCTTCAGATGATGATAGATCAAGATCCCCCCAAGTAGCCATTAAACCCTTTTTCTTTTTGAAGAACTTCTTTTTATCCTTTAGTTCTGGGCAGTCAGCTTTGAAGTGACCAGGCTTTTTGCACTCGAAGCACAGACGTGGACCTTTTTCTTTGGAGTCTGATTTTTCCTTGAAGAACTTTTTGTTGAACTGCTTCCTTCTGAAACAACATTTCTTTCTCCACATATGTTGAATCTTTCTGGAGATGAAAGACAGTTCATCCTCATCAGATCCTTCATCACTGTCAGAAGGGTCTGCTTCATCTGAGGATTCCTCAGCTTTGAGAACTTTGGATGAGCTAGCCTTCTTTGTATTTAGGGCAACAAACTTTCTTTTCTGGAACTTTCTTCTTCATTAAGTTCAAGCTCATGAACTTTCAGAGATCCAAGAAGCTCCTCCAAAGTGAGAGTATTGAGGTTTTTTGCCTCTTGAATAGCAGTGACCTTAGGTCTCCACTGTTTATGTAAACTTCTCAAAATTTTCTGACATGATCTCTATTCTCATAGGTCTTTCCAAGAGATCTAAGACTGTTGGTGATAGTTTGAAATCTTTCAAACATTTGATCTGTGGTTTCATGTTCAGCCATTTTGAATAATTCATACTGGTGAACCAGCATGCTTATCTTTGACTCCTTTACTTGGGATGACCCTTCATGAGCTAGGGCAAGAGTATCCCATATTTCCTTAGCAGTGTTACAGCTGTGGACCTTATCATGCTCAAATCTGGTGATAGCACACACCAGGTAGTGCTTAACTTTCAGATTGAGTTAATGTAAAGTTTTATGGTCTGGAGTCCATTGAGCTCTAGGAATAGCGCTCCAGCATCACCTCTTGGCTCAGTGTAGCTAGTTTCAAGCAGCTCCCAGATATCCACATTTCGTGAATCAAGAAAAGCCATCATTTGCTTTTTCTAGTAGTCATAATCACTACCATCAAAGAGAGGAGGTCTGTTGATTGCTTGTCCTTCTGTATCCATGCTTGTTGGATCGTACTCCTTCAGCACTTGTTAGATGCTCAACCCTTTCGAGGCTAAGCTTTGATACCAACTGAAGTTGACACGGAGAAACACAAGAAGGGGGTTGAATTGTATTTCTTAAAAGTTTTTCGAAAAAACCTTTTCTCAAACCTTTTAGCAAGCAAAACAAGATAAATACACACGAACAACAAAACCTTTTTAAAGAGTTAACAAACTCAGATCCAAAACCCCACAATTAGTATAACCAAATACTATAAAAGATAAGGGATAGAAGATTCACACAAGTGTTTATCCTGATTCGCTCTTTTCCAACCAAGAGCTACCTCCAGTCCCTTCTACCTGAAGGTTTTCTCCACTATTCTCCAAATAGATTACAAGTATTCAACACCTCTTCAGGCTATAAGTATTATTTCTCTACCAAGCCTCTTCATGCTCTAATTCTAACAAAGAGATTTACAGATTTCATCTAAGAACTCACTAAGTGTGAGAGTATGAAAATTGAAGATCAGTTAATATTACAAGTAAACTTGTTCAATAGATTCCAGCAGAGTTTTGGCACTTTTTGATATCAGAGCTTTTCTCTCAGTTCTTAACTGGGGTTCATCCAGTATTTATAGATGAAGTGCTTTGATGTCTTGAACTTCTTCAACGGTTTTCAAATTGTCTCCATTTAGACATGACATTAAATGCTAGGATCGTTGAGATTGATAACTTGATATGCTTCATAGAGAAGTGCTCTTCTTTATCAGAGGAATGCTCAAAGTAGAGCTGTCACTTCCCTATTGTACCGAAGGTTACTTTCTGACTTTCCTTCTTTGTACTTGGTTTAAACTTTACAGCAATATAGATGACAGAGTACAAAGGTTTATATTCTCGATGGTACTATGTTTCTGATCTCAAGAAACAAAAAGTTAACAAATGAAGAAGTAAGAGAAAGTGACATATATTCCTTTGAATTAAATATACAATCATTTGAAATAAATACGCTTATACTAGATGGGTCCATTTTTAATAGCCAGTAGACACGCAGGTCTTTGGACGTGCAAGTTTTAACTTATCAGTAAAGCGAGCTCGTCTACTGATACTGCGTCTATAGGCACATCTAGTTCCAGGTCATTCGACCTGCTATTTTCCTGACTGAAACTTAATAGCTCGTTTACTGATGTGGTGTCTAGTATGACTTCTCGTCTATTATCAAGTCTTTGGATTTACTATTTTTCTGAAAGTTATTTATTGGCTTGTCTACTATTCTTTTCTTAGACTTAGATGCTCGTCTAGCGTCTATTACCTTAGCCAATTTTTTTGAGGCCTCGTCTAGCGATTGCTTTAAAGACTTAGAATTTTTACCATGGTTTTGAAGACTCGTCTAGAGGTTGAGAAAATGACCTGATAATGCAACTTAGTAATCCTGCATGCTTTCAATCAGACTAGTTAGATATTTGACAATACTTTGCCAAAACCACTTTAGTTCTAACTGTATTTGTATAGTTAAAAAACAAAACTAGGTTCTTGTCAAAAAAACAAAACTAGGTTATTGGGGGGGGGGGGGGGGGAACCCGCACGTGCAAGATAATAAGATATAACTATAACTCTATTAGCGATGAACACAAATGTATTTTCAATATAACCATTGCATCTTATAAACAAATATGGAGCACTGTTCACTGATAAACCTTGGTGACCTGACATTACGATAGGATTAATTTTATTTAATTATTTCAAAAAACCGCTAATACTAAAGTTAAATGCCAAAAAAAGCTAAAAGAAAATGCACGTACAAAGCACGTTTGTTAAACTACTGACTAATATGATTCATTTGTGAAACTATAGGGACTTAATTTGAGCAATTGAAACTATAGAGATCAAAGTCATCCATTAGTAAAATTACATGGGCCAAAATTCCAATTATGTCTTATATTTATATTTACACAAAATAAATTATTGAGCCAACATAGTTGGGATGATTGATAATGCTTGAGGTGCCAACATAGTTGGGATGTCTTGCATTATAATGATGCTTTTGCATATCAATTTTGCTTTAAAAAAATTATTGGGCCCGTGTGTCGCACGGGTACAAAAGTCTAGTAATTTAATAAAATGTGTGAATTGGGTGAATGAAATTTAAGCTCGGATTTACTTTAGGTGAAATAAACATATAAATTGACTTTATTATCCAAGAGGCGATCCCATTATAATCATATTGATGAAACCAATGTCAACCAAGGTCCAACACAGTCTCGATATAGTTGGGTTTCTTCGGCATGTTGTCAGTGGTTAGATTCTTGTCGTGTGTATGACAAATGCTTTAATTTGTGTGCATATTACATATGTTCTTTTGATTATTTTCAAGTACATTATGTCCTGAATATGATTTAGGGGATGCATTGAAATTGTATTCGAAATAAAAATATATAAAGGAAAATGTGCTATGGAAAGTACAAAAACAATTTGCACAACTCTGATTTGGCTGCTGCACAAAGCATAAAGCACTGCTCATCGTTATTAGAGTACAAACAATGTTCATATGCATTAAATGGCTGGCTTGAACGACTCTATTGCATTTAATGGAGCTCGACTCAAAGCCAAAATCTGAAGGAATGTCTCTGACAGATTTAAAATGACTGGAGCTTATAAATACAGAAGTCATTGAAGATGAAGACAAAGAATACACAACAATAAAGAGCCATTAATCTGCGTATTTATTCCTTCATTCTTTCTATATGTATTCTTCGATCATTTGAAGTTATAAGCAGTCTTTCTTTACTTCACATTTTATCCAATCTTCTGAGTGTTGGTGAAAGACTTGCAAATTGTACTTACTACAATCATTTCTCAAACAAATCTGAGTGAGCCTGAAGAGGCTATGTGAGCAAACAATACTTGCCTTGGAGCCTGGAGAGGCTAGGTGTGCAAAGAATACTCGGAGTCTGTAACCTGATCAGTTATAGTGGATAAAACTTGATGCTGCCAAGAACTGGACTTAGCCCTAGTTGTTAAGGGGTGAACCAGGATAAAATAGTTGTGTCTCACTCACTCTATCCTTAACTCTTTAGTTGATTTGATTATATTATCTGTTAACTAACTAAAGAGGATAAAGTGTGAATATCAAATAAGTTTTAATCTTGCATGCTTGTGTATTTTTCTGTTGAAAACTCATCAGACAAGTCACTTGTCTGTGCTTTGCTAAAACATTTGTCCGTCCCTAGCTTCTGTGTGCGAAAAGTTTCTCACTTTCTTTTAAAGTCTAATAAACGCAATTCAACCCCCCTTCTTGTGTTTATAGTTGTCTATTTCAGTTGGTATCAGAGCTCAACCTCTGGGTTGAGCATCTAACACTGTAGAGGAAAAGGTCCTGAAGAATAGGCATGATTGTTGGATCTAGTTCAAGTGAGAGTCACCACACTGAAGGAGCTTCCCTAACCAGACCTACATTCTTCAATGGAGAAAACTACAACTATTGGAAAGATATATTAAAATAGTTCATCCTATCAACAAACTCTTATCTCTGGGATGTCATCAGTGAAGGTCCATTCATTCCTAAAAATGATGACAACACTGAGAAGCCAAAGGCTCAGTGGACACCTTCAGAAAAGGCAAAATGAGAGTTGAATCATAAAGCTAGATACAACATAACTTGTGCTCTCAGTCCTGAAGAATTTGAGAAAGTTTGTGCATATGACTGCCAAAGAAATGTGGGACACCTTATCTATCACATATGAAGGAACTATTAAAGTAAAAGAGTCAAAATTGCCATACTTGTCAGAAAGTATGAACTGTTCATCATGGAGGAAGGTGAATCTGTTGCTCAGATGATAGGGAGATTCCAAAATATTATCAATGGTTTGAAATATCTTGACAAATCTTCTACAAATGCTGAGAAAGTTAGAAAGATACTCAGAAGTCTTCCAAAGCAGTTGAGATCCCTAGTCACTGCTATCTCTCAAGCGAAGGATCTCACCACCTTAACTGTGAATGAACTTCTTGGTACCCTCACTGTTCGGAAACTGTGACACCCGGTGCTGACGAGGGAGGGGGGTGGTCGTCGATGCATGAAGGCACGCACAAGGAGCAACCCCTGGTAGGCTTATAGGCGGAGGGATACATGAATGAACCAATTGCACACCGGAATGAGAGGGATCCTGAGACTGTAGGTATGTGATTATACAGTTGATAAATGCTTATATGAATTGATTGGTACTACCTATACTAACAAGATGCATCTTCTTTTCGGGAGCCCATCACTTAAGAACTCCACAGTTAAGCGTGCTTGACTTGGAGCAATTATGGGATGGGTGACCTCCTGGGAAGTTTCCCAAAAAGCGTGTGAGTGAGGACAAAGCACGCTGAAAAGACCTGTGTTGGTTTGTGGGGACTGTTGTCAATCCATAAAGCAGCCAGGGATGTTATAGAAACCCTCCAAAGTCTTAACCAGAAAGGTAAGGTTGCTCTTGAAGAAGAAGAAATTCAGAAAGGAGAAGCCTTTCATAAGGTTTCATAAGGAAAAGAACTTCAAAGAGTCTACATCAATAGACAAGAGCCCGATTGTCTGCTGTGAGTGTATGAATCCTGGTCACATCAAAGCTTAGTGTCCTCAACTCAATAAGGCCCCTCAAAAGAAGTTCTCCAGAAAGAAGAATAAAGGAATGATGGCTACCGGGGAGATCCTGGAGTCAACATCTTCAGAAGATGAAGAAGCAGAGGAGGAAGACAATCTCTACTTGATGGCTAATAATGACTTAGATTATGAAAATGAGGTACACCCTGACTTTGAGGAGTTACATTATGCCTATGAGGAGTTGATGGAGGAATCCAACTGCTTATCTAAGACCTTCAAATCCATTAAGATAGAGTATGTAAAGCTCCTTAGTGAGCATAAACATAAATCTCAAGAGTACGAGAAGCTGGCCAAAGAGAACAGTGAGCTAAAGACTGCAAAGTCTAATGAAGCTAAGATCACTAATGAAACATCACAGTCTGAAGAAGTTGTTAAACTTCAACAGAAAGTGGAAGAGCTCATTTCTAATCTTGCCAAATTTGTTAATGATAGAGACAATCTGACTAAGCCACTTGGCTGTCAGAGACACTCCCTTAACAAAGAAGGTATTATATATGTCCATGAGATACATCATAAAGTATAAAAAAAACGCTAAAGTGTCTGATGAATCAATTTCTATTAAATCGAAAACCTGTCTGCAAAGTCTATGGAAAAGCTGGAATGGTTATGTCTTTGTGTATTCATGTGAAGAAAAGGAAGTCTTCACAAACTCCTAGAACTAATAGAAAAGGACCTAGAAAAATATGAGTACCTAAAGATCAAATAACTCCTATCGCAGATGTCCTTAATAGGACAAAGAAAACACCTTTGTTTGTACCTGGATAGTGGCTGCTCGCGACACATGATAGGAGTGGATTTGATGTCTCCTTTACCAAGGATGCTTGTATGGTCAAAGACAAGAGTGGCAAGACCCTCTTTTCAGCTCGTAGGCAGCAAAATCTTCACAAGATTGAACTGGCTGATCTCTTAGATCAAAGTGTAACCTGTCTGATGTCAAACGAGGATGAAAGATGGTTATGGCATAAGAAACTAGGACATGCTAGTATGAAACTAATTTCAAAATTGAAAAAGGATAATCTTGTGAGAGGATTGCCTGATATTAGTTTTAAGAAAGATGTCTTGAGTGATGCATGTCAAAGAGGTACAAGTAAAATCAAGTTTCAAATCTAAAAACCAAGTATTAACCTCTAGACCTTTTCAGTTGTTACACATGGATATGTTTAGACCAATTAGTGTTTCTAGCTTGGCTGGAAGAAAATATGGATTTGTCATAGTTGATTATTATTCTAGATTTACATGGGTACTCTTCTTAACCTACAAGGATTAGTCTTTTTAGGCTTTCTCTGTATTATATAAGAAAGTACAAAATGAGCAAGGTTTTTATGTATTTATACTCTTAGAAGTGATCATGGGGGCAAAATTTGAAAAATGAGCAATTCAAATTGTTCTGTGAGGAGAATCGGATCTCTCATAATTTCTCCGCGCCAAGAACTCCGCAACAAAATGGAGTGGTTGAGAGAAAGAACAGATCTCTACAAGAGATGGCTAGATCAATGCTCAATCAGAATAATCTCCCTAAGTACTTCTGGGCTGAAGTAGTAAACACTGCATGTTATGTACAAAATATAATACTTATAAGGCCTTTTCTGAAGAAGACTCCTTATGAATTATGGAAAGGAAAAACACCCAACATATCTTACTTCCATGCATTTGGATGTGAGTGTTTCATTCTGAACACTAAGGATCAACTTGACAAGTCAAGATCAACATGATGATCTCAGAAGAGACTGGAGTTTCAAAGCTCATCATCCTAAGGATCTCATCATAAGAAACCCCTCAGAAGGAGTAAGAACCAGATCAACCTTGAAAGAATCAAGCAATATCGCTTTTCTGTCATAAATTGAACCAAAGCATATTGAAGAAGCTCTAGATGATGAAATCTGAATTCTTGCTATGCAATAGGAACCCAATCAGTTTACAAGAAATGATGTTTGAATACTTGTCTCCGAGCCAACAGACAAGTCTGTTATTGGAACAAGATGGGTTTTCGGAAACAAGTTGGATGAAGATGGTAAGGTTATTAGAAACAAAGCTAGGTTAGTAGCTCAAGGCTATAACCAACCATAAGGTATTGATTACACCGAAACCTTTGCACGTGTAGCTAGAATAGAAGCCATATGCATTCTGATGTCATATGTTGCACAACACCAAATCACTCTTTTTCAAATTGATGTAAAGAGTGCTTTTCTAAATGTCATAATTGAAGAAGAAGTGTATGTTAAACACCCCTGGTTTTGTAGATCCTGACAAACCAGATCATGTTTTGAAACTTAAAAAGACTTTATATGGTTTGAAACAAGCACCTAGGGTATGATATGATAGACTTAGTTCTTTTCTTATGCACAATGGATTTACAAGAGGACAAGTAGATACAACTCTTTTCAAGAAATGTTCAAAACATAATTTTATAATAATTCAAATATATGTTGATGATATTATCTTTGGAGCAACTAATGAAAAGTTGTGCTAGGAATTTTCTAAGCTAGTGCAAGCAGAATTTGAGATGAGCATGATAGGAAAGATAAAGTTCTTCCTTGGACTGCAAATCAAGCAGACAAGTGATGGAATCTACATCCATCAATAAAAATACACCAAGGAGATACTTAATAAGTACAAAATGGAAAATTCTAAACCTATGAGAACTCCCATACAACCCAATTCAAAATTAAACAAAGATGGAGAAGGTAAAAAGGTATACTAGTCTGTCTACAGAGGTATGATTGGCTATCTTCTGTACTTGACTTCAAGCAGACCTGATATTCAATTCAGTGTATGTATATGTGCAAGATTCCAATTTGACCCTAGAGAATCTCATCTCAAAGCTGTTAAACGAATATTTAGATATTTGCTTGGGACAACTACTCTTGGTTTGCTTCATTTGAGAACAAAAGGATACAGATTAGTGGGATATTGTAATTGAGACGATCACGATGTCCCATTAAAGAAAAACCTAATTAACTAACTTTAACCGTGAAATATCGTTAAGTATCATGTATACAAAACAGTGAAGATATAAAAATTATAAATACAAAGAATAAAAATATAAACATCACATCATACAAACATATATAAATATAAAAAATACAAACGTACTGTGTGGATATACTGTAGAGAGTACCCCTTCAGTAGGGTCCCGATGATACAAACTGTAGCATAAAAAGGAAAGTACATAAAAGGTCAAAGGGAAAAGACACAACCCTCACTATCTCTCCTCACACCCAGCCCCTCTCAAAATACAGAAAAAATGGGCTCACACTCACAACCTATGTACATAGCACGCACTGGCCTCGACTAACCCTAGCATGGACGACTAGATCTACCCTGATTCTCCCCGAGTGCACGTCTGTACATCTGCTGCTATGGTCTCACCGATGGTCCAGATGCGGCTGCTCCACTACTACCAGAGATACTCCCTCGATGAGGATGCTAGAAACGTCGCCGGTAATGAACGTTGTGGCGAATGTGATCTCTGGAAATCATTGGTGTTGGAACCATCGACTCTGCATCAGGTGCTGCCCAAGGATATGGCGACGGCATAGGAGGAGGACACACAAATAGAGGAAAAGCGAAGGTCTGATCGAGATGAAAAGTCCCTACAAATCCAAAATGCGGACCATCCCCAAACCTCACATACGCGGATACCGGACCTGTATATACAACAACACGAGTAACTGGGTCCACAAGCCACCCTCGGTCATCATGGAACTCCAGCTCAAGCGTTCCCATCAGTGGGAACTCCAAATGCCCAACCATCCACGAATGGTCTAGGTGTGGCATCCTGGTCAACCGGGTCTGCTTCATGATACAACAATAAAGCATACACAGAAAGCAGTAAGGAGATAAGAAACTAGCCATCATCATAAGTAGAAAATAATACATAGTACATATACCAAATAGCACACAAGCATGCATCACAGAATAAACATATAAATAACAATCATCCTCTAGACATATATTTTCATCCACTACCATTCGCACTAATGCAACTGATCCTGTATGCTGACGTGGCAACCACATAATCCTGTCACGCATCCCTCGTCTGATTAGGGATATTAGTAGTCATCCAAGCGACTCATCCATAAACGTCGGTGCACAACCCCATTCCCGTTAGGGCGCTCATTCAAAGAATGACACGATTCTCCCATTCCCGTTAGGGAATAGCTCCACAATATAGAGTATCCTCATTCCTATTAGGATACGGGATGGCTCGGCAAGGACTACAAGAGTATCACGGTAGTTTCCCCCCTTCCCGTTAGGGAACTGAACTGTGACATCGGTATCCGTCATCGGATACTCTGACTTCGTGTGTTCCACTCACACGGCTGTGAACAACACCTGGTGCCTTAGCCTTCCATCCTTATCTCAATCTCATATCTCAAGTCACATCACATATACTCATAATCAATGCCTAGAAGCCAACTAAGCACATACCATCAAATATGCATATTATCACAGAGCATGTTATCAAAAATAAAATAATAATAAAATATTCATATGTCACAAATAAGCATACAAACACAAACAACACACAGCAAGCAGCTCAATAGGTAAAATCACACAACCTTGAATGTCACAAATTTAACCTAACGGTGACATACCTATGTTGCGCTAAAACTACACTTAAGGGTAAGTGTACCCTATCGCAAAAGTAATATAGGAGTATTTGGGACTCCAAGTATCGAACCCACAGGGACTGTTGACAGGTACTAGTTTAATTACTTCTTTATGTTATCCAGACAATTGAATTGGTTGAAAACAAAGAAATAAAAATAAAGAAGATTGTTAAAGATCAAGAAAGATAAGAAGTCACCAAGAAAGATAAGAATCAGGAAGAAAGGTTCAATTATGGAAGGCCTAGGGTGCCCGGTTTCACTTATGTCATTACCTATGATATTACCTAATTTCTCAATGAACCGTGTTTCTTATTGGTTTCCAATCACTCGCTCTAAAACTATTAATACCCAATCTTCATGCAATATTAATATTCTTTCTCCTAATCAGTTACCCCCAATGGTCATGCAAGGCAAACAGTTAAAAGAAGCATAAAGAATTGACAAGCTTTGTTACTTCAATAACTGATTGAAAATAGGGGATTGCGCTTGGTCCTCGCAACCCCAAATCCGGTTAATCCTAGAGTTCCGTTAACTAATTGTGGTACGGTCGCCAGTCAATTAACTAACTTGATAAAGGATGATCAAACCTCATATAAATATAAACACAAGGATTAAACCAACCAATAAAAAGAAACACTGAATCATATAAAAATTAGGTAAACATCAAAGGTATCAAAACATAAGATCCACCACACCGTAGGAATGAGTTTAGCTAATCATAATAACAAAAATCACTATACAAATCAAAGACATGTAACAATCCATAAAAGAGAACTAAAACCCGAACACCCTTTTGACGCGAAACGGTCTTCAAATCAATTGGGAGACGGTCCTTCACTCCAAGACTCTATCTTTCTCTCTATGAAACGACTGCTGTCCAAAAAGCTCTAGGAGAATGGCACCAATCACCCCCTTTTATTGGCATCATGAAAACCTAAGTAATTAGGCCTCTGAGAGACGAGCACGATCATGCTTAATGATGAGCACGACCGTGCTTAGAAAATGATGTCAACTCCAGCAGGCAAGCAAGGGCGTGCTGATCAGCACGGGCTCTTCTAATGAGCACGGTCGTGCTTAATGATGAGCACGGCCGTGCTCCTTTGCAATCTTCAGAACTCAGCCTTTTTATCCAAAAATTCCTCTAGAATTGTTGTTTTTTCTCCAAGTTAGATGATCCACTTCCATGGTGACAAATTCTACAATAATCATGTGAAATAATGTGAGTATCCACAATAATTTCCAAATAAATAACAAATCACACCTAATTTCCTAACAATAAAGTATACAAAATGGCAGTTTATCAACCTCCCCACACTTAAGGGTTGCTTGTCCTCAAGAAATAATCATGGCCTAAAAGAAATATGAGAAGATCAAAGAATCAAATATCAAGGGACCCTAAATCTTCAACAAGCAATGACAGATAATTTTAACTTTCAATATTTAAATGGAAAAAAAATAATAAGATTGCCCAATTAGAGGTTTAGGTTCCCTGAAATTAGACTTCTCAAAGAATAAGGGGTCACTCTTCTCCCAACTCTCAAACGTATATAAGGATAAAGACAATTATCACTCAGGTTTCCAAAAGAAAGCACAT
The DNA here is from genome assembly GCA_030762895.1 of Sophora flavescens. Classification (NCBI taxonomy): domain Eukaryota; kingdom Viridiplantae; phylum Streptophyta; class Magnoliopsida; order Fabales; family Fabaceae; genus Sophora; species Sophora flavescens. The sequence continues at coordinate 71,400,812 of CM061067.1, forward strand.
TGCCATAAGCTTTCTTATAGATCAAATCTCCACTAAAAGTTTACATGCACCTAGAATCAAGAGGTCTTTCATGGGTTGTAACGTGGCCATGGGAATGATGTCAGGTAGGAAAAAGAAAGAAAAGGGGTATGCAAAGGGTTAAAGGAAATCAAGAATTAAGCAAATAACCCTTAAAGCATAAATGGAACATTAGATATGAATTACTGAATAACACCATTCAACCCTTCTAAAGAATTTCACATTTTTCATGAATTTCCTTTTTCTTCTTCTTTCTTTCTTTCCCTTATTTATATATTTTTTTTCAATACAATCCACACTTATTTTCATCTCTCTTTCTTTTCAATTTTTCTTTTTACATCAAAGAGAGAGAAATTCCTAACAATAAATTTTTTCTGCCATCCATACATAAGCAATATCTCATTAAGACATTCAAAATCTAATTGCTCCATTTATGTTTCCAAGGTTACCACCAAACAATTTTTTTCTAAATTTATACTTGGGTACCAAGGAATATTTTTTTTATTTTTTTCTAAGGCTCAAAATGGGCAACTAATGGACATGGCAAAACAATATATCTGAAGGCCAGAAAAACACTTACAATTGCCTCAATCATATTCAACATGCATGCAAATCAAATTCGCCTTGAAATGGTCACAAAGCAAGTTCTAGAATGTACAAACTTGGGAAACATCACACAAACAAAGAGAGGGGTGAATATCATGATTTAGCACATACCCCTATAATGGTTCAACTCTCACATTTAGTAGCTCAATTCAATGAAAAGCAATCAAACAAGGAACCTCATACTAATTTTCAGTTTTCGAATGATAATCCCAATTCAATTTTAGTCATATGTCTGTCGATGCTATCAAAAGTGTTAATTGGGTCCCCTAATGATATGAGTTTCTAATTTTCCTTAAAAATATGGCACAGAATTATCACCCAAAAACATAATGCAATCATCACAGTCAACTAAGTGCACATGACAGATAAATCAAGTGAAATTATGTGCACCTAGTAAGGAAAAATTGAATTTCCCCTCCCCACACTTAAAATCTAGCATTGTCCTCAATGCAAAACAATAAAAGCATAAGTAACTTCCCCTCCCCACACTTAGAATCTAGCATTGTTCCCAATTTAAATAATTAAAAGCACAAGTAAGGAATAGAGAAAATTAACTAAGCTAGAAGGAAAGAGATAGAGACAGAGAACTTCCCAGTAATAGTTGGCATGACTGCATATTCAATTTTTTATACAATAGCGTAGCCGCTTGTGTACAAAAATGAATAAAAGAAAAATCAATGGGGAGGGCCAAAATGGCGCTGCATCATCTAGAGCATGGTCGCTAGCTGCTGGTCCTGCGAATCCATCCGCTGGTAAATGCCCTGAGTCACAGCCGTCAGCTGCTCGTCCTGTGCATCCATTCGCTGGTAAATACCCTGGATCTATGTCTCCTGAACTTCCAATCGAGCATAGACTCCTAGCTCGAGACTTCTAAGCGTGCAATGAGACCGTCCACAGCTGCCTGTGGTGGTGGGGGAGCAGGCTGGTCATCCTGGACATCTGCGACAGGCTCCTCCTTGGGGTGTGCATCATGGGCTGCTGCTAGCTCCTCCGAAGCGGCAACATGAGCGGCGACTCAAAGAACTCCACGTCGGTCACGCACTAAATCCCCGATGTGAATCAGCATCTTCTTATCAATGGTGAGCATAGGACACATCTGGTGTGCACGAGGATCAATGGCGCCCAAGCTAAGCGCCAGCTGAGTGATGTAGGATCCCACCAAGATGTATCACGTATGCCCCTCTCTCAGCCTCATGTCGATGTTCAGCCATGTCTGTAGAAAAATATGGCCGGCATTCAGTAGCCGTGTTTGAACCATACACCACAGGATGTACAGATCTGTCCTCGAGACCACGCCCTACGTGGAATAGCGTCCTGTGATGGAGTGGGCAAGCCAGCGGTGAATCACACGCAATGGGATGTCAGTGATAGTGGAGGCTTTCGACATCTGAGGGTTATAGTGCATATCCCCACCGGTGATCGAGGCCCACATGACCGCATCTAAGAACTATGCTGGAGGCTCCAACAATCCTCCTGCAGTGATCGATCAGATCGAGTCTCAGCACGCAAGCCGATGTGGATGTTGAACTCGGTCAGAGTCAACTCCCTCTGCACTCCATGAATCTAAAAGTAACAAGGGGCTCCTCCTCATCATCGTCGTAAACATAGCTCAATGTGGAGAGAAACTCCAGGGTGGGCTGCCGATAAGCAGGACGGGTGATCGATCCAATGTGCTCCCACCCAATGTGCCTAATCAGCTGCTGGACACGGGGAGCGAGCCCGTCAGCGGTCAATATGTCCATGTCAAGCCTCCTAGTCGAGACGAACTCGAAAGGAGCTAGCTTGTGAAACCTCTGAATATGCTCAGGTCGCTGGAACTGAAGATACTCATCCTGAAGAGGTGGTGGAGGCTGAGCATCCTGACGGGCGCGTTTAGGAGGCATAGTCCTGAAAATCAAACAAAAAGCACATTAGTGCCACGAAAAATGAATACAAACAGTTCCGGCACCAACTCAGCATCATAAACAAGAAGCAGTATAATCGATGCATGCACTCTCTCTTTTATTTTATTTTATTTTAATTTTTTTTATTCTGGAAAAATAGCGAGCATGGCCTTGCTAACAAGGAGCACGGCCGTGCTCACTGATACTGGGCATTTCTGCAGGTGATGAACAACATGGTCGTGCTTAATGATAAGCACGACCGTGCTCAATATAAAAGCCTAGAAACTGCAGATTATGAATAGGACGATCGTGCTTAATGATGAGCACGGTCGTGCTCAGTGTTGGAGTCTAGAAAAATGCAGAAACAGACATCAAAATGCGCAACAAAAATCACCCAAACAGGATACATGCATACAGAAACCTCAATGAGGGGCAAATATCATGAAAAACTACGCATATTCCTTAGGTATATAAACAACAAAATGACATCCAAATCACATTACTAATCACTCACTAAAACAGGGATATGAATAAGAAAATACCAGATTCAAGTGAGATATTACCTGGATCAAGTGAAGTGAAGAGCAACAAATCTGATGAAGGGGTGGATCTATGATGGTTGTGGCGTTGAGGGCTGAGGAAGGGGCAGAGCAAAGTGAGCACGGGTTCAAAATGAACCCTAGCCCGTTCTCTGGCCCACTTTTATTTTCTTGAAAATCGTAGCTGAGCACGACCGTGCTTAATTTTTAATTTTTAATTCAAAAATGTTTTTAAAATTTTTTTTATTCAAAAAGAACTAAAACAGAAGCAGACTCCTAACTAGACTTATTGACACTATTTATTTTTTATTTTTTTTTATTTTTTTATGACCAAAAAAAAATATTTGCAAACTTTGGAAAAGAAAAGCAAAGAGAAGGGTTTAGAAATTGTTATCTCAAGAGGATTCCTTCTCTTTCTCCTCCGCCTTTGGTTCTCCTTCCGGATTTCCTTCCAATGCTAGCTTAGCAAGCCTAGCTTCTTCAATCTTTAGATATGCATAATCATTCGCTGCTTCACCTTCTACCAAGTAAATCTCACACCATCTGTCTCTCTCCTCTTCAGTATAGCGCTCTATCTCTGGGAATGGGATCTGGTCTGGTCTCCTGATTTTCCTGTCAACCATGTCATGATAGCACTTACGCCCAGCACTGTACCCACGTGGGTGTTCTCCTGCCCTCCGCTCAATATCTCGAAGGGTCTCAACCCGGGCATACTCATTTGCGTCCCGACAAAAATCTAAGCGAGATGGAATGTATCCGGGGTAGAAATTGGTAGCAATCTTCTCCCTTTATTCTTTAGTCAAACCTTCAACTTCCAGGAATGGTACAGCCTGTCTCGGATTGAATCCTTGATGTGTTGAAACTCGGGATGATCCGGGGCGATTGAGAATGACATATTTTTTTTTCTTTACAAATAAAATTTGGTCAGTATTGATAATCAAGATTAAAATCAAAATAATAAAATAAAACGAAAATAAAGAGAACAAAAGGGGAACAAAAAGGAACCAAATAATGCACTCACTCACTGTAGCATACAGAAAGCATGGAAAACATGAAGAACGTACCTTTTGAGAGTTGGAGAAAAAACACTTGAGGGAAAGGGGCGAGGGGCTGACAGAGCAACAGATAAGGAGGAGAAGGTGAGAGCGTGGTTAATCCTAATCCGCGCTCTGCCTGTCCTCCTTTATTTGTAATTCAAATCAGTAAAGGAGCACGGTCGTGCTCAATGTTAAGCACGACCGTGCTCAGCCCCATTTTACTTTTTCAAATCCGCAAGTCAGTACGATCGTGCTGAACTTTGTGCACGACCGTGCTCAATTCAGCGCTTACAAAAGTGAGCGTTAGCGAAAATTGGACACAGGTGTGTCCCTAATAGACACAACTGTGTCTGCCCCAGCATTTTTTTATTTATTTTTAAACGAACCAATATCCCCACACTTAATTCAATTCTTAAAAATTAAATTAAGAAAAAAAATTGAGAAGGATCCAACTACTAAATAAACAGTTAATAAAAGGATATAGGAAGAAACACAGGTTGCCTCCTGCGAAGCTCTTGTTTAACGTTGCGAGCCTGACGGTTGTCCCCGAGAGGGGTGTTATTCCAAGTTCACTGTGTGGCGCTCAGGTACCACGCCATCCTCATAATGCTTCACTCTCTACCCATTAGCCTTGAAGGTTTCTTTCCCATCTCTGGTTACATCAAGCACGCCATATGGGAAGATTTTGTAACTTCATAAGGGTCAATCCACCTAGACTTCAGTTTTCCTGGAAACAAGTGAAGTCGTGAGTTAAAAATTAGGACTTTACTACCAACATGAAACTCACGCTTTTGAATGTGCTTGTCGTGCCACTTTTTAGTGCGCTTTTTGTATAGTTTGACATTTTCATATGCCTCAAGACGGAACTCATCCATCTCATTAAGCTGTAATAAGCGCTTTTCACCTGCAAGATGTATATCAAAATTCAAAAATTTCAAGACCCAGTAAGCCTTATGCTCTAACTCAACAGGTAAGTGACATGCTTTTCCAAAAACCAATCTATAGGGGGACATGTCAATTGGGAGTTTTAAATGCAGTTCTATATGCCCATAATGCATCATCAAGTTTCAAAGACCAATCTTTTCTAGAACTGTTAACTGTTCTTTCCAAAATTTTCTTTAACTCCTTATTGGAAACCTCAACTTACCCACTAGTTTGTGGGTGGTAAAGGGTGGCTACCTTATGAGTGACACCATATTTTGTCAAAAGATTATCAAATTGTTTATTACAAAAATGGGTGCCACCATCACTAATGATTGCTCTAAGAGTGCCAAATCTTGTAAAAATGTTTTTCTTTAAAAACTTTACAACTCCTTTAGCATCATTAGTGGGTAAATCTACTGCTTCCACCCATTTTGAGATATAATCCATGGCAACCAGAAGATATTCATTTGAAAAAGATTTGGGAAAATGTCCCATGAAATCAATGCCCCAAACATCAAATAATTCAGAAACCAAAATATTGTTTAGAGGCATATCAGGTTTTCTAGAAATATTCCCACTCCTCTGACACCTATCATAAGATTTCACAAAATTGTATGCATCCTTAAAAAGAGTGGGCCAATAAAAACCACATTGAAGAACCTTTTGAGCTGTCCTAGTTGGGCCAACTTCCCTAGAATGGCAGTGCTCTAAAATAGCATGTGTCTCTACCTCAGGAATACATCTCCTAATAATTTTATCACTACATACCTTAAGCAGATAAGGTTCTTCCCACAAATAATACTTAACATCATAAAGAAATTCCTTACGTTGAGCATATTAAAGGTTGGGGGGAAGTTTATTACTTGCCTTGTAGTTGACAAAATCTACATACCAGGGAAGTTTGGAAATTGAAAATAATTGCTCATCAGGAAAAATCTCCTTTATGGCCTCTTCTACTTGTGGTCTAACAGAAGCATCCACCCTTGAGAGATGGTCCGCCACTGAATTCTCCACACCCCGCTTGTCTCTAATTTCCACATCAAACTCTAGTAACAACAGCACCCATCTGATCAATCTTGGCATGGCATCCTATTTGGCAAGCAAATGTCTAATAACAGAATGGTCAGTATAAACAACAACCTTAGACATAACCAAATAAGGACGAAATTTATCAAAAGCAAATACTACTACTAGCAACTCTTTTTCTGTAGTTATATAATTCTTTTGTGCTTCATCAAGAGTTGTACTAGCATAGTAAATGGTTTGAAAAATTTTATCCTTTCGTTGGCCTAAAACAGCACCTACTACCATATCACTAGCATCACACATAAGCTCAAATGGCATAGACCAATCAGGAGCAACAACAACAGGTGCATCAATCAATTTAGCCTTCAAAATTTTAAAGGCTTCTAAACAGGCATCAGAAAATTCAAATGGGGCATCTTTCAGTAAAAGATTAGAAAGAGGTTTTGTAATTTTTGAAAAACCCTTGTATAAACCTCCTATAAAAACCAGCATGCCCCAAGAAACTTCTAATAGCCTTAACAGAGTTAGGAGGTGGCAATTTGGCAATTACCTCAACCTTTGCGGGGTCAACCTCAATACCCTTATGGGAAACCTTATGCCCCAAAACAATACAATCAGTTACCATGAATTGACATTTTTCCCAATTAAGAACCAAACTGGTATCTTTACACCTTTTCAAAACCACCCCCAAATTATGCAAACAATTATCAAATGAGGACCTATAAACAGAAAAATCATCCATGAATATTTCAATGCAATTCTCTAATATATCAGAAAATATGGCCATCATGCATCTTTGAAAACAAGCAGGAGCATTGCACAAACCAAAAGGCATCCGTATGTATGCAAAAGTACCATATGGGCAAGTAAAAGTGGTTTTCTCTTGATCTTCAAAAGCCATAGGTATTTGCATATATCCGGAGTACCCATCCAAGCAACAATAAAATTCACAACCAGATAATTTCTCAAGCATTTGGTCAATAAAAGGAATGGGAAGTGATCTTTCCTAGTGGCCTCATTTAATTTTCTATAATCTATACACATACGCCACCCTGTTACCTCCCTAACAGCTATCAATTCCTTCTTGTCATTCTCCATGACAGCAGTTCCTCCCTTTTTAGGGACAACCTGCATCGGACTAACCCAAGGACTATAAAAAATATGATAAATAATACTCGCATCAAGCAACTTAAATACCTCCTTTTTCACCACTTCCTTTAAATTTGGGTTGAGCCTTCTTTGAGGTTGCACCTTGGGTCTGTGTTCCACCTCCATATGTATCCTATGGGTGCAGATTGAGGGACTAATATCCTTAATATCATGAATGGTCCACCCAAAGGCCTCCTTATTATCTCTCAAAACTCGCAAGAGTTTATCCTCCATAGAACCTGTCAAAGAGGAAGAAACTATTACTGGCAATGAAGAAGGAGGAGATAAAAATGCATATTTAAGTTCTGGGGGTTCTTCAATTGATGATTTTGGCTTTTGTGAACCACGTCCCTCAAGAACTTCAAATTGCTTGGTCCCTCTCCATCTTTCTTGGGCAATCCCTGCCTCTAGTGCCATTATCTCATCTATCAACTCCTCAGAATCCACAAGTTCATCCTTTTTGAAAAACAAAATTTTCTGAAGGGTGTCCTCCAGCAATTGCTGTTGAGAATGAGAATATATTGGTGTATATGTACTATCCAAGGCATTTATAAAATTACATGAATTAAAAATGGAAAGAAATTTCAAAGAATCAAAAACTTTAAAAACCAATTCCTTATCATTAAGCCTTAAAGTAAGCTTCCCTTGGTGCACATTAATGATGGTCCTACCAGTGACAAAAAATGGCCTCCCCAAAATTATGGGAACCTCTTCATCTTCCTCCATGTCGAGCACTATGAAATCAGTCGGAAAGATAAACTTGTCAACCTTGACAAGAACATCCTCTACAATACCTCTGGGATAGGTAATGGATCTATCTGCAAGATGCAATGAAACAATGGTGGGCTTTGGCTCTTGCATTCCTAACCTGCGGAAAACAGACAAAGGCATCGAGTTAATACTGGCAAATAAATCACATAAAGATTTTTCAAAATAAGAAGTACCAATAGATCAAGGAATAGTAAAACTCCCTGGATCTTTAAGTTTAGGTGGCAAATTCTTGAGGAGGATAGCAGAGCATTCTTCATTAAGCCTCACTGTAGCAAACTCACCCAATTTCTTTTTATTACCCAAAATCTCCTTAAGGAATTTAGCATATTAGGGCATCTGAGAAATGGCCTCCCCGAATGGGATATTCACATGGAGTTGCTTCAACATATCCAAGAACCTGGTGAACTAGGGGTCTTGTTGGCTAAACCTATGAGGAAAAGGAATGGTTGACTTGGGAGATGACACAAGAACTTCCTTCACTAGATCTTTCTCACTTACCTTATCCTTTAGGTTCCCTTCAATAGAAACCTCCTTGGTTTTTAACTTATTCTCTTCTTCGTGGGGAACCTCTATCCTTTTTCCACTTAAAAGGGTAATCACCTTAGCATGCTCATTTGGATTCTTCTCTGGTTGACTAGGCAGTGCCCCTTTTTCTCTTTGTGTCATCAATGTTACCAAAGTAGACACCTGATTCTCCAAAGTCTTAAACCTCTCATCACTTTTTTCTATATGTTTCATCACTGTATCATAGAGATTAGGCCTCCGTTCCTCTTGTCTCGGGCCTTGATTTTTCAAATGAGGTGGCCTGTAAAGAATATTCTGGTTCTGACTTCCATATGAGAGATTTGGATTTTGCTTATAATCGGGATTGTAGTGATTTGAATAAGGATCATTGTTACCTCGATTAGGATTACCCACATAATTTGCTTCTTCTTCAGCCACAAAAGGGTTGCTTGCTTGGCACTCTGTACTTTCATGTCCCTCCTAGTCACAAAGATCGCAAATAACAGGAGGTGGAGCAGTTTGAGTTATCAACTGAGTCCGTGTCTGCATCATTGCCTCCATCTGCTTTGAAAGAGCCTCCAATTTGTTTTCCAATGCGGCGTTAGCATCCACTTTGTAGGCTCCAACTTGTAAAAGTGTAGGTTGCCTCTTGTTCACATACCTATCACTAGATGGCCATTGCTAACTAGAAGTCATATGTTCTATCAACTCATAAGCTGCCTGTGGCCTCTTATTCCATATACTACTTCCCGCTGCTACATCAATCATACTCTTATTTGATGAAGATAGCTCATTATAGAATGCTTGGACTAACTGCCAGACAGGAAAGCCATGATGGGGGCATTTTTTCAACAACTCTTGAAATCGCTCCCATGCCTCATACAGAGATTCCAGTTCAACCTGCACAAAAAAAGTGATGTCATTATATAGTTTGGCAGATTTAGCAGGTGGAAAATACTTATCCATAAATTTAGAAGAGAGTTGGTCCCAAGTGGTTATGGAAGCGGACGGCAAGGACTTTAGCCAAAGTTTGGCCCTATCCCTTAAAGAAAAGGGAAACAGTCGAAGCCTAAAAGCATCATTTGAGACACCATTATGTTTGATGGTGTTATAAATCTCAAGAAAATCAGCAAGATGATCATGGGGATCTTCACTTGGACCCCCATTGAACTAAATTGCATTCTGCAACATAGAGATCAAAGTTGGCGTGATCTCAAAGTTGTTGGCCTCAATGTTAGGCCTAGTAATACTCCCTGTAGCATTTGTGATGGAAAGACGAGCAAAGTCCAACATCATCCTGTTATCCTCTTGAGCCATGGTTCTCCTTTCTCTAGCTTGCTTTCTGCTTCTGCCGGCAGTTCTTTCTACTTCAGGATTATACTGCAAGTCAGGAGTTTGGGAAAGCGGTAGCATACAAGGAAGTAAATCAAAATAAAATAAAATAAAATGGCGTCTAAATTAACTAGGATTTAATCTCCCTAATATTGTCAAAAATAATCCCCGATAATGGCGCCAAAAACTTGTTCCGCTAAAACTACACTTAAGGGCAAGTGTATCCTATCGCAAAAGTAATATAGGAGTATTTAGGACTCCAAGTATCAAACCCACAGGGACTGTTGACAAGTACTAGTTTAATTACTTCCTTATGTTATCTAGACAATCGAATTGGTAGAAAACAAAGAAATAAAAATAAATAAGATTGTTAAAGATTAAGAAAGATAAGAAGTCACCAAGAAAGATAAGAATCACGAAGAAAGGTTCAATTATGGAAGGCCTAGGGTGCCCGGTTTCACTTATGTCATTACCTATGATATTACCCAATTTCTCAATGAACCATGTTTCTTATTGATTGCCAATCACTTGCTCTAAAACTATTAATACCCAATGATCATGCAATATTAATATTATTTCTCCTAATCAGTTACCCCCAATGGTCATGCAAGGCAAATAGTTAAAAGAAGCATAATGAATCGGCAAGCTTTGTTAATACAATAACTGATTAAAAATAGGGGATTGCGCTTGGTCCACGTAACCCCAAATCCGGTTAATCCTAGAGTTCCGTTAACTAATTGTGGTACGGTCGCCAGTCAATTAACTAACTTGATAAAGGATGATCAAACCTCATATAAATATAAACACAACGATTAAACCAACCAATAGAAAGAAACACTGAATCATATAAAAATTAGGCAAACATCAAAGGTATCAAAACATAAGATCCACCATACCCTATGAATGAGTTTAGCTACTCATAGTAACAAAAATCATTATACTAATCAAAGACATGTAACAATCCATAAAAGAGAAAAAGAAAACTAAAACCCAAACACCCTTTTGACGCGAAGCGGTCTTCAAATCAATTGGGAGACGGTCCTTCACTCCAAGACTCTATCTTTCTCTCTATGAAACGATTATTGTCCAAAAAGCTCTAGGAGAATGGCACCAATCACCCCTTTTTGTTGGCAGCGTGAAAACCTAAGTAATTGGGCCTCTGAGACACGAGCACGGTCGTGCTTAACTAGAACGGCGTCAAACCGTGCTAAAACTGAGAAAGTCGGCAAAGCCTTGCTGATGAGCATGATCGTGCTTAATGATGAGCACGGTCGTGCTCCTTTGCAATCTTCAGAACTCAGCCTTTTATCCAAAAATTCCTCCAGAATTGTTGCTTTTTCTCCAAGTTAGATGTTCCACTGCCATGGTGACAAATTCTAGAGTAATCATGGGAAATAGGGTGAGTATCCACAATAATTTTCAAATAAATAACAAATCACACCTAATTTCCCAACAATAAAGTATACAAAATGGTAGTTTATCAACCTACAATCCCCATATCATCATTGGTACCACTAAGTAGTCGCCAATGTGATATTGACATTGTCGATTACTCGCTCACTAGTAGGGTTTAGGTCGCCATATGCCATTATCGTAAAATATACTACATAGCCATTTCCGACGATAGCTGTTTTCTTTCTCCCACCTGACACAAATGTAGCTACAATTGGTACCTCAAAACTAAGCTTCTCCTTCCCTTATGCTTGCTGCTGCGTGCGGTTCTACAGGCTCCGGAAATTCGTTGAACACATTTACATGAAGCAAGTGTTATGTGTAACACCCCATTTTTTTGTTTTTTTAAATATTGGTAGAATTTTAATTGTTTATATTTTTATCTAAGACTTATAAAATTATTTTGGATAAAAAAATCATAACTATACTCTACCTTATAGTAGCAGGTTACGGTAAAAATTTAGGTTTAAAATTCAGACAGAACCCGGTCTGCGTTTTCACTGATAGTAAAATTTTACTAATCAGAAAACCTAATTTTGACCCGAGAACGAAACAGCTTAGATTCTTATCATTTTTCCAAAGATATGGACTTTTTGAAAAATTTTGAAATAAAAATAAAGTATTATACTTTATTCGGGCGTATTATTAACAATCGGGTAAACGACGGAGCCGGATATGGAACTGTAGAGACCCGTTAAGAGATGAGGACAATGAGTCATGGATGACTCATAGAAGATGAGTCACCATGGTGAGTCATGACCATGACTCACCAAGCAATGATGGAGTTTCAAAATTTTGGCTAACCTCCTTAGTAAAATGACTAAAATGCCCTTAAGCTTTCATGAAAATTCCAAGTTTGTCCCAACAAATCTTGGCCATCCTACCCCTTAGTGATACACGGACACCCCCCTAAAAACACTAAATCCATGTTCATTTTCACTTCACTTGTTCATTTTCTCTCATAAAAACTCTAAGTTCATCATCAAAATTTCTAAAGGAACTCCAAGTTTTGGTTAATTTCTTCAAGTTCTAGAGGTACAGTATTATGATCCATGATCATAACTCCTCTTCTCTTCACAAGTTTCTTTCTTATTTCCATGTTTTGTTCAAGTTCCATTTTCATGAGATTTTAGGTTTAAATCATGGAAAATTATAGAAATGGAATTTGTAAGTTATGGCAATTTTCCTATGCTATCTAAGACTCTAGGATCATGTATCCAAGAGCTTAAAAAAAATGGAAAACCCTAGCCCTTTTATTTGGTCTTGGTCGAACCCTATACAAATGGGTTAAGTAGGTTTTCTTCATTTTTTAACTAGTTTTCTTGTTGATTGTTCTTGGCTAGGTTTGTGTGAAAAATCGTGAGGCCCTAGGTGAACAACACCATCTTATTGTTTGATTTTTCAAGTGATCAAAAAGGTATGGGGGAGATTACCATCATCCTACCTTAGGGTAGATATGTTGGTGGTTTAATTAATGTGAATATGGTCTTGTAAATCCTAAGTGTGAAAGTTGTGTATTTATTTGGTTACATGTGTGTGATCCCCTTGGAGGACTTGATTTGATGCTTGGTTGTGGTATAGCATGTCATATTTTTTTTGGTTCCAATGATCTCAAGTTGGAACCTTGATTGTTGTTTATTTGATTTGATAAAAAAAATTGCCTAATATGATTACTTTTGGGTCATTCGGTCATAATTGGTTGAGGGGGTACCATGTTGATTTAATTTGTTTGAATAATTATTTTAGGGATTGAATGAGTATATAAGAGTATAGAAATTGGTTTAAATTGAATTGGTTGAATATATTGAAAGTTGTGAATTTTTGAAGGTATAAGGACTAATATGAAAATTCTGATAATTTCAGGGATTGTTCTGAAAATTATATTTTTAAGTAAATTGATTGTAGCCCTTGATGATATAAGATCATAGAAATTGGTTTGATGTTATTTGGACTAATACATAAAAATATATAAGCTTTTTACTAAATAATGACATTTTTGTAAACATTGTAAAATATGGGGCAGAAACGTAATTTCTGGAATTTTCATGGTGACTGAAATATATTTTATGAGATGAAACTATAGAAGTTGGTTTGGTGTGGTTTGAAGTTATAGATAAAAAGTTATAAGGTTCTATGTGATTTTAAGTAAATAACGATCTTTTTGCAAATAAGGAAAGTTTAGGGGCTAAACTGTAATATTTTAAAATATATGATGGTTGGACAGCTAGAGACTGTTTTCATACCTAACTAAGTGTCCTAAGACTCTAAAATGAGTTTTGGACCGTTAGGATTTAAAATCGTTGAAAAAGAAATTACGCGATTTTCGAACTTAACGACATTCGGTCGAATTTTAGGGTTTTCGAGCAAACTGTAATATAAAGTTTAAAATCGGTATTTTAATACCTCAACATAGGTATGGTAACTTAGGAAAGTGAAAGATTTGAGAAAAATGATTATATTTTCGAAAATACGGAATTTAAGTTGAAATACAATAAAAAGCGGTAAAACTGTATTTTAAGAGTTTCGACGTTTTTCAAGAAACTGTTTTCGAGGAATTTAGTACTTATGTACTTTTGGTGGAATTTGATTTCAAAATGATTGGTTTTAACCAAAGGTTTTGGGTTTTAAGACAAAAAGGATTTTAGTCCATGAGGACGAGCATTTACGGTAAAATGCAAGAAACATAAATCATGAATGACTTAATGAAAACTCGAACTTAATAACTTATGATGTGGGGTGGAACAAGACCTTATGTCATAAAGTATGGATAATTCATTATCCATATCTCCATAAAATTTAATGGACTCGGAATTATTTGTTTTCTTGGAAGCCAAGAAAAAGGCTCAACTAGAAAAGTGCAGAGAAATAAATAATTGGACTTGTGATCCAATCTCATAATGTGTTAGGACTTTTAATCAAGTACTTTAAGAAATCTTTGCACAAAGATGAAAGGTTACTTGAGAACTTTAGCTCGATGTTAAGTACCGGTGATTCGGACATAAGAACATCTAGCGTCTGAGAAAGCACGTTGAAAGGATTCCGATGGAATCAAAAGGTCATCCAGTGGATGGATGAGAAGAACGCATTTCTGGCAAATTTTTGCCTAAACACACAGTGAAACTATGTTCTGTAAGGCCATTGTGTCTAGGAAATTGAGCTAACACTTTAATGTGGGTGCAAAATCCATAGTGACGATCTGGTTGATGCTCGGGGATGTCGAGGTATGAAATACTCATATAGGCCCAGTTGGTAGCTCATCTGTGGCATGGTGATCTTGCAACACACCGACATACTCGACTAGAAGCTACGTGTTTTCTGGTAGTGTAGGATGTTCCCGAAAAAGCCTATGTGCACATTGCTGACTGTTGACGCATTTTTACCCAAGGCTGGTGTAATCCGCAACAATCCTCCGAACCACTCTCTCCGACTGTTTGTTAAAACCATGGTATAGGAATCAGAGGTCATTCCTCGAGTCTTAGATGTCTCCTATCTAGGAAAATGTTGCCCTGTGATTATGTTTCTATGAAACATTATTTTCTGATATGAATGATGATATGATTGTATGTTGATAGTTGTACGCACATGTGTGTCGTACCACTGCATATCTGCGTTATGTGTATGATGAATGGGGATCTCACCTCATTTCTGTATTTTCTGGTTTTTTGTTCTATTTTACGTTCGGCCAAGATGACGACATCACTGTTTCTCTAACACACCCAGCTGGAGTTTAAGATGACATGAATACATGGACACAATTTCAACGGCTTTAGTATAGTGTACGTGAGGAGTATACCCACGGCGTGATGGTGTATCAACCATGACTGTTATAGTTACGTGGGGATGACATTCCGTCATTGTTTTGTATTGGCCAGCATGATAAGTCTTGTGTCTATGTTATATTTTGTGGAGTTGCATCTCCAATACTGTTATTATTATTATAACCATATTTCCAGCTTGTGGTTAATTTACTGAAGTTAGTATTTCCACCCATTTCTGGATATGTATGTTTATGACTATTAGTACTTGGACTATGGCCATGAATAGCAAGTTCGAATACATCTTAAGAGTAGATATATTGATTAGCATTTGAGATAGAAATATACCGATCATTAAGTCTTGCATAACCAATTACGCCTTACACCGATACAAATGCGTGAATGATTCAAGGGGGCTGCTACTTACACATTTACATATGGGCATCCACCCGCACACAACTTTGAAATTATATTTTATTACTAAATTACTCTTAATAAACCTATCTACTTCAATTACTTGGTAAAAATCACCAGCCACTCTCTCTCCCTCATCCCCCTCCTCTCTCTCTCTCATCTCGCTCCAGCATAAAGAGGATTTTGATAACCAGAAATTGAGATTTGACGCATTGCCTAGGTCACAGTGTTGTGTATATAGAGCTAACCTTGTATTCATATTGTGGTTCAATCATATAGAGGATATAATAACATGCCACTTTGGCATGAGAAAGGTTAACATAATTGTACCCATTTGCAAGAAAACAGATATGAGCTTCACAGAGAGCTTCCGGTGGTAATCAAATAAAATCAAACTATTTAAATATTTGTTTTTGTTCAATTAATTGGACCAGAAACCCTTTTAATCGTAAACAAAAATTCTTGATTACCAATGCAAGGGGGACCTTCCGTCATTATCAGAAACATCAGGGTCAGTGTTCCATTTTGAAACAACGTGGTAAAGGAAAGCCGTCTGACCATATTGAGCAGCAACATGTGTTGTCTGCATCCAATTTCTTATAATTAGTAAAATCAACATTTATAGTGGCACTCGCATGCTTCAAGTGAGAGGAGAAGCATAAACTGCCAATTTGGCATAAGTAACCAGATACAGATGAGCAAGTGTAAGGGATGCATAATAAAATTGACAGCTTGAATGATTATTTTATGCGGTAAATATTATCTTTCGCTTATGAATTATTCGATGTGCATTGATGTGTTTGCATTGCTATGAACAACTAATAGTTATAACTTCCTGTAGTAGGGTGAACCTCAAGCAACGAGGAAAGGGGCGGCGAACTGCGAGATGGAGGGATGGATGCGATGGATGCAGTTTCACGTTTTCAGGAGCAAGAATAATGGCAGCAACTACAAGGTGATGAATAAACGAAACAGAGGAAGAAGAAGGAAATAGGAGTGGGCACTGGGCATTCAAACCAAAATGGGATCAACTGCTTCATTCATGGTCCTGTTGCTACTCTTCTGGTGTTTTATTTGACGATATAAGAGGTGTTTTCTTGATGTGTAGTTAGTTTCTTTATGGCTAAATTAGTAGTCTGGTCTTTATCTTTATTTTAGTTTTTCTTTTGGTTCCTTATCTTCTTTTTCTGTCGTTTTGGTTATTTATTTTTTATTTAATTTTTATTTTGGTCTATTCCGTCAATTTTTGCACTGACGGCATTAGGTATCCGCTGTGAGCCGTCGGAAATCGCCGCTGGAATCTGGGGTTTTAGAGAGAGAAAATCTCGTTTTCTCTCTCTCCCCCCTTTCTTCCTTCTTCCTCCTCTTCCTCCTTCCTTCTCCCTCCTTCCTCCTTCTCCCTTTCTCCTCCTTCTCCCTTTCTCCTCCTTCTTTCTCCATGAAATAGTGACAACATCAATGGGATTTAAGGAAGAGGGGAGGAAGGAGGAAGAAGGAAGGGGAGGAAGAAGGAAGTAAGAAGAAGGAAGAAGGGATTTTCTCTCTCTAAAACCCGCATTTCGGGGGCGGTTAAGGCGACGGCGGTGTTCCGACGACTTATCGCGCGACCGACTGGAATGGATCAAAATAGGCTAACGGTTGAAAAATAAGGGACCAAAACGACAAAAAAAAAAAAAGATAAGGAACCAAAATAAAAACTAAAATAAAGATAAGGGGCCAAAATAAGAATTTAGCCTTTTCTTTATTTATTCCAATGTAAAGAAAAAAATCCCCTTGAATACTAACTCTAAGAATTAGACCAAAGTTGTTAAGTTAAATATAATTATGATTATTGAAAGAAAAAAAATTAGGATTTAATATTGTGGTACATCGTCCATGTAAAAAAAAAAATCATTATCAATCGATCATCTATATATTGCCACATCATTAAAAAAATTGACTTCCATAATAATCACCATAAAAATCACTCAATTAAATGTTGATATGTAATTGATTGAAAATGTAAGAATTTTATATTCACAATACACCAAAATTATACTATAAGATTAAGTGAATACATTACAAACTAACTTCATAACTTTGGTCGTTTGATATTTTGGTACATATATAAATCCCTAAACTTTTTAAACTGTAAAACTATTTAAAAAAATAAATTAACGTAGATAACATGGGTTTTGCACTTGACCTACCGTATTTTATTTTAAATTGAGATTGATATTTCTACAAACACAAAACATATCCATCATATAAAAAGTTATTAATTATATCAAACAGGATCCACTTTTCTATTGCATGTCAACAATTTTGATCTTACAGTTGACTTTAAACTACTTTATCTCGTTTTCACTTTAATTATTTCATCAATCTTGTATTGCTTGTCCTTTAATGTTGAATCTTACGCAGAGCTTTTTTTTTTTTTAAAAGAAAATTTACTGCAATTCATTAATAATCAAAGAGACAATACATGATATTTAGAAAAGAAATGAGGACTAGTATAAGAAATAACCACCCTAATTAGACTACGAACAACCATTTTGGCTTCTCTGCTAGTGAATTCAACATCAGAGATTTGAAACAAAAAGGAAAGTAACTGTTTGCAAGATAAATTCCGGTTTGTGAACCCGGATAAGGTTTTTGAGTGAAGGAACTACACTCAGATGACCCAAATCCCAACAGTTCCAACTAAGGATCCACATTATTCCTAGTAGGCCCGGGAACCAGGGCCTACGGATAAAAAAATGATTGAAACAATCAAGGGTACCATTGCTAGAGCTTGCCACCTGCTTTTCTGCCTCCGGTTTACTTTCCAATTCATCAACAGCCATTAATGAAGAATCTAGAGAGTTAATTACCATACTTTTTTGCTGCACGTTCATGGCATTGATTCCTCCCACAAAGGAAACTTCAGCTACACCCCTTGCCACCAAATCCCGATTTCCACTCTCCACATTAACGTCCATGCGAGATCCCTGCAACAATACGTTAACATCATCATTTGAATTTGACTTCACCGGATTCACGTTTGAATTTGAATCCCGATAATCTTTCGTAGCACCAGTTGTTAGAAAAGAAGTATGGATCTGCAACAAAAAAGAAGAAAATAATGGTATTGTGCAATCTCCAACGTGTGAGGACACTAGGCTTTAGATCTCATCGTAGAGTGGATGCAATAAGGGAGATCGAACTCGCACTCTTTACTGAACAATAGTCTCCTTAACTCTCTCTCCGCATAAGGGATATCGAAGTCGAACTCGCACCCCCAAGGATTGCTAGAAGCGCTACTACCGCTACACTGTACAGCAAACTTGTGATAAGTTAACATCATGATATGTATTTATTTGACTGTTGATAACATTTAATATTTTATGAATTTTGAAAATCTCTCACAATCCCCCACCATTTTTAAAATAAATACAAATCCCATTATTCGGAAATCAAATGCTTTCAAACAAAGGTATCTTGGGGATTTGAACATTTGCTTAGTAAGCCATGGGTTTCACTCATCCCCGAATAAAATGGTAGACAAGCTTTGAATCAAATATTCATTAGAACAAGCGTGAATGACTTACACATGAAATCTCGGTACCATTAAACGATGTGGTAGTATGACACATTTGGTAAGGCCTTGTGTCATGTATCCTTTTCATGAGAGCTTACAGAGTCAAGCCCAACTCTAAGAAGCGGCCACACTTCACTCTCACATAGGTGGACTTTACCAGAAGCACTCCCGTAAGTTGGGCACCTCAACACAAATATGTTATAGGTCCATTAAGAGCAAAAACTCACCCTTTTCTTTTATGTCCTTATGGTTTCCAAGTACTTTTAAACCTTGGGATGCATCTGTGTACTTTGGCCCATTGAACTCAAGACTTGATGCTACTCAAGTGTGAGTCGGGTTTCCACCATTGGTGATCATGTAGATATGGGCTTGAGTCTCATCCCTAATGATGTTTTCAATACCATATCCCTTGTCAGTCCTTTCATCAAAGGATCTGCAAGATTCCTCTCTGTTTTCACAAATACTATGGATATTACTCCATTTGTAATCAAATCTTTTACATAGCTATGTCTTAGCCCAATGTGCATGGACTTTCCATTATAAACCTGGCTATATGCCTTTGATAGTGTTGATTGACTATCACAATGTATGGATATTGGTGCTATTGGCTTTGGCCAAATTGGTATCTCATACATCAAATTTTTAAGCCATTCAGCTTCTTTGCTTCCTGCTGCCAATGCTATGAATTCTGCAGCCATGGTGGAGTCAGCAATGCAAGTTTGTTTCTTGGATCCCCAAAAAATAGCACCCCCACCAAGTGTGAAGACCCAACCACTTGTTGAAGCATGATCTTCTGTATAAGTCACTCAACTGGCATCCATGTAACCTTCTAATACTGAAGGATACCCATTATAGTTCAAACTATAATTCATTGTCCCCTTCAAGTATTTCAATACTCTTCGGACAGCATGCCAATGGTCTTTGCTTGGATTACTTGTATACCTACTTAGTCTCCCTACAGCATATGCAATGTCTGGTCTAGTACATGTCATGACATACATTAAACATCCAATTACTTTTGAGTATTCAAGTTGTACTACTGGACAACCTTTATTTGGTACTAAATTAGTGTTATGATCAAAGGGAGTAACAACAGATTGACAATCAAATTCATTAAATTTCTTTAACACATTTTCTATATAATGAGATTGGTACAAACCTATGTTCTCACCATCTCTTATTATTCTAATCCCTAGTATCACATCGGTTTCCCCTAAGTCTTTCATATCAAAATTACTAGAGAGGAAACTCTTAGTTTTTTCAACCTCATCTAGATCAGTACCAAATATTAACATATCATCAACATATAAACAAATCAAAACACCTTTTCCATTATGGAATTTACTATAAATACACTTGTCAGATTCATTATTTTATATCCATTAGCTACCATAACTTGATCAAACTTTTGATGCCATTGTTTAGGAGCATGTTTTAGTCCATACAATGCCTTATTCAATTTACACACCTTCTTTTCTTGGCCATTAACCACAAACCCTTCAGGTTGTGACATATACACCTCTTCATCTAACTCCCCATTAAGAAATGTTGCTTTCACATCCATTTGATGAATGACAAACTTATAGATGGATGCAAGTGCCAATAGCACTCTAATTGAGGCAATTCTTGCCACAGGTGCATATGTATCAAAATAGTCAATGCCCTCTTTTTTGTGTAAATCCCTTGGCAACTAGTCTTGCCTTAAACTTATCTATGGTTCCATCTACCTTCATTTTCCTTTTGAAAATCGATTTACAACCTATAGGTTTGGAACCAGGTGGGAGGTCTACTAATTTCCACGTTTTATTCCCCATTATTGAGTCTATTTCCTCTTGTATAGCTTCCTTCCGAGAGCGGCATCTTGAGACTTTATTGCCTCTTCGAATGTTTCTGGATCACTTTCTATATTATAACATATTGGTCCATAACAGTCTCTGGACTCTCTTGTTCCTTCAACAAGGAACATGAAAAAGTATGGTCCATAAGTTTTCTCTTTCCTAACTCTCTGACTTCTTCTAAGTTCTGAACTCTCTAAAGTCTCATTATTAAATACATTGGTTTCTAGATTATGTGCATTACTATGAACATCATTTTTGTGACTTGGAATTGAGTTAAACCTATCTTCTTGAAAGATAGCATCCCTAGACTCAATTACTGTATTTACAGGATATGAGTCATTAGATTCTATAACCATGATTCTATATGATTTGCAATTTTTAGCATAGCCCAGGAACACACATTCAATTCCTCTTTCACCTAATTTCTTTCTTTTTGGTTCAGGAACTTTTACTATTGCCCTACAACCCCAAACTTTGAAATAGTCAAGGTTGGGCTTTCTATTTTTCCAAAGTTCATATGGGGTTATTTTGTTCCTTTTGTTTGGAACTCTATTCAAGTTATAACAAGCCGTCAACAAGGCTTCTCCCCAATAACCCTTTGCTAGACCAGAATATGATAACATTACATTTACCATTTCTTCTAATACCCTATTTTTCCTTTCAGCTATGCCGTTTTGTTGTGGGGAATAAGGTGCGGTTGTTTGGTGAATTATTCCAGTAGACTCAAAGTAACTAGGGTTATAGAACTCTCCTCCTCTATCACTCCTAAAACATTTAATAAATGTTTCATGTTGAAGTTCTACTTACTTTTAAATATCTTAAATTTATCTAACACTTCATCCTTTGAATGCATTAAATATACATAGCAATATCTAGTACAATCATCTATGAATGTCACAAAATATTTTTTACCACCTATAGTGGGCCAACCATGTAAATCACATACATCAAAATGAATTAAATCTAACACTTTAGAACTTCTTTCAACTCTAGGAAAAGGAAATCTAGTTATCTTAGTTAGCATACAAGTTGTACATGCATCCGAAATCCTACTTGTTTTAGGAATTAAACATGAATTCATCAATTCATCCATTTTCCTAAAATTAACATGTCCTAAACGAGAATGCCATAAATTACAAGACTCAACAATATAAGCATAAATAAATCCATTATCATTAATAATATTGAGTTTGAACATATTCTCACAAAGGTATCCCTTTCCTACAAACATTCCTCCCTTAGAGAGAATAAACTTGTCTCCCTCAAATACACATTTGAACCCGTACTTATTAAGTAACGGTACAGAAATTAAATTCTTCCTAACATCTGGTACATAATAAACATCTGTAAGAGTGACTACTTTTCCCGAAGTGAATTCTAGTTCCACCGTCCCTTTGCCTTTAACTTGGACAGTTGATGCATTTCCCATATATAGAACGGTTCCATC
This sequence comes from Sophora flavescens, assembly GCA_030762895.1. Lineage (NCBI taxonomy): Eukaryota > Viridiplantae > Streptophyta > Magnoliopsida > Fabales > Fabaceae > Sophora > Sophora flavescens. The sequence goes on from CM061067.1 coordinate 71,423,066, forward strand.
TTCTTCATTAATTGTCTTGAAGAGGTCTTTGTTCTTACACACATGGCGAGTTGCACCGGAGTCAATCCACCATGATCCAACATCTTCTATCATGTTGATTTCGGAAATGACCGCAACAATATTGTCCTTTGTTGCACTAGATTCCTTCTCTTTTTCCTTTTTCAGGGGACGACGATTCCTCTTGAAATGTCCCGATTTTCCACAATAGAAACAACCATTTTTATTTTTATTTTTCTTGTAGTCATTCTCATTGTTGTTTTCATGAGATTTTCCAAAATCTCGATTCCTCTTTTTAAAGGACTTACCAGATTTCCCTTCCTCTACTACATGCACCTTCTCATGAACAGAATGTTCTTTAGTATCATCTTGTTTACGATACTCTTCTTTTAAACGAAGGTGATTATCCAATTGTTCATGAGAAATGTTATCTTTCCAATGTTTAAGACTTCTTTTAAAGTCTTTCCATGAAGGAGGAAGTTTGTCAATGATTGCGGAGACAATGATGGTTTCATCCATGTGCATATTATGTTGTTTGTAGTTATTGAGAATACGTTCAATTTCATGCATTTGTTCCATGATAGGCATACCATCAACCATTTTATAATTATTAAAACGACTAACAAGAAATTTCTTACTTGTTGCGTCCTCCATCATGTATCTTGCCTCAAGTTTCTCCCATAGTTCTTTGGAGGATCCCGTATTTTGATACACATCGAACAATGAGTCGGTCATGCCATTCAAAATATACCCCATGCAAATGTAGTTATCATTAACCCACTTGTTCCTCTCACGAGTCTCATTTATGGTCTCATCTTCTCTTTCCTCTGGTCTTGGTGTGTTCAACACATATGCCACCTTCAATGTTGTAAGAAGGAAGTGCATCTTCTTTTGCCAACGATGAAAGTTTCCGCCTTCGAACCTCTCAAGTTTCATAAAGTCAGAAGTCATCTCCTTCAACGTTGCAGCCATTATTACAGAAATCGAACCTAAAGATTGTTAGAAAAGGGGGTATGGATCTGCAACAAAGAAGAAGAAAATAATGATAATGCGCAATCTCCAAGGCGTGTGAGGACACTGGGCTTTAGGTTCGATTCGCCCCCACCAATCTCTCCTCGTAGATTGGATGCAACATGTGTAACTGGCGAATCCCCTTCAGGATACAATGGAGAACCTTGGTTTGGTTTGCACACCCTAAACCAAGCGTATCGACAATGGCAGTTTACAGAACAATAGTCTCCTTAACTCTCTCTGTGCATAAGGGAGAAAAGAAGGTGACTTTGAGTGAAGAATGGTTGAGAGATTCTGAGTTTTTCGTGTCAATTACTGCATGCAGATAGTTCTATTTATAGACTAACTCATGTCACTTGGTGAAAGAAAACAACTCTTCAAAAGTTCCACAATCGGTCAAATTCGATACATAAGTAGTATTAACGTTCATTAACTGACACAAGACATCAGTTGGCCTATCGGCTAGCGGATGCGTCCCTTCCCTCAGAGCTGGGTTCGATTCCATGCAAGTACCATTTTGCGTTATTAAAGTTTAAAATAAAACGGTCACTTTAAAACTCAAAACTTGCGGTGTACAAGAAACGAACTCGCGCCCCCAACGAACTCACTGCCTCTCCCAGCCCTCCTTGGCTCCACCCTAATCTACGCCCTCCATCTCCTAACTCCATCATCATTCTCACACTCATGCATTTTTTCACAGTACTGTTCAGTGTGCCCAATGATCCCACACATAATCGCCACTCCTCTAGCCAGCCTCCACACTTCTACCGTGCGCTCTTTTGTAATATGAACATGTAAACTTCTGCCCTTCCTACCAAACATAGCTTTAGATCTGCTTCACGTTCTTGACCCTTCTCAGCATCAAAAACGAAACCACCATTCTCCTCATCCAACAACGACAAAACTACATATTCCCCTCCATCAGAAAGAGGAAAAATAAAAAACAGAAACTCTTACAAAGAGAAAGAGAAGAAACCAGAGCTCTCACAAATAGAGAAAACCAGAGCTTTCACAAAGAGAGAAAAAAAATGTATTTTTACACAGAGCCTTATTGACATCTATTTTATCTCCTTATTATCTTAATACAATACTCTGTTAGCATGCTCCATGTCATCAGAGGCGGACCTTCGTGAGAGATGGAAGGAGCAACGGCTCCCCCAGGAATTTGCAACCATTTCTTTTTAATATAAACTTTTTTTGATTTTTCTTAGTTCTCCTCCGCAAAACCCTATATCAGATCTGGTCGACCACTGCAGTGTCACCACAATCCACGCTTATCTGCAAGTTGCCACCTGTACCTGCTTACCATCATCTCCGTCTTTTGCTTCTGCGATGCTATCATCTTTTGTTTTTTCCTATTAATTAATATTATATTATTATATTGTTATTCGCTTATTTGTTTTAAGTTTAAGAATATTGGGCTTGAGTGCTTGACTAACGATGGGCCAGGGAGTGCAAAAGATCATCTAACTCTCCCGTGTCATATATCATTCTCAAGCTTAGTGTCTATTGATTTTTAAATTATAGTGTTAGAGTCTAGGCCATTTATTTTTATGGGTTATATTTTCAAATATATAAAAAAATCTGAAAAAATAGAGTAAGATTTGTTTTAAAGATAAAAAAATATAAAAATACTATAAAAAAAGTAAAAGAAAATCAAAAAATAATTTGAATGGATGGTACATGTGCTCTTTTGAACAAATTCTATTTTATAGATTTTAGTGACCAAGAGAAAATTAATTTAAGATCTCAACTTCAACAATATGATGATTTATACTAAAAATAAATAATTGAAAATTTTAATTCTGATTCAATCATTGGTGACTTTAAATGTAGGTAAACCTTTCTTTTATATATTTTATTATTACTTTGCACAAATATGTTACTTTGAAATTTTAATAAAATTAAATATGGTTCATATGAATTTTAATTATATTATTTTAGCTAGTAGCTAATGGCTCCCCAAAAATTATAGTCAAGATCCGTCACTGCATGTCATGCATAATGACCTAAGAATACCCATGCATCCAATCATGCACCAAAACCTTCCTAGTTGTAGGAAAGCACACTATTATGACTTTAGGACCCAGATGGAAGTACAATATAAAATACATACTGCTCTATGTTAATAAACTGATTAAACTCTTTTTATATTGTTTACCCCCTTTGAGATCAGCATTACGCTATCCTTGATATGGACATAAGTTCCGAACATACTTGGATAATGCACTATATAAGAACCAAATAGCTTACTACAAAACATTATGTGCTAGCTAGTTTAACTAAAGTGATTTGAGTTATCTCTTGCGTTGTTTTTGGCCAATTGGACCACCTGGGGTGCTACAAATGGTATCGAAGTGTGACACTCAGTATGCGATCGGCTAGACATCATTGCGATGCTTAAGATTAAGACTGAAAATAAGTCGAGTCTCAATAAGAAATCGAATCCATTATATTGGCTCAAGCTCAAGTCTGCTTAACTTCACGAGAATTGTTACAATTGTACTGTATTCTGTATTCTGTACTTGCATACTGTATTTCTGATGCAATAGTTCATACTCAGTTAGGAATTGGTTAAGGTTAGCTCATAATTAGTTTTTCTGGTTAAACAGTAAGTAGTTAGTTAGTTAGCTCTTTTCCCTCCATTTCTGTGTATGCTGCACTCTATGTAAGAGTTGCTCTCCCTTTGTTCATCTTAACTTTTCTAATGAGAACTACACGATTCATTCTTTCTTCTTTTGCCATTGTTAGACTCCACCATCTTCTTCCAAGGTTAGTTACTCAATTTCTAACATTTGTCTTACCATAAACTATCATCCTCACAAACACTTCACCCTTGCTGCCACAACCTGTCCCGTGCCAACTATGATACCCTCCCAACACTTTACTTCTTCAGGGTTTGAAGCATGAACTCAAACGTTGAGTTATATATATTCATCCAGTCATCAACATCTCAATGACATTTTTGGGCCTCACATTCCATTTGACTTTATATGAAAACCCATTAACTTGTTCCGCGTTGGGACGAAAAATAACCATATACTGATTATACACCGATTGTCCCATCCGGTAACCGAGCGGGTTTCATGTTTATTAGAGTATATACTTAGCTTAGCTATTGTACACACATAATCGAATGTCTTGAGTCAAGAACATTCGATTATGGCGCTTATCTTTGCCTTGGCGCTTACATTATGTTAGTTGTGGCGATTCTGATGTAAGGCTATAAAAGCATTGCCTCTGTTCATCAATAATAAGATTTCTAAGAAACAAAATTCAGTTTTCTCTAACATTTTCTTCTTTCTCTTTCTCTCACTCTATGATACACTCTATTATGGTATCTAGAGCTTTTTCTGGGCCTGATTCTTCTTCGTTTCTTCCATGGCGGAATTCAACAATCCGTTTGGCTCTGCTTTCTGCACTCTGCGTCGTCTTCGATGCTGCATCCTTCAACCCTACAATTTCCATCAAGCTTGACGATCGTAACTACCTCCTCCGGAAACAAAGAAATCGAGGCGGTAATTATCGCGCATAAGCTCCATCGATTCGTAGTGAATCCTTCGATTCCTCCTCAATTCACCATCAAACGACTCGCACGCTAGGAATCGAATCGATGCCTATCAACTCTGGGATAGTTCAAGATCGGATGCTCTTCACATGGCTTCTAGGCTCGTTGTCGCCTTCGATTCTCCCTAGGTTTATCGGATGCAAGCATTCGTGGCAAATATGGGAGAAAATTCATAAACGGTTCCATGCACACCTCGTGAACTAAGGTCCGCTGGTTTCGCTCGAGTTGAAGAACACGAAGAAAGGCATGCGTTCAATTCCGAGAGTATCCATTGCAATTCGTGCCCTAATTAAGTCCTTGCAAGCAATTGGTGATTCGGTCATCGAACAGGATCACATCGACACCATTCTCGAGGGACTCCCTGAAGAATTCAATTCCCTAGTCATGATGATCTACTCACGAGCGGATTCCCCGTCAGTTGATGACATTGAGGCGCTCTTACTGATGCAAGATGCTCGGTTTGAAAAGTTTCGTCAAGAACTACCCTCGCCATCAGTGACTGCTAATGTTGCTCACGCACCAATTCCACATGAGTCAGCAAGCAACACCACTCAGAACAATTTTCGTGGAAACTACCAACACCAAAGTACCTTCCAGGGTAGTCATCGTGGCCGTGGAGGAAGAGGCCGTGGCCGTGGAGGAAGAGGCCGTGGTCGTGGAGGACCAAAACCTACTTGCCAACTGTGTGACAAGTATGGTCATGATGCATACAATTGTTGGTACAGGTTTGACCATCAATTTGAACGACCTCCTCCTTCACTTCAAAGATCGTGGCAAATCGAATTCGATGTATAGCCAACCTACAAACCAGAATTCGATGTGCAGTCATGGCTCTGCCTCACACCAGTCTTATGCATCACCTCTATCTACTCAACCGAGTGCTAATATGGTGATGCAACAACCAAAATTTGTGCCAAACACTCAAGAGCCCTTACAAAGGACCTTTGACAGTCATGCCTGGTTTCCTGACTCGGGAGCCTCACACCACATCACTGCTGATCCAAGCAACCTAAGTCACAGCAATCCTTTTGGGGGACAAGATCGAGGTTCGATGGGAAATGGTCTAAGTCTTCCCATAAACTCCATAGGTTCATCTAAATTCCCTTCTCCTTCCAATCCTCATGTAGTTTTCTCTCTGAAAAATCTATTACTTGTGCCAAACATCACCAAAAATCTTGTCTCTGTTTCTAGGTTTGCTAGAGACAATAATGTATATTTTGAATTTCACACATTCTCTTGCTATGTGAAATCACAGGGTTCTAGTCGCATTCTCCTTGAAGGCTCTCTTGGTGCTGATGGTCTTTACTGACTTCCAAGACATCAACATTCTCCAAGAGCCTTCCTCTCGTGTCTCCAAAGACACTGTGTCTCCTCCACTCTCTAGTGAGCTCTCATATAATACTCCTGCTGTAACTGGTACCTTTGCCACTTGGCACTATAGGTTAGGACATGCCAACAATAATGCTGTAAAGGCTGTCCTACAATTGTGTAATATACCTACATTGAATAAAACATCGAATGAATTTTGCAATGCCTGCTGCCAAGCTAAATCTCATAGATTGCATGCCCCCCTTCCCTCACTGTTCACTCTGTTGCCTTTGAACTAATTCACACAGACCTCTGGGGACCAGCTCCCCTTACCTCCTTTGGTGGATACACCTATTACATCACCTTTGTGGATGCCCACACTAGGTTCACATGGATCTATTTCCTCAAGCAAAAATCTGATGCACTTACTGCCTTAAACAGTTTTCTGCCCTCATATCAACTCAATTCTCAACTTCTATCAAAACTGTGCAATCTGATTGGGGTGGAGAATTTCGCCCCTTCACCAAGTATTTGGGAGAATTAGGCATTGTTCATCGTCTAACTTGCCCTCACACATCCCATCAAAATGGGACTGTGGAGAGAAAGCATCGGCAAATTGTTGAAATGGGTTTAGCCATGCTATCTCATTCCTCTCTTCCTCTAAAATTCTGGGATCATAGCTTTACACAAGCTGTATATCTAATTAATAGGTTACCTACAGCAGCTCTAACCTCCCATTCTTCACCTTATCATGCTCTCTATGACTCAATTCCTGACTTCTCTAACCTTAAGATCCTTGGTTGTGCTTGCTTCCCTTTTCTAAGACCTTATAACAAACATAAGTTCCAATTTAGGTCCTCTGAGTGCATCTATTTAGGTCTGTCCCCACAGCACTAAGGGCATAAATGTCTTGACTCCAATGGCCGCATATTCATTTCTAAAGATGTTTTGTTCAATGAAGCCAAATTCCCTTACTCTCACCTATTCCCTTCTCGGTCCAATGCTTCTGCTTCACCTCCTTCTACTTACCCTGCATCCATTCCTACACCCACTTACCCTCCTCTTCATGCCACTCCTCTCAACCAACACCCACCACCTTCCTTACTATCTTCTCCCACTCAATCTGTCTCCAACTCACCCATAGCCTCAGCTATAGATCCTCACCACACCCCTGCCACTTCTTCTTCAATTCCATTGTTACAGTCATCTCCTAGTATTCCTCACTCTGTTCAATTACCTTCACCCTCTGATAATCACACTGCTTCCCTCATTCCTACTCCCACTGATGCCACTCCTTCTCCAAGTCCATTGTTACAGTCATCTCCTAGTATTCCTCACTCTGTTCAATTACCTTCACCATCTGTTGATCACACTGCTTCCCTCATTCCTGCTCCCACTGACCAGTCCTCTCCATCTTCTTCCTCTTCTACCCTGCTGCCTCAGTCTGCCTCTTCCCAAACCTCCTCTTCCACTCAGCCTACTAATACTCACCCTATGTCTACAAGGTCTAAAACTGGGCATCTACCCCCCAAACTGTTTCCCAAACTGTTTGAGTCATGTTGAACCTAGGACTGTTAGGGAAGCCCTCTCCAGTCCTCCTTGGCTAGCAGCCATGAAGGATGAGCACAATGCTCTCCTTCAGAATAACACCTGGTCTTTGGTACCTCTTCCACCAAACAAATGCCAATTGGTTGCAAATGGGTCTTCCGAGTTAAAGAAAACCCTCATGGGATCAGTGAACAAATTCAAGGCCGATCGTGGCCAAAGGATTCCATCAAAGAACACGGGTTTGATTTTTATGAAACTTTCTCCCCAGTTGTTAAACCAGTAACAATCAGAATCATTCTAACTTTGGCTGTCACTCACAAATGGTCCATCAAGCAAGTGGATGTCAACAATGCATTTTTGAATGGGGTTCTCCATGAAGAAGTATACATGGTTCAGCCTCCTGGTTTTGAACACCCTGGTCAAAATCTGGTGTGTAAACTTCATAAAGCTCTGTATGGTCTCAAACAGGCACCTCGGGCTTGGTATGAAAGCCTTGCCTCCGCCCTCATACACTATGGATTTGTCACTAGCAAGTGTGACCCTTCCCTGTTTATTTACTCCAAGAGTGGCATTTCCTTATATGTCTTGGTGTATGTCGATGATATCATCATTACTGGTTCCTCATCTTCGTGCATTACTGATCTGATCTGTTAGTTGAACCAACAATTTGCTCTCAAGGAGCTTGGCAACCTAGACTACTTCCTTGGGGTTGAGGTGTCCCATCTCTCCAATGGTGCTCTGCTGCTCACCCAAAGCAAGTACATTCGGGACTTACTATCTAAGGCACAAATGTCTGATGCAAAGGGAATCTCTTCCCCCATGGTTAGCGACAGCAAGCTCACCAAACATGGCACAGACACTATGGCAGATCCTCATCTGTACAGATCAGTTGTTGGAGCTCTCCAATATGCTACTCTCACTCGGCCAGACATTGCTTACAGTGTCAACAAGGTCTGTCAGTTCATGGCCAATCCTCTTGATACTCATTGGCAAGCTGTGAAACGCATTCTCAGATATCTCAAAGGCTCAAGTCATTATGGTCTGTTGCTTCGTCCTGCCTCTTCAGCCACGACCTTTTCTCTGCTGGCCTATTGTGATGCTGACTGGGCCAGTGACCTAGATGATAGAAGATCCACCTCTAGATCATGTATTTTCTTTGGACCTAATCTGGTCTCTTGGTGCTCCAAGAAACAACAGCTGGTAGCCCGCTCCAGCACAGAGGCTGAGTATCGCAGCATGGCCAACACCACTGCAGAGACCCTTTGGATTCAATCCTTACTTACTGAACTCGGAATCCCTTTCTCTGCTCCTCAGCTTGTGTGACAACCTCAGTGCAGTCAGCCTGGCTCATAACCCAATTCTCCATGCCAGAACAAAACACATGGAGTTGGATATCCATTTTGTCCGTGAGAAGGTCCTCTCAAAGTCTCTATCAGTCATTCATGTTCCAAGCTCGGATCAGCTAGCTGATTGCCTAACCAAGCCACTCTCCTCCTCCAAATTTGCTGAATTGAGAGCCAAGCTCAATGTGGTTTCATCTCAGCCACCACCTTGACCTTAGGGGAGGATATTAGAGTATATACTTAGCTTAGCTATTGTACACACATAACAGAATGTTCTGAGTCAACAACATTCAGTTATGACAGTTATGCTGCCTTGGCAGTTACATTATGTTAGTTGTGGCAGTTACAGACTTACAGTATAAGGCTATAAAAGCATTGCCTCTGTTCATCAATAATAAGATTTCTGAGAAACAAAATTCAGTTTTCTCTAACATTTTCTTCTTTCTCTTTCTCTATGATACACTCTATTAATGTTGATACTGTGTTTTAAAGAATTGAAGAAAACATAAAGAAAAAGAAACACTTCGTCAAATGTTATGAGAATAAAGAAATCAGACACCTCCTTTCAAATCAAACACACTGTCAATTAATCAATAATTGTCTCTTTACAAGAAATATTGTTTTTTCTTTTCCTGATAACTAAGAGAGAGAATAGAAGAAAAGAATGTAATGATTAGCCTAAAATTAAGGCTAGAAACCAATTACGGAGGAGATAAGATGGGTACAAAGAATCAGAAAATAACAATGGGTCGAGGAACCAAAAATAAAAAACTAATTCCCAGACGCATGTACAAAAATTTCAACCCGATATAGAACAGAGATCGTCAAAAACTTGTCTGATGTTAGGCCTCTCATTTACAGGGAGAATACACCTCAGAGATATTGCAAGCAGTTCATCCATTTCTTTGTTGGATTCTTCCCCACCTGCAATGTCTCTGTCAATACAGTCCATTACCCGTCCTTCTTGCTCACATAGCCTAACCCAATCTGTAAGATCAACAGCACCTGACTGCCCTGATATTATGTCACCTGCACTTTTTCTAGTCAATATCTCCATTAGGATCACACCAAGTGCATACACATCAGCCTTAAATGATGGAACTGGTTTGGATGCAGTAGCAAGTTCTGGAGCACGGTATCCAAGTGCTCCTAGATTTAGTATCTGTTCCGCTATTCCGGGTGGTGTCATGAGCCGGTGCAGACCATAGTCAGTAAGACGTGCACTGTAATCAGGGCCTGGTAACAAGATGTTTGTTGGCTTTAGATTTCCATGTGGAAGCCCTCGATCATGAAGGTATAAAAGACATCGAGCAACATCAACAGCAACTCTTAATCTCTGGCTGAATGATAATGGCGAGTACCTCCGGGGCGTGGTCTCTGGACAGATAAATTGTGAAATTATACTCAACTAAGAAAAAACTCATTATCATGTCAAAATACTCCTGCATGAACAAGTATTCGAGCGATGCTAAATAGAGAATTCAAGAGCTTAAAAACATCTTTACAACGAACTCTCTGACAGGAGGTACCTTAGGGATAGTATGACAAAAAATACTCAACATTTGGACAGACAGACACAGCCCCTGAAACTCTAAAATAGACCTAGTAACTGCCATGCAGTCTGTACAACTGCAATAGTTTCAGACACACAAGTCAAGATGACTCCTTGTCTGCCAGCTTTTGGGAGGCAGCCGGTGAAAATTGACAGAAAGAGGCAAAGAGGATACGTGACAGCATCCATTTATTTAACTTTTTACTTGTCAACAAGAAACAAATTCTAGGAATCAAATCCAAATTGAACAGGCAATGTTGTCAAAGACTCAATCCATGCAATGGTTCGTGCACACAATTCTTGCCAGGATTTTAGTACAATCTCCTATCAAATGATAGCCTAAACGTGCCAGGCAAGTTACAGGGATTAATCATGCTGTTTATCTTTGGTATCAAGGGTTGAAGAGAAATTCCAAGTCTCGAACAATCCCCCCTCCCCGATTGAAAATAAGAAGTAAACAGAGAAAATAAATTAAAAAAAGATAAAATTAAATAATCAACTATATTAAAAATTGTAAAGGTTCAGTCCACAAGGCGAAACATAACACCCACTAGTTCCATTTACATTGAAATATTTTACCAAAAAGTTGCCAGAGTAGTTACAAATTTTCAGTCAGATGCTTAGAAAAGAAATTCTAATTTCTAAAAGGAAAACCCACGCTCATAACTAATAGATATGGCCCAATGCAGAAGATATCAATAGGACACACAAAATTGGAGCAATAATTAAAAAAAGGATTGGAAAGAAGGGAGGTGAGACATGCTAAGAGAAAAAAAAGAAGTTAATATTACCATAGAGATGTAAGGCCAAGCTGTCCCCTTGTATATAGTCAGATAAAAGAAGCCTCTCTTGTTCCCTAGGCCCCCAGTAGTATGCTCGCAATGGGACAATGTTTGGATGCCTCATAGAACCAATCCTTTTAGCTTCTCTAGCAAATTCCTTTTTATGTTTGACCAATCCCACCCGTAACCATTTTACAGTCAACATATGACCACTGTCCAGAGTAGCTTTATATAAAGTGCCATGGCTACTTCTGCCAAGAACTTCAGCTGGTGCACGGGATAACTCCTCTGCAGTGAATGCTAGGGAAGAATCCAGGAAGAACAACTCTCCAGCCAGCCGATCCGGTGAGTAAACATCCAACACCACTGGCTTCTCACAGGCCTCTATAAAACGGGGTGAGGATGACAATGGGGAACCAGGAGATGACTTCCTTCCAGATGATGTGGGAGGGTTATCCATCAAATTAGGAATTGCAGATGCTGAACCAGTAGCTACCATTCCCTGAGGTAAGCCATGCTCAGAAATTTCAGTCATAAATTCTGCCTGTCCAGAGAGTGACCTTGAATTAGAAGTCAACAAATGATCATTTGAAAAGCTCGTCGAAGTTGTTGGAGGCTGAACATTTGTATGGAAGTTGAAGAGTGAGGACCTTGTAAATCTTCCAAACTTGACATCTCTTCCAGTATTTTGACCCGTGAACTCACCTCTTCCATGAAATTCTTTAATCTGTGCACGATGATAAGCCAATAAAACAAAAACAATCATCACAGCAGCCCCCACGGATGCAAGAATAATTGCTATCCTGATATTACCCTTTGAGCTATGATGTTTCCCTTTATATGGAAAAGTTTCAGCCACTGAAGAAGTTCCAGGAGAATCATCTGGTAAGTTTAACTTTTCATTTCCAGGGTGAAATGATGAAGGGGGGAACCGCTGCAAATTTTTAGGAACATGACCAGAGAGATCATTATTGGACACATTAAATACAGTTATGCTGGATGAGAGCTTATCAGGGATTTTTCCAGTAAATTTGTTGTTAGACAAATCAAGGTAGTCCAAATAAATAAGTTTGCTCAATTCATTTGGCAGTCGTCCGGAAAAGCCATTCCTAGCAAGATTCAGCAGTCTGAGCCCAGCCATCTTACCTATATCCGAAGGCAAGTCACCTTCTAAGGAGTTATTAGATACATCAAGATATTCCATTGGCTGATAAGGATGCATAAGTAGTAACTCACTTGCCCCTGAACTTTGAAGTGGAAGTGGCCCTGTAAGTTGATTACTAGAAAGATTCAGTATTGTCAGTGACGATGAAGTAACTAAACTACCCGGAACGGATCCACTAAGTTCATTTAAACTTAAGTCAATCATAGACAGCTTTGAATAGGTCCCTAATACAGGAGGCAAGGATCCTGACAGCCTATTTGAACTAAGATCAATCACCTCCAATGTGGCTTCCCAGTTCTGTATAACTGAAATGTCACCAGATAACATATTCCTGCTCAAGTCCACAACCGTACATCTGCTCAAAGATGTTGGCAAAGAGCCTGATAAACCATTTGATGAAATATTCAAATAACTCAATGTTGTAGAGTTGATTACAGCAATTGAGCCTGCAGTAAATAAGCAAAGGTATGTATGTAAATTAATTAATGAATATAGAGTCTACTGCCTCTCTTTTTTTATCTAAATAATAATTTACCCAAAATTTGAAATACTTCACAAATCCATCATGCTAATCGTCAAAGAAACCTTGATGCAATTATCATTATATACTTAGTTAAAAGGGCCTCATAAAATTCTGGTGATAACTGTAAAATCAAATTGGTATAATCACTTGAAATATGCAAATCCAATTGCAAAACAGAAGCTTTGCATGATATAGTGAGTAGAACACCACTTGCAAATGGCAAGAGTGAACTAGTGAACAAAGAGAAATTCATGTGGAGAAAAACAAAATACAAAACAATTCCAAGTCTACCATGGTGTGGATCGAGAAGAAAAAGTTTATACTGCAAGAAAAGACTAGACAGTTCAGCATTATACAATCCAACTTGAAGGAGAAGAACTCACAGGTCACCAATGCACTATAAATTATAAAACGTCATAAACAAATGAGCCAAATCAGCCAATGACCAAGCCCCATAAGATGCAAAGACACTAACCCATAACACCTAATTGGAGGTAGGGAAAATCATCCAAAAAGAAAGTTCTCATTAGAAGAAAAGCATAACAAGATTAGCCATCATTTCCTTCCACACCCCTTACCCATCATCCTTTCTCACTCTCTCTTCACACGCGTGTGTGTTGATTTTAGTTGCATAACTCATTGTTTCCATTCAATTACATGCACAAAATGGAATTTATAAACTTTCATTAAAATATTCATTCCCCGCTCTTCATTCCTCGCCAGTGACCTTTGTGTTAAAACAAAATACTATGATCACACAAGGGTTCTGGTTTTCAGTCATGCACCTTTTTCTATACCTAAAATTACTATTCATGCACACGCACTCATAAAATGAAAATTTCATCATTAAATTTCAATTTGGGCACGAAACATCAAAATCAACAAATCTACCCCTAAAACCGAGCTAGTATAACATCAAGAGCTTTAAATAGTGATAATTCAGTCGTGACATGAGAAAACTTAAAAAGAGAAGCTAAAAATAGAAAAAGGGAAAGGATAAATAGAGATCCCTATTAAATTGCAACCTTTTTTTAAAACTCAAAATAAAAAAATATTTACCAGTAAACCCATTGCCACCGAGATCCAATTCCACCAATGACATTGAACTCTGCAACAACTCCTCCGGTACCGACCCAAACAACAGATTACGCCCAAGCCGCAGAACCCAAAGGTTCGGCAACGACGCAAAAGAAGGAAGCTCTCCTTTAATCAAATTATCACTCAAATCCAGAACTTGCAAGTTCCGAAACAACATAATCGAATCTTCCCCAAAGAAAGGCCCATTCAAACCGTTCCTACTCAAATTCAAAAGCCTAATCGTGTTAGCCAACCCCGAAACATTCTCCACAGCAAGGTCAAGCCCACCGAAGAACTGATTATCGCTCAAATCGACATGCTCGACGTTTCGCAAGGAAGAAACTACGTCTCCGATATCAGCCCAGAGCTGATTGGAATGCAAATCGAGAACCCTAAGCTGCTGGAGGTTCGTCAATCCGTCAGGGAAACCACCTTTGAACTCGTTGAGGGACAAATTGAGGTAATTGAGACCCCAGAGGTTGTTGATCTTCGCCGGAATCGGGCCGTAGAAGCGGTTACGAGAGAGATCCAAATGCTGCAGCGAAGTTAGGGTTCCCAAGGAAGGAGGCAACCGTCCGGTGAAGTGGTTGCCGGAGAGGCTGAGGTTTCTGAGCATCTTGAGGTCGAGGAGAGTGTGGAATTTGAGCTCTCCTCCGAGGTCGAGGCCGTCGAGGACGATGCCGGTGACGTTACCGGTGCGGTCGTCGTCGCAGAGGATTCCGGCCCAGGAGGTAGGGCAGGAGTTGGATTCTGTTACTACGGTGGGAGGGTTCCATGTTTCTAGAACCTTCCCGAGCGGATCTACGGTTATACCCTTCTTGAATTCGAGCAAGGATCGGAGCTCTTGTTCGGAGAAACCCGAAGCTGAGGTTAGGAATGTGAAGAACAAGAAGAATATGGAGAGTGGGAGTGGGGGATTCATCGGAGTCAATGGAAAGACAGCTTAATGATTCATTGATAGAGAGAGAGAGAGGGAAGGTTTGGAAGTGTGGAACCCTAGAAAGTTAGCATTGGAGTTGGAGGAGAGTTGTTAGAGAGAGAAAGTGTGGGTAGGGTTTTATATTTGGGAATGGGGGTCAGGTGGAGAGTGCTGGTTGGTGGGGGCGAGTAACTACAGTCTGTAAAGGACAAGGTGCTCTTCTTCTCTTCATTTATTCATTCTTTCTTTCATTCACTCTATTCACTCTTCTGTGTGTTTTGTTGTGTTGTGTTTGTGTGATATGCTATGAGACTCTGTGTGTTGTGTCTCTGTGTGTGTGTGAGAGAGAGACTTTGTTGGAGAGAGGGAGTGTGTGTAGAGACAGGAAGAACGGCAGCAACTTTAGCTATGTTTGTGTTTTCTCTCTCTATCCAGCCCTACACGCACATGGCATCGAACGCCTATCTATCTGCACGCCGTCACCGTCTATCTATCCCTAATTATTTGATCTTTTTTCTTTTTCTTTCCTACTTCGTTTTTCGTCGTTTCTTATATCACCACTCACAGCTCACTACAGTTTCTGCTACTAGCTGGTTATTGCGTTGCAGTTATAAAGCAACTTTTAATTTTAAGAATAATTAATAACGTTATTTATTAGACTATTATTATGATGGTGTTTGGAAGAACTTATTTAAGTTCTTTTTGATTTATCTGATGATATAAGCTTTTATGCAGTGTGTTTGGCAGATTTTATAAAAATAACTTATGTCATCCCATAAGGAGTTTTTGACTTATTTTTTTAAGTCACTGGGAGAAGCTTGTGGAATTATCATAAGAGCTTATGTATTAAACACTCTCTCCATGTTTTTCAGTATTCAAAATATCTCACGCCCCTTTCTTTCTTTTTCTTTCTTTAAGCGCCTATGCATAAGCTCTCATGCGATAAGATCTTATATGATAAACTCTTAATTAAATTGTTTACACAAACGCACCCTATATCATATATCTATTTATTTATTATTTATCGTCTAGCTATTTATTGTAACAAAAAAAATCTACCTATTATATAATTTAAGAATTTAATGGGTATGTATTGTTAATGTAAAGTTTTTCATATTGTCAACATGTAATTAATGACTTTTTAGATGATTTGTATAAGAATCAAAGATTTTCAATAACGTGGTGATCTATTATTTGTTGATATTGTAAAAAAAACATTTACATTGACCGTGTATATCAATTAAACTCATAATTTAATATCTATTATATTATATTATATTTGCACCCAAAAAATTATATTAGATTAGATTAGATTATATAATATAAATTTTTTTGTGCAAATATAATATAATATAATATAATAGATATTAAGTTATGAGATTATATTATATAAAAACATCACCTCGAGAGATTAGTCTCTCATCTATTGGATGGGAGGACACTATGTAAAACCAACAAAACACCATCAACAAGTATCTCACATACTTGATAAATAATTGAGTTCCTTAAATATATTATTAAAGATTCAATTCCTATCGTGTATAGAAAATATTTTATTATGAGAAACACACTCAATTTTATGATTTCTATACATTCAAAGAGATTAGATTTTTTTTGAATAAAAAAGAGATTAGTTTTCAACTATGGATTGCTGGAGCAAAATATAGAGTTTAATTTCTATGTATTGTCGGTATAAAGATTTTTATATTGACAACCAATCAGAAATCATGAAATTGATGATTTTTAAGGTAGATAGATAAAGAGTCAAATATATTTATTGGTATATCAATTTCTTATTGGTTAACGGTGTATACCTTTTATACGAAATTATTATATGATTTAATTAAAATATATTGTTGATGTAAAAAGCTTTCTACACTAACAACGAATCATATATTATCATATGATTAAAAATATTTAACTCTTATTTTAATTACCTTAAAAATCATCTCATTCATATATGAGATTATATATGATTGGTTTACGGTATAAAAACTTTATATTAATTATTAGAGTTTAATTGGTATATATTGTCTTGTAAAGTTTTTTTTATACTGTCAATCAATAACAGATCGTCACGTCATTGAAATTTTTTTATTCTTATTCAAATCTCCTTATCATACTATGATTTATGATTGGCTGACGATGTAAAAAACTTTATAGCCACGATATATACCAATTAAATTCTAATTATTATGTAACAAAACGAAGCTCTTTAACAAAAAAACAACACGGGGTACGGAATCCCAGTCAAATCATCACCAATTAATCTAGCAAGTTCCCTAGGCGAGTTATAAAGCACATGAAGGCCTAAATCTTAAAGAGAGACTCCGAATTGCCAGCCAACTAACACACTGATAGTGATTTCCTTCCCAAGGAGTGTGAGGGAAAAACAATATCTCACTCCTTATGATATCGGTCCAATATATGAGGCACCAAACAGAGTCAAGGCGTCTCCTTCTCATTTGATGTTATACTTTGAAGTTTGAATGACAGAAAGAGAGTCTGATTCCACTATCAATTTGTGGATACTCATCTCCCAAGCAATTTGAAGACTCCGAAGAATAATTTTCAGTTTTTATTACAAAACTTTAAGGTAATAAGATTTTTTTTTTTTTTTGACTCAAGGTAATATGATTGTTAATCATTATACTTAGTGTCAATAATTTATCATTTAATATTTTCAATTAAATGATAAATTATTAATCCAGTATTGAGGAAAGAAAACACCAATAAAAGGATTCCATATTTTCTCTGCTTAGTAACTAGGAGGATTTAGAATCATTAAACAAATTAGAATAATGCTTTTTGGTACGGAATGTAATTCATAAAACGATGTAGTACGATTCATTATCAACACTGTTATCACTCTTGCGTTTTATTTATTGCCATGCTTGACTTTATTTATCTCTTTGACTGATTGCATTTTTTTTTTTTTTGTAGCAAATCAACGCTGGTACGAATTTGGTTTCATACCAGTTAGCAGTGCTAATTTAATTTGGAGGTTGTGATTTTAGTTAACCATTCAACCTTTAAGCTAGTCAGTTGTTTTTTGGTAGTGTTTGGTTGAATAGCTAGCTTCTTCTCATTCCCCTATCTCTCTTTCTCCTTGTTCTCTTCTCTTATTCTACATGAGTTAACTCTTGTACTCATTATATTCATATATATACACATATTTGTTTATAAAAATAAAAATAAAAAGCAGTGCTGGACAAATTATATACCAAGACAAATTATTTAGTCAATTATTTAAATTTTAAAGTCTACCTGTTAAAACCAAATATAAAATATTTGTCAAAAAATATATATATATATATATATATATATATATATATATATATAAAATATGTGTGCGCATTCTGTGCATGGACTCAGAGGAACTCATTAACGAGAAAACCAAATGTCCAAAAACGTTGCCACGATTACGCTGGCAGGAAACCAAAATTACAGCTAGAATAATTTACCTTCATTTTAAGTAGGAGATAATATGCGGCAGATTATTGGATCATAAAAAATATAAAACAAGAAAGAATGTGCATAATTCTTATTAAAAAAAAAGAATGTGCATAAAACATTATTGGATCATGAAACGAAACGCCTTAACTTGTGCAGCTCATCAAGACTCTGATGAGCTGATCAATTCATTGCCAGTTTGCAACAAACTAGTTACAGCTTTTGGCCTTCATCTTCGACATCAACCCAATTAAAAGTTTGCAATTTTGATCTATTTATTAAAAGAAATAAAGAATAATAGTATTATACGCGGAAAAAAAAAATATTCTTTGGATACTGTATTTTATTAGTAAACCAAGTTTCCTATTTTGTCATTGTCTTCTTTTCGAAAGAAAAAGAAAAATCTCTAACCGCTATTCTAGCATGAGTTTGCGTAAAAAGTTGAAATAATATAAAATTATATATCTATACTATATACAATCGAGAATAATATCAAAAGAAGAAACTTAGACTTGTCAAGTTCTCCTTGAACTCATCTCTTATGTGTCATATTTTAAAACTTTCCCATCAAAAAAAGTTTGATGTGTCACAACCTCATGCATTTGAGATCTACAATTATTAGCCTACCGTTCTTTTAAGAATGAACTTTTGAATTATTATATATTGTATTTATGGAATATTTTAATTTACTGGTATGAATTTGATGCTACGTTTTAATTTTTCATTTCTAAAAGGGTGTGAATAATAAGTGTTATAATAGCATATGAGTATCAAATAAAATGCAAATATTATTGGTTTGAAAATAAATGTAAAATATCAATACAAATATATATTTTTGAATCAAAACTATACAAAATACTAACAATTGAATATTTAATAGATCGAGGTGTACGTAAAGTATAGATGTTCGGAGAAGAAGTACAATATTAATAGAGGTGTACGTAAATATGTTTTCTAAAAATAGTTAAATTTCACAGGAAAATAAATAAATAAATCAAAATATTTTCGAGAAATAAGATTTTTTATATGATAGATAATTATATTTTTTTAAAATGGTTAACTTGCATGAATAAAAAATAAGTAAATCAATAAGTTTTTCAAAAGAGAAGGATAATAATAATATGATACATAAATATATTTCCTAAAAATGGCTAACTTGTACAGGAAAAAGAGAAGAAATAAATCAAATATATTAATAGATGATAAATGAAAACCAAGGTATATATGTATCACAGTAGGAAACAATTTGAAATAGACTATGATGGCAAATAATGTGAAATGGCAAATAGATTATTAATACTCAATAATAATGAGAAATGATTAATAAGCTTGAAATGCAGTTGTTGCTTTGGAAACATATATTTGCTATTAAATATTCAGAGAAATATGATACTAGATAGTGGAAGAAAGAGACATCATCTTTTTGATTAATCAACATATTTTTTATTTTGTATATATACATAATATTTTTGTATTATTATTAAATTTTATTTCCAAATAAGCATCTTTTTCAAAATAACAATATTCTTCCTTTATTTTTTTTCTCTACATGCAAGTATTTTTTATATATTTATTTTTTATTGTATAAATAACTAAGTATTGTCGTATTCCACATGTGTCGCACAAATAAAAAGAATATTAGCATATTTCCCGTGCATAGCACGGGTCCATACACTAGTACTAGAAAATGCTCATTCATTGACTATAACAGATTTTTGTTTTACTGCAACAAATTAAGAGCATGTTTGGAAAAGTTTAATTTTTTCTATTTCAGTTATTTTATCCCCAAAAAATTATTTTCAAAATAATATGACATGTTTGACATCTTACTTAAATTTATAAAAAACAACTTTTTTGGAAAAAAAAATTTGTTTAGTGTCATATAATTTATTTTAGCTTAAGATTATTGTAATTTGATTATTTTTCATTCTCAAAACTCTCTTCCCTGATTATCCCTACAAAATTAACTTCTAAACAAATATTATTAAATATACAAATAACTTCATATTTTCTTTTTCATAATTTACTATATAAAAGTGGTTTTTTTCACAACCCACACGAAATAGATTATCTTAAAATTGTTTTTTAGCAAATAGACCCAAATAAAAATAGACTCTTATTATAATTGATTATCATAATAATCGATTATACAAAAATTTATTATCAGTATAATCTTTTTTTCCATATTTCCCAGACATACTGTAAATTATCTTTGTTAATGAACTTTATAAACTTATTTATTTTAAATAAAATAATAAATAAGTTTTACAATGATGCTATTTTTATTTTCTGATAACGAATATATAAAAAGGTCAGTAATAATGTGAATATAGTTTTGACGGAAGAAGAAAGGAAAACAGAAAAACAAACGGCGTTAAGTAGAAGATGTGGGATAGTAGAAGGTAGAGTCACAATATCAGCGAATGAAAAGAAGAGGATGTCTAGTAGCGGAGTGGGAGGGTGCAAATGGGATGATGCACCCACTACAACTCAATTCCAACTCTTATTTCCCATTTTCTATTACCCAATGGAAATGGGGTTTCTTAGTTTGATTTGACCATTATTTTTTGTTTGAACCATCAATCATCTCGTCCTCATTCAGTGGAACCCAGATGTTCTTGCTACTTTTTTCTAGACTAAACCCCCAATTTGGTCCCTGAGAAAAACACTCGGGTCTGAAATAGTCCCTAACCAAAAAAAATTATCCAGTTGGTCCTTAAGAATGTGTTTACCGGGATAGATTAGTCCTTCTGTCACAAATTAGTCCCTAACAATTTTTAAGTGATATCAGTAAAGTCCCTAAGAAACATGACCGTGAGCCAAATTAGTCCCTATTAACATGCACTACACATGATAGAAACACTACAAAAAATGACAGAAGGACTAATCATCCATAGGAAACACATTCTTAAGGACCAACTGGATAGTTTTTTTTGGTTAGGGACTATTTCAGACCCGAGTGTTTTTCTCAGGGACCAAATTGGGGGTTTAGTCTTTTCTCTTTCATTGATACCATTTCTTATTACTTCCTCCATTTCATTTTATTTTTGGTATTTTTAGTTATTTATTTTTATTCCAAAATAATTGGTGTTTTATAAATTCAAGGTATAATTGACCAATTTTTTTATGTATACCCTTATATAGAACTAAGTTGATCTTCCTTGAAAATACACAAAATCATCCATAAATGACCTAATGGAGTATGGAGTATTTATTTAGATTGATAAATATCATTTGAACTTGTAAACAATTAATGGTAGAAATAAGAATATTTTAGTACAAATATACACAAATTATTGATTTCTTAATCTGTGTAGAAACCTTAAAACACCAAAGAAAAAGAACGAAATGAGTAATGACCTTAATCCCTATGTCAATAGTACTTTTTGGGGTGGGTAGCTCAATTGGAGGTCCACGATTCAACAACTAGAGACACGCTGAACTTTATCAACCAAAAATAAAATAAAATTAGAGACACTAATTGAATCGGTGAATCCTGAATGAATGGCATAGCTTTAAGATTTTACACATTAAATAATCAATTTGTTGGGGTAGATCGGGGCAACGAACCTCCATAGAGGTAATGCATCATGAAAGCAAACAAGCAAGAAGGTTAAAGCACGCAAATCAACCATAACAAGAACTATTTGAAAAATAAAGAAGATAAAACGGTAAAAGAAAATATAAACACCGGGATTTTAGTGGTTCTGCCATTGATGGCCTACGTCTACGGGAGAGAGCACAACAAGTCGTCTCCTCCCACTTTACTATCTTGAACCATTGAGCATGGTCTTGGTTACAATAGAAAACTCCTTGTGTTCTTGCCTCTTTTCATCATCTTGATGAACCATGGCAAAACCCAAGCTTATCTCTCTATTCTCTCAACCCTTGATCCATAGCTCACAATCACTCTATGATTTCCCTCAGGATAGATTTGCCTCACACTCAAATCCCTATATTCTTTTCACACATTACATTGTGTCACTCATGTGAATGTGATACCACTCATCACCTATACATAATGTTTATTTATAGACTAATACAACCAATCACTAATAGCCTTGATGAGTCATCAATCCATGTGAGTCTTGATGTAACCAATCATTGTGAAGCTTTAGGATCCAAGTTAGTTATGCCTAACTAACTAACCAACTTCAAATTATTGATTTAGAGGCATTAATCAACAATTCCCCACCTTGACTCTAAACCAAGAAATATGAGTTCAAACGAATCACCATTGTTGTGCTCTCCCACTTCTGCTCCAGAAAATCCAATCATTCCTTTGAGTCACCAAGCTTCCCAGTGTGCCTTTCTTCCACACTTGCAACATGAGCCAAACTAGCTTCCATGTTGTTCCAACAGCTCCACCTCAAAACTGAAACTTCCCTGTCAAGCATCAATCTGAGTTCTCCACTGTGCTGTCTTCAAGAATTTACTGAATCTTCAAGTATTTGCAAATGCAACCAATTAACACAGCAAATGTGTTAGCCTGGTAGTCACTGTCCTGGCCATAATACCAAGCCGCCGCAGTATACACGGTTCGAATCTCCATCACTGCAATTACTAGAATTTTTTATTTTATTAATCGATAATTACAATCAAAAAATTAAAACAATCCGCTCGCGCATGCTGAGTATCGAACTCGTGACCTATTGCCTATACCTTAAGCGCCTTACAACTAGGCCATAACAGAGTTTAATTCAAATTCAACAATGATAAACTAATATACCATAACATAAATTTCTTGCTTCAAAACAAACAGAAACCATCGTCTTCCTCGTTCATCCAATAACAGAAACGACGAACCCAGAACATGGAACATTCCGTTGCAACCAGACACCACCATTTTCTTCTAAGAAAGAGAACCTCCACCGCGTAACCATGAGCAAGCTTCCACCCTCAGCCCCGTGAGATCTGTCGTCGTTCAGATCCACGTTAATTCGGTCAAAACCAAAAGACGCACCTTACCACGACTGCTTCGCCGCTCTGCGTTGTTCCGGATCCGAACCACCGTGCTTCTGACGAACACCAGCAGATCCTGCTCATCGCCGCGAGTCCTAGCTTCACCTTGTGTGCCATCTCTTCTTGTACATCCATGGATCTAACACCATGCCTCCAAGAAACAACCTTCACACATTCTGGTTCTTGCGATCTGATTCCTTCTCCCTTTCACCATTTTCGTTTCCTTCTGTTCCTAGAAAACGACTCCTTCTGCATCCACCTTTGTTCCATCTATCTTGTTTTATGTTTCATCCTTTCATGTTCCTGTCACAATGAAAAACATTTCACAGTAGACGAACATAAAGGGAAAACCCAAAATAGAAAAGTTAAAGCAAAAGAAATTAACGAGAAAGCAAAAATGGAATACACTTGCTATTGTAACGAACTTAAATATTAGAAACTGACGCATACGAGTTGTCGGTAATCGATTACCGTAATCGATTATGGAATTCTGGTAATCGATTACCATCTGTCTGTCCACGGTGCTGAAATTTTAGAATTCCTGGCTGAAGGTCCATAATCGATTACAGCCTTCCCGTAATCGATTACCAGCTGTCTGAACACCAAATTCTGCAGTTTTAAACTTGATTATGAGGCACTTTCAACAACACTCCACCTTGACTCCAAATCAGAGGATTGAGTTAACCTTGTAGTGGTGGCTCTCCCACTTATGGAATTATGCTTCAATGAAGTTTATCAAGTCCAAACAAAGCTTGAACTTCGCTCTTGGTAGTGATTTTGTGAATGCATCGATCCACTGGATTGTCTTCCGGAGCTATCTTCTCAATCTGAATTTCCTTTGATTCAACCACATCTTTAATGAAATGAAGCCTTACATCAATATGCTTCGTTCTCTCATGGTAAACTTGATGATTAGCTAAACAAATAGCACTTTGGCTATCACAATGAACAATTACACTATTTTGCATAATTCCGAATTCACCAATCATCCCTTTTAACCATAGAGCTTCATTTACTCCATCCGCAAGAGCTATATACTCTGCTTGTGTAGTTGACAACGCAACCACGGGTTGTAAAGTAGACTTCCAACTAATTGCAGTACCAAACAAAGTGAACACATACCCTAAAAGAGACTTCCATGTATCAACATCCCCGGCATAATCCGCATCAACATAACCCACAATAGCATCTTCTCCTTGAGCTGCTTTCTTGTACATAAGTCCAAAATTTAGAGAACCATTCAAATACCATAGAACCCATTTCAAAGTCTATCAATGAGCTTCCCCCGGATCCACCATAAACCTGCTAAAAATACTAACGGCGTGTGCCAAGTCCGGTCTGCTACATACCATCCCATACATGATGCTACCCACTCCACTTGCATAAGGAATAAAATCAATTCTTCTTCTTTCCGTGTCGTTGCTAGGAGCTTGAGTAATAGAGAGCTTTGTGTGATTACCCAAAGGTGTAGAAACCGATTTAGATTGATGCATCCTATACCTTTCTATAACTTTCCTCAAGAAACCTTGCTGAGATAGTAATAGTTCCCCTCTCTTTTTGTTTCCGACTATGTCCATCCCAAGTATCCTCTTTGCATTACCAAGATCCTTCATCTCAAATTCAGAATTCAATTGGTCCTTAAGCTTGCTTATCTCTTCCTTGCTAGAGCTGGCTATAAGAATGTCATCCACATATAGGAATAGGAAAAGAACACACTCCTCCTCTCTCCTTAATATGTACACACAGCTATCATAACTACTCCTCAAAAATCCCACTCTCAAGAGAAAATCATCAAAAAATTTGTACCATTGTCTAGGGCTTTGTTTTAGCCCATGGAGTGATTTTCTCAAGAGAATACCTTGGTCTTATCTTATGCATACCCTTCCGGTTGTTGCATGTAAATAGTTTCCTCTAGATCTCCATGTAGAAATGTTGTCTTGACATCCAACTATTCTAACTCCAAGTCATACTGATTCATAATAGACATCAACATCCTTATAGAACAATGTTTTATGCAGGTGAAAAGATCTTATTGTAGTCAATCCCTTCAACCTGGGTAAAACCCTTTGCTACCAATCTTGCCTTGAACCTTGCCTCCTCAATGCCTAGAATGCCGTCCTTTTTCTTGAAGATCCACTTACATCCAACTACCCTTTGATTCTTGGGTAATTCCACAAGTGTCCAAATTTGATTTTTATCCAAGGATTCCATTGAAGTTGACACAAGCAAATGATGAGTGTGATTTCACATCATCTTTGCTTATCATTTTGCATGCATTTTCATGTAGTTTAGGCATATTTCATTTGATTTTTGGTTAATTTTCCTTTGGAACGGGTAAGGCGGTTTGTGTGGTGTTGTTTTGCAGAAATCAAGGGTAAAATGCTCAAAATCAACTATGATGGAGTTTGGATGAAAATAGGACTTGAAAACTGAAGAAATGAACCAAACAGAGCCCATCACGGCCTAGCCGTGATGCCCATCACGACCATGATCGAGCAAAACTGAAAAGGAAGAAAGGCTGAAGTCAGAGTCTGTCACGGCCTGGCCGTGATAGCCATCACGGCCGTGACCTAAAACCCCCACAAGTCAGAGCTCATCACGGCCATAGCCGTAATATTCATCATGGCCATGAAAAAAGGGCTCGCGTCGCGAGACACCCTTCACGTTGCGAAAGACTGAATTGTATCATAAATGCCAGAAACAGAAGCCGTCACGGCCTAGCCGTGATGGCCGTCACGGCCTAGCCGTGATGGCCATCACGGCCGTGACGCGCGTTACTTGGACCTGAAGAAACCGAATTGGATCAGAATTTGAGTTAGATTGGGATTCTAACTTCCCACATCTATAAATAAGGACCAGGCAGAGGCAGAAGGGGAGGAATCCATCATCCAACAACACACATCCACATAGACTTAGGCTACATTTTTAGGATCTATCTTCTTCTTCCTCCTCTCTTCTCTGATTTTCATAATGTTTGTAACCCAGCCTGTCATCTCCATGGCAAGGCTGGAGTAGTAGCTTAGTTTCTAGGGATTGGGGCTATGCCCGAGATTCGTTTATGATGTTGAATTTGATGTAATATCTTTGTTAATTTCGATTTGCTTTAGATCTGATTTCTAGTGTTTTAATCACTTGTAAATTCGGCGACCGCTTATTTGCGGGACGTAGACATTCTAAGGAGGAACCTAGCGGTGAACTTAGGATTTCTAGTGTTTTTCACTCGTAAAATTCGGCGGCCGCTTATTTGCGAGAAGTGGATGATCTAAGGAGGAACCTAGCGGTGAACTTAGGTTTATTTGCATGACTTAGACATTCTAAGGAGGAACCTAGCGGTGAACTTAGGTGTCGGATCTACAGAAGTCAGACTTGGGACTGAAATCACGAGAGTTAGAAGCCGTCCCTCGAGGATCAACGAGTTGTCACGAAACGCAAAGGGTCAAATCTGGGATCGACTACCACGAGAGTAGGGGTCGGGTCAATTGGGCACGGTTTTTGTAACCCGAGAGGGAGCTTAAGCTATTAGAGGATAAACTCGCCTTCAAGGCAATTTCGCTAATTAACAAGGATAATCGACTTAGCAACGTAAACGATCTTGTTGGTAACCTAAATCCCTAGGAACCCATTTAGATCTGAAAAACCAAAGAAAAGATTTGTTTTCTGTTTTATTTGATTCTGTTTTATCTATCTCTAAATTCAAAACCATTTCAAAATATAAAAATCCTTTTTACACAGTCCAGATTTACTCGATTTGAGAATTGATTGCGATTCGAGAACACAGTCTCTGTGGGATCGATATCTTTTATTACTTGGCGACAGTCCGGTACACTTGCCGGAAACGCAAGCGCACGCCTCGCGCGCCGCGCCGCGCCTGTCAAGTTTTTGGCGCCGTTGCCGGGGACTGTGCCTTTTCGAATCTCAATTTAATTTTTAAATTGATTTTTCTGGACCTTTTCTTTTTATTTAATTTTTATATTTGAAAAAAAACAAATTTCAAAATTTCTTTCCTTCTAGTGTATCCATCTCTCTGTGTGTTTTATGCAAAGATCCCTAAGTCTTGGGAGCCTTAGTGAGGTTGATCCAGAAATCGAGAGGACCTTTCACAGACGTAGGAGACTACAAAGAGAGAGAGAAAGGTTGAGTCTCGTTCCACTCATGGCAAATCAACCGGATACAAAACCTTTGAAGGACTACGCAGCCCCAAATGCGAGAGGCTTGCGAACTGGGATTGCCAGGCCAGAGATCGAGGCGGAGAACTACACTATACCGCCTATGCTAATCAACATGATTAGCCAGCACCAATTCGGAGGATTGCCCTCGGAGGACCCGACTGATCACGTAGAAACATTCTTGGAGTTCACCGACGCAATTAGGATTCATGGTGCACCGGTCGATGCTATACGCTTAAGGTTATTCCCCTCATCTCTGACTGGAAAAGCAAAGGCTTGGCTAAAGCAAATACCCGCCAACACCTTATCTACTTGGGACCAACTGGAACAGGCGTTCTTGGAGAAATTCTTTCCTCTATCCAAGACGGTCTACATAAGAACCCAGATCACTGGCTTCTTCCAAAAAGACGGAGAATCCTTATCGGAAGCTTGGGATCGCTACAAGGGACTGCTGGAGTCTTGCCCACACCATGGACTCGAGAGGTGGTTACTAGTGAACACCTTCTACAACGGATTGGACTACTCTTCGAAGGTGTCACTTGATTCTGCAGCTGGTGGAGCATTTATGAATAGGCCTCTGACTGAGGCATTTAACATCATTGAGAACGTGGCCACCAACTACCACCAATGGGGTTCAGAAAGAGGTAATAACCCGAACAAGATTTCGGGGGGTAAGTTTGAAGTAAATAGCACTGATCTTATAATGTCAAAAATAGACTCACTTAATAAACGTTTTGATCGGCTTGAAAGGGCTAATGTGAGTGCAATAGGTGCTACTAACATTGTTTGTGAGATTTGTGGAATGCAGGGACACGACATCATGGAGTGCCCGCGAAGTATTGCTCGTGGATCCGGCGCTTCGGGTGAGCAAGTGAATTCTTGTCACAACTTCTACGATACAAACCCGAAGTTGCCCAATTATGCTCCCCCAAATCCCTACAACCAAAGGAAGAACAACCCTTACCTCTCCTACGGCAACTACAGCAACACGCTGAACCACGAGTTCCAAGAGGGCCAAGGTAATAAGAGAGCCGCACCGGGGTATCCTCAGGTGCAGATATCTAAACTCGAGACTTTATTTGAAAGTTTTGTTGAAACTCAGACAAAACAAAATGAGGAGTTTAGACAACAAGGCAGGGCAGTGAACGAGGCAATCAAAGAGCTAGCGTCTAAGGTAGACAGCTTAGCAATCCACAACAAGATGCTAGAAACACAAATTGCCCAACAAGCCAGCACATACACTAGACCTAAGGGTACGTTCCCGGGTCAACCCGAAGCTAATCCTATTGAGCATTGTAATGCCATACACTTCAGGGATGATAAGCTTGGGGTGGGGGAAATGGACGTGGAACCGGAGGAGGGCATGAGCGAAGATGAAGAGCCAGAACCAAAGTATGTCCCTCCACCACCATACCAACCCCCGATACCTTTCCCACAAAGGTTGGTCAAGAGAAAGCAAGTGGAAGTAGAAACTAAGAGCTTAACTGAGGAGCCAATTGTCATGAGAAAATCTAATATGCCTCCTAAACTGAAAGACCCAGGTAGCTTCTCTATCGCTTGCTCGATTGAAAAAGTGCAAATAGACCAAGCCTTATGTGACTTAGGGGCTAGTGCGAGCTTGATGTCGCTCGCTATCTTGGAAAGGTTGGGAACGAAAGAGTTGAGACCATTCAAATTCTCCTTACAATTTGCGGATGGCTCAACTAGGACTCCTCTAGGCATACTAGAGAATGTTCCTGTGAAGGTAGGGAAATTCTTCATCCCTACCGATTTCCTGGTATTGGACATGAAAGGGAATTCTAGATTCCCCATCATTTTAGGAAGGCCATTCTTGGCCACCGCTGGAGCAGTAATAGATGTAAGGAATGGTAAACTCTCTCTAAATGTAGAGGAAGGTAGGGTCGATTTTGAATTTAATAACTCTTATAACAACCCTCCTTTTGAGAGCCATGTGTGCAGAATTGACGTAACGTTTCCAGTGGTAAAGAAAGAACTTAGCATGGAAGCCACTCCAAAGATATGCATGGATGATGATGCACCCTACAGTGACGAAGTTGGAGTGGCTTACCATGTGGAAACAAAACTTCCGCCGGGAGGAAGGAAGGCTAGGAAGCTCCGAGAGAAAAGAGCGAAGCGGAAGCATTATTGGCCGTATGAGCAGAAACGGCTTTTTGAAGGAATTCCTTGGAAGAGAAGTGTTCCTGCACTTCTACGCCCAGCCGACCCCGGTTGATTGAAGGAAGTATGGTCAAGCTTAAGACCATAAATAAGCGCTTCTTGGGAGGCAACCCAAGTTTTCTTTCCCTTTTCCTTTTGTTTTTGAATTTATCTCTTGAATAATTTGATAAGATCAAGAGGCAAAAAAATCATAAATTCATAGATTTGTCTAGTGTTTTCAGGACTAAAGAGGAAGGAAGAGCAAGAAGAGCAAGGACTAATGAAGCCATAAAGCATCACGGCCTGCCCGTGATAAGCCTCACGGCCGTGATGCTATTTCCACCCAAGTTTTAACTGGAATGTGAGCCAACACCCGCTACCACCTCGGTGAGTTGTTCCAATTTTTGTATTTTTGCATTTGCATTTGCATTTGCATTTGCATTGTTGCATTCATATTGCATTCTCATAGGCATAGTTTGGTATGATCACATTCTCTAGATTGCCCCTCACTTAGAATATGCATCTAATTGTGAGAACTTGGTGCCAAATGAATTGAGATAGTGAATTTTTGAACCCAATTTTTTATTATTCTTGTGATAAGGCTAAAAAAAAATCTTGAGATAATCTTTTGATAGTTAATAATTAGCATATGGTTCCTTATGTTTGTATGTCTCACTGATTTTTGAACTACTAAATGTAAGATTTTGAGCCTAAAAAGGGTACTCACTAAATCTACCCCATTTCTTGTGATAGAGTGTTTTAATTCCTCTTGGACTGTATTTTCTAGAACTTGACTTGAAACCATTTTGAAACTTGAAAATTTTTGAAAACATTTTTGAAAATGATTGAGGCACTAGGTATTTTTCCGGCCTTCTGAGCTTTGATTGATTAAATGCTACCCCTTAGTTGCCCAATTTTGAGCCTAAAGATTAAAATACTTTTCTTGGTACCTTGAAATACTTTGATGAATAATGCTTGGTATGGCACCTTTTAAAGTATTACAAAAAGGGTAAAAAGGTAGGTTGAAAAAGTATGGGATGAAAAAGTTAGAAAATATTTCTCTTAAGCTAAAAATCTCCCCTTCTCCAAATAAATAAAAATGAAATAAACAAAAGAAAAAAATGGAGAAGGGGACGACAAAAGAAAGTGAGAAATGAAAATAAATAAAAAGAAAAAAAAGGTGGAAAAGTAAATCAAAGCCCCAGAAAGGTATTTTAGAAGGTGTCATGCTTTGTAATGTTTGATGATTTGTCTAGCCTTCTTGAAATTCCCTTCCCTTGATTTTCCCACCTAACAATAAATCCCATGGCCACATTACAACCAAAGTAAAAGACCTCTTGATTCTTATGTGTTTTCATTAATAAAGTAGAGATTTGGTTAATAGTCAAGCCTATGGTAGAATACCTTCCTTGAGGGACTTGAGCGAAATGTCATATACCCTGGAACACTTGAGTGAGGTGAGACGAGTGCCAGAATCAGTGAGAATATGAACTTGAAGAACCTAAGCTTCTAATTGGACTTGAAATCGATTATCTCTTGGGTGCTTATTAAATATGCCTGTCACTTGGATTAGTTGCTAGGGTTCTTGGTTCACCATCCATGCTTTGAATGATTTATATCTTATGGCCTTAGTAATTGCTTGAGGACAAGCAAAGTCTTAAGCTTGGGGTGATTTGATGAGTGTGATTTCACATCATCTTTGCTTATCATTTTGCATGCATTTTCATGTAGTTTAGGCATATTTCATTTGATTTTTGGTTAATTTTCCTTTGGAACGGGTAAGGCGGTTTGTGTGGTGTTGTTTTGCAGAAATCAAGGGTAAAATGCTCAAAATCAACCATGATGGAGTTTGGATGAAAATAGGGCTTGAAAACTGAAGAAATGAGCCAAACAGAGCCCATCACGGCCTAGCCGTGATGCCCATCACGGCCATGATCGAGCAAAACTGAAAAGGAAGAAAGGCTGAAGTCAGAGTCTGTCACGGCCTGGTCGTGATAGCCATCACGGCCGTGACCTAAAACCCCCACAAGTCAGAGCTCATCACGGCCATAGCCGTAATATTCATCATGGCCATGAAAAGAGGGCTCGCGTCGCGAGACACCCTTCACGTCGCGAAAGACTGAATTGTATCAGAAATGCCAGAAACAGAAGCCGTCACGGCCTAGCCGTGATGGCCATCACGGCCGTGACGCGCGTTACTTGGACCTGAAGAAACCGAATTGGATCAGAATTTGAGTTAGATTGGGATTCTAACTTCCCACATCTATAAATAAGGACCAGGCAGAGGCAGAAGGGGAGGAATCCATCATCCAACAACACACATCCACATAGACTTAGGCTACATTTTTAGGATCTATCTTCTTCTTCCTCCTCTCTTCTCTGATTTTCATAATGTTTGTAACCCAGCCTGTCATCTCCATGGCAAGGCTGGAGTAGTAGCTTAGTTTCTAGGGATTGGGGCTATGCCCGAGATTCGTTTATGATGTTGAATTTGATGTAATATCTTTGTTAATTTCGATTTGCTTTAGATCTGATTTCTAGTGTTTTAATCACTTGTAAATTCGGCGACCGCTTATTTGCGGGACGTAGACATTCTAAGGAGGAACCTAGCGGTGAACTTAGGATTTCTAGTGTTTTTCACTCGTAAAATTCGGCGGCCGCTTATTTGCGAGAAGTGGATGATATAAGGAGGAACCTAGCGGTGAACTTAGGTTTATTTGCATGACTTAGACGTTCTAAGGAGGAACCTAGCGGTGAACTTAGGTGTCGGATCTATAGAAGTCAGACTTGGGACTGAAATCACGAGAGTTAGAAGTCGTCCCTCGAGGATCAACGAGTTGTCACGAAACGCAAAGGGTCAAATCTGGGATCGACTACCACGAGAGTAGGGGTCAGGTCAATTGGGCACGGTTTTTGTAACCCGAGAGGGAGCTTAAGCTATTAGAGGATAAACTCGCCTTCAAGGCAATTTCGCTAATTAACAAGGGTAATCGACTTAGCAACGTAAACGATCTTGTTGGTAACCCAAATCCCTAGGAACCCATTTAGATCTGAAAAACCAAAAAAAAGATTTGTTTTCTGTTTTATTTGATTCTGTTTTATCTATCTCTAAATTCAAAACCATTTCAAAATATAAAAATCCTTTTTACACAGTCCATATTTACTCGATTTGAGAATTGATTGCGATTCGAGAACACAGTCTCTGTAGGATCGATATCTTTTATTACTTGGCGACAGTCCGGTACACTTGCCGGAAACACAAGCGCACGCCTCGCGCGCCGCGCCACGCCTGTCAGCAAACACAAGAGAAGGGGGCGGGGTTGAATTGTGTTTGTTAATAATTTTCGAAAACAACCTTTAAAACAATTTTTGCACACAAGGAGATTAGAAACAGAAGCAAGCACAAAGATAAAGATCCTTCTTAAAAGACTTTGACAAAAGCAATATCAAAACCCCTCGGTTAGTAAGAAACAAATAAAGTTGTAAGAGTTAAGAGATAGAAGAATCACACAAGATGTTTTTATCTAGGTTCACTCTCTTCCAACCAAGAGCTACCTCCAGTCCCTTCTACTTGAAGGATGTTCTCCACTATTTCCCGAATAGATTACAACCAAGTATTCAACACCTCTCTAGGCTACAAGTATTTCTTTCTTACCAAGCCTCTTCAGGCTCTAACTCTAACAAAGATATTTAATGTTTGATCTTCTTAACTCACTATGTGTGAGGATATGACAGTTTAAGATCGGATGAATATTTTCACAATATTCAAACTAAAAATAGAGACTCTTGTTTTTGAAAGAATATAAGAATGAGTGATTATTGATTGGCAAAAGTTGAGCTTGCAAGGTTGTGCAGTCAAGAGTGTTATTCTTCAGTATCTCAGGTCTTCTATTTATAGTGACCTTCTTCTTCACTTGTCTTTCTTCAATGGTTATTTTGAATAATCCCGTTTAGAAATAGCATTTAATGCATGATATCCATTGTGATTGATAGCTTGATTGTGGCACGCTAAACAGTACTATTGGTTATCGAGGTAGCATGAAATTGGAGGTTCACTCCTCTGAGTATTGCAGCTTGAGAACTTATTGTTCCTCATTTGTGAACAATCCAGTTTTTTCAGCCAAAAAGTTGTCACCGTACAGATCATTTTGCAGTATCTTATTGTACGATTATGCTTTTTGGATTTCTTGATGGTACTATGTTTCTTTTACAACAAGGTAAAATATTAAAGCAGATAGGACAATAGTGAAGAGCAAATATTCTATTGAAATAAATATCAATCATTTGAAATAAATTCAAGAGATTCAGATAGCATTTATTTATTCGAAGATGGAGCTCGTTTACTTTAAGAAACTCCATCTATATAGTTATATGTGAGACTAAGTCTGGTTCAATAGATTATTTTGCTCGTCCGATGACGTGGCCTATCCTCTTGTCTATCAAGTCTTTGGACTTGCTTTTCCTCAAAGAGTTAAAAAGATCTTAGTCTAGTGATGTGGCATTTAGAGCTCGTCTACTAAATTACTTTATTTTTTAGTTCATTTACTTCTACTAATTACTTTCGTCTGCTTATGTGGCAGGATGGACGCGCTTATTATTAAGTCTTTGGACTTGCTGTTTCTAACAAGTTATTTTGGTATTCGTATAGCGAACAATTAGATCCTCGTCTACTTAAGAAAACCACTCTACTCAATTAAATAAATAAGTAACTTTACCAAAGTATTTGAGCAGCCCTTCTACAAGGGTGGACGTGTCTTTTTCAATGAAAACTTATCCCATGTTTCTTTTACTTATATGTAAATATTCCTGCATAGCTGAAAGTACATGTTAGATCTAAACTAACACATTGCCAAGCAAATTTAATCCTTTTTTTAGCATCAAAACTTAGAGATTATTTAACCAAAGCCCCATTTTTTATGATGACAAAACTAATTAAATTTGAAAAGAAAAGTCTAAGAGAGCTTGCAGGGCTCCCCCCAAGACAAAGCATTCAAATAATTAAGTAGAAAAAGCATATGAAAAACAACTGCATATAAGCTAGCAGATAGGTGCAACAACTTATCATACTTAGAGTATATATAAAGGAATAAATAAGCATAGTCAGCTGATATCAAAGCAAATAAGCAAATATAAGTATCAGAACAGTTAGCAAGTAGAAAAGAATATGCATATGCAGACAAATATAAGCTTTTCAAAACTGACTTTTTTTATATATAAACAAATCTCTCCTTTTCTTTCCTTTCTTCCCTTTTTTGTCATTATCCCAAAAGGTAAAAGGAGAGGACCATCATTGTCAGTATAAGAGAGAAAAAAAAAAAGATAAAAGGTACAGGTTAAGCAAGAGGAGGTGGTGGAGGTGGAGGGTTCTGATTCTGACTTTTCTTAAAGTCCATGAGGAATTCTAGCATTTTATTCACAACCTCCAAGGTTGGAGCCATTGAAGTTTGAACTTGCTGTTGGACATCCTCCTTTCTTTTCTCGGTCATCTTCTCAACCTTCTCATCAACTATCTTGCCAACTCTGTCATCAACTATTTTTCCAAGAACCTCTTCAAGTTTAGGTGGCAGAGCCTGTTGCCTTGAGCTTTCAACAGACTCGTGAAATGTGCTTAATGTTCTTGAATGATCTGAAGGGTGCATCACAACTAGAGCTAATGGTTGA
Source organism: Sophora flavescens (assembly GCA_030762895.1). Lineage (NCBI taxonomy): Eukaryota > Viridiplantae > Streptophyta > Magnoliopsida > Fabales > Fabaceae > Sophora > Sophora flavescens. The sequence continues at coordinate 71,458,258 of CM061067.1, forward strand.
GAATAGTGTTTTTCTGATGAGCTCTGATTGTGAATGGATTCAGCTGTATCTTCTAAGCCAACATTAGTGGCATTTTGATCAGGGTCTTCAACAACAGGTTCATCTGCTATAGGCTCTGAAGTAGAGGGAGGGATCACTGAGACTTCTTTTGCCTATCTGATGGGGTAGATGAATTTCACATTTTTACTATTTATAGGAAGTCCCCAAAGGTCTTTATAGATCATATATCTAAAATTTGAAATACCACGCTTCCCTCTGACTTTAGGAATTTCCTTCTTCTCTTCTTTAGTCAGTCCAGAGGAAGATGCCTCTCTTGTGAAGTGAATAATATGAGATTTCCAGAAATCAGCAGCTCGATGTTCATTGATCAACTCAATGGACTCAATATCCAAAAAGAAATCCATCATTGAGTAGTCAAAAGTTTCTTGATGTAGATCAAGTATTGCCGATTCAGCTTCAGGCACGAATCCTTTGAATCTTCTGTTTTTCTTGTCTTTGTCCTTTTTCAGATCTACCATTGGCAGTCTTGGACAGATTCTGTAAGGCATGATTCCAACTCTGGTTGCTTCATCATGTCTCAGCCAGGATGGAGGGACAAAATGTGCGGCTCTATCAACTCTGAAATGACTGAATTCCCACTTCAGCATTTCATAGATGAGCTGATCCATAAAGAAATCAGAGGCCCTCCCCATAGACTCTCGGATGCTCAAAGGATACCCACTTTGTGTCCCTTGGCATGATCATGGGAACATGCTTTGAGGATCTTGCTCTTCGCTCAGGGATGATAGGAAGATTTTTTCTATTGGGGTCAGTCTCCCAAACAGATATGATATGTCTCTCAACTCCATCAGTGAGGGGTATTAAAGGAGGAGTTTTGACAAGGTTAGGGTAAATTTTTCTGGGGAGAAATTGTTTAGGGGTAGGTGAGTGACTAATGGTCCTAAGTTGTTGTACATTTGTGAAGGCACATATTTGATTAATCTACAGTCAGGATGAGGTAGGTAAAAGGGTTTAACAGGTGGGATGACTTCTTCCTCATACTCGTGTAGAGGATACCATCTATTGGGAATGTGTTCGGGTTCAGGTTGGTGAGAGTGAAACAGAACTTTCCATTCTCTTTTTACCTTGGCCCAATCCTCATATTTGCCCTCATAAAGAACAGAAGTTAGGGTGAAGGGAAATAAGGTTCTCAAGGGTTTGGGGAAAGGAGCACCAGGGGAAATGTCATCATCTGGTTGAATGAACCAGGGATCATCGGTAGGGATAATAGGTTGAAATTGCGGAGTGGCTATTTGTGTTGGTTGGGGTGAAAGGGGTGTGGGAATGTACACATCATCTGGAGTGGAGACATCAATGTTATTATCGACAGGCACATCATCAAGTCTAGTTTCTAAACTAGACACTAAGGCATCTACTGTTATTTGAACAGGATCACTAGCAGAGATGGTTACCTTAGAAGTCTTAGTTGTTCTGATTTTCTTGTTGATTGCCTTCTAGGTTTTGTTGTAACAGGCACAACGGCCTCAGCAATGGCAACAGAAGTCTTCTGCTTCTTCAGGATAGTACTGATAGGAACGCTGTCCTCATCAGCTTCCTCATCTTCATTGTGTGAGAAGATGACTCTTTTTTGCAGCAAGAGCATCATAAGGTTCCCTGATAATAATGCCACCAGCTGGTCTCTTGGGGGCAGGCTTCCTCGTTGCAGCGGTCTTTTGCCTAGTTACTCTTTATACTCCTAGGACTTCATCATTGTTTTGTTCCACCATTTCTTCTTTGGTTTTCATTAACTCCTCAGTCTTGGCCATTGCAACAGAAGCATAGGTACTGAGGTTCATAGTAGCTATATTCTTTTTACAAAGTCTGCAACCGACATTGGTTTTTCGGTTAAGATCCTAGCTTGCTCCTCAGGAGTCCTTGCAGCAAGAATTTCATGAATTCCTTGAGCCTTGAAAATCTCGGAAAGAAGATGGCAAAAAGGAAATGTTGAGAGTCTTTTCTTGTTCATCACAGCATCTCTAAATCTTCCGTACAGAATTCTTGGAAGGTTGATCTTCGTTTCGGTGAGAAGAAGGCAAAGGCAGAATTTGTGCAAAGAGGAGAGGTTGTCGTTGGATCCAACCTTATGAAGAACCACCTTATTAAGAAGTCGATGAAGGATGCGAACAATGTCCTTCATCTCAATAGCTTTCCAAGTGTGAGTTCTGACTGTATCTTCTTTCATGAGACAGACTTCAATGGTCTCAGAGCCACTCAAATCCTCTTCCCATGACTCAGTAAAAACCAAACCTTCCTGAGCACAGAAAATGGCATCAGCAATAGTCTTCTCTGAGACTACAATCTTCTTTCTTAACACCGTAGAGAAGAAGTCAGTATCAGTCACTTGAACATTCCTCCAGAAATCCCTAATCAGGTTGGGAAAGACAGAAACCTTCTCTGTGAAGAGTCCTTCCCACCCGACTGCATTAACATATTTGCTTATGTCTAAGTTGTAGTCTTACAGCACTCCAAGGTTGAAATGATGCTCAATTGCCAAGTTGAGCTTGTCCACGTTAAAAGTTGAAGAAGAAGCTATTTTAGGTGATCAGAGAGCTTAGGGTTTGAAAGCACAGAGAGAGAGAGAGAGAGATAGCTCGAGAGGTTAGAGAAGTATAAAGTTTTTCTCATAGGGAAAAATATTACTTATAAAGGAATTTTGAATCTCAAAGGTTAAAAAAAAAAACTTTTGACATAACATGTCATTATGATAAAACGGTGTTGGTAATTTGGAGCTATAAAAAGGTCTTGATGGGATTGATGGAAGTACTGAATCAGCAAAGAGAATAAATGATAAATTTATCATTGAGACGAAATAAATGCATTTATTAACACATTAAAAAAAATATGCTAAAACATAGGCAGATGTGGACTCTTCTGAAACTATACAATGGACGCGGTAACCAGTAACATTGGACGCGTCACATGGACGTGTAACACAATAGACGCACAACTTTTAATAGGTATTAGACGTGCATAGGTAGTAGACGCAAGATTAACAAAACAAATTTTTTCAAGGCTGGACGCCTAAATTAATCCACACATATCATATTAAGATGCTTCCTAATAAAGATAAATCCGTTCTCTGTAAGAGGTTTAGTAAAGATATCTGCCCATTGATGGTCAGTATCAACAAATTGTATATCAAATTCACCATTTTGCACATAATCCCTAATAAAATGATGTTTAATCTCTATATGCTTAACTCTAGAATGCAAAATTGGATTTTTAGATAGATTTATTGCAGCAGTATTATCACACATAAGTGGAATACTACTTACAAATACATTACAGTCCTCCAATTGATGTTTGATCCAGAGAAGTTGTGAGCAGCAACTTGCAGCTAATATATACTCAGCTTCAGCAGTTGATAAGGTAATGGTACTTTGTCTTTTGCTTGACCATGAGACAAGATTAGCTCCAATGAAGTGACATCCTCCACCGGTGCTTTTTCTTTCAATTCTATCTCTAGCATAGTCAGCATCACAGAAACCAACTAATCTGTAATCTTCATTTTTCTTGAAGCACAAACCAAGATTAGTAGTACCTTTTAAATATCTAAAAATTCCCTTAACTGCTGATAAGTGAGATTCTCTAGGATCAGATTGAAATCGAGCATATAAACATACACTGAACATAATATCAGGCCTAGACGCAGTAATATATAGGAGAGATCCTATCATACCCCTGTATACCTTTTGGTCTACCTTTTTCACTTTATCATCTTTGTTCAGTATGGAAGTGAGATGCATAGGAGTATTCATTGGTTTACAATCATCCATCTTAAACTTCTTCAGAAGCTCTTTTGTATACTTGGTTTGGTGGATGAGCACCTCGTCCATTGTTTGTTTTACTTGAAGTCCAAGGAAGAATTTGAGTTCTCCCATCATGCTCATTTCAAACTCTTTTTGCATTAACTTAGAGAATTCTTTGCATAGAGACTCATTAGTACCACAAAAAATAATATCATCAACATATATTTGTACAGCTATGTGTTGACGAATCTGAGTAAGTATACCCAGTCGTGCAAGTAATACGGTGGTGAGACCGTTTAATCGTTCCCACAAGGACTGTGACAAGTACTAGAACTTACCAAACCAATTACTATCTAAGCGAATCGTTGGATTGAAGGAAGTTCTATACTATCAAAAGTTAAACTAACAAAGTAAAAAGAATGAGTTCTTTGAGGAATTTTGTCAAACAGTTGAAGTGCAGAAAAATGGGTTTTCAAATATGATAAAAGGAGCTGGGGTTAGGCTTCACTAAACTTCATCCTCATGCAATGAAACAACTCACAAACAGTTTGTACTTCAATTATGACAATCAATCCACTAAATTACTCAAGCCCCGATTCCTCGGATGACAAGAGCCTAAATCCACTAATAGACCCTAATTCCTTAGGTGGCCTAGATTAGTGAATTTGCATTAAGATTAGGGATTACACAATTGCTAATAAACCTAGTTCCATTCCTAGATACAAGGCTTACTAGGTGATTAATCTCAATTCCGGTTTTAACACGAATTTTCCAATTGCATATCAAAACACTAAACAAGTCATGGGGGTGCTAGCCACAACAAGCATTAAGTACAAAAATCAACCACTCAATAACAAAGCAGAAACTGTATTGCAAGATTAAATCAAATACATGAGAATTCAGAAATAGCTACCCTAACCCCAACAATGGAGGTTTAGCTACTCATAATAATAGCCACAACCAAAGAAACATGGATGAAGGAGAGAAGGAATTCCATGGGAGCAATCCTCCAGAAGCTGCCTCTGATTCAGAGAGCCTTTTGGGTTTCCAAACTCGTAGCCTCCAATGTCTCCCAGGGTGCCCCTTCCAATTCTCCCCTAATAAGCTTAAAACAGGGGTTCTGGGTTTCGTGCGCTCGCGGGGCGAGATGTATCTCGCGAGGCGAATATTAAACTTCTGGTCTTCAGTGATTGGATCTCTCGCGTGGCGAGACACTGTTCGCGTGGCGAGACAGAACAGGTTGCATTTTCTGGCACAAATCATCGATCGAGCTCGCAAGGCGAGGTGTTATTCGCTGGGCGAGACAGAAAGGATAACATTCTGCTGTTTCTGGCTGTCTGCAGTCTCGCGGGGCGAGTAGCCTCTCGCGGGGCGAGCATTCCCAGAATTGCATTCTCCACTGTTTCTTCATTCCCTTGGCTCTAAGTTAACCAGATTTTTCAGTGATTCCTGCAAAACAACATCAAGAAACCGCTTCACCCGATCCAAGGGAAAATCTAACAAAAATCAAATAAATAATGCCTAATCTATATGAAATATGCATGCAAAAGTGTACAGGAAACATCATGTAAAATCACACTATCAAATCACCCCAACCTTATTCAATTGCTTGTGCTCAAGCAATCACCAAGGCCAGTAGAAGAAAACAGAACATGGATAGTGAACTAAGAACCCGAGTAAATGATCCAAGTAATAGACAATTCAAACAATTCAGCAAGAGACAATCAATTCTAGGGGTGAGCAGTGGTCGGTTTCGGTCGGTTTCGAGCTCAAAAAGCCCAATCCGCTGTAAACCGATCATTCAATTTTATGGCCCATTTCCGCCCAATTGTTGTTCGGTTTGGTCGGGTTGCGGTTAGGCCGGGTTGAGCGGATGATCGGTCGGGTTGGCACGGGTATGACTGGGCTAGATTCAATTTTTGGGTCAAACTTAATTTTTGATTGCTTTTTCCCAATTTTGGGTTAGTTTTACCATCTAAATACACAATTGGGCCTTAAATCATACATTGGGTCACTGTGAACCCTCATCATGAAAGATGGAATGTTCAATGACAATGTTTCACTCCATGCATACTAATTAAACACAAAGATAGGGAAGCCTAGAAGTCAATAGTTTAGTTATACACAAGTGCAAATACATAAGAAAACAAGGTTTATAACATAATAACATAATAAAATCATAATCTGCTGATTCTTGAAACAAGGTAGCATGCTGATTCTTCAAACAAGGTAGCCATGAACTCATCTCTATCAACATTTTTTTTACAAGAAACCTGCAATATAAAAGATAGGGTTGAAATCTTATGCAGTACTTGCACAACCACATAAAACAACAACAAACACATGAAAGAATCCATATACCTTTTGCTTCAGGAAACTCTGACCATTGAATTTTACCCATTTATAGCAACATTAAGTCTTCTCCCCCATTCAAAAGATATTCATCAGAGGGCCTACCAAATTCAGACACTTGAGAGGATTACTAAACCAATCCACACATAGGCAATACAATGATAGTGGTAATTAAAAAAGAATAAACAAGAGTATGCCACATCATGAGAAAATGAAGTCTACCATTTTAATACACCAAAGTACCAAACCAGCACACTGCACTGTCTGCACACCAGACCAGCAGGGATCATTCATTTTTTGGGGTTTGTTCATGACTTCATGTCAACCAATCCCCAATAATTAAAGATTTTGACACATTAAACAATCTACTATTCCTTTCAAGCAATATACACCAAAGCACTTCAAAAACAAAGCACTGACACAGAATCTTAGGTCAAAACCTCTAAAGTTAGTGAGGAGAAAAGTCCCTACTGCCGCTTCAAGACTCTGCAGAGAGCAGTGGAGAAAAATGAGGAAAGTTTGCAGATCTCTTTCATTACAGAGTTCAGTTCTGCAAATTAGAAGACAAATTAATGGAAAGACAATCCAATATTCATAGTAGTAGCAAGGCCAAAAATAGAGTAGCATGGCACCTGATAACAAAACAGTCCTAACTCCTAAGAGGCTAACAGTTGATATTTATACCAAGCAGATTGTGATGAGTCATGTTTCACATATGACTCCATAAAGCAAAAAGTTCATTTCTGCAAAGCAGGATAAAATACAAAATTTAGTACATAACATAATAATAAGGAACAAATCATACAAAATTCAGCAAGGCAAAAACAAGGAACAAAACCTTAATAACTTTCAGCCACAACCAATATTCATTGGTTGTGATTGAGATGATGAACCAGCACCAGATGTAACTCCAGCTCTTAATGCTGCTCCTCCACTCCTCCCAAAATCTGTTGATCCGCGATGAAATTCTTGAAAACATTGATAAAAACAGACTGAATTAGCTTACATACAGAAATACATATACAAAAGGATTCAAAGGTATAAAATAATAGAGAAACATGTACCTGAAACAATTTTCTCAGATGTCTCAAATTCCTCATTTAGATTGAGGTCTTTAAATTGGTAGAGAGAAGGCCTCAACCAATTCTGAGCACAAATCAGTGCCTCTGCCATTTCTGGGGTTAGAGAGCTTCTAAAGGTGTCTAACACCCTTCCACCAGCACTAAAAGCATTTTCTGAAGCCACGGTGGAAACAGGAGTGGACAAAACATCCCTGGCCAAGGTTGAGAGTATGGGAAACCGAGAGGAATTTTGCTTCCACCACAAAAGAAAGTCAAATTTGTCATCTCCATCCACACAAGATTCGACCAAGTACCTCTCAAGTTCATTTTTCTGATCAATTGAATTTTTTTCCTTAAGATGCTTCTTGAAAGCATCAGCCCTTGCCCAATGTGTTGAAATTTCATCATGGCTAGAGGTTTCTGCAGATGAACTACCCTCCAATGGACCATGAGAAGTTTGACTAGGCCTATTTTGTTGCTCATGAGCTGTAGCATACCAATCATACATACTGGACAAGTTGTGCTTAATACTAGTTGTCAGTTTATTGGAAAAATCTAAGTCATCTTTGTACATGTCTTGAAATGACCACTCGACATACCTAAACTTATAACGAAGGTCAAGAATGACACCAAAATAAAGCAGCTGATTGATATTTACAATGTTTTCCCAATACTTGTCATATTTTTTCTTCATTTCTAAGCCTATACTACTCAAAACAGAATTGGTATTCTTGATGGATTGGCTAAGTTCATAATGGATTGAAGCCAATTGGTGGAATGCAGAATGTATGTTCACATGCAAAGAAGATGAGAATATCTTAGTGGCCTCATAGAAGATCTTAAGAAATTTCACAAAGGCTCTTGCATTCTCCCAATCTATACTAGAAGGGGGGCCATCAGGCCCAAAGTATTCCATATAGCTTGTATCCTCAAATTCAAGCTTTTCGAATGCAGCTTGAAACCTCTCCGCTGAATCCAGCATCATGTATGTTGAGTTCCATCTAGTAGGAACATCAAGACACACAAGTTTTTGAGATGAAATTCTAGCAAACTCTATGCACTCCTTAAACTTAGCAAGTCTTTGAGGTGATGACCACACAAACCTAACAGCATTGCGAATACTTGTAATGGAATGATGTAGGTCCTTCAAACCATCATTGACTACTAGGTTCAAGATGTGCACACAACACCTCATGTGTAAGAACTCTCCATCTACCACCAACCCATTCATGTTCTTGAATCGTTTTTTCAAGTATGCCACAGCCACATCATTTGATGATGCATTATCTACTGTGATTGTGGATACATTTCTAAGCCCCCACTCTCTTAAGACCTCTTCAACTTTCCTACCAATGGTCTCACCTCTATGGTTGGGAACTATTGAGAAAGTGCTTAAACACACCCTTTGGAGCTTCTGGACCTGCAACATCAAGAGTGAAACTTGCTCTATCAGCATTCTAAATTTAACAAGTAATATCACCTAACAATCAAACATCTGAAGTATATAACCAGCTTCAAGGACCAAATTATGCCATGATAAGAAATCGTTAATTTAAACAGGGCTAAACAGATAGAATTGAAATAGAAATTTATATGTCCTTATAAAAAAGCTAGGGTTCATCAATTAAAAATGCATGTTATTAAAATTTAAACAAAGCTAAACTTATACATTTATCATAAGTTTAGCTCAGTTTAAATTTACATGTCATGACAAGGATGTTACACATCTATGTATGTGTAACATTTGAAGCAAACACACAGGTGTGCATAGATGTATACAAACAGAAGTTTATGTCCATGCACCACAGGCTCAGAAGTCACAAGCTGATACTACAGGAAACTAATCATAGTTGATGAAGCTGAACAACTTTTTTTTTTAGAACTTTATTTAGGGTTGGGTTGATTTTGGATGACAACTTATGACACATTATCTGATACTGGAACGAGGCTTACAATGTTGATACCTTCTTTTTATATTGTGGCCTTCTGTGCTTGAAATGATGAACAGATCTGAGAAAATGAGTTGTTAACCTGAAAAAAAAACTCTACTCATTAGAGAGAATAACCAAATAAAGGAAAGGAATAGTGAGAATCACTAAGATCAGAGCGCGTGCATCAGGGAAGACCGCAGATCAGAAAAAAATTAGAACCCATACCAAAAATGGAAGTAAAATTAACATATGGTTATGGAAGGAGGGAAAAAAAGTAGACATAGAAGGAAAAGGAACGAAAAGAGGATACCTGGAACGGTGACCGCAGATCCGTGGCCTTCTGTGCAGTTCGCTTTCGCTACCGCCGCTGGCTTCTGAACGTTGCGTCGTGCAACGACGTGCGTCGTGCTGCACTGCTGTCTGCTGCTCTGCGAGTGGCCACGGAGTCAAGGAGGCAAGGACTAAGGAAGGAAGGAACCACTTTAGGTTTAGGGTTTCACTTTCAAAGACTTCTAAGTTGAAGTTCTATGTTCGACTCTTCTGAGTTCTCACTTCTCACCCCTATTCGAGAGTCTTCGATCGAGTGTGAGTGTGTGACAGTGTCTGAGTGAGAGAGAATGAGTGAGTGTGAGTTAGTCAGTCAGAGTCAGTGTGTGTGGGAGTGAATGTGAAGCCGTGAAGGGTTGGGGTGACTTGGGTCTTGGTGAGTGAATGTGAGGGGTTGGGCCTTGGCAGAATGGCAGGAAAAAATGGACGAAACGAATGGCAGCCCATGGAACAGAAAATTGTATAAATGTTTTTTGTTATTAACGGGTCGGTTCGGGTACCGATGGGTGACAAAACCCAGATCCGAAACCGACCGTGTATAACCATATCAACCCAATTTTCCCACCCGCCCAACCCGCCAACCCGATTAAACCCGACCGTTACATAAAAATTGCAACGGGTTGGTCGGTTTCGGGCGGGTCGCATATTTATGATCACCCCTAATCAATTCAAGTCCAATTAGAGGCTTAGGTTCCTTAGACTCATGTTCTCACTGATTTGGGCATTCTTTCTCACCTGAAGCTCACCCCAAGCTTGTTCATTTGCTTGGCTCTCTTTTCTCCCTCACTCAAGTGTTAGGGATATATGACAATTCGCTCCATTTTCCTCAAGGAATGACATCTACCATAGGCTTGACTATCAACCAATTCTCTACTTTATTAATGAAAACAATTTAGAATCAAGAGGTCTTTCACTTGGTTGTAACGGGACCATGGGATTAATCGTTAGGTGGGGAAATCAAGAAAAGGATATTTCCAAAAGGGCTAACAAAATATAGCATTGCACACATGACCTTCTAAACTACCCTTATGGGTTTTGATTCCTTTTTCCACCTTTATTTTCTTTCTTTTTCTTTTATTTCTCATTTCTTTTTGTCATCCCCTTCTCTACTTTATTTTTATTTTTCTCTTTTTCTTTTATTTTTCTTTTGCTTGGAGAAGGGGAGATTTTTCAACTCAAGAGAATTATTTTTTTCTGATTCTTTCATCCCAAACTTTTTTTTTCCAACTACCTTTTTACCCTTTTTGTAATACTTTAGAAGGTCCTATCAAACATCATTCAACAATATATTTCAAGGTACCAAGAAAAATATTTTATTCTTTCAGGCTCAAAATTGGGCAACTAAGGGGTAGCATTTCATCATTCAAAGCTCAGAAGGCCAGAAAAATACCTATTGCCTCAATCATTTTCAAAAAAATGTTTTCAAAAAATTTTTAAGCTTCAAAATGGTTTCAAGTCAAGTTCTAGAGAAATACCATCCAAGAGGAATAACACTCTAACACAAAGAATGGGGTAAAATTTTGTGAGTACCCCTTTGGCTCAAAATCTCACATTTTAGTAGTTCAACCATCAATGAACAACACAAATCTACGGAACCATATGCTAATTATCAACCATCCAAGATTATCTAAAACATTTTCATTTGCAGCCTTATCACAAGAATGAAAAATTATTGGGTTCAATAATTCACTATCACAATTTAATAGGCACTTAGTTTTCACAATCGGATGCAAATTCTAAGCAAGAGGCAATCTAATCATGTGAACATGCAAAGCTATCATGCAAGACTATATGAATGCAACATGAAAAATGCAAATGCAAAATACCCCTACCCCAAGCTTAAAAATTTACATTGTCCCCAATGTAAACAATTAAGTTAGAGAGAGGAGAAAAATTGGAACGGCTTACCGAGGCGGTAGCGGGTGCTGACTTTGCTTTTTCTTATCTTCTTGCTCTTCCCTACTTCCTTCTTACCCTGCAAACACTTGGCAATTCTCAATTTATTATTTTTCCTCTTGATCTTCTCAAATTATTCAAGAGGTTAAAATCAAAAACAAAATTATTAAGAAAATGAAAACAACTAAAGAGAAGGGTTAAGAAACTTGGGTTGCCTCCCAATAAGCGCTTCTTTAACGTCATTAGCTTGACGGACTTCTTTCAATTAACCGGGGTTGACTGGGCATAGAAGTGCAAGAGCACTTTTCTTCCATGGAACTCCTTTAAAGAGTTGATTTTGCTTACAAGGCCAACAATTGTGCTTCCGCTTTGCCTTTTTCGCTCTGAGCCTCTTGTCCTTTTTCTTACTCCTTCCCGGCGGAGGTTCTGTTTTCACAAGATGAACAGATCCAACTTCATCACCAACTGATACATCATTTGTCTTGAAGAGCTTCAGATTTGCTTTCATGTTGAGCTTTTCCTTCTTCTCAGGAGTAGAGGGGTGGTGATGATGTGCAACGACTTCTTTAGCTACTGTATCCACAATGTCCATGCAGAAACAATCCTCTTCATCGCTCGGGAGATGCATAGCTTCAAACACATTGAAAGTGACTTCTTCATCTTGCACTCTGAATTGCAACTGGCCTTTTTGTACGTCTATCAAAGCGCGACCAGTCGCTAGAAAAGGTCTCCCCAGTATGAGCGGGACTTCTGCATCGTCCTCCATGTCTAAAATCACAAAGTCCACTGGGAAGATAAACTTATCCACCTTTACTAGAACATCTTCCAAGATACCATAAGGATGCTTGATTGATCTATCAGCTAGTTGCAATGCCATCCTTGTTGGTTTCACCTCCCCACCTCCAAGCTTATTCAAAATTGAAAGCGGCATCAAGTTGATACTCGCTCCCAAGTCACATAAGGCCTTTCTGATAGCAACATTCCCAATAGTGCAAGGGATTGTAAAACTACCAGGATCTTTTAGCTTCAGAGGTAGCTTCCTTTGCAGTATCGCACTGCACTCTTCAGTTAAGGCAACCGTTTCACCTTCTTTAAACTTTCTTTTCTTCGTGAGCAGTTCCTTCATGAATTTTGCATAATTGGGCATCTGCTCTAGTGCTTAAGCAAGGGGTATGTTGATCTGTAGCCTCTTGAAAATGTCAAGGAACTTGGCAAACTGCTTTTCCTTCTCTTTTTTCTTGCTCAAATGAGGATAGGGCAACTTCACATAAGAGGGGATCACTTGAGGCTTGTCTCCATCTTTTAAAATTTGACTTTTAGTCCTTCTCAGAATTGAATTTTCATCCACTAGCTTCTCCCTCTTGTCTTTTTCATTGTCTTTTTCCTCTTCCTCAACTACAACATCTTTACCTTGTTCTTCACTCAGTTCAGTTTTGTCAGCATTCATTTCTGTTTCTTCAGCTTCTCTCTGACTTTTCACCAAAGGCTCACCACCCTCTTGCTCTAGACTTTTACCACTCCTCAAAACAATAGCATTGCAGTGCTCCTTAGGATTAGTTTGAGTGTTACCTGAAAAACCGCTGCTAGATTGCTCCGCTAGGTGCTTTGCAATTTGGCCAACTTGAACCTCCAAATTTTTTATAGAAGCATCGGTATTTATCTGGTTTGCCATGGTCAATTGCATGAACTGATTGAGAGTGTTTTCCAAGATAGAAACCCGGTCTTGAAGCGATTGTGTAGGAGGAGGCTTGCTTGTTTCTCCGGCATCTTGCTTCCAACCAAAATTTGGTTGATTCCTCCACCCTTGGTTGTAATTGTTAGGGAATTGGTTGTTGCCTTGTCGCCCATAGTTCCCCATATAATTGGCTTCCTTATGGGAACTAGGTGGTGCCTCACATCTTCCATTCTCATGATCACCTCCACAAAAATCACATCTCATTACCTGTTGTGGTGGCATGGTCGTCCCTTGAACAGTTTGGAGTTGTTGTGGGAGTTGAGCTAGTTGCTTGGTAAGAGACTCCAGTTGTTGTGTCATGAGCTTGTTCTGAGCCAACAATGCAGTTTGTGAATCTAACTCCAACACTCCCCTTCTTTGTGTAGGACCCCGATCATGATGCATCAAATAATTATTCGATGCCATAGCCTCTATCAAAACCAGTGCTTCCTCTCTTTGTCTTTGTATTCATGGAACCTCCAATGAGTCATCCAACATGTACACGGTTGACGGCCTCGATCCATTACAGAATGTTTGCATTTGGGTATGATCATCAAACCCATGATTTGGACATCTCCGAAGCAATTCCTTGAACCTTTCCCAGGCGTCATGCAGAGTCTCACCTTCTTGTTGAGCAAAGCTTATGATGTCACCCCTTGCCTTTACAAATCTTGAGGTGGGGAAGAACCTTGCCATAAATTTTGCCTCTAAGTTGTCCCATGTAGTGAAGCTCTCCCTTGGTTGTGATTGGAGCCAAGACTTAGCTCTATCTCTTAGAGAGAAAGGAAACAACCTCAGGCGAATTGCATCATCGGAGGCACCATTTATCTTCACTGTATCACACAACTCTAGGAAAGTGGAAACATGACTGTTAGGATCTTCCTTCTCCAACCCAGCAAACTGATTTTGTGAAACCATATTGATGAGATTTGGCTTGATTTCAAAATTGTTGGAGTTCACAGGAGGCCTCACTATGCTAGTGACATGCCGGTTGACATTTGTATTGGCATAGTCACCAAGTGTCCTCCGTGGTGGAGCATCTTCACCATTGCCTGCCATCTTGAGTTCTTCTTGACAAACTTGAGAGGTGGAAGTCTCTTGTTCTTCTCGTTGTTGTTCTAACATATTCTGCTGTCTTGCTTGTCTCCTATTCGCCCTAGTTGTTCTTTCAATTTCTGGGTCGTAGAGGAGTTGGTCAGCTGGGATAGTACCTCGCATACAAAAATAGTCTAGCAAGCAAGAGTGTTAGCAGTAAAGGTTAGCACACAACAGCAAACACACCAGAAAAATGACAGTAAAAACAGAACAGAAATTTATAACAAAAAATATTTTATATCAGAAATTTTTTGCCTAAATTAGTAACCGAAATGGATATGCTAATATTGAGACGCAGTCCCCGGCAACGGCGCCAAAAACTTGTTGACGAATCTGAGCAAGTATACCCAGTCGTGCAAGTAATACGGTGGTGAGACCGTTTAATCGTTCCCACGAGGACTGTGACAAGTACTAGCACTTACCAAACCGATTACTATCTAAGCGGGTCGTTGGATTGAAGGAAGTTCTATACTATCAAAAGTTAAACTAACAAAGTAAAAAGAAGGAGTTCTTTGAGGAATTTTGTCAAACAGTTGAAGTGCAGAAAAATGGGTTTTCAAATATGATAAAAGGAGCTGGGGTTAGGCTTCACTAAACTTCATCCTCATGCAATGAAACAACTCACAAACAGTTTCTCCTTCAATTATGACAATCAATCCACTAAATTACTCAAGCCCCGATTCCTCGGATGACAAGAGCCTAAATCCACTAATAGACCCTAATTCCTTAGGTGGCCTAGATTAGTGAATTTGCATTAAGATTAGGGATTACACAATTGCTAATAAACCTAGTTCCATTCCTAGATACAAGGCTTACTAGGTGATTAATCTCAATTCCGGTTTTAACACGAATTTTCCAATTGCATATCAAAACACTAAACAAGTCATGGGGGTGCTAGCCACAACAAGCATTAAGTACAAAAATCAACCACTCAATAACAAAGCAGAAACTGTATTGCAAGATTAAATCAAATACATGAGAATTCAGAAATAGCTACCCTAACCCCAACAATGGAGGTTTAGCTACTCATAATAATAGCCACAACCAAAGAAACATGGATGAAGGAGGGAAGGAATTCCATGGGAGCAATCCTCCGTGGCTGCCTCGATTCGAGAGCCTTTTGGGTTTCCAAACTCGTAGCCTCCAATGTCTCCCAGGGTGCCCCTTCCAATTCTCCCCTAATAAGCTTAAAACAGGGGTTCTGGGTTTCGCGCGCTCGCGGGGCGAGATGTATCTCGTGAGGCGAATATTAAACTTCTGGTCTTCGATGATTGGATCTCTCGCGTGGCGAGACACTGCTTCGCGTGGCGAGACAGAACAGGTTGCATTTTCTCGCACGATCATCATCGATCGAGGCTCGCGAGGCGAGGTGTTATTCGTGGGGCGAGACAGAAGGATGACATTCTGCTATTTCTGGTCTGTCTGCGGTCTCGCGGGCGAGTAGCCTCTCGCGGGGCGAGCATTCCCAAATGCATTCTCCAATGTTTCTTCATTCCCTTGGCTCTAAGTTAACCAGATTTTTCAGTGATTCCTGCAAAACAACATCAAGAAACCGCTTCACCCGTTCCAAGGGAAAATCTAACAAAAATCAAATAAATAATGCCTAATCTATATGAAATATGCATGCAAAAGTGTACAGGAAACATCATGTAAAATCACACTATCGCTATGAAATTAGACTTAATGGATTTTCTAAATAAGGTTGTGTCAACCTTTCCTCTATTGAATCCATTTTCCATAAGAAAGGAACTTAGTCTGTCATACCAAGCTCTAGGAGCTTGCTTAAGACCGTACAAAGCTTTCTTAAGCTTATATACATGTTCAGGATGGGTTTCACACTCAAAACCCGGAGGTTGCATAACATAGACTTCTTCATTAATAAAGCCATTTAGAAAAGCACTTTTAACATCCATCTGAGAAAGCGTAATACTATGATGTGCAACAAATGAAAGTAGAATTTTAATAGCTTCTAATCTAGAAACAGGTGCAAAAGTTTCAGTATAATCCATACCTTCTTATTGAGAGAAACCTTGAGCAACAAGTCTTGCTTTGTTTCTTATTACCTTACCATTTTCATCAAGTTTGTTTCTGTAAACCCACTTTGTTCTAATCACTGATTTGTCTTCGGGCAGGGAAACCAGAGTCCAAACATCACTTCTTTCAAAATGATTGAGTTCTTCTTGCATGGATAGAATCCAACCATCATCTAGCAGAGCCTCGTCTACTGTCTTTGGTTCCAACTCAGAGACTAGTGCAGAATTGTCTTATTCTCTGAAGGTTGATCTGGTTCTTTGATTTTCATTGGGGTTTCCAATGATCTGATCTTGTGGATGATAATTCTTGAAGTACCAAGATTTTTGAACTGTACCATGTTGAGAAGTGGAAGTTTCTGGTTGTTGAGTGGGGTCATCTTCTTGATCATCAACTTTTATCTCAGGTGAGTCTCCTGGAATGCTTAGATCAAGATCTGCAAAAGCTTCATCTAGCTCTGATAATTTCTTATCAGGCTGTTTGTCATGAAACTTGACATGAATACTTACCTCTACTATCAGAGTCCTAGAATTATAAACTCTAAAACCTTTAGATGTTTCAGAATATCCTAATAGTATTCCATTATCTGTTTTAGCATCAAACTTACCAAGTTGATCTTTAGTATTTAGTATATAGCATTTATAACCAAAAGGGTGAAAATAAGATATGTTGGGTTTTCGTCCTTTCCACAGTTCATACGGAGTCTTACTCAGGATAGGTCTAATGTATATTCTATTCTGAAAGTAGCAGGCAGTATTAACAGCTTCAGCCCAGAAGTGTCTAGGGACAGAGTTGTCATTTAGCATAGCCCTAGCCATCTCTTGAAGAGATATGTTCTTTCTCTCTACCACACCATTTTGCTGTGGTGTTCTATGTATTGAGAAGGATACCACTTTCTTCACAAAACTTATGAAATAGCTCATTTTCAAACTCTCCCCAATGGTCACTTCTAATTGAAGTGATACACATGCCTTTTTCATTTTGTACACATTTACAGAATATAGAAAAGACCTTAAAAGACTCATCCTTGTGAGTTAGGAACATAACCCATGTCCATCTAGTGTAATCGTCTACTATGACAAGACCATATTTCTTACCACTGACAGAGGCAGTCCTTGTTGGACCAAAAAGATCAAGATGTAGCAACTCTAGTGGTTTATTGGTACTAACAACATTCTTAGATTCAAAAGAACCTTTGACTTGTTTTCCCTTTTGACATGCATCACAGAGAGCATCGGATTTGAACTTAAGGTTTGGTAGTCCTCTCACGAGGTTATGCTTGTTTAGCTTTGAAATTAATTTCAAGCTTGCATGACCTAGCCTTTTGTGCCAAATCCATCGCTCATCTTCAATGGACACTAGACATGAGACACTTTGATTTGAGAGGTCCTCCAAGTCAATCTTATAGAGATTGTTTTGCCTTTTTGCACTGAATAGAAGTGATCCATCATCTTTCTTGACAGTACACATGTTCTTATCAAACGCAACTGCATATCCACTGTCACATAATTGACTTATGCTCAGTAGATTGTGTTTCAAGCCATTTACTAAAAGAACATTATCAATGGAGGGAAAATGATGTTTACCAATTTTACCCATACCAATGATTTTCCCTTTCTGATTTCCTCCAAATGTGACCCAGCCACCATCTTTGGGCTTAAGGTTTTGAAACATGGACCTTTCTCTCATCATCTGTCGTGAGCAGCCATTGTCCAAGTACCAAGACATCTGTTTTCTTCATGTTGTTAAGCAGATCTACAACATGTATTATCTTATCTTTAGGTACCCAAAATGACTTGGGTCCTTTCTTGTTAGTTGTCACTGGACGAGTATGCTTAGCATGTTTATTGTGTATGCATCTATATGTACCATGCCCACTTTTTCCACACACTTTACAAAAGGTTTTGGACGAGCTAGACTTAGTTTTTGTATATTTATTTGGGACTTTTAAAGCTCTATGTTGTGTAAAAGGTTTTGACTTTTTGTGAGATGCATCTTGCTTATCTTTGTCATAACCAAAACCAGATTTATTATAAGGTGACCTAGAGTAGCTTAAAACGAGACTAAGCTTATCTGAGCCACCTACAAGCTTTGACAGAGAATTAGTTAGATGTGTTACATCTTGTTTCAGTTTTGCAACTTCACAAGAAACATCAGGTTCACACACCATTTTGTCAGCTAGACTGACATTCACTAATTTTAGTATGTCGTTTTCATTTTTGAGGTTTTGTTTCTTAGTGCAGACCTTATCATATTCTCTAGTCATTTTAGAAAACTTCTTTTTGAGACTCTTATATTCTCATAACAGTATAGACGACTCATGCAAAAGTTCATCAAAAGCATTTTGAAGAGTGGACGGGTCAGAATCCATTACCTCAGCATCAGTGTATTCACTTTCTGAAGCAGTGTCTGCCATGAGACAGATATTTGCCTCTTCCTCTGCTTCATTTTCTTCATCTGAAGAAGACAGATCAAGATCCTCCTATGTAGCCATTAAGCCTTTCTTCTTTTTGAAGAATTTCTTTTTATCCTTTAGCTCAGGACAGTCAGCTTTGAAATGACCAGGTTTCTTGCATTCAAAGCACAATGGTGGACCTTTTTCCTTGGAGTCTGACTTCTCCTTGGAAAGCTTTTTTTTGAGTTGCTTCCTTCTGAAACCACCTTTCTTTCTCCACATATGTTGAATCTTTCTGGAGATAAGGGACAATTCATCCTCATCTGATCCTTCATCATTATCAGAAGATTCGGACTCATCTGATGACTCAGCAGCTTTGAGAACTTTTGATGAACTTGCTTTCTTTGCCTTTAGGGCAATAGATTTTCCTTTTCTGGAATTTCCTTCTTCATTAAGATCAAGTTCATGAACCTTGAGAGATCCAAGAAGCTCTTCCAGAGAGAGTGTATTCAGGTTTTTGGCTTCTTAAATAGCAGTTACTTTGGGTCTCTATTGCTTGGATAGACTTCTCATGATTTTTCTGACATGATCTCTATTTTCATAAACTTTTCCAAGAGATCTGAGACCGTTGGTGATGGTTTGGAATCTTCCAAACATTTGATCTATTTTTTCATGTTCACCCATCTTGAACAACTCATACTAATGACCCAGCATGCTGATCATTGATTCCTTAACTTGTGAGGAACCCTCATGAGCTAGGGCAAGAGTATCCTAGATTTCTTTAGCAGTATTGCAGTTGTGAACTTTGTCACGTTCAGATCTGGTTATAGCACACATGAGATAGTGCTTAGCCTTTAGATTCAGCTGATGTTGGTTTTTATGCTCCTGAGTCCATTGGCCTCTAGGAACAATGACTCCAGCTCCATCTCTTGATTCAGTGTAGCCGGTTTCAATCAGCTCTCAAATATCTACATTCTTTGAATCTAAGAAGGCCATCATTCTCTTCTTCCAGTAGTCATAATCTGTTCCATCAAAGAGAGGCAGTCTATTGATAGCTTGTCCTTCTGCATCCATGGTTGTTGGATCATACTGTTGGGAATTTGCGTATAAAACAAATAAAACGCAGCGGAAAAATTCCCATCGAAGGATCCATGCGAATGGTCATGATTCATGATTAGAAAGTTTACCTCTTGAAGCGATGGCTGTTGGTTGAATTCGTCTATCACGAACACCGCACGAACGGTGTCTCCAGAGGTATCCACACGAGCGGACTCCGTGAACGTCCAACGTCACGAACACGGAAGCGTCTCTGTCTTGCAGTGCTAGCTTCAAAACCGAGACTTACTGTTCACTCTTACTCTCTCTGTGCGGCTAGGGTATCAACCTTGTGTGCACAACAACTTAAGTGTTCTACTTATAGTAGCACCTCCTTAAGTGAGTTAGTGAGCAGCACTTGACCTAAGCCCATGTACTATGCGCTAGGCCCAATAGGAAAGTCCAACTCTCCTTTTAATGCTTCTTTTAATCCGCTCTTATGTGTGTGACCCTATAGGTTCCCAAAACGTTAGTAGTAATATTAAATCCCATTTAATATTACAAACAGTGAGCGGTATCTAGCAATACATCACCGCTACCTAAGTAGTGAGAAAGTCAGTGATTTGACGAAACCTTTCTGTGACAAATATTCATGTGCATTATTATCCCTTTGTCCATATATCTATATTGAACACAAGGCATAGAATGTGTCACCCTTGTATGGTTCAATATCATGTTCCCTGATACCCGAGTAGACTTAACAACAAATGAGGTCAATATCTCATATTGACTCATTTCAGCATGGCCATGCATTTTACAGTCTCACTCTATCAGGGGGCCCACAGATATTACTCCTGTCATGTAGGAGGGACAAATTCCATCTAGGTCACTGATGCGTATTTTTAGAATAAAGGCAAGTGCACCTCATCGCAAACAAGTAATACGGTGGTAAGACCGGTTATCGTATCCACAGGGATCGGTTGCCAATTACCAATTCACAAACTCAACAACTATCTAGACTAAACTATGGTATGAAAAGATCATAAAACAAGGAAATAAAATATTTTTGGTCTTTTGGGAATTTTATCGAACACTTGGAAGGCAAAAGAAATGCGTTTGAGATTGTCAGGGCTAGACTACACTAATCCTCCCTTAGTTGCAATGAAATGGCTTCTAACACAAGTCCTAATTCAATAATGACAATCAAGCCTTTTCTAAAATACTCAAGCCTAATGTCTTAGGTGCATTGAGCCTAAAACCCCAAATTAAACCCTAATGTCTTAGGTGGATTAATCTGAGATTTTGCATTAAGTCAAGACTTATAAGATTGCAAGCATCCAACACCTATGTCTAGATTCTTGAACTACTTGGCATATGATTCATGAGCAGGCCTTAACATCAATCTGTCAATTGTCTATCAAAGCAACATATCATTCCTATGGGTAGCTAATCCAAGGAAAGCATTAAGCACAGAATCACATACTCATAAAGAAATAGAAACTTGCATTAAAACAACCAAATCAAAATACAAACAAGTTCAGAAAAGTGATCATCTAACCCCAACAATAGGGGATTAGTTACTCATATTTACAGAAAACCAAACCAGGGAAATAGGAGAAGAGGAGAGGAGAGACTCCATGGGAGCTTTCCTTCTTCTTCACAGCAACCCCTCTCAGCAACTCCCTTCTAGGGTTGAAACCCTAGCCCAGCCATAGCCTCCAAGTGCCTCCAAATGCCTCCCTCTGGACCCTAAAAACTCCCCCAGTTCTGTCTGCTGCGTTCTTATTTATAGGTCTGCTGCGCGTCACGGCCGTGATGGCCATCACGGGCTGGCCGTGACGCGTTCTGTCCAAGGCGTGTTTTCAACTTTTGAGCTCTCGCAGGGCGAGCTAGGTTTCGCGACGCGAAACTTGAATTTTCTTGTTGGCTACGGTCGTGATGTCTATCACGGGCAGGCCGTGACAACCTCTGACTTTTGCCTTCTGCTCTGCTTGATCACGGCCGTGATGGTCATCACGGCCAGGCCGTGATAGGCTCTGTTTGGCTCATATTCTTCACTTTTCAAGCTCTATTTCATCCAAGCTCCACCATGGCTGATTTTGATCATTTTTACATTGAATTCCTGCAAAACAACACCAAGAAACCGCTTCACCCGTTCCAAGGGAAAATCTAATTAAAATCAACTAAAGAATGCCTAATCTATATGCAAAATGCATGCAAAAGTGTACAGAAAACATGATGTAAAATCACACTATCAAATCACCCCAAGCTTATTCAATTGATTGTCCTCAAGTAATCACTAAGGCCAGTAGAAGAAAACATACAAAGCATGGATAGTGAACCAAGAACCCGAGTAAATGATCCAAGCAATAGGCATTTCAAACAATTTAGCAAGAGACAATCAATTCAAGTCCAATTAGAGGCTTAGGTTCATTAGACTCATGTTCTCACTGATTTGGGCACTCTTTCTCACCTGAAGCTCACCCCAAGCTTGTTCATTTGCTTGGCTCTCTTTCTAACCTCACTCATGTGTTTTAGGGAATAAGACATTTCACTCAATTTTCCTCAAGGAATGAATTCTACCATAGGCTTGACTATCAACCAAATCTCTACTTTATTAATGAAAACAATCAAGAATCAAGAGGTTTTTTATTTGGTTGTAACGTGGCCATGGGATTAATCGTTAGGTGGGGATAACAAGAAAAGGACATTTCAAAAGGCTATATAAACATCAACATTTGCAAAGCATGACCTTCTAAAATACCTTCTTGGGTTTTCAATTTATTTTTTCCACCTTTCTTTTCTTTCCTTTTCTTTTTATTTCTCACTTTTCTTTTTGTCATCCCCTTCTCTATTTATTTTTATTTTTTTTTTCTTTTTCTTTTATTTGGAGAAGGGGAGATTTTACAACTCAAGAGAATTATTTTTTTTTCTGATTCTTTCATCCCAAATTTTCAACTACCCTTTTTACCCTTTTGTAATACTTTCGAAGGTCCTATCAAACATTATTTATCAATAAATTTCAAGGTACCAAGAAAAGTATTTCTATTCTTTCAGGCTCAAAATTGGGCAACTAAGGGGTAGCATTTCATCATTCAAAGCTCAGAAGGCCAGAAAAATACCTACTGCCTCAATCATTTTCAAAAATGTTTTCAAAAATTTTTAAGCTTCAAAATGGTTTCAAGTCAAGTTCTAGAGAATAACAACCCAAGAGGAATAACACTCTAACACAAAGAATGGGGTAGATTTAGTAAGTACCCCTTTGGCTCAAAATCTCACATTTTAGTTCAAAATCAATGAAAAACACAAATCCTCAGAACCATATGCTAATTATCAACTATCCAAGATTATCTCAAGCATTTTCATTTGCAGCCATATCACAAGAATAAAAAAATTGGGTTCAAAAATTCACTATCTCAAGTTATTTGACACTTAGTTCTCACAATTGGATGCAAAATCTAAGCAAGGGCAATCTAATCGTGTGATCATGCAAACCTATCATGCAAAACTATATGAATGCAACATGAAAAATGCAAATGCAAAATACCCCTACCCCAAGCTTAAGAATTTACATTGTCCCCAATGTAAACAATCAAGTCGGAGAGAGGAGAAGAAAAATAAAATAAAATAAAATAAAAATTGGAACGGCTTACCGAGGCGGTAGCGGGTGTTGGCTTTCATTCCAGTCAGAAACTGCATGAAAATTGGGTTGCTCTTTCTTGTCTTCTTGCTCTCCCTTCCTTTTTTCCCTGAAATTACTTGGCCATTTTATTAGTAAAAGAAAACTCTTGATCTTCTCAAATTATTCAAGAGTTAAAAATCAAAAACAAAATCTAACTAAAGAGAAAGAAAAAAAAGGAAAAAGGAAAATAAAAATTGGGTTGCCTCCCAATAAGCGCTTCTTTAACGTCACTAGCTTGACTTATTCAAAACCATCACCTGGATCCTCCTCCCGGATCAAATGGAAATTGGGGTGGTGATTGCAACAGTAATATAACTTTATTCTCAATTCCACCCAGCCATTGGGTGAAATATCCATTGACCTTTGCAATTATAAATTCACTTCCTCTCGGGTCAAGTGGAATTTTCAAGAGGAAGTGTGACAGACAAGTGGAATGGGCTAACTTACCAATGTCCACACATGCATGCAAGCCAACATAATTATTTAATGCAGTAAAATCAGATTGCTCAACATGCATGGTGGAGGGAGTGCTTTCCAAATGCCCCGCCTTCTCACTTGTTGTTTCCCAAGGATTTGTGGAAGGTAATTCCTCTTGTTGTGATTCGCTTACCACCACCACTTCATCTTCAATTTGATCCATTCCCACAACCAGATTTTTCTCAAATTCTGTTTCATGTGGCTCTATGGGAATCATACATGGTGGTGGGGGTGGTAAATATGACAAAAAGGTTTCCCAATCCTCCTTGGAGTATATATATATAAGCTCACTAGTCATAGGATCGACTCGTGATGGAATATTATGAGATAGAGAAAACTCCTCAAAGAATTCTCCCAAATTTATATCGTCTTCCCAACACAAGTTATCCTCCAAAATATGACTAGAAGCTTCCTCATCAGGTGGATAATAAAAATTTTCCATGACTTTCGTCCACCTTGCAAAAACAGAACTCAAAAGAAAAAAATCAAATATATACAGAAAAAAATCAAATATACACAGGAAATAAAAATTAAGAAAATGTCTAAATTAGTTGCCTCATTTGTTACTAATGATATTGACAAAACCAATCCCCGGCAACGGCGCCAAAAACTTGATGCGTATTTTTAGAATAAAGGTAAGTGCACCTCGTCGCAAACAAGTAATACGGTGGTAAGACCGGTTATCGTATCCACAGGGATCGGTTGCCAATTACCAATTCACAAACTCAACAACTGTCTAGACTAAACTATG
Source organism: Sophora flavescens (assembly GCA_030762895.1). Lineage (NCBI taxonomy): Eukaryota > Viridiplantae > Streptophyta > Magnoliopsida > Fabales > Fabaceae > Sophora > Sophora flavescens. The sequence goes on from CM061067.1 coordinate 71,482,793, forward strand.
GTATGAAAAGATCATAAAACAAGGAAATAAAATATTTTTGGTCTTTTGGGAATTTTATCGAACACTTGGAAGGCAAAAGAAATGCGGTTGAGATTGTCAGGGCTAGACTACAGTAATCCTCCCTTAGTTGCAATGAAATGGCTTCTAACACAAGTCCTAATTCAATAATGACAATCAAGCCTTTTCTAAAATACTCAAGCCTAATGTCTTAGGTGCATTGAGCCTAAAACCCCAAATTAAACCCTAATGTCTTAGGTGGATTAATCTGAGATTTTGCATTAAGTCAAGACTTATAAGATTTCAAGCATCCAACACCTATGTCTAGATTCTTGAACTACTTGGCATATGATTCATGAGCAGGCCTTAACATCAATCTGTCAATTGTCTATCAAAGCAACATATCATTCCTATGGGTAGCTAATCCAAGGAAAGCATTAAGCATAGAATCACATACTCATAAAGAAATAGAAACTTGCATTAAAACAACCAAATCAAAATACAAACAAGTTCAGAAAAGTGATCATCTAACCCCAACAATAGGGGATTAGTTACTCATATTTACAGAAAACCAAACCAGGGAAATAGGAGAAGAGGAGAGGAGAGACTCCATGGGAGCTTTCCTTCTTCTTCACAGCAACCCCTCTCAGCAACTCCCTTCTAGGGTTGAAACCCTAGCCCAGCCATAGCCTCCAAGTGCCTCCAAATGCCTCCCTCTGGACCCTAAAAACTCCCCCAGTTCTGTCTGCTGCGTTCTTATTTATAGGTCTGCTGCGCGTCACGGCCGTGATGGCCATCACGGGCTGGCCGTGACGCGTTCTGTCCAAGGCGTGTTTTCAACTTTTGAGCTCTCGCGGGGCGAGCTAGGTTTCGCGACGCGAAACTTGAATTTTCTTGTTGGCTACGACCGTGATGTCTATCACGGGCAGGCCGTGACAACCTCTGACTTTTGCCTTCTGCTCTGCTTGATCACGGCCGTGATGGTCATCACGGCCAGGCCGTGATAGGCTCTGTTTGGCTCATATTCTTCACTTTTCAAGCTCTATTTCATCCAAGCTCCACCATGGCTGATTTTGATCATTTTTACATTGAATTCCTGCAAAACAACACCAAGAAACCGCTTCACCCGTTCCAAGGGAAAATCTAATTAAAATCAACTAAAGAATGCCTAATCTATATGCAAAATGCATGCAAAAGTGTACAGAAAACATGATGTAAAATCACACTATCAGTCACTCACATCCCTCTGCATGGCTCGTGGTATGCCCAATGACCGTCTTTATAATCATCCTATTACAGATGACGTTTGACGATATTAAAGCACACGACTCCTCATGTAGGGATCGTAGTGATTTCAGATCGAAGGATTGCATACACCATTGTCACTATAAGAACTACTTATGACACTCACATAATGCTCCATGTAGTGTTCTCATGGCGGGTCAATCCAGTACATCATTACCTTAATGTGTACCTATGTGGCAACTCGATATCTCATATCTATGACCCGTGAGATGTGGTCATCGATCACGCACACATAATAGTCTCAATTGTATTATTATTGTCCTTATTAATAAAATACTTGACTACGGATATTTAAGAATAGGATTTCATTGTTCAATAGTGTCTCACGATCAAGTCATATACTTGATATTCTATTAAACTGAAATTTCCATTCTAAGGACTTTATTATGTTTAAACAAGTAACACAATAAACTGGAATGCCTCATATCATATATATATAATAGCAAGATACAAATGTAAGTCTAAAGAAATACATTGGCCTCTAGGGCTTACACCAACAATCTCCCACTAGCACTAGAGCCAATCAGGCATAAATCTAATGCCCATCGATCTAGTGTGACCTTCATGCTTCTGTTGAGCAAGAGGTTTCGTAAGTGGGTCAGCAACGTTGTCAAGCGTTGGTACTCTGCATATTTTCACATCTCCTCTATCGATAATCTCTCGAATGAGATGGAAGCGCCTAAGTATATGCTTGGATCGCTGATGAGATCTAGGTTCCTTAGCTTGTGCAATGGCCCCATTGTTATCACAATAGAGATCAATGGAGTCCACAATACTAGGAACCGTACCAAACTCAGTAATGAACTTCCTGATCCAAACAGCCTCCTTTGCTGCATTGGAGGTGGCAATATACTCAGCCTCTGTAGTAGAATCGGCAACTGTCTCCTGCTTTGAACTCTTCCAGCTTACAGCCCCGCCATTCAGGCAGAACACATAACCAGATTGCGATCTGGAATCATCCTTATCGGTCTGGAAGCTAGCATCGGTGTAACCTATTACAGCAAGCTCTTCCTCGCCTCCATATACCAAGAACGAATCCTTAGTTCTTCTCAAGTACTTAAGGATGTTCTTGACAGGCAGACCGTGACTTTCACCGGGATCGGGCCGGTACACCGCTCGTTATGCTTAAAGCATACGATACATCTGGTCGAGTACATAACATGGCATACATGATAGATCCAATTGCGGATGCATAAGGAATCTTACTCATGCGATCCCTATCCTCTTGAGTGGAAGGGGATTGTGCCTTTGATAGGCATATACCATGTGACATAGGCAATAGTCCTTTCTTGGATTCATGCATGTTAAAGCGTCTCAACACTTTGTCTATGTATGTACTCTGACTTAGGCCAAGCAATTTCAGCGATCTATCCCTATAGATCCCGATCCCCAATACATAGGTAGCTTCACCCAAATCTTTCATAGAGAAGCAATTCCCTAACCATGTCTTTATATTTTGTAGTGTAGGGATGTCATTTCCAATGAGTAATATGTCATCTACATATAACACCAGAAAAACAACAATGCTCCCACTAACCTTCTTGTAGACACAAGGTTCATCTTCATTTTTGATGAATCCGTACTGTCTTACAGCATCATCAAAACGAAGGTTCCAACTTCTGGAAGCTTGCTTCAATCCATAGATTGATCGCTGCAATTTACATACCTTTCCGGCATCCTCTGAAATGTCAAAGCCTTCAGGTTGTGTCATGTACACATCCTCAAGAAGCTTTCCATTAAGGAAGGCAGTTTTGACATCCATCTGCCATATCTCATAATCATGGTATGCAGCGATGGCAAGTAAGATCCGGACTGATTTAAGCATCGCAACAGGTGAAAAGGTCTCATCATAGTCGACACCATGAATTTGATTGAAACCCTTAGCGACCAATCGCGCCTTAAAGGTGTGTACCTTACCATCCATGTCAGATTTCTTTTTGAAAACCCACTTGCACCCTATGGGTTTTACCCCTTCAGGTGGCTCTACCAAGGTCCATACCTGGTTGGTGTACATGGAATCCATCTCAGATTTCATGGCCTCAAGCCACTTCTCATATTCTTGGCCCGTGATGGCCTCCTGGTAGGTCACAGGCTCATCTTGATCCATGAGCAATACATCACCTTGTGGAGTCATGAGAAATCCATATCTCTCAGTGGTGACGTATCCTGTTAGACCTACTCTGGTCTTGTGCTCTTTGGAGCGGGTTGTTCCCCCACGACGATTCTGTGAAGGTTGCTCCTGTTCCACCAATGGTAGGTCACTACTCTGTGATTCTTGAATTTCTTCAAGTTCTATCTTCCTCCCACTGGTTCCTATGGAGATAAACTCCTTTTCTAGGAATACACCAGTCCGTGCGACAAACACTTTGCCTTCAGAAGGATTATAGAATTGGTATCCCTTGGTTTCTTTGGGATACCCCACAAAGAAGCATTTATCAGATTTGGGATCAAGCTTATTAGAAACTTGACGTTTTACATATGCTTCACAACCCCAAATCTTCATAAAAGATATGATGGGTCGTCTACCAGTCCATATCTCATATGGTGTCTTTTCTACCGTTTTGGATGGAACACGGTTAAGTGTAAAAGCTGCTGTTAATAGAGCATGTCCCCAAAAAGAGTTTGGAAGGTTTGCATGACTCATCATAGACCGAACCATGTCCAACAAGGTTCGATTTCTCTTCTCAGAAACACCATTCCATTGTGGTGTTCCAGGTGGAGTGAGTTGAGATAAAATCCCACACTCTCTCAGATGATCATCAAACTCTAGGCTCAAATATTCACCACCTCGATCTGATCGAAGAGCTTTAATATTTTTACCAAGTTGGTTTTGTACCTCATTTTTGAACTCCTTGAACTTTTCAAAGGATTCCAATTTATGTTTCATAAGATACACAAATCCATATCTACTGAAATCATCAGTAAATGTGATGAAGTACTGAAAACCACCTCTAGCTAATGTGTTTAGGGGTCCGCATACATCGCTATGTATAAGACCCAAAAGGTCGTTGGCTCTTTCACCTTTGCCGGTGAATGGAGCTTTAGTCATCTTTCCCAATAAACAAGACTCACATATCTCATATGATTCATAATCAAATGAGTCCAAGAGTCCATCTTTATGGAGCTTCGAAATACGCTTCTCATTTATATGGCCTAAACGACAATGCCAAAGATAAGACGGGTTCAACTCATTTGGTTTGAACCTCCTAGTATTTATGTTATAGATGGGCATTTCAAGATCAAGGACATAAAGTCCATTACTCATGTGTGCACTAGCATAGAAAATATCATCCAAATAAATAGAACAACTTTTGTTCTTTATTATAAAAGAAAAACCAATCTTGTCCAAACAAGAAACGGAAATGATATTCCTGCTAATTGCAGGCACAAAATAACAGTTCTCTAACTGAATAGTAAGCCCAGTGGGCAAAGTCAATACATAAGTCCCTACAGCTAAAGCAGCAACCTTTGCTCCATTTCCGACTCGTAGATCGACTTCGCCCTTTGTCAATGGTCTACTCCTGTCTAGGTCCTGCACATTTGTACAAATGTGAGAACCACATCCAGTATCTAATACCCATGATTCAGAAGTAGATAAATTGACTTCTATAACAAACATACCTGACGGAAGTCTCACTTCCCTTCTTCTTCTTGATCTCTTCCAGGTATTTTGGGCGGTTCCTCTTCCAATGTCCGGTCCGACCACGGTGGAAGCAATTGCCTTCCTTAGCCACACCACCCACGGGCTTCAAACCGGAAGTATTGGGTTTGATCTTGTTGATGGCCTTGCCCTTGCCCTTGCCCTTTTGTTTGTTCTTGGGCTTCTTGGGCTGCTTCTTGCTATTTCCAGCCTGGACCATCAAAATGGCCTTCCCCTTTCCTTTGTTAATATTTTGTTCAGCAGTTCTCAACATGCTCAACAATTCTGGCAAAGGTTTGTCAAGATCATTCATATTGAAGTTCATGACAAACTGACTATAGCTCTCAGGCAACGATTGCAGAACCAAGTCGGTGGCCAACTCTTGGCCTAAAGGAAATCCCAGTCTCTCGAGATTCTCAATGTACCCGATCATCTGTAGTACATGAGGACTCACAGGGCTCCCTTCTGCCAATTTACACTGGAAAAGGGCTCTGGAAACTTCGAACCGCTCATGCCTTGCTTGCTCTTGGTAGAGCAGCTTGAGGTGCACGATCATATCGTACGCCTCCATGGTCTCATGTTGCTTTTGCAGCTCAGAGGTCATGGTAGCAAGCATAAGACAGCCGACGTCTAAGGCGTCATCCTGATGCTTCTTATAAGCATCTCTGTCAGCCCTAGGAGCAGTTGAAGCCGGTGGCTCCTCAGGAATAGGCTCCTCAAGAACATACAGCTTTTTCTCATGTTTGAGGACAATCCTCAAGTTTCTGTGCCCAGTCCGGAAAATTCGTTAGGATAGTTTGTCCTTCTCAAGGACGGATCGCAATGACAGGTTACTTGATGTGTTTGATGCCATGGTAATCTACAGAGATAAATATGCAAAATATAAGTATCATGCCATGAAGTTATTTAATTAGGTCTTTAATTAAATACGCCTCCCACTATTTTACTCAAAACAATGACCCTCATCATTGATTCGGAAAATCCCGTTGGAAGATTTTCTAGTGGGCCAAGATCCATATTTCACCTAGCTTTAAGTCAGCTTTGGCTGATCACTTAAAATTCGGTTATTTAGGTAGGAAACACTTTCCGATTGCATCTCATGCAACTCTTGGACAGTTGGGTGAATAACTCTTATTCTAATCCATCACATGGACTAAAGCCCAACTTATGAGCCTCTAAGCCTTTCAATCCTATTGAAGTTGGCTTAGTTAAGTCAGACCCAATGGATAGCAGTTGAACATTACATTTGTCCCATCGCACCTCACTATTATAGATAAAGGTACCCCGCTTTGGCGGACCCACGCTTAATCGATCATAGTCTTGATGAGTGCCATGCATCGGAAGGCCTTTAAGTGTGACTTAATATTTCCTTTTGAGGGATTTATTTAAAGTTTGATCTCATCATTTGTTAAACTCTTTAACTTATTATTTACATATATGCATCTCATACATATATTAGTTAAACTCTTTTAACATACTATATACATACGTGCATCTCATACATATATATGGAAAATAAATGTGATATGGTTATGGCCCCTAACGCATTGATTCTCCCAAGCCAATGAGAGAATCTAAACTAAAACCTAGGAGCGTCCAAGCTTCTCCAAGCAAGATCTCCCACGTGATAACGTCTTCTTGTCTCCATCATTACATTTCATAAACAGAAACCTCATTTTCATATGAGGGGAGTGAGATGAGAAAAGAAGATAGATATGGAATATAAGAGAAAGGCACGGCACGCAGGTTGTATTTCAAAATATAAACCAAAAGATAAAAGGACTAAGGCCATAACCATTCACCATACATCACCAAATAAATAGTAACAACCAATAATAATACACAATTATTATTATTATTATTAATTTCATTAATTAGAGATTTCAAAATCTGAATTTTGAAAACGTAACATATATATAACAAATCACATTTATTATAATTGATGTTACTATAAATCACATTTATTACAATTGTTGTTACTACAAATCACATTTATTGTAATTGATATAAATCACATTTATATAAATCACATTTATTGTAATTGATATAAATCACATTTATATAAATCACATTTATTGTAACAAATCACATTTATTGTAATTGATATAAATCACATTTATTGTAATTGATATAATTATTAAATGGTGACATAAAATTTTCAAAATTTGAATTTCGAAATTACACACTCCGCAGAGGTAGCACGGGGTTCCCGCTGCCCGGTCAGCGGGCGGGGTCAAGGGGAGGCCGCCCCTTGCGGGGTGCGGGGATTCTCTCCGAAGCGTGCCTCACTTCCTTGGTGGCTAGGGCGTCAACCTTTCAACCCTGAAACCGCAAGGCCCGTGAACACTTCACGTTGCAAGGAACAGCGGCTACGGTTTCAACACTTGGAACCTCAGCCGCAACAACATGAACTTTTCATGTCTGAAACCCCTTAACGCCGCCAACACAGAACTGAAAACAATCATGTTTAACATCAACATTTGACGCCATCATAGAACATAATAAGGATTCAGAACCAACGTACATATCGCATACATACACAAACATGCAATAGACGTATATATCATATACATACGAAAATCACAGAAACAAGGTTTCGCAAACCAGATGCAAACGATTTTCAAAAACAATTTTCAGAAAAACGATTCACATTATAAACATGTTATCATACATAACAGATAAACCACGTAACAGAATCATGGTTTCGCAAGCGGCTCTGATACCACTGTTGGGAATTTGCATATAAAACAAATAAAACGCAGCGGAAAAATTCCCATCGAAGGATCCATGCGAATGGTCATTATTCATGATTAGAAAGTTTACCTCTTGAAGCGATGGCTGTTGGTTGAAATTCGTCTATCACGAACACCGCACGAACGGTGTCTCCAGAGGTATCCACACGAGCGGACTCCGTGAACGTCCAACGTCACAAACCTGAAGCGTCTCTGTCTTGCAGTGCTAGCTTCAAAACCGAGGCTTACTGTTCATCACATTACTCTCTCATGCGGGTAGGGTATCAACCTTGTGTGCACAACAACTTAAGTGTTCTACTTATAGTAGCGCCTCCTTAAGTGAGTTAGTGTGCAACACTTGACCTAAGCCCATGTACTTTGCGCTAGGCCCAATAGGAAAGTCCAACTCTCCTTTTAATGCTTCTTTTAATCCGCTCTTATGTGTGTGACCCTATAGGTTCCCAAAACGTTAGTAGTAATATTAAATCCCATTTAATATTACAAACAGTGAGTGATATCTAGCAATACATCACTGCTACCTAAGTAGTGAGAAAGTCAGTGATTTGACGAAAACTTTATGTGTCAATATTCATGTGCATTATTATCCCTTTGTCCATATATCTATATTGAACACAAGGCATAGAATGTGTCACCCTTGTATGGATCAATATCATGTTCCCTGATATCCGAGTAGACTTAACAACAAATGAGGTCAATATCTCATATTGACTCATTTCAGCACGTACTCCCTCATCACTTGTTAGATGCCCAACCCTTTCTAGGCTGAGCTCTGATACCAACTGAAGTTGACACAGGCAAACACAAGAAGGGGGGTCGAATTGTGTTTGTTAATAATTTTCAAACACAATCTTTAAAACAAATTTTGCACACAAGGAGATTAGAAACAGAAGCAAGCACAAAGAAAAAGATCCTTCTTAAAAGACTTTGACAAAAGCAATATCAAAACCCCTCGGTTAGTAAGAAACAAATAAAGCTGTAAGAGTTAAGAGATAGAAGAATCACACAAGATGTTTTTATCCAAGTTCACTCTCTTCCAACCAAGAGCTACGTCCAGTCCCTTCTACTTGAAGGATGTTCTCCACTATTTCCCGAATAGATTACAACCAAGTATTCAACACCTCTCTAGGCTACAAGTATTTCTTTCTTACCAAGCCTCTTCATCTCAATGTTCTCTAGGTCATCGAGAATTTTATTGAATTCTATAAGTTGCTCCACAATGGACTTCGATTCCGTCATCTTGAAAGAATATAGAAGTTGCTTCAAGCATAGCTTATTCGCTAGTGACTTTGTCATGTACAATGTTTCTAACCTTGCCCACATAGACGCCGCTGTCTTTTCCCTTGCAACCTCTCTCAATGCCTTATCACCAAGACATAGAATGATTGCACTTCTTGTCTTCTCTATCATGTCGGTCTTCTCCTTTTGTGATAGAGTGGCCGCCATCCTTGCCTCTCCCTTGAGAACTTCTACACATCCATGTTGTATCAAGATTGCCTCCATCTTAACCCTCCATAACCCGAAGTCATTACTTCCGGAGAATTTCTCTATGTCATACTTTGTGTTTCCCATTGTTCAGCCTTTTGATCTTTCTTCTTCTTTCATTTCCCACAGACGGTGCCACTTTTTGATCCAATGTATGAAAGAACCCAAAGAATATCCTTGAAACAATACACAAAAGACTACACGGTACCAAGAAATAGAGTTTCGCAACCTAAACCCAATACACCTAATGTAGAAGAAATACTATAGCAAACAACCAACAAGAACTAATTCGCAAAACCGCAAAAAATAAAAGCACAACAATATGCGGTAATTGAATTACCACATCAGGTAATTCAATTACAGCAGCAAGAAAAGAGAAAGGGAAGAAGAGATAAAGAGCACACACACAGTTTAGCGTGGTTCAGCCAATGTGGCCTATATGCAACAACCGGAAGGGTATGCAAAAGATAAGACCAAGGTATGTCTCTTGAGAAAATCACTCTATGGGTTAAAACAAAGCCCTAGACAATGGTACAAAAAAATTGATGATTTTCTCTTGAGAGTGGGATTTCTGAGGAGTAGTTATGATAGTTGTGTGTACATACTAAGGAGAGAGGAGGAGTGTGTTCTTTTCCTACTCCTATATGTGGATGACATTCTTATAGCCAGCTCTAGCAAGGAAGAGATAAGCAAGCTTTAGGACCAATTCAATTATGAATTTGAGATGAAGGATCTTGGTAATGCAAAGAGGATACTTGGGATGGACATAGTAAGAAACAAAAAGAGAGGGGAACTATTACTATCTCAGCAAGGTTACTTGAGGAAAGTTGTAGAAAGGTATAGGATGCATCAATCTAAACCGGTTTCTACACCTTTGGGTAATCACACAAAGCTCTCTATTACTCAAGATCCTAGCAACAACATGGAAAGAAGAAGAATGGATTCTATTCCTTATGCAAGTGGAGTGGGTAGCATCATGTATGGGATGGTATGTAGCAGACCTGACTTGGCACACGCCGTTAGCATTGTTAGCAGGTTTATGGTGGATCCGGGGGAAGCTCATTGGGAGGCTTTGAAGTGGGTTCTAAGGTATTTGAACGGTTCTCTAAATTCTGGACTTATGTACAAGAAATCAACTCAAGGAGAAGATGCTATTGTGGATTATGTTGAAGCAGATTATGCCAGGAATGTTGATACAAGGAAGTCTCTTTTAGGGTATGTGTTCACTTTGTTTGGTACTGCAATTAGTTGGAAGTCTACTTTACAACCCGTGGTTGCGTTGTCAACTACACAAGCAGAGTATATAGCTCTTGCGGATGGAGTAAAGGAAGCTCTATGGTTAAAAGGGATGATTGGTGAATTCAGAATTATGCAAAAGAGTGTAACAGTTCATTGTCATAGCCAAAGTGCTATTCACTTAGCTAATCATCAAGTTTATCATGAGAGAATGAAACATATTGATGTAAAGCTTCATTTCATTAGATATGTGGTTGAATCAAAGGAAATTCAGATTGAGAAGATAGCTTCATAAGACAATCCAGCGGATGTATTCACAAAGTCACTACCAAGAGCGAAGTTCAAGCTTTGCTTGGACTTGATAAACTTCGTTGAAGCATAATTCCATAAGTAGGAGAGCCACCACTACAAGGTTAACTCAATCCTCTGATTTGGAGTCAAGGTGGAGTATTGTTGAAAGTGCCTCAAAACAATCTAACAAAAATTTTAATTGTTTTAAAAGGAATACAAAAAATTAAGAAAAAATTGAAACTTTCTACAATAATTTTTCTCTTTTTACTCAAATCTTCAATTATTAATATACATGTTTTCTTAAAGCATCTCCAATAATGCAACTCATTGAAATTGCTTATCTTCTTTTTTTATGGGTCCTATGACTATTATACCATATCACCACTTTTTTTATTTTTTTTTATTATTATAAGCTACTCTTCACTTTAATGATGCAATTCTAAAAAGTTTACTAAATAGGTTCCACAAGTTATCTATATCTTTATTTACATTTATTTTTATTTATGGAAGTAGGTAGTTAGTGAAATTCTCTAATATTTTTCTCCCATCTTTTCTTATTGGGAGTTTTTATATAAGAGTCGATTGCTTATAAAAACAACCATCCTTACAAGTGACATCTACATCAACTTATTTTAATGGTATAACTTAATAAAAACTTGTCCTTAATTTTAAGAACTTGTTAACCAACTCGTATTTAATATGCATCTTTTTCCACGTAAATAATTAATGATTTTATAAAAAAAAATATTTTTTGAAACCACTACAAGAAATTTAATTTTCATTGACCAACTAGATGTCAAGAATCCGTAAATAAATGTCAACGTAACATTGTCGTCGGGTGTAGAGGGCGTCAACTTTGGGGACAAAAATAGTTACAGTTAACTGAAAAGTATAGCTTCTAATAAAATCTGAATTTCCCTTTTTTTTTTTATCAGTTTCTACTTTTCAATGAAAGTTTAATCAAATAAGTATGTAAATGTCAAAAATATTTTTTATAAGAAAAACACTTTAAAAAATACAAATTGACAAATGGGTCCTTAATTACTCTTGTCGCTTTAAATTACTTGTTCCTTTTATGATATGTCTTCTCTGGAATAACTTTACATCTTCCGTTTGTGAAAAAATATAAACTTTCAGCTTCCGTTTGTGAACAAAATAAACTTTTCATTTTTTGTTTTTATATTTCTGCATAAAATATGATAGATCCTCTCATCAAAAAAAATAAAATAATGATGGATACGGTTGATTTGTTAAAAATTATGAGACTGTACAACATAAGTGTAGTTGTTCCATATTTGATTCAAAAAATGATCTAGGGTCAGGATAAATAATGAAACAATGGACAGTACAAAAGACTCAAAATCTTGTCCATCACAAAACCATGGGATAAAAAGGACAAACTATCAAAAAATACTCATTTTTATTTCTTTCCAAGTAAATACTCTCTCTCGCGCGTGACTTTTACATATTATATACTGCATATGATATTATCGTAAATATTGTGTATGATTATATAATATAAATATTACAAATAGCATATAACAAAATATTATATATGTAATGCTTATAATATATATATATATATATATAAATTAATGCTTATTTAATTTATATAATATTAATATATTATATACATAAATATATAATATTATTACATTATATTAAATAATATGTTATATAATATTGTATACTATGTACGTTATAAAGGGTATTTGAGTAAATTAAATATTATTTTAGTTGTGTTGTTCATTGTCCATTAAATACTGTACAAGATAAAAAGGTATGATGTGACTCAAGCAGTTATCTTGTGCTGTTCTTTTTATCCTATATCTCGTTATGAATCAAATGCACCCGATAGATCAAACTTCTTGCATACTAATACTAATAAATAATATTAATATTAATAACAATTAAATTAAGTGAGAAAATATAAAAGTGGCTGAAATTTAATTTCCTGACCGTGATGCTTATGTGAAATGAAATCATCATTTCTTCAAATGTAATATTGTTGAAAATTTTATTTCAAAATAATTTAATTTAAAATTTATAGTTGAAAGATTTTAAATTTTTGTCTGTTATACTTTATTTCCTTTGAATTTTTTTTAAATATTTTAAATTATTTTTATTGCTTCTTCTTGCCTTTTAATAGTTTTGATTGTCTAAAAATTAGGCTGCAATCAATTTTGTAAATATTGGTATAGTGGCAACATGACTAATTAGGGCTCGTTTTTCTTTTGTTTTTATTTTTTTGTTTTCATTTTTTTAAAAAATAATTATAAAATTGTCATATTATTTTTATTTTGTTTCATATTTTTAATCATTTGTATATGAAATATCGAAAATAACTTTTATTGTTTACACGAAAAACAAATAGAATGAAAACAATACTTTGTTCTAAAAATAGAAAATAACTCGAAACAGCAAACATATGTTTTTTTTTTTTTAATGAACACGGCAAACAGATATTGCACCAAGGTAAATATGAGAATATGGAAATTGAAGGTATATGAACGTTTAGTTTTTCTTTTGGCTTAAAGGTATAGGAACGTTTCACTACCCCCATATGGTAGCTTCTTAGGCCGTTTGTTTTGGGCTTTGCCCTCCTTATTATAAAAAAAAAAAAAAAAGTTTTTCTTTTGACTTAACTGCATCTTTGGTCTCCCAACTATAGCTCATGTACAATTTTGGTCCCTATTATTTTTTTTGGAGCACATTTGATCCCCAAATTCCCTCCATCCAATTTCCATCAATTTGTGTCATACATGATAGATTTTGTGCCACATGACAAGTTCAAAAAGATTTATTTATTATATTAAATAATAATAACTATTATATTTTTAATTAAAAAATTAAAAAATTTAAAAAAGAGTCCTAACCTAAGCCCTTTTCTTCCTCCTTGATAGATGAACAAATAAAAAATAATACATACATAAAAATGAAAGAAAACCAAGCAGATGAAAACCTTCCAAAGAGAAAAACCAGTTTGGTGGAGATGGAGGCAGCAGTGGCTCCGAACTAACGACGACGGCGAGGGACCAACCATCTCCACCAAACTGGTTTTCCTCTGTGTCTGACCCCCTCACATATGGTATTGTTTGATTGTCTCCATTTTCTTTGTGTCCCTTCTGGGATTTGTGTTCCCAAACATCATGATGAAAAAATTGGAAATGGAACAGACGCGGATGTTGAAATTTTTTCCTTTATGTAAGTATTATTGGAAAAAATTGGAATTGGAACAGGTTTTCTTTCATTTTTATGTATGTATTCTTTTTTTTTTGTTCCCTATGTATGTATTCTTTTTTATTTGTTCATCTATCAAGGATGAGGAATATGACTTAGGTTTAGGGGTGTAAGTGGACCGGGTAAACCCGGCCAACCCGAGCAAACCAAATCGAACCATAAAAACCCGAATTTGATTGGTTCGGGTAAAAACCCAACCCAAACCAAAGAGAATCAAAGAGCTTTGGTTCGGGTAGTGGTTTTTATTTTCCAAAACGATGACCCGACCCGATGAAGTTACAATTTTTGTCCCTAATTTCCTGACCTATTTCACAACTCTCGGACTCTCTTCTCACTATTGCACAATACATCTCATCTTTGACCTAACCACAAAGCCTCCACCGCACACATCTCACCTCCGTCCTGGGCCAAGCATCGTCCTCCGTCGTTAGATCAACCAAGTGCCATCCAAGTGTCGTCCTCCGTTGTCTTGGAGCAGAACTCGTCGCACCTCTGTCCTGGTCCAAGTGCTTCCCTCGCCATCAGATCAACCAAGCATTATCCTCCGTCGTCCTGGACCAGATCTCGGCACACCTCTGTCCTGGTCCAAGCGCCGTCCTCCGCCATTAGCGTCCTTGGTGCTTCGTGACCAAATCTCATCGAAGAAGAGCGGAGGAACCGAGATGCTTGATTGAGCTTGGTAGTGGGGGGAATGGGGAAAGCAATAGCCTTGATGAAGGTGAAGAATGAAGATCCCCATCCTAAACAATCTCGTTTTGCAAGTTCTGGTCCCTGTGTGTCAGATCTCATATGAAGATGAAGATCTCCGTCCTTGGGTTATTGCTTAGTGCATTTTAAATTTTTTTTGTTTTTTAATTATTCCTTTCATTTTTAACAGGGGACTCGAACACTCGATCCGAACCAAACCGAACTTCATCGGTTTGGTTTGGTTTGGGTTTTGTAGTAAAAAATAAAGAAAATCGAACCGATCAATTTTGATTGGTTTGGATTTTTTCCCGCATGAAACCGAACCAAACCGATCCGTTACACCCCTACTTAGGTTATGACTCTTTTTTAAATTTTTAAATTTTTTATTTTTTAATTAAAAATAATAATATTATTATTTAATATAATAAATAAATCTAGGTGGATTTGCCATGTGGCGCCAAATCTGTCATTCATGACACAAATTGATGGAAATTAGATGAAGGGACTAATTTTGCAACTTTCAAAAAATTGGGGGACCAAATGTGCTCGAAAAAAATAATAGGGATCAAAATCGCACATGAACTAAAGTTGGGGAACCAAAAGTACAATTAAGCCTTTTCATTTTTATGAAATAGGAACGTTTAGTTTTAAATGAATTTTAATATGTATTAATATGGAGTATTGGAATTGCCTTGGTACTTAACGTTTTTCTTTATTCTATTGGTGAAGGGTACTTAACGTTTCTTATGCTAATAAATATTATCTTTATCTCAAATAAAATTACATTCATGGCTTATAACTATAACCCATAGGTAACCAGTGCTCTAAGGATACTAATTAATGAATTCAAAATTAACAAGAGTTTATACAAAAATTAAATACACAACTATTGAGATTAATAAATATATACCTTCCCATGAAATCTTGCTATTATTAATTCCTTAACCGGCATTCTCCTACCTTATAAGCAATCGGTTTTAGATGCTTGCAACGTTCTTTGTTTAACCAATGACATATATACAAGGCTATGAATTCTGATTTGCTTTTGGTGTTACTGTGTTATCGAAAACTAAAGGCCTTTTTATATAATATCAGTCACTCATGAATTGGATACATTAATAAAAATGTTTGATTTAATTTTATCCTAATTATCTAAAAGGTATTTCATATCATGATCTGTGATTGGTTAGCAGCGTAGAAAACTTTATATTGATTGTACATACCAATTAAAAACTCTTCACTTTGATTTAATTTGTATGCACTATTACTATTAGTGTAAATATTTTTTACACTCTTAATCAATCATAAGTTGCAAGTTGCAACATCATTTAAATGTTTGACTTTTATCCTAATTACATCAGAAGTAAATCATATTATTATTTGTGATTGATTGACGGTGTAAAAAACTTTACACCGATTGTGCATATCAATTAAATTCGTTTCATTTGAATTTAATTGATATGCACGGTTAGTGTAAGATTTTTTACATTGTCAATCAATCATAAGTTATCACTAGGGGTGTAAATGAGTTGAACTACTCATGAACTATTCTAACTTGACTCGTCAGGTGCTCGATTAAGCTCGTTTGTTTAATTAAATAAATAAACTCAAACATTAGATTGAACTCAATTATTTAAATGAATCAAACACAAGCATTACAGACTTGTACAATTAATTTTTGGTGACAAGTTTTTATGAAAAATATTTTCTATTTGTGAGTTGAAACATATATATGGTTATAAATTGGTTTTTAAAATAAATAGTAAAATAGTCAAGAAGTTATTAATTTTTTATTTACTAGATTATAAAAATGTAATAGTATAGAATTTTTGAATTTTACATACCACATGTTAAACACATGTTTGGAAAAACATTCCACTTATCTTCCAATTAGGGCAAGTCCAAAATTGTCTGATTAGGTTCTTCTTGCTCTTGGAGCAGCTTCAACCTATCTTCATAACCACAAACCCTATTATAGGTATTGTAGATTGAAGAAATGACCATGTATTCTAATTGTTAAGTTGGCTCATTGTGGTGGTCTGAGTGATGAAAAGAGGAAGAACGAGCAAAACAAAGAAGAAGCAAGATGAACGAAACACGAGGAAGTATCTTTTTCTTGAGTACACGAAGAAGGAGGTTGACAGAAGTGAATGTGTGAAGAACACAGTGAATTTCTATTTAGTAGTTGATAAACTAAAATAAAAAGAATAATAAGATTAAAATAAAAACAAAATATCTTAATAATTATCATAAATAATATTAGTAATTATAAATTAGAAAATAAAAAAAAATATATGATTTTTCTACATGGTATCCTATGTGACTTTAATATATAAAAAATTAGTACACAAGGCAGCGTTGACGAGTCACGCCTTCAGCCACATCAGCACTTAACAAATTGGCAACACTGTAACATAAACTAAAACCAAAGTTCTTGAATTTGTAAGGGCTAAAACCAATAAAGAAAAAAGTGTAGGGTTCAAAACCAAAACTCGTCCTCTTAGAGATGACTAAAAAGTTCATTAAACCAAAAGTTCATTAGCCTATGTGGCAATGCTAACGTGACGTGTTGTTAGTCATGTCGACATTTAACAAGTGGACACTAACAATAGAGAATAAGACAAAAATGTTGAAAGCTACAGGGGTCAAAACCAACCAAAAAAAAAAATATAGGAACAAAAGCCAAAACTTACTTTGCAGGAACTATAAAATTCATTCAGTGAAGTGTGACCCAAATTTGGTGATCATAATTTTTCAGTTCTACACTTCTACTTGCATAGTTCCACCTAGGGGTGACAAAATGATCTATTTGTCCACCATCCATCCAGTCCATCCATGAGAAAATCCATCCAATCCATCCATTTATAAAAAAATAATATAAATGGATTGGATGGATTTGATTATTTTTTTAGTGGATGGTTTATGATCCATCCAATATTTTTTAAAATCCATTGGACCAACAATCAAAAATGTAATGGATCAACTTTTATCCATTCCAAAACCAATTTATTTTTTTCATATTATTTTTCACCAAATAAAAAAAAACCTCCATTTGTAACAAAAAAAAAACACTCCATCTAATTTTCTCTTCCGTTCCCTATTATTTTTTCTCTTCACTTTTATTTATTTTATTTATCTGCTTTTTTTTTTCTTTTTTTATTACATTAAGTATTAACTAATTAATTGTTCTCAAGTATCAGTTGTAGTCCACGTTATAACATACGTTTTCTTTTTTCATTGCCTTTTTTTTTTTTGCTGAGAAACTTTTAAAAAAAGTGTTAACTAATTGAAAGCACAGAAAGTCGTAACAAGTTTCGTAAAACAATATCATGGAACGTTGTGGCAAAACAACCTCTGTAGATGCATATAATCAATAACTCTCATATAATAATAGAAAAATGGCCGTGATACAAAATGGTCGTGAGATAGAGTGGAGAGAGAGTAAAGATAGAGTAGGAAAAAAAGGGAGAGAGGAAGGGTATAGAGAGGAAGAAAGAGGAGAGCGAGTGTGAGATAGAGATAATATTTAAATTTTTTTTACAAATTATTTTATTTTTAAAAATATTTTGTGGATGGATAAAAGAGATATAAAATTATTTAATTTCTTAAAATAAATTTTAGTGGATGGATTGGATATCCATCCATGAAAAGTTGTTAATGGATGGATCGGATGAATTTTATTTAATGGATCATGGATGGATTGGATTTTTTAATGAATTTTTAATGGATTATAATGGATTAATGAATTGTTTTTAATCCATCCGTTAAGATCCGAATAAAAATTTATTCCATCCATCCATTTGCCATCCTTAGTTCCACCTCTCTAACCATTTGCTGGGCTTATAGACGTCTAATATGAAAGGAGGCCCAAGTTAGCATTTGCACATAACTCGAGCCCTACATTTTTTTATTCATACATATTACGTCTGTAAACTTTAGTTTATTTTTATGTGTAGTACATGAAATTTATTTTCTAATACATGACTACACCTTTTTTTTTGACAGGAATACATGACTTAAACTTTAGTAAATTATAAAACTGTTAAATTGGCGTTAGAATTTCCTTTTTGAAAAAAACTTTTAAGACATTTTTAATATATTCCTCACATGACATGCTTACATGGGTTTTTGACCAAATTGAGTTCATTTTAGAAACTATATATCATTCTAGGGTTATTCTGAAACTATTTACCAATGAGGGGTCGTTTTGAATATTTTATTATTTTTCGATCTGACGGGTCAAAGGCGCCACTGCATATGGCGCCACACTTTTTATAAAAAAAAAAAAATCAAAAGGGGAGGCGCCAACTGCAGTGGCGCCTCTGCCCCTATGTAGTGCTACTGTAGTGCACTGTAGTGCTACTGTAGCAGCCTTTTTTTAAAATAAAAATTTAATTTTGACTTTTTTAAAAAAATAAAAATTTTATTTCTAAAAAAACCCATTCACCAGATATTTGTACATGATTCACCAGATATTTGCACATACTTAACCAAAAAATTTATTTCTCAAAAAAACCTATTCACCAGATAATGAACTGAATTCACCAGCACTTTTTTTTTTAAAATTTGACTGTTTTAAAAAAATAAAAATTTTATTTCTAAAAAAGCTCATTCACCAGATAATGAACTGAAATCACCAGATATTTGTACATGATTCACCAGATATTTGCACATACTTAACCAAAAAAATTATTTCTCAAAAAAACCCATTCACCGGATAATGAACTGGATTCACCAGATATTTACACATACTTAACCAAAAAAATTTATTTCTCAAAAAAACCCATTCACCAGATATTTAAACTAATAAATAGTTTCTAAAAGGAACCTAGTTTGGTCAAAAAATCGAAAAAGAGATATTCATCTCAGGTAAAATGATGAATATTCATTGCTGAGAGAGCTTTAGACGGAACCATCAGCGACAGGATCAAGGAATATTCATCTCAGGTAAACCCATCTTCTTAATTTCACTCCGGAGATTTTCTGCAATGCTCTCACCAAATAATTTTTTTTACTACTGTAATAATTGATGAATATTTATTGGTGTAAATTGTTATTGCTATTATTTTTTTATGCCTACTGTGATATTATTTGCTACTCATTTTTACGGGATTTTTTTTTATTACTTATTGTTTTTTATATAGATACTTTATCAAAAAGGAACCCAGTTTGATCAAAAAACCGAGATCAGTTCCTTGCTTGGAAGATGGCTGGGAGCCTTGGGTCTCCCTTCAGACCATTCTCTTCGCCGAACATTTTTCTCTTTTTCGGCTTTTTGACCAAACTGGGTTCCTTTTAGAAACTATTTACCAGTTTAGATATCCAGTGAATGGGTTTTTTTGAGAAATAATTTTTTTTGGTTAAATATGTGCAAATATCTGGTGAATCGGGTATAAATATCTGGTGAATTCAGTTCATAATCTGGTGAGTAGGTTTTTTTGAGAAATAAATTTTTTGGTTAAGTATGTGCAAATATCTGGTGAATCATGTACAAATATCTGGTGAATTCAGTTCATTATCTGGTGAATGAGCTTTTTTAGAAATAAAATTTTTATTTTTTTAAAACAGTCAAATTTTTTTTTTTTTAAAAAGTGCTGGTGAATTCAGTTCATTATCTGGTGAATAGGTTTTTTTGAGAAATAAATTTTTTGGTTAAGTATGTGCAAATATCTGGTGAATCATGTACAAATATCTGGTGAATTCAGTTCTTTATCTGGTGAATAAGCTTTTTTAGAAATAAAATATTTTTTTTAAAAAAGTCAAAATAAAAAAAGGGGGCTGCTACGATGGCGCTACGATCTGCGCTATCAGCGAAGCGAGACGATAAGCGGCGCCACTGCAGTTGGCGCCTCCCCTTTTGATTTTTTTTTTATATAAAAAGTGTGGCGCCATCTGCAGTGACGCCTTTGACCCGTCAGACCGAAAAATAATAAAATATTCAAAACGACCCCCCATTGGTAAATAGTTTCAGAATAACCCTAAACTGGTGAATAGTTTCTAAAAGGAACTCAGTTTGGTCAAAAACCCTGCTTACATACACATAAGTAACTATCACTTTGGGAAGGTTAATCTCACAAATTAAAGACCAAAATTAACACTATGTTTGGTTGTAGGAGTGAAAGTGAGAGGGAAGAAAGTTAAAAGAAAGAATGGTAAATGAAAGAAAATGACTCAAAAATATGTGGATTATTTAGTTGTTTAGTTGGAGAGAAAATGAGAGGAAAGAAAACTAAAATGTTTCTCTCCTCTTGTTTGGTTGAGTAGAAAGTAAGAGAAGAAAAAAGAGAATGTAATTGTGAAAAGACATAAATACCCTTGTGTAGAAATGAAATGTAATAAATATATAAAATACTACTATAATCTTAAAATTTTTAAAAAAATAAAAATTCAGTCAAAACCCAAAATAAATTTTAAAAATATTAATAAATTTAAGAATATTTACTTTACCTTGTTAAAAAAAACATATTTATTTTACATTTTAAAATAAAATAAAAGTTAAATGAGTAACCTTAATTAAAGAAATATATTATTTACAAACAAAATTAGATTGTTTTAATGGTGTCGGTAGGATGACCTTAAGCCGTGTCATTGTTTCATTTGGATGAATGATATTTTACATCGAATTTGGTGTCCTCTTTGAATTTTTTTATAGTGTTTTTTTAGAAACCGGTATACAAAAAAAAAATAAGGGTAGAGGATACGGTGTATCGTTCATATTTTACATTATCCATCACACCATTCATATGTGGTAAATTTTGAACCAATCAAATTGTCACATTGGTTTGGTCAAAATTTCAAACTTTCTAATTATATTTCTACTGTAGTCAAATATATGAATATAATATATTGTAGTATAGTATATGTACTCTTTGTATTCACAAATTTAACCCATATTAAAATAATATTTTTTATTAAAAAACTGATTATATTACAAAAAAAAAATATATTTTAATATGAATTAAATATCGTTCGTTTTCAATAATATTTTATAATATAATTAGTTTTTTTAATAAAAAATATTATTTTAATGAGTTAAATTTACAGATACAAAAATCACATATATTATACTATAATATACTGTATTCATATAGTTTGATTACAGTATAGTATAATTAGAAAGCTTGAAATTTTGATCAAACTATATGACAATTTGATTGACATAAAATTTACTATATCAATGATATGATGAATGATGTAAAATGTGAGTGATTTATCCTAGCGCAACTAAAAGAATAAATAATAAAGCTAGAGACAGACTTAAACATTTACCTATCATAGCTCTTTCTTTTCTTATGTCCATTCCCATTCTCAATGTCAATTTTTTGTCCATTCCCATTACAAGAACAAATTTTTATCTCAATTCCCTCCTATTTATGGTGCGTGACTATTCCAGAAGAGCCACCAATGCACCACCTTCCCACTCACACCCATCAAAACACCGGACAGAGGCACGGTTCAAACGGGTATGACGACAGCAGCTGGGAAACAGTTGTGCGGCTTTGACGGTGGCTGAGTTGGACGAAGTTGGGAAACGCGATGAGGTGGCTTTTGGTGGCGGCTGGGCTCGACGGTGAAGGGCGACGACATGGTGGGCAGAAGAGAAAAGATAAGTTCAGAAATGGGTTTCAAGAAGAGTTTCAAGGATATTATGGTCTTTTTAATCAGATGTGATGCGTTCCTCCCGTTTTCTCTCCATATAGCGAAGAAACAAAATCTGGCGTGGGACCCACCTTCTTCTCTCCTTCCTGTTTCATCGCACAACCAAACGAAGGAACTCAATTTTTTCTCCCCCCTTTTCCTTCCTCTCCCTTTCTTTCCTTCTATTTTCACTAAAACCAAACACAGTGTAGGTCTCGCTCTTGCTCTATCTCTGTTGAAGTTGCATTTGTGTTCCATATTTTCAATGTTCTTGGGTTGTGCAATGTTTATGTATATTTGGGCATCCTTATTTTTTAAGCTAGCTTTTGAGTTTGAAATCCAAACATATTTAACATTGTCATATGAAGTTTGGATTTGGGGCCTTTAGAAAAGCTGGAGGGTAAGTAGGTGAGAACTCTTCACTCTTGCCGTATACTGCTTCGGGATTTAATTATAGGCAAAAAAAAGTATATATATTTTTTGGATTCAAATATAAACAAAATCCAACAAACTCAACTTTATTTAATACAAGTATTTCAAAAATTAGGGAAATTAACTTCCCTTTACTTTTTCAAGAACATTACACATTCCCTAAACAATTAAAGGACAATTTAATAATTATAACATATTTTTTTACATAAGTCAAAATAATTAAACTAAATTAATTAATTTTTTTTAATAAACATAAAATTAGTTATTTTTATTTATAAATGAGTTCGGAGGGAGTACTTGTTTTAGAATCCTCTCTGTTGGTTTGGTTTTAAAATACTTTGAAGTGAGAAAACACCAAGATTAGCCAACCCAGCTCTTGAGGGTCGAGCTTTCTGCTGAGGAATCCGGAGACAGGTCAAAGAAGAAGCTGTAACTTTCTAATTGAATATAAGTCATGATAACATTATATAAAGATCAACACATGCTGTCTACTGTGAAATTTTCAGACCTTTATTCTTTCTTATACAATGCTGGACACTAGTCCTTTATAGTCATATACAGATACTCAACACCTTAATTAAGGTTTAAAAGTTGCTAGCCAGGTAAAATAAAATGAAACTCTCGAAGCTAGCTTTGTTTCTCTTTATGGTTTTCATCTTCAATGTGATATATGTTGTTCAAGGGGAAGCACTTACAAACAAACGACTTCGGGGTGGTTCTGCGGTTCTGCCATTGTTGTAAGTTTTAAACTCCCTCTCTGTCTCTTGATATTTCTGTTTGGGGTGTTTTTAATTTCTGCAGGGTTTACGTACTACTGTGATTTAACCTATAGTCTTTACATAGCTTTTGAAAGGAAAAAAAAACGATTATTTCTACAAAATAATCAAAACCAAACATGCTAATAAGATAAGAAATGGATTGATTCAAAGTTTTTGAAGTAACTGGAACTGGATTATTATATTATGCAAGAAGAGGTGGCTGCGAAAAACACGGCGTTGAGTGCAAGGAAGGAAATGGGGGTTCTGAAGACACTGTAATGGAGAATGAAGACTACGTCTATACTGACTCTTCACCTTAGATGACACACTCTGCTTCATTGTTTGTATTATGAAATCATTCCTTAGTTCCTTTAGAAGTTGTTGTAATCATTCTAGCTTTGTCTAAACTCTGAAGGATAAACAAAGGTTTGAAATATAGATGTTGCAGTTATATCGTGTTTATTGTTATTGCAAACGATTGAGAGAAAATGTGCCGATGCGGCCGCGCGATGCAGTTGTAGAGATTACTAATAGTGTGTTTGAAAACTCATGTACGGACATAATTGCTTTTGAATCGTAAATAGTAACTTCATTGCAAAAGTGCTTCTGAGAGCCACCAACATTAACCCAAACATGCACTAAAACCATGATAGCGACTTCAACTGCGGTTGTCATTTTAAAGTATCTATAAAGTCATGAATAATGCTACTTAATATAAAGTCATGAATAATAATCGATTTTCAAATAATCAATTATTGTGATAATT
This sequence comes from Sophora flavescens, assembly GCA_030762895.1. NCBI lineage: Eukaryota > Viridiplantae > Streptophyta > Magnoliopsida > Fabales > Fabaceae > Sophora > Sophora flavescens. Next base: position 71,507,018 of record CM061067.1, read on the forward strand.
GATTATAATAAGAATTTGTTTTTGTTTGGATATGTTGGTTGAAAAACGATTTTCAAATAAACTATTTCGTTTGGGTGGTGCCAAAATAATCACTTTTATACCGTAAATTACCAAAAGTGGTATGAAAAAATTTGTTTATAATAGTTGTTTTTCTTTTACCATCATTTGATAAATTTGTTTATAAAAATGATTGATTTAAAATTCGATTAAATCATAGTAAATCTTATAACATTTGATAATCCTTTTTTTAAAATAAAAAAATAGTTTCTAATTTTTGACATTTTAAATATAATATTTGATTGACAATTTTTTTTTTTACTTTTAAAAATTTTAAATACACTTTCAAGCAAAAAAAAAAAAAAAACCATGTGCCGTGTCAAAGAAGAGAGCAGAGAGTATTAGATAAAACAAGGCTTCTCTGACCAACGAAGCTACCGTGCCGATGATAAAGCCATCTTTACTGCCTCCTGTCCTCCTCACCATCAACAATCCAAAACCAAATTGCTTTGCATAATAAAATAAATAAAACCAATGGGTGGTGGTGGCGTTTCTGGTTTGAACGGCGGTGAAGCTCGTAGTGGCTTTTTGAATGGTGCGGCACTGAGAGAGGGAGGGATGGCTGAAGGAGTCAGCCCCTCAATCTTAGTGGCTGTTATCTTTAATCCCTCAATAGTTGAACACACCACCAAGAAGATGCAGTCAACCCCACCGCCACGCACCGCACCAACAATGCACAGCAGTGAGAACTCCCATCGCCACGAGGTCATTACGGGAAAGTTTGAGAATAAAAACAATTTCAACGAACAGTTGAGTCTCTTAGCTTATTGCAAAACAGCTTAAATGGGTTTTAAATTTTTTTTTTAGAAAACAATCAATGTACTCGTTATATAATTTATACAATTTTCATCTAATTATAGCTGAGTTCACATTATTTTCTAGGCACTTAATACTTTGACTCTGTTACGTCCTATACATACATACATAGGTAAGAGATATATATGAGAATGAAAGGGATGCACACTTTGAATTTTTCAAGCTTATATTGTTGACTATAATTTCTTGGGTTAGGTTGCGCTATCCATCAATTGTAAAAACTATAGAAGAATGTATTTTTCAGATTACTTATCATAATTCTGTGTGAAGTTTACGCACACTTTAGCGTTTGGAAATTGGAACAATTTTGTTTGTCCAAAACTTCCACGAAACCCTGATGCTTCGTTGAATCTTATAGAAACATGGAATGGAGAGAAGATAATTAGTCTAATCAATACTACACGTTCTATGTTTTTTGATTTAATATGCATATTTTCACCATAGAAGAAAATCCTTTAATAATGCACAATAAGGCTAAGAATTGAAAACTATATATATTTTTTCTTGGACAGTCATTTAATGGACGGGAAAGAGACAATACGCCTTGATTAAATGTTTCAACATATACTGTATATCAAAAGATATTTCATGCGTTTCAGATTCCACCATATGAATGATGCATGAATTTCACGAAAATAGAAGTTCTATTCCTGAAGTCGAAGGCATGCGATGAGCAGATAACTACTCAATACTCATCCTTATCACAAGTACAAAGACATGTTATCAAGATCACTATAAGTTTTGCGCGCATTCTATAGATTATCGATTATTGATCAATATCACTACAAGATTTGCATTCCAACTATATATTTCCGAGTCCAGCACATTTTGCCCCATTGTTCAATTATAATTTCTACCTTCCTATGTAACAGCTGAAAAGTTGTATATATATATATATATATATATATATATATATATATATATATCTTTTGTTTGGTGCTATGTTTTTCCTTTGTTATTTTTTATCTTGGCTTTTGTTTTTCTTTTTCCCCCTCTTCATCCATACATTTTTGTCATCTTGAAAGTAATGAAGTTGTCCCTTTGACTGCTTTGCTTAATTGCATGTCTTCTCGACTCATCGAAGGTAGGACTACTTCATATTTACAATGAAATGTGACAAGGATAAAGCATATTTTTTTAATCTGTTGCCAACATACTTCTTGAAGTTGAGACTTATTTGATTTATAATAATGTGATTTGGAATTTCTCCGTTGGGTTCAGCTTACAAAACCAATGTCTTTTGAGAATTTCAATTAGAAAATTTGATACTTAATTACTTGTGAAGAAGGATAGAGACCACTCTTAGTAGAACCCAAGTTCGAGAGACCAAAGTCAAATGACTAACTGCGACATCGAAGAATCTCGTTCAGAGAGACACATGGAGGTAACAGAACATGCACACATCTGGATGCCTTAATAAATTGTGGTCCTTTATAAAGATTGCCACTCATCCACCATATGGAATTTCCTTAGAAAATTATTTATTTAAACCTCAAATACTATACGCGCATAGAATATAGAGTATATATTTAATATTATAAATTTAATTGATTTTGTTAGTATAAATGCTTTTTATGTTGTTTCTATTTTTTGACAGTTGCTTTTTATGTTGTTAAACAATTTTAAATTGTAACATATCATTAAAAATATTTGATTCTTATTATAAGTATATTAAAAGTTACAAATATATAACATAATTTATGATTGCTTGATAATATATAAAACTTACACAAATATAATATATCATAATTAAACTCTAATATTACTAGTGATGTCTAAATATCGTTACTCGTTACCTTAACATATTTTGCTTCTTCCTTATCACTTATATAGTCACTCTTGGTGTATTAGATCCTTGGAGGTCCAAAAACAAGGTGAAGCTACTAAAACAATAGTTTTAAACTCCTCCAAAAATTTCTAATTTTACAAGGGTTTTAGCCCTCAAAGTCTTGAACTCAAAAATATATTTTAAGTGGACCTCTGATGTGTTTATTTTCGGTGCTTATATAATTTTAATAATGAAGGTGGTTGAAGCAGTAGAGGGTTCCAGTTCAAACAATATGACATATTATGTCTCAGGTATGATTTTAGAAATGAAATGTGTAGTTCAATTTCCACTTGACAAGAATGCGTGATGGGCTTATATTGGAGGGGGTTGCGTCCTTTCAACGGGCATGACCCAAGTTGATGTTTACAATTTACAACCTGATTCAGGTCCAGCCCACACTGCGAGTTTCTAGCTATAATTAATACTTCTGATCCATGGATAATAAATCATGAGTGTTTTCGTAAATTAATTCAAGCACAAGGTTTTCGTTTTTTGGGTAAAAAGCATGAGAGTTTTCGTAAATTAATTCAAGCGCAAGGTTTTCGTTTTTTGGGTAAAAAGCACAATATCTTAATATACACTAAAATAAGCACAATTTGCAACGCATATGCACCAAATGTGGCAGGTATGTATGATACTAGTATCTAAAACCTGCACGGCGGAAAATTGTTTTAGAATTAGGGATAAAGGAAAGACATTTAGAAACATATCAAAGTCTATATTTCTTTCGGATAGAATTCAGTTTATTTACTCAAATTTTTTGATGTATAAATATAATTGGAATGTCCTATGAATCAGTAAAGGTAATGCATGAATTATGTTTTCCCCAAAAAAATATATTGATTTGTCAATGTATCAATTAAGGAATGTATTGGTGATGTGTATGTGTGGACCATAAATAGGAATGAGGGTTAAGCTAAAAATATTAAACCACGAAGTATGGTGATTCCATCAAATTAGTACATCCATCCAAAATAGAAGTATAGGGATTACAACAATTTCAAGACATAAAATAATCGTATTCCATTGATATTATAAGCATGTTTATGATAATATTGTCATATGCCTATAAATATGCAAACAATGAATATTACAATTTAAGGTTAATTGATTTATATATGTATTTTATACTAAGACATTTACTTGTAACATTAAATATGGTCAATTAACACCATATTAATACTTGGCAACATAAGAACCAAGCCTTGACACACAACAAAGATAAGGGTAACCAAAGAATACAAAGAAAATATGAAAAAGAGATGAAAGAGATTGCAAGGTACAAATGTGAGACATAGACAGGAAAGCTGGACAAATTCATGACGTTTACCAAAATGCAATAAGTATTCTGTAGTCAATATTTGGATCATCCATTAACTGATGTTATTGTCCATTCATCGGCTGTGAAATAATCATGATAAAAAGGAATTTAAGGTGGATAATAGGGTAAAATTGACTAATTATTAGTTGATAAGGTAAGAATGATAAGTGCATAATTTAGATTATTATCTCTGTGTAAAATAGGTTGACCAATACATCAAGGTATTAAAGTTGATATAGGTTGGAACATTGTAGCAGAGTTTTTCAACATATAATGCTAGAATGATAAGTTAGCAAGTAAAAATGTTCTGCAGGTTTAAATAAGGTTTATATATATGATCATGGTTTAGGTGAGTATTGAGGGAAACCAAAGGGTGTACCTGATGTAGTAGTCCTTCTATAGGTTCTCAAAAACTTCTTCATAGAAAACATTCTTTGTTGATTTGCATACTTTTTGGTCATCATCCAATATCAAAACTTTGAAGGCGATCTTGATTTGACTCTGGATACAAAAACATATAACTGACCATGTGTAAAAACAGCTCGTGGAAGATATAATCCTACCTTAGAAAGTGATTGTCCTTGACTCTTGTTTATTGTCATTGCAAATCATAGACAAATGGGAAACTGTCTCCTTTGAAATTTAAATGGGAATCCAGGGTCAGAAGATACTAGATTCATCCTTGGAATAAGAATCTTGTTACCAGTGTTTTTGCCAGTGATAACTGTTGCTGTTATAATGTTTGTGCCTAATTCATTCACCTGTAGCCTTGTTCCATTGCATAAACCACTTGCTTAATCAATATTTCTTAGAAGCATTATAGGTACTCCAATCTTGAGTGTCAATCTATGATTTGGAATCCCAGAACATTTGATCTCATTAAGAAATTCAGATGTAAACCATTCCCCTTGAATTTCTATATCTTCGTGTGAGTGGCAGGGAGTGTCAGAACTGAGATACTCTTTTTCATCTCCAGGAATTAAAGAGAGAATGAAATCATTAACCTGTTCAACAGGTTCTAAAGTTGATGCAAGGATTGCCCTTTCTTCGAAAAAGTTTGCAGTGTTAATATTTTCTAGTATAGCGGGATAGACAAACTCAACTAACGAAACTAAAGGGTTTACACATTCATCAATCAACAAATCTTCATGTATCGTGATGTCTCCTTCACCATTTTCATTTCCATTTGTTTGTCCATCTCCAATGCGAAGGATCCAATATGCAAATTCTTTAATTTCATTAACACTTTTTTTTTTTCTGTATTTGCAATCCTAATCCCATATTCTTGGTTAGCTTCAAAACTTTGCAATTTGTCCATAAGGTAGATGAATTAATTGATGCTTGATGAGTGTGATTTCACCTCATATTTCATTGACGTTTTGCATGCATTTTCATATAGCTTAGGCATATTTAATTTGATATTTGTTAGTTTTTACCTTAGAACGGGTCAGGCAGTTTTGTCGTGTTGTTGTGCAGGAATTGAGGATTAAAATGCTCAAGATTAGTCATGATGGAGATTGCATGAAGATGGGGCTTGAAAAGTAAAGAAAATGAGCCAAACAGAGCCCATCACGGCCTAGCCGTGACAGCCATCACGACCATGATCGAGCAAAGCTGAAAAGAAAGAATGGAAAAGTCAGAACTGGTCACGGCCTGGCCGTGATGCCCATCACGACCGTGACATGTCAGCTGAACCATACCCTCATAGGCAGAACTAGTCACGGCCTAGCCGTGATGGTGGTCACGACCGTGACAGACCAACCAGTGAAGCAACCTCCAAGGCAGAACCCGTCACGGCCTGGCCGTGATGGCCATCACGGTCGTGACGCGCAATATTTGGATCTGTAGAAACTGATTTGATCTAAATTTGTGTTTGATTGGGATTCAAATTAACCTAATCTATAAATAGGGCAATTAGGCAGACTTTTGAGGGACTTTTGGCAGCTACCCCTTAGGCAAATTTTTAGGATTTCTCTTCTCCTTCTTCTTCCCTTCTTTTAGGTTTTCATTTATGATGTTGTTAATCAAGCTTGTCATCACCATGGCAATGCTCGAGTAGTAGCTTTATTTCTAGGGATTGGGGCTATGCCCAAGATCTGATTTATGTTATGAATTGATGTTTTACCTTTGTTAATTTCGATTTTGCTTTAGATCTGATTTCTATTGTTTTAATTACTCGTAAATTCGGTGGCCACTTATTTGCGTGTCGTAGATACTCTAAGGAGGAACCTAGCGGTGAACTTAGGTATCAGATCTATAGAATCAGACTTAGGACTTAAATCACGAGAGTTAGAAGCGGTCCTTCGAGGGTTAACGAATTGTCACAAAGCTTAAAGGGTTCAATCTAAATTCAACTACCACGAGAGTAGGGGTTGGTTTAATTGGGCACGATTTTTGTAACCCGAGAGGGAGCATTAACTTATTTAGGATAAATTCGCCTTCAAGGCAATTCTGATAATTAACAAGGATAGTCAATTTAGTAACACAAACAATCTTGTTGGTAACCCAATTCCTAGGAATATCTTTAGATTTGAAAAACCCCTATTTGAATTACTTTCTGTTTTAATTGATTGCATATTTTAAATTCGATTGTTACTTGATTCTTATTACAAAAATCAAAACCTTTTCAAAATCTCTTTTTTATATAGTCCAGTTTAATTGATTTGATAATTAGTTGTGATTTGAGATCACGGTCTCCGTGGGATCGATCTTTTTATTACTTGGCGACGAAATCCTGTACACTTGCCGGAATCCATGCACATCAAGTTTTTGGCACCGTTGCCGGGGACTGTGCTTTCTTGAATCTCAATTTAATTTTTAAATTGATTTTTCTAAACTTTTTCTTTTTAATTGTTTTTTCTTAAAAAAAAATTTCTTTTTTCATTTATCTCTTTTTCTTCCTAGAGTATCTATCTCTCTGTGTTTTTCTCTTTTATGCAAAGATTCCTAAGTCTTGGAAACCTTATTGAGGTTGACCTCGAAATCGAAAGGACCTTTCATAGACATAGGAGACTACAAAGAGAGAGAGAGAGGTTGATTCCCATTCCACTCATGGCGAATCTACCAGATACCAAACCATTGAAGGACTACGCAGCCCCAAATGCGAGGGGTTTACGATCTGGGATTGCTAGGCCAGAGATCGAGGCGGAGAACTACATTATACCGCCTATGCTAACTAGCATGATTAGGCAACATCAATTCGGAGGATTGCCCTCGGAGGACCCGACCGATCATGTGGAGACATTCTTGGAGTTCACCGATGCAATTAGAATTCATGGCGCCCCGATTGATGCTATTCGCTTGAGGTTGTTCCCCTCCTCTCTTACTGGAAAGGCAAAAGCTTGGCTGAAGCAAGTGCTCGCTAATACCTTGTCGACTTGGGACCAACTGGAGCAAGCATTCTTGGAGAAATTCTTCCCTCCATCCAAGACGGCTTACCTACGAACTCAGATCACCGACTTCTTCCAAAAGGATGAAGAATGCTTATCCGAAGCTTGGGATCGCTACAAGGGATTGCTAGAGTCTTGCCCACATCATGGACTCGATAGGTGGTTGTTAGTGCACACCTTCTACAACGGATTGGATTACTCTTCGAAGGTGTCACTTGACTCCGCAGCTGGTGGAGCCTTTATGAATAGGCCTCTGACTGAGGCATTCAATATCATTGAAAACGTAGCCACCAACTATCACCAATGGGGTTCAGAAAGATGTAATAACCCGAAAATGCTTTCGGGGGGTAAGTTTGAAATGAATAGCACTGATCTTATTATGTCTAAAATTGACTCATTGAATAAACGCTTTGATCAGCTTGAAAAGGCTAATGTGAGTTCAGTAGGTGCTACTAATATTGGTTGTGAGATTTGTGGAATGCAGGGACATGACATAATGGAGTGCCCACGTGGTATTGCTCCTGGATCCGGTGCTTCGGGGGAACAAGTGAACTCTTGTCACAACTTCTATGACACGAACCCGAAGTTGCCAAACTATGTTCCCCCAAATTCTTACAACCAAGGAAGGAAGAACAGCTCTTACCTCTCCTACGGGAACTACAACAACACGTTGAACCATGAATTCCAGGAAGGCCAAGGTAATAGGAAACCCGCATCAGGGTATCCTCAGGTACAAAAGTCTAGACTTGAGTCTCTCTTGGAAAATTTTGTTGAAACTCAAACAAAACAAAATGAAGATTTTAGGCAACAAGGTAGGGCAGTCAATGAGGCAATAAAAGAGTTAGCATCTGATGCGTGTCTTTTAAGAATATAGATAAAGGCAAGTGCACCTCGTCGCAATCAAGTAATACGGTGGTGAGACCGGTTATCGTATCCACAGGGATTGGATGTCAATTACCAGTTCACAAATTTAACAACTATCTAGACTAATCCAAAATATGAGAGATTAAAACTAAAGAAATAAAATATTTTTGTCTTTTTGTAATTTTGTCAAACACTTGGTATGCAAACAGGGATGTGGTTAGAATTGTCGGGTTTAGACTACACTAATCCTCCCTTAATTGCAATGAAATGGTAATCAACACAAGTCCTAATTCAATTATGCCAATCAAGCCTTTTCTAAAGTACTCAAGCCTAATGTCTTAGGTGCATTGAGCCTAAAACCCCAAATTAAACCCTAATGTCTTAGGTGGAATAACTTGAGATTTTGCATTAAGTTAAGACTTATAAGATTGCAAGCAGCCAACACCTATGTCTAGATTCTTGACCTACTTGGCATATGATTCATGAGCATGCCTTAATACCAACCTTCCAGTCATCTATCAAAGCAACAAATCATTCCTATGGGTAGCTAATCCAAGGAAAGCATTAAACACAGAATCACATACTCATAACGAAATAGAAACTTGTATTAAAATACCAAATCAATTACAACAAGTTCAGAAAAGTTACATCTAACCCCAACAATGGGGATTTAACTACTCATGATAAGGAAATACAAAAAGGAAAAAGAGAAGGGATGAAGAACACTCATAGACAAGCTTCCTCCAATCTTCTCTCCATCCAAGAGCAGAGAAAACGCCCCCCTTTTTGGGTAGAAACCCTCTCCAGCCACCAGCCTCAGCCTGCCTCCAAGTGCAGATTATTTTAGGTTAGAAGTTAGTCCCATTTTCTGTCTGTTGTGCTGTTATTTATAGGTCCGTCGCCCGTCACGGCCGTGATGGCCATCACGGCCAGGCCGTGATGGTCTCTGTCCAAGGCGTGTCTTCAAGTTTTTAACTCTCGCGAGGCGAGAGAAGTGTTCGCGACGCGAGCCCTCATTTTCTGGTTGGTCACGGCCGTGATGTCTGTCACGGCTAGGCCGTGACAGTCTCTGACTTTTGCCTTCTTCTCTGCTTGATCACGGCCGTGATATTCATCACGGCCAGGCCGTGATAGGCTCTGTTTGGCTATATTCTTCACTTTTCTAGCTCTTTTTCATCCAAGCTCCACCAAGGCTGATTTCTGGGCATTTTTCCACTGAATCCTGCAAAACAACACACAGAAACCACCTCATCCGTTCCAAAGGAAAAACTATACAAAATCAACACTAAATTGGCCTAACTATATGCAAATGCATGCAGAAATGTACATGAAAAATGAGGTAAAATCACACTCATCAAATCACCCCAAGCTTAAGACTTTGCTTGTCCTCAAACAAAAACTAAGGCCAGAAGAGATAAACAGTCAAAGCATGGATAGTGAACTAAGAACCCGAGTAAAATGATCCAAGCAATAGGGAATTCAAACAATTCAGCAAGAGACAATCAATTCAAGTCCAATTAGGGGCTTAAGTTTCCTAGACTCACATTCTCACTGATTCGGGCACTCTTGCTCACTTGAAGCTCACCCGAAGCTTGTTTATTTGCTTGGCTCTCTTTCTTGCCTCACTCACTCAAGTGTTCAAGTATATATAACAATTCGCTCCATTTTCCTCAAGGAATGATTCCTACCATATGCTTGACTATCAACCAAATCTCCACTTTATTTATGAAAAACACTTAAGAATCAAGAGGTCTTTTATTTGGTTGTAACGTGGCCATGGGATTAATCTTTAGGTGGGAATAACAAGAAAGGGATATTTCAAAAGGCTAATCCAAGTATCAAATATTTCAACACAAGACACCTTCTAAAATACCTTCTTGGGTTTTCAATACATTTTTCCACCTTTCTTTTCTTTCTTTTTCTTTTATTTCTCACTTTTATTTTTGTCGTCCCCTTCTCTATTTATTTTTAATTTTTTTCTTTTTTTTTTCTTTTTATTTGGAGAAGGGGAGAATTTTTTTTTTTTTTTACTGATTCTTTCATCCCAAACTTTCAACTACCTTTTTTCACCTTTTTTGTGATACTTTAGAAGGTCCCTTATCAAGTATATGTATCAAAATTTTTTCAGGGTACCAAGAAAAGCATTTTATTCATTCAGGCTCAAAATTGGGCAACTAAGGGTAGCATTTACACATTCAAAGCTCAGAAGGCCAGAAAAATACCTATTGCCTCAATCATTTTCAAAAATGTTTTCAAAAAATTTTAAGCTTTAAAATGGTTTTAAGTCAAGTTCTAGAGGGTAACAAACCAAGAGGAATAACACTCTACACAAAGAATGGGGGCAGATTTAGTGAGTACCCCCTAATGGCTCAAAAGCTCACATTTATCAGTTCAAGAACTAGTGAGAAACACAAGTCTATAGAAACATATGCTAATCATCAACTATCCAAGATCATCTCAAGCATATTCATTTACAGCCATATCACAAGAATAAACAGAATTGGGTTCAAGAATTCACTATCACAAAAAAGTTGGCACTTAGCTCTCACAATTAGATGCTCAATCTAAGCAGGGGCAATCAATTCATGTGATCATGCAAGACTAAACCTATATGAATGCAACATTTACAATGCAAGATATGAACATATGCAAAATACCCCTACCCCAAGCTTAAAGATTTACATTGTCCCCAATGTAAACAATCAAGTTGGAGAGGAGAGAAAAATAAAATAAAGCAAAAAAAAATTGGAACGGCTTACCGAGGCGGTAGCGGGTGTTGGCTCACATGCTTTTTGGCTTTGTTTCTCCCTGCTCTTTTTCTCCTTCCTTTATTCAAAATCTGAAGACACTTAACAAAATTATTAACAAACCTCTTGAGCTTCTCAAATTATTCAAGAGGTTAAAGCAAAAACAAAATTAAATAAAGAGGAGGGTTAAGAAAAGTTGGGTTGCCTCCCAATAAGCGCTTCTTTAACGTCACTAGCTTGACTTATTAAGAAGCATCCACCTGGATCCCATAACCTGTGGTATAAGGACCAAGGGATGCTAACCATGTGAGATCTTTCACTTGGATCCCACGGTTTGCAGCAAAAATGTGGAAGTGAGCGCTCGAAATTCATGCTGACTTCTTCATCTGGGAAGCGCTTTTCAATTCCTCTCGGGTCAAAGACGACCCCTTTATCCATAAAATCTTCCCAATAAAAATGGGGTTCAACCTCAGGCAGAGGCATGAACTCCATTGTTGACTCGCTTTAAAGTGTGAGGTGGCAAACAATTCGAGAGGATCATTGGTGTTGTTCAAGCCTCATACAATCTTCACTCTCAGCATTGCCAAATCCATCACCTTCCAAATATGCAAAAATCTCCGCACAAACCACACAAGTGTTTCTCCCATCACATTCCACACATGCATAGGGGCCAATAGCATCATTTAATTTCACAAGTTCTTCATCATCCCCGAGAGCATGGTGACATAGCTATCCTCCAAATGCCTCTTCCTTTCGGGCTCTTTAGTCAAGGGTTCAATGGGGAGTGGTGCAACTATGTTCTCCAAAACAGGGTCTTCACTTCTTGACTCGGTTGCTCCCACTTCTTCTTCTTCCTCCTCATCCATCATTGCATCATCTTCATCATCATCCATCAAGTCCTCATTTGGCATTTTGGACATGAAAGGTTAGAGAGTTCCTCAATACGTACCCGAGACTTGAATGGCATCTTCTTGATTCTTTAATTCTTCCATTGTTGTTGCCATGAAGTTCTCCAAAACAGCCTCTAAGTGAGGTTGACTATCCGGGATAGGTTGCTCAACCTCGACTGGGAATGCAGATTTGAAGTTCTCCCAAGCAACTTCCAATGGGGATGGCTCATCATACCAAGGTGTGGAAGATTCCCAATGTTCCCCTTCATCCATCAAAGTATTGTTTGGAGGGTTCCCCCACCATGGAGTAGAAGTGTTGGAAAATGGATTCCCCCATTCAGAACAACCTACCATTGGTGGAGGAGAGATTTGTGCCCTTGACAGCTCATCACTCACTTGTTGGATTTTTACGGCTAATCGCAGCATATCTACCCGCAGCTGCAACTCAGATATCTCCAATTCTGCATCAGGTGGTTGATACCAATTGTAGTCCATGATCCTATCTAATCAATTTTTCACCTCACAGACAATTAAGCCCAAGATCAAAGTAACACAAAAAAAAACAAATATATACAAAACTAACAAAAGAAAAATATCAATTATATACAGAAAAATAAAATAACAAAATGTCTAAACTAGTTGTCTCATTTGTTACTACTGATATTGACAAAACCAATCCCCGGCAACGGCGCCAAAAACTTGATGCGTGTCTTTTAAGAATATAGATAAAAGCAAGTGCACCTCGTCGCAATCAAGTAATACGGTGGTGAGACCGGTTATCGTATCCACAGGGATTGGATGTCAATTACCAGTTCACAAATTTAACAACTATCTAGACTAATCCAAAATATGAGAGATTAAAACTAAAGAAATAAAATATTTTTGTCTTTTTGTAATTTTGTCAAACACTTGGTATGCAAACAGGGATGTGGTTAGAATTGTCGGGTTTAGACTACACTAATCCTCCCTTAATTGCAATGAAATGGTAATCAACACAAGTCCTAATTCAATTATGCCAATCAAGCCTTTTCTAAAGTACTCAAGCCTAATGTCTTAGGTGCATTGAGCCTAAAACCCCAAATTAAACCCTAATGTCTTAGGTGGAATAACTTGAGATTTTGCATTAAGTTAAGACTTATAAGATTGCAAGCAGCCAACACCTATGTCTAGATTCTTGACCTACTTGGCATATGATTCATGAGCATGCCTTAATACCAACCTTCCAGTCATCTATCAAAGCAACAAATCATTCCTATGGGTAGCTAATCCAAGGAAAGCATTAAACACAGAATCACATACTCATAACGAAATAGAAACTTGTATTAAAATACCAAATCAATTACAACAAGTTCAGAAAAGTTACATCTAACCCCAACAATGGGGATTTAACTACTCATGATAAGGAAATACAAAAAGGAAAAAGAGAAGGGATGAAGAACACTCATAGACAAGCTTCCTCCAATCTTCTCTCCATCCAAGAGCAGAGAAAACGCCCCCTTTTTGGGTAGAAACCCTCTCCAGCCACCAGCCTCAGCCTGCCTCCAAGTGCAGATTATTTTAGGTTAGAAGTTAGTCCCATTTTCTGTCTGCTGTGCTGTTATTTATAGGTCCGTCGCCCGTCACGGCCGTGATGGCCATCACGGCCAGGCCGTGATGGTCTCTGTCCAAGGCGTGTCTTCAAGTTTTTAACTCTCGCGAGGCGAGAGAAGTGTTCGCGACGCGAGCCCTCATTTTCTGGTTGGTCACGGCCGTGATGTCTGTCACGGCTAGGCCGTGACAGTCTCTGACTTTTGCCTTCTGCTCTCGCTTGATCACGTAGTGATATTCATCACGCCAGGCCGTGATAGGCTCTGTTTGGCTATATTCTTCACTTTTCTAGCTCTTTTTCATCCAAGCTCCACCAAGGCTGATTTCTGGGCATTTTTCCACTGAATCCTGCAAAACAACACACAGAAACCACCTCATCCGTTCCAAAGGAAAAACTATACAAAATCAACACTAAATTGGCCTAACTATATGCAAATGCATGCAGAAATGTACATGAAAAATGAGGTAAAATCACACTCATCAGCATCTAAGGTAGATAACTTAGCCATCCATAATAAGATGTTAGAAACTCAGATCGCCCAACAAGCTAGTACATATACTAGAACTAAGGGTACGTTCCCAGGACAACCCGAAGTTAATCCCAATGAGCACTGTAATGCTATATACTTGAGGGATGATAAGCTTGGGGTAGTTGAAAAGGACGTGGAATGTGAGGAGGACATGAGCGAAGATGAAGAGATAGAGCCAAAGTATGTCCCTCCACCACCTTACCAACCCCCAATACCTTTCCCACAAAGGTTGGTCTAGAGAAAGCAAGTAGAAATAGAAACTAAGAGCTTAATTGAGGAGCGTGATGTCGTGATAAAAACTAATATGCCTCCTAAACTAAAAGATCCAGGAAGTTTCTCTATTGCTTGCTCAATTGGAGAAGTGAAAATAAACCAAGCCTTATATGACTTAGGGGCTAGTGCGAGCTTGATGCTGCTTACTATCTTTGAGAGGTTAGGAACCAAGAAATTGAGTCCATCCGAATCCTCTTTACAATTTGCGGATGGCTCAACTAAAACTCCTCTAGGCATACTAGAGAATGTCCCCATAAAGGTAGGGAAAATTTTCATTCCTACCGATTTCATGGTGTTGGATATGAACGGGAATTCTAAATTCCCTATCATTCTTGGAAGGCCATTCTTGGCCACAGCTGGAGCGATAATAGACGTAAAAAATGGCAAGCTCTCTTTAAATGTAGAGGAAGGTATGGTAGATTTTGATTTGACTAACTCATATAACAACCCTCCTTTTGAGAGTCATGCATGCAGGATTGAGATAATGCCTCCAGAGGTGAAGGAAGAGCCTAATATGAAAGCAACTCCGAAGCTTAGCATGACAAATGATGCACCGAATAGTGATGAAGTCAGAGTTGCCCATCATGTAGAGTTAGAACTTCCGCCGAGAGGGAGTAAGGCCATGAAACTCAGAGTGAAGAGAGCAAAGTTAAAGCGCAATTGGCCATATGAACAAAATCGGCTCTTTGAAGGACTTCCATGGAAGAGAGGTGTTCTTGCACTTCCAAGCCCAGCCGACCCGGGTTGATTGAAGGACTATGGTCAAGCTTATGTCCGTAAATAAGCGCTTCTGGGGAGGCAACCCAAGTTTCTTTCCCTTTTTAATTCGTTTTAAATTTTGTTTTTGAATAATTTGAGGATATTAAAAGAAGAAAGATCACTGATTGATGGTTTTGCCAAGTGTTTTCAGGTTATGAAGGAAGGAAGAGCAAAAAGGCAAGGGAAAATAAAGTCAGAAGTCATCACGCCCAGGCCGTGACGGCCATCACGGCCGTGACTAGCTAACCAAAGAAGATCAGAAAGGATCATGGCCCAGCCGTGATATCCATCACGGGCGTGATGAGAAGGACCCCGAAGATCAGAATGTATCACGACCTAGCCGTGACAGACCAGCTCCTAAAGACCAGAATTGATCACGGCCTAGCCGTGATGAGCATCACGGTCGTGACACATTTTCCAGCATCTCTTTGACTGGCATGTGAGCCAGCTCCCTCTACCACCTCGATGAGTTGTTCCATTTTTCTCCTCTCTCCGACTTGATTATTTACATTGTGGACAATGTAAGTTTTTAAGATTGGGGTAGGGGTATTTTTGCAATTTTTTGCATTTTTACATTTTTCGTGTTGCATTCATATAGGCATAGTTTTACATGATCACATGATTAGATTGCCCCTTGCTTAGATTATGCATCCAATTGTGAGAACTTGGTGCCAAATAAATTGAGACAGTGAATTTTTGAACCCAATTTTTTATTCTTGTGATAGGCTAAAAATATAAATGCTTGAGATGATCTTTTGATAGTTGATAATTAGCATGTGGTTCCTTAGATTTGTGTTTCTCATTGATTTTAAACTACTAAATGTGAGATTTTGGAGCCTAAAAGGGGTACTCACTAAATCTACCCCATTCTTTGTAATTGAGTGTTTTATTCCTCTTGGATTGTATTCTCTAGAACTTGACTTGCAATCGTTTTGAAACTTAAATTTTTTTTAAAACATATTTGAAAATGATTGAGGCACTAGGTATTTTTCTGGCCTTCTGAGCTTTGATTGATTAAACGCTACCCCTTAGTTGCCCAATTTTAAGCCTAAAAGAATAAAATACTTTTCTTGGTACCTTGAATTATTTTGATGAATGATGCTTGGTATGACACCTTTTAAAGTATTGCAAAAAGGGTAAAAAGGTAGTTTGAAAAATAAATTGAGGGATGAGAAAGTTAGAAAAATATTTCTCTTAAGTCGAAAATCTCCCCTTCTCCAAATAAAAAAATAAAATAAACAAAAAAAACGGAGAAAGGGATGAGAAAAAGAAAGTGAGAAATAAAGAAAAATAGAAAGAAAAAAATAAAAAGAAAGAAAGAAAGGTGGAAAAGTGAACTAAAGCCCAAAAAGGTATTTTAGAAGGTTGTCATGCTTTGCATTTTTGATATTCTGTTTAGCCTTCTTGAATTTTCCTTCCTTAGTTTCCCACCTAACGGTTAATCCTATGGCCCCATTAAAACCAAAATAAAAGGCCTCTTGATTCTTATGTGTTTTCATTATTAAAGTAGAGATTTGGTTAATAGTCAAGCTTATGGTAGGGTACCTTCCTTGAGGAAATTGAGCGAATTGTCATATACCTTTAAACACTTGGGTGAGGTGAGAAGAGTGCCCAAATTAGTGAGAGACATGAATCTAGAAAACCTAAGCTTCTAATTGGACTTGAAATTGATCGTCTCTTGGTTTCTTATTTAAAAATGCTTGTCACTTGGATTAGTTACTCGGGTTCTTGGTTCACTATCCATGCTCTGATTGTTTATCTTGACTGGCCTTAGTGATTGCTTGAGGACAAACAAAGTCTTAAGCTTGGATTGGTTTGATGAGTGTGATTTCACCTCATATTTCATTGATATTTTGCATGCATTTTCATATAGCTTAGGCATATTTAATTTGATATTTGTTAATTTTTACCTTGGAACGGGGTAAGGCGGTTTTGTGGTGTTGTTGTGCAGGAATTGAGGATTAAAATGCTCAAGATTAGCCATGATGGAGCTTGCATGAAGATGGGGCTTGAAAATAAAGAAAATGAGCCAAACAGAGCCCATCACGGCCTAGTCGTGACAGCCATCACGACCATGATCGAGCAAAGCTGAAAAGAAAGAATGGAAAAGTCAGAACTGGTCACGGCCTGGCCGTGATGCCCATCACGGCCGTGACATGTCAGCTGAACCAGACTCTCACATGCAGAACTGATCACGGTCTAGCCGTGATGGTGGTCACGGCGGTGACAGACCAACCAGTGAAGTAACCTCCAAGGCAGAACCCGTCACGGCTTGGCCGTGATGGCCATCACGGCCGTGACGCGCAATATTTGGATCAGTAGAAACTGATTTGATCTAAATTTGTTTGATTGGGATTCAAATTACCCTAATCTATAAATAGGGCAATTAGACAGACTTTTGAGGGACTTTTGGGCTGCTACCCCTTAGGCAAATTTTTGGGATTTCTCTTCTCCTTCTTCTTCTCTCCTTTTAGGTTTTCATTTATGATGTTGTTAATCAAGCTTGTCATCACCATGGCAATGCTCGAGTAGTAGCTTTATTTCTAGGGATTGGGGCTATGCCCAAGATCTGATTTATGTTATGAATTGATGTTTTACCTTTGTTAATTTCGATTTTGCTTTAGATCTAATTTCTATTGTTTTAATTACTCGTAAATTCGGTGGCCACTTATTTGTGTGTCGTAGATACTCTAAGGAGGAACCTAGTGGTGAACTTAGGTATTGGATCTATAGAATCAGACTTAGGACTTAAATCACGAGAGTTAGAAGCGGTCCTTTGAGGGTTAACGAATTGCCACAAAGCTTAAAGGGTTCAATCTAAATTCAACTACCACGAGAGTAGGGGTTGGTTTAATTGGGCACGGTTTTTGTAACCCAAGAGGGAGCATTAACTTATTTAGGATAAATTCGCCTTCAAGGCAATTTTGATAATTAACAAGGATAGTCAATTTAGTAACATAAACAATCTTGTTGGTAACCCAATTCCTAGGAATCTCTTTAGATTTGAAAAACCCCTATTTGAATTACTTTCTGTTTTAATTGATTGCATATTTTAAATTTGATTGTTACTTGATTCTTATTACAAAAATAAAATCCTTTTCAAAATCTCTTTTTTATATAGTCCAGTTTAATTGATTTGATAATTAGTTGTGATTTGAGATCACGGTCTCTGTGGGATCGATCTTTTTATTAGTTGGCAACGAAATCCGGTACACTTGCCGGAATCCACGCACATCAATGCTTGAACAATATCCTTTCTTGTTCCTTTTCTGACAATTGGCAAAATTTACCTAAAATCTCCTCCCAAAACAACAACCCTACCACCAAATGGTTTGTCGTTGTTGGCAGCACAATGAATTGTCATCAAATCTCTCAAGGTGCGATCAAATGCCTCAAAGCAAAATCTATTCATCATTGGAGCCGCATCCCATATTATTAATTTTATTTCTATAAGAAGTTTCACACGAAGGCTTCCTTGACTGATGTTGCAAGTTGACTCTTCATTGATAACTAATGGGATCCAGAGAGTGGAATGAGCAGTTCTCCCGCCAGGTAGCAATAAAGAAGCAATCCCACTTGAGGCTACATTGAGAACGATCAAACCTTGTGATCTAAGAGCAGCAGAATCCGTTTTCCAAATAAATGTTTTTCCTGTTCCACCATGGTCATATAAAAAGAAGAATCCTCCAGCATTAGATAGGACAGTTGTGGTGATTTCATCATAGACACTCCGTTGTTCCTCTGTCAACAAATTCAAGAGAGAAGTATGTAACTTAGTCAATTCATACCTATCATAGTTCAATTCATCGACAATAAAATTTTTCTGGAAATCTAAGATATCTAAAAAAACTGGTTGTGGTAGACAACGTCTTTTAGAGATCTTCCATTTGAATTTAGCAACTTTTCCAATTCTACGAGACAAAGATTCTTCAACTCATCGTCTCCAATCTAAAGACCTAAAGAAATCAAAATATTAGACAAGATGAAGAAAGTTGGTTTAACATCACAACCTTATAAGCACGTACACAACCATTGTTTCATTGCTATATATATATTCAGGTATATTTTAATGATAATTGATGTATTGAATTAAGCATATCGACAAATACACGATGTAGCCGTCTGTTTTTAATTACGCTGTTTTAACAGTAAAAATATATTTAATTATATTTTTATTCGAGACCAAGAAAATGATTTTGTATAAAACGAAATCATATTCATGCTCTATCTTATGGTAGAAGGTTACGGTGAAATTTTGGGTTTAAAACTCAGACGGAAACCAGTCTGCATTTTTAACCGACAG
Source organism: Sophora flavescens (assembly GCA_030762895.1). Lineage (NCBI taxonomy): Eukaryota > Viridiplantae > Streptophyta > Magnoliopsida > Fabales > Fabaceae > Sophora > Sophora flavescens. The sequence goes on from CM061067.1 coordinate 71,526,382, forward strand.
TATAATTTTATACCGGCAGAAAACCCTAATTTGACCCGAAACTGAAATTTGTAGATTTTTTATATTTTGTCCGTGAGGAATTATATTTTCCAAATTTTTGATCATAAATAAAATATTATGCTTATTCGGACGAATTTTGGTGAAAGTTCGAATGGAAAACGATAGGTGTTTTCACTGACAGTAATATTTTAATGATCAGAAAAACTAATTTTGACTCGTGAACGAAATGGTTTATGTTTAAATCATATTTCCAACAAGTTTGGTTGTTTTGAAAAATTTCAACCGAAAACGAAATATTATACTTTTATTCGGGTGTAAAACCCTAATCGGAAAACCGACATAGTTGAGAGGGGAAGTGCAGAGACAAAACCGGACATTGGAGGAGCTGAGTCATGGGGTGAGTTACCACCATGACTCACCAAGCATTTATGAAGCATTAAATGTAAATTTAGGCGAAATGACCAAAATGCCCTTAATCTTAACCTAACCGTCGTTTAGTTAAATTCTAACCATGGTTAGGAAACCATTATTAATTCTCGTGGACAAGAAATAGCCACACCTCTCATTTAATGTGAACCACATGATTTTAATCATGGTTAGCAAAGTAACCCTAGTTAAGTTAATTATTAACCATAGTTAAATATTATATTATTTAATATTCACAAAACCCATTAATTCAATTCCTAAAAACCAAATAAAGGCTAAAATCTACCCTATAAATACCCCAAGGCCGCAGCCCCCCTCCCCATCTTCACTCTTCATCTCTTTCGTTTCTTTTCTTCACAAAACACACAAAACTTCATTTTTTTCTTCAAGAGCTTCACGTGCTTCCATTGAAGAACTTGCCAAGATCATCATCATTTCTTCATTTACTTCACACACTTGAGGTAACATGATCATCCATGATCAGCTCCTCTCTTCTTGAATTCATTTTCTTCCTATTTCATGAGCTTTCCATTTCCAGATCTAGAACTTTAAATAATTATAGAAAATTGTAGAAAAATCATAAAAATGTGAAACCAATTTCTATGATCTAGTTATGATCCCTAATTTTATTATCCAAGAGCATGTAATCAAAAACATTTTACTTCCCTATTTTCTTGTTGAGGTCGAAACTAGGTATTTTTGGATAAAGGAAGTTTTGTTCAATTTTTAATTAAGTCATTATTTATATCAACTATCTAAAGTATGTAGGTTATAAATCCAAGAACTTAATTCAAAAGGTGTTTTCTAACATATTTTTATATTTGAGGCTGAAACCCTCCCCTAAGTGGTTGGATGATTTTTATTCCATATTTTCAATTTATAGCAATTTATCCTAGCTATCTAAGACCTAAATAGTTAGTACCCAAAAGATTAGAGTGAGAAAATGATCCTAGCCCTAATTTGAATTGAATGACCGAATCTAGCATAAAGTGGGTATAGTTAGGATTTGTGTGATTAATTATAGTTATGTTGTTTGCTTCAAGGTGAAACTGTTAAGCTGTGGTGTGATAGCGAGGAACGTCGAGTTCGGGATTTCGGTGCTAACTCAGGTGGGAGAAAGAACCATTCCATCATCGGAACTGATAAGTAGTATATAATTTATAATAATGGTGTAGGACGACCTAAACCCTACTAGTAGTCGAATAATCGACAAGACCAAAATCACATTGGAAGCTTTTCTGTAATACCAATGATGATTTGGTGATTGTAGGTTTATTGCCTTAGGTTAATTTTATAATATTGAGGATGTTTGAATTATTATTATTAAATTGTTTGTGTTACATTGGTTGAGGTATTCTACTGCATGTGACGATTATTTTGGTGTTTGAATATTATATTAATTATTGTGTTATGCCTGATCTGCCTGGGTTGATAAATTTCTTAGTTGATTTTAGGTAAATATATATGTTTCTTGGAGGTATTTTGTCTGGGATGAGAGTTTGAATATAAATTAAAGATGCCTAGCTATTATTTTATAGAAGTAATGTGATATAAATTGTAAGTTGAGGTTATGAGGAAAGCTTGAGGCACTAGGTTGTTATTGATACAAGTCAGTGAGAATCATATGTTGCATTGTTGTTCATAACCGTGTATTTGACATACATGAGGTCCGAAGTTCTCGTGGAGCATTCCAAATTAGAATTTAAGTTGTGCAACTATAGTGTCATTGCTATGCATGAGCACCCTTGATAGAGATGAGAGAGAACCAGGGTGTGCACCGACGGTACTGTGCAACTATAGTGTCATTGCTTGCATGAGCATTCTCACAATGGATGAGAATGTGCACCGGCGTTGGGAACACGTCACTTGGACGACTGACTGACAATCCTAACCAGGGATGTGTGACAGGATTAGTGGTGGTCACGTCAGCATAAAGGTTTAGTTGCATGAGTTGGAGGGTAGAGGATGATATCGTAAAGTAAGGATGATTGTAAATTGTGAGTGATGCGTGTTTATAACTATTATTGTATTATATGCTATGAATCTTTTCTGCTTATGATGATAAAACCGTTTCTTATTGTAACAGCCTGATTTTAATGACGCTGTTTAGCTGGTTAAAATATAATTAATTATATGTTAATATGAGAGTTAGAAAGTGATTTTAAATAAAATAAAATCATATGCATAGTCTCTCTTATGGTAGAAGGTTACGGTGAAATTTTGGGTTTAAAACTCAGACGGAAATCGGTCTGCGTTTTTTTACCGACAGTATAATTTTATACTGGCAGAAAACCCTAATTTGACCCGAAACTGAAATTTATAGATTTTTTATATTATGTCTGTGATGAATCCTACTTTTTAAATTTCTGATCAGAAATAAAATATTATGTTTATTCGGACGAATTTTGATAAAAGTTCGGACGGAAAACAATCGATGTTTTCACTGACAGTGAGATTTTAATGATCATAAAACCTAATTTTGATTTGTGAACGAAATGGTTTATGTTTAAAACATATTTCCAATTATTTTGGTTATTTTGAAAATTTTCGATCAAAAAACAGACAGAAACCCAAATCGGGAAACCGACGGAGTCGAAAACCGAACTGCAGAGACCCGTCAAGATATCGGGACAACGATTCATACATGACGACTCATGGAGGATGAGTCACCAAACATTTATGAGCATTAAATTCTAGTAATCATGACTTTTAGGTAAAATGACCAAAATACTCCCAAGCTTTCACGGTTATTAACAAGACACTTCTACGCACTTTTAACCACTCATTTTACATGGTTTTAAACCTCCCACATCTCTTCAATTTCGTACAGCCACATTCCATAAACCATACCTATTTCATTTTGCTTTCGTTTCATCATTTTCCTCTCAAAAATCGAAATCGGGTAAATAACGGAGCAGCGTACGGGGTCTTCAGGAACCGCTAACGGATAGAATAGATGAGTCATGGATGACTCATTAGATGTGGCCCAAAATCAGCCACACCTCCCTTCATTCTCCACCAAGTATTTTAACCAAACCATGGTTACAAATTAACTCTAGTTAGGTTATTATAACCATAGTTAAGTTATTATATTATTTTCTCAACTTAACCCATGTCAACTAACCTAACCTTGGTTCATTTTTAACATTAAACAACTCACTACCTCACTCCATTTCGTGGCTGCCACACCACTCACACACTTAGACATTTCATTCTCTTCCTAAGTCATTTTCTTCACCAAAAACACCAAGAACATCATAGTTTTTTTGCCTAGTTCATCATAGTTCTTCATTTTTCTTCTCAATTTCCTGATCAAACCTCTTCATTCCAAGGTGAGGAATCCCTTCCTCACCATCTTAGCTTCATTAATCATGCTTCAAATCTTTACTTTCATCAACTTTTCACAAATCTCCATTTCTAGATCTAGAACTTCAAATAATTCTAGAAAATTGTAGAAAAATCATTTTAATGTGAAACCAATTTCTATGATCCATATATGAATTCTAATTTCATCATCTAAGAGTATGTAAGTGAAATAATTTTCCTCCCTATTTTTCTATATATAGCCAAATCTAAGTATTGGTGGGCAAATGAGATTTTGTCTAACTTTTAACTTAGATGAAATTGTTTATAAGCTATATAGGGTTTCTATGTTTTAAATATAAGAGTTTAAAATCAAAAGAAATTCCTATCCCTATTTTCTAGTCTTGGCCAAAATTGGGTTCATATAAACAAAATAAGTTTTCTTCAATCTTTAACTAGATCATGATTTGTATCAACTATTTAAGGTGTGTAGGTTCTAGATCCAAGAGTTTGTGAGCAAAAGGAATTTCTAGCCTATTTTTCTTATTATGGCCTGAACCCTAACCATAGAGGTTAGAGGATTTTCTTTCATATTTTTGAATTGGAACACTTGATTTATGTTAGTTAATACTCTAGGAACTAAGATGGAGTTGAGAAAATAACCCTAGCCTATTTTTGATATCATGGCCGAACCTAGCATGAATTAGTCATAGTTGATTTTTGTTTGATTTATTTGTGTTATGTTGTTTTGGTTGAAGGTTAACCATTAACTGTGGTAGAGTAACGAGGATCGAAAAGTTTGGGACTTCGGCGATAAGTTCAGGTGGGGGAAAGAACCATTCCATCGTCGGAAACAATAAGTAGTATATTATATAATGATTGTGTTGGGTGACCTGAACCCTACTAGTAGTCGAGTAATCGACAAGACCAAAATCACATTGGAAACCTTTTCGGTAAAACTAATGGTGATTTGGGGATTGTAGGTTTATCGGCATTAGGTTGATTATATGATATTGAGGATGTCTAACTTTATGTTGTTGAATTTACTGTGATATGCTGGTTGACATCTGCATGTGACGTATTATTTTGGTGTTTGAATATTTATGATCTTGAGGATGTTTGTTGTCTGTCACGACCGTGATGGTTGTCATGGCCAGGCCGTGACAGGTTCTGTTTTGTAGAATTCTTGCATTTGAGGTCTGTCACGACCGTGATGGCTATCACGGCCAGGCTGTGATAGAGTCCGACTTTGTTATTTATTTGATTTGATTATCATGGGTTGGTTGTGATAAATTGCTTTATATGATATTGAGATATTTGAATATTCTGTTGATTAATGTGTTATGCATGATCTGCCTGGTTTTAATATTGTGCTTAGCGGATTTTAAGCAAATAAGTTATTTTAAAGAGGAAGGGTGACATAGAATATGTGTTAAGGCTTTGATGGAAGGTTAAGGCACTAGGATGTTATTAATATGGATTAGTGATATTCATGTGGTTACGTTGTTGTTCACAACCGTATATTTGGAATATACGAGGTCAAGAGTTCTCGTTAGACCGTTCCACCTTAGAATTTAAGTTGTGCAACTATAGTGTCATTGCTATGCATGAGCACCCTTGATAGAGATGAGAGAGAACCAGGGTGTGCACCTATCATTGCTTTGCATGAGCATTCTCACCATGGATGAAAATGTGCACCAGCGTTAGGAACGCGTCACCTGGACGACTAACTGACATTCCTAACGAGGAATGCGTGACAGGATTAGTGGTGGCCACGTCAGTATAAAAGTGTAGTTGTGTGAGATTGGGGTAGAGGATGGTACATTAATTTGAGGTTGATTTGTTCGTTATGTATGTTGATTGCCTGTGACATTTATTGTATGATATGCTATGAGTCTTTTCCGCTTTTGATGATAGAAATGTTTCTTGTCCCATATATCTTTCTGTGTGTTGTATTTTATTTCTGATGTGATCGTACGAGAAGACCCGATGGAGGAACTAGTTGCTGAGGAGTTAGATGGAACTCCTTATGAACCAGAGGTGGGAGGACGAGCTGTGGATTCCAGCAATGTAGTTTAGTGTCTAGGGCCAGTGAGTCTTATAAGATGTTTTATTTCCCACTGATTATAAGCAGTTTGTATAACTAAATACCTGTGCGGGATCCTACTGATAGGATACCCTAAACAGAGTTTTGGTAATGTAATGAACAAACATGTGGGTATTTATATATTACAACGTTCGTGTGTTTAATTTGCAGAAGTTATATGATTATTAAATAAGTTTTAATTTTTACGTATTTTTCACGCTAAGCGTGCTATTAAGAAATGATTTAAGAGGGAATTAATCTAATAAAACACCAGGGCACAACGGGGTGTCTCACTTATCTCCCTATTTATGTATTTTTCCGTGTATGTCAATTTTATTACGTCAGAAGAGCCGATGGAGGAATATGTTGCTGACGAGATGGATGGAACCCTGTACGAAACGGATGTTGCTGAGGAGCTGGATGAAACTCCGTATGAAGCTAATGCTGGAGGACAAGCTATAGATCCTAATAATATAGTGTAGTAAGTTTAGGGCCAGTGAGTCTAATAAGACATTTTTATTTTCCGCTAGTTATAAGCTGTTTGTATGAGTAAGTACCTATGAGGGATCCTACTGATAGGATACCCTAAACAGTGTTTTGGTAATGTAATGAATAAATATGTGTGTATTTATGTAATATAACTATGGAGTGTATTAAATTTGCAGAAGTTATATGATTGGTATTAAGTTTTAATTTTTACGTATTTTCAACAATAAGCGCTCGATTAAGTAAATAATTAATAAGGTTTTAAACTAATAATACAATGGGGCACAACGGGCTGTCTCATTTGGAGGTATCAGAACAGTTTGATTCTAATCAGACTGTGAGGTTTAGGATGTTGTTAGTGGCCGTGTCTAGTTGAATCCACTTCGGATTTTAACTATGCTTAGAAATGGGTAGTGTGTCCGAAATTGACACGATAACTAACATCAGTATGGAATATAGTATTTGAATACTTGTCTAAGTAGTATTATATGTCATACTAATGAGAGCGGATGATTTCTTTTAAAAATCTTGGCTCGTGGAAGAGGACGTCCGATCGATAGTGGTGACAGAACTCCGTAAAAGAATTGCCTGAGCTGACCATGTGGACAATAATCATATCGGAAGTGGAGGAGAGTCATCTAAGACTAAAGATACCATGAAAAACATAGCTACTGCACTGTTACTACAAACACAACAGAATATTGAGATGCTGCAGATGAACAAAGAGCAACATGAACAACAGAATCAAAGGAGAGTTGCAGCAACTGAAAATGCCTGAATGGCTACTTTTCTGAAAGGGAAGTCACCCCAATTCCAAGGAGATTATGGTCCAGAGAAGGCCGTATGGTGGGTACAAGAGATCGAGAAGATATTTGATACCATGCGCTGCAGAGAGATAGGAAAGTGACGTATTCCGCCTTCATGTTAACTGGAGGAGCAGAATCTTGGTGGAGTGGCAAGCGAAGATTGCTAGAGGCCGAGGGCAGATTTATAAACTGACAACTATTTAGTGACTGATTCTTTGAGAAATATTTTCCACGTTTAGTTCGACGCGAGAAAGAGAGGGAATTCATGAGTCTCAAACAAGGCAACATGGCTGTTGGTGATTACGCATCATGATTTGAGGCTCTGATTAAGTATTCCGGATTTTATTAGAGATTCCCAGATGAATATTGGCAATGTAGAAGGTTTGAGGAAGGACTCCAACTTGAACTCCAGAGGGCTATAATATCTCTCGATATCCAGAGTTTCCCGGAGTTGGTGGAAAGATGCAGTGCCATCGAAAGTATAGATCAGAGGCTGGCTAATGAGCAGAAACAACTGAGGAGTGGAGGTCCTACTCGATCGGGTTTTTAGAGGCAATGAGATGGTAACTCTCAATGGAGACAGTGAAGATATGCTAGACCAGGGTAGACCCCTGCACCAACACCAGTGGTTAGAACAGGCCAATGTGTGTGTATGTTTATATTATTTTATTTGGACTGAATAATTTTCAAGATATTTATTTTAATATTTTTTATGTGGTTTGGTTTGAGTAATTTTAATTACTCATTTAAAATTAATTTTTTTAGTGTGTTAATACTGTCTTATGTCAGTGTATGCACGATTACTAGACAATAATATTATGTTATTGTCACCAATAGTATTTGTATAGAAAAATATTTTAAATGATATGATTGAAAGAAAATTATTTTCCTATTTGACTCTATTTAATTTTAGATTTGAAAATATGTTGGTTGAAAATTAATCGGAGATTAAATTTTGGATCGATGATTTTCTTATTTGATCAGTTCAACTATCAATCTTGAGTCTAATTTGAATTTTTAAAGTATATAATTGTCACTCATTGTTTTTAGATGTAATGGGTTATATTATTTCCATTTTTCTAAAATCAATTTCAACCATACATTTTACCTAATACTAACAAAAAATAAAATAAAATAAAATATTTTCTCCTTATATCTCCCATTCCCGTACTCGACCCATCTCCCACTTCACACTCCATCCCTTCCTTCACACTCCATCCCTTCCTTCACTGCTCAGACCGGTGCCGCCCAGCCCGGCCAGTGGCCGCATTGCTGCTGTGATGGACTATAAAGAAAATGGGTTGGAAAATGATTTTACTAGGATTCGATGTTATTACTGAAAAAGAAGTTTCCAAAAGAAAAAGAATTTGAGAAAAATGAATTTCTCTATGATTAAACGGTTTTATAAATGAATTTCCGACGAAAAATATTTTCTGTAAATTAGTTTTACTCAGCGGAGTTTATTCCAACAACTTGGATAAGTTGTGGAATTTTGTTTTTGATTTGTGTTTCACAGAACGAAAATGTTTTTAAAGTTGAAAGACGAACCAAGTGGCCGAGACGTCGGGGTTCTAGTGTTCTATGGTGTGGACTGTTGCATTGGTCTAGACTTTGTGATTTGCACATTTGGACTTGGAGTCCTTTTTGTTGAGTTTGATGACAAACTTAAATGTTTAAAAGTTGAGTTGGTCGTGAGCCTCAGAGCTTCAGTAAGGAAAGAATGAACACAAAGAAAAAAATGACGGGAACAAAATGTTTTACATGCATTTTTTTGGCAGACGTGCCTATGGGTATAATCTTGAATTCTTGATGGCAAGATATTCATGTAGTTGCATCATTGTGCCTTGATGGACAATGAAACCATATAACGTAAACAGTAACCACTGTGCCTCGTTTTTGACAGTGCTATGGTTAAAATCCGATATGCCTTATTTGGCAAAGAGAGCTTGATCAACTCATTTATTTGGTGAGGGAATCTCCGGAGATTAAGTACAAATTTTAGATGGTGAATATTGAAGTGTCATGCATTTGTTTTAAAAATGACGATGACTGTAGGGTATGAAACCCTTTGATAAACTATTTGTTTATTTTTGAACATCTATGTTGTTATAACTATACATGTTATATGATGTTTTGTGTGTCGCGCATGTAATTATAGTGTTTAAATCCATATATTGGTATCTCACCCTTGCATATATCTATTTTTTTGGTTTTGCTGTTGTACCTTAGTACACGAGTACAGATGGTGTAGAGGAGTCCCTAGCTTCACTTGAGGATATTACTCCCGATCCTTGGAGAAGTTAGTGATAATGGTGAGAATTATGTAGGTCTTTCCAGTATTTGTCTATTAGAGTGACCAACTTAGGATTTTTCTTTGGGTAATGCGTTTTCGAGAAAGTCGGTGTTTGTGGTTCGAAAACCTTTATATGGTTTACAATTTTGTTTTGAATAATGAAGTGTTTTCAGGAGAAACCTGTACGTTGCAGAAGTTTTTGATAATGAATAAAACCAGTTTAGGTGTATTGATGAGTATAAGACAATTTTACTATTGTGATGTGCACATCCTTTTTCGAAGTATATGGAAAAAAAAATTTACACCCAGATTTTTTGTCTTAAAGTAAATAAATTTTCGAAAGCCACTAGCAAAATTTCTTTTTAATTTATTTCTGCACGTGTTTACAAAGTAATGCCCAGGGGGGGGGGGGGTTACAGAGTGGTATTAGAGCTGGTCGAGTCTTTCGGAAACCTTGGGGAATAGGTCTGTTAGGTTTTTGTTGTGTGATCTCTGGTTGGGACCTTGTTTGAATTGTTTCTTTGTCGAAACAATGTATGTTGCACAAAAGTATGTGTGTTTTGATGGGTTTTGATATGAGTGAGATCTTGTGGCAAACCGTTGTTTGTAGATGGTGCGTTGATTCATGTTGATACGTTCGTCTATCCTATTAGGATTGTGTCAAACATTTGAATGAGGTACCCATAGTTGAAGAGTTTGCGGGAGTTTTCCCTGAGAATTTTCCAGGTTTGTCCTTGCGGAGGATATGGAGTTTTGATTGATCTAGTTCCTAGATTCAGTCGGATCTCTATCGCTTCGTGTAGGATATCGACTACAAAGTTAGTTGAGTTAGATGACTTGATTTAATGGGGATATCGGATGTCAGAACAGTTTGTGGGTCCAAAAGTGTCGTGCGAGGAGCATCGACGTTGTCCATAAGGATGAAGCATTACTTTTGTGGAAGCGACCGCAGACGGTGATTGAAATACGTAGTTTGTTAGGCTAACCAATTATTATCAAAGGTATATCGAGGAACTATATAAGATTTTGGAGCCGTTGACTCACCTTACGAGGAAAGACCAACCCTTTCCATGACTGAGAGACTGACTAAGTTGTCGGTCATCGTACGATTGTTATGAGAGACCTTTGAGCTTTTTCGATGTCGAGACAAGTCAATCCGAATCTTCACTCTTAGAATGAGTTCCCTATGTTTTAAAAAAAAACTCTTCACTGTACTATTTGATTCTTTGTGAACTTGTCAGTTGACATTTGTTCATCGAATCCCTATGGTTGTATCAAACAATCGCAGTGATCGAGTTTGTGCGTGTCAGACAAACTTTTCTGAGCTTGATTTAAAATCTATCAGGACTCATAAATTGGTTATAACTATTTCTTGAGTTGTAACTCAAATAATTTCTTAGTAATAAAAGTTTATAGATGAAACTCACGCTAGTCACTTTTACTTTTGGTAAATATGACCCAGTCCAATTTTGTCAAACTAATTCTCTTTAAAATTATCTTTTGGTGACCGTCGTGTAGTACGTTGAATATTCTTAGAGTTAAAAACTCTACATTTTTTATACCCTATCCGAGGAAATTCTCATGGAAGGAGCAACTTTATTAGATTCATGTTTGTAAACATGTATAGGCCATACATTTTTACACCCACGAACCTATTGAAGAAGTTTTTTCCATATTGGTTGTTCCTGTGTCTTTTCAATTGACAAAATTCTCCTATATGCTTTATTATGAGGGCAAGATCAATAAATTTCAATTCTTGAAAATTTCTTTCCATGATCTAGACCATATCTTGTTGTGGTTCGATAGAACTTGTCACTTTTGAACAATTTTAACTTATATCTTTTCAAAAACGTCATTAACATGTAACCTATCTCATGAGTCATGAGGATGGGTATCTAATTCATATCAGGATGTCAGATTTAGTCGAGTACAGTGAAAAAGAGATAACTTGTTGCTTGAGGCCTTCCTTGTCAAGATGTTCGGGTTGCCATGAATTTTCGTTATGAGTTTACCGGAGATCTTTAAGAGTTTTGTTTTGTTTCGAGCTATCATGGAAAGACTGACGAAGTTAACATCTTTCTTATATGTTAATATCCGTTATGCAGTGCAGAAGTTAATCAAAGTATGTATCAGAGGACTGATCAGACTTTATGGAATATCTTTAAGCATCGTTTCAGATAAAGACCCGAAGTTTATTAACGGTTTGGTAAGAATCCTCTACAAGCATTGAGGACCAAGTTTAGATTTAGTCCAACAAATCACCCTCACATTGAGTAGGTGAACGAGAAAAACAATCGGATCTTTATGAAGTTGAACTGGGAGTAAGTGTAGTATGTAACTACGATCATTCCTTTAGCAGGATAGACAAGAAGTGATGGGAATTTTGTTGAGGTATAGTTGTGATTGGTAAGATGTGAACCTTAAGATCAATATCCGTAAGTGAGACACATATTATAAATCAAATGTTGATCGAGCCAGAATATCGCTAAGAGAATCTTGAGTAACTATCAAATGTTTGTAGTTAAGATTGATTGTATGCATTTGGAAGATTAACAGGAAGAGTGTCTATAGTAACTTCACTTAAGTGGACTCGAGCAAATGGGATAATCTCTTGTGAAAATTAAGTTCCGAAGAAGTTCAAAGTTGATGAGTTAGATAATTCTACGCAACGTGGTCCCTTCAAGTTTTAGTTACATTAAGGAAGGTAATAATGTTTTAAGGATGGAGTTGTGTGATTTTGATATAACCTAGAAGAGTAGACTACGCTCCAAGAGACTGAAACTATGATTGAATTCTTTGAGTAGAGAGTTGATGTATGTTATGATAAAGTTAGTGTTGACTTTGGTGTTAGCCGTGAAAGTTGGATGTTGGAGAAAGTTTTCTAGTGGATCAATATTGAGAAGTGAAGAGATTAAGTGTTGATTTTGTCCTTTAAAGTGTAATAGATTAAGGTGAAATGTCAAAGTTAGTGGGAATATTGTGGTAGTGGAAGGTTTCGAGGATAAAGAGAACGACGTAAGAATTGATTATGCTATGGAGTTAGGAATAAAATAAATGAAGCGACAAAAAATACAATGGTAGGACCTTTGAATTAAGAAATCCTGTCTAGTTTTGAGTCACGAAATTTAGGGGACTAATTTTTTTTTAAGTGGGGTAGTAATGTAACACCCCGGTTTTTACTGTTTTTCAATAATAGTAAATGTGTGTATATGTTTATATTATTTTTTTTGGACTAAATAATTTTCTATATATTTATTTTAATTTTTTATGTGGTTTGGTTTGAGTAATTTAAATTACTCATATAAAATTAATTATTTTTAGTGCGTTAATACTGTCTTATGTCAGTGTATGCACGATTACTAGACAATAATATTATGTTATTGTCACTAGTAGTATTTGTTTAGAAAAATATTTTAAGTGATATGATTGAAAGAAAATGATTTTCCTATTTGACTCTATTTAATTTTAGATTTGAAAATATGTTGGTTGAAAATTAATCGGAGATTAAATTTTGGATCGTTGATTTTCTTAGTTGATTAGTTCAACTATCATTCTTGACTCTAATTTGAATTTTTAAAGTATATAATTGTCACTCATTGTTTTTAGATCTAATGGGTTACATTATTTCCTTTTTTCTAAAATCAATTTCAACCATACATTTTACCTAATACTAACAAAAAAAAAAATTTCTCCTTATATCTCCCGCTCCCGTACTCAACCCCTCCCCCACTTCTTTCTTTCTTTTTTTTTCCTTTCCCTCTCTTCTTCTTCTTCCTTCTCCCATCACACTCATTCCCTTCCTTCACTGCTCAGATTGGCACCGCACAGCCCAGCCACCCGCCAGCCGCAGCTCGCCGTTCGACGACACGATAGGGGAGACGCGTGCCGTCGCCTGCTCACCGGGTTCGTCCCCTCCGCCGCGGAAATGCGCCCTCCACCGCTGTGATTTCGTCCCCGCCACAGAGAGCTCAGTTCTACTTTTCCATGGTGGTTTTCCACGTTTTTTCTTTCAGTTGAACTTCTTCTTCTTCCCTAAAACCTAACCCTTGTTTTGTTTGGAGTTTTGGACTGTACAGAAACATGCCGTCGCCCTCCATGTATGGGTGAGTGAAAACACCCTTTTGTGTTTCAATTTCAAGAAATCCCCAAATTTCAGTTGCAAAACCCTAATCCTGGCCTTTTGAATTCAGTTTCCAATTTTGAAATTGAACCGTGTTTTATACAATTGAGGTAGTGAATTAGTGTTTCCCTACATTTATTTCATTGTTCTTTGACTAAATTGATTTTTCCCCAATTTCACTAAATCCCCAAATTTTCCAATTTGAAACATTAGTCAAATTATGTTGATTTCTCAATTTTGATTATGTTTTAATGTAATTAAAGTTGTTAATGTATGATTCCCTAGCCTAATTTCATCTTGATTTGATCAAAATTGGTTTTTCCCAAATTCCTAGTGAACTTTAAAACCCCAATCGGGTTCTAAGTGAAAAACCAATATTGTTTCCTTATTTTAATAAATTATTTAAGTTGTACAAACTTATATTTTGGGATGATAAGTTCTGATTTGTATTGTGTTTGATATTGGTTATGACGATGGACGACTTTCCATCTATGTGGATGTGACTGTCATAGTTGAAGGAGAAGAGAGTAAGTGGTTGGAGCTGTCTCGGAGTTTCCTAAGTACGTGGCAAAGTGTCAGAGTAATCTGGAGCGTCGTGTCAGGGTGTCAGTTGAGGTGTAATCTGATGCTACTTCATTGTGAAGGAAACTAAATGTTGGAACATCAAAAGACTGATTTTTAGTTCTTCTGCTGTAGGTAAGGGGAGGTTGCCTGAGGGGTTTTCGATAACTGCATGCTATATGTGTGTCGTATGTGAGTTTATCTATAGTGATGTATGGTGTTAAATTAAGTTGTTATATGACTGTTATGTGGTTTTTAATGTTTTCTGGGAAAGCATGATTATATCTGTGATGTATGGGTATCTGCTATGTATGGATTATCCGTTGACTGGTTGATTGACTGAGAAGCCTGACAGTGATCAGTGCTCAACTAAATTAAAGATAAAAGCTTTGAAAAAGCTTGAGGAGAAATTTAAAGGATTTGATTTATGGAAGTGGAAGAAAAATATTGAAAATATTTATATTTGATGATGTTTCGGGGAAAAGAGTGATTTATGAGTAAATAGTGTGGACGACATCTTGAAAATATTTCAGTTATGTTGTCTTTTCCAAATAAACTAAAAAATATGATGAAAAATTATTACGAGAAATTTAAGTGTCGAGAATATGTTAAACTTTGATGGTGAAGATTTTTTTTTATAAAAGATAAAATCATTTGATTTATAAATGGCTTTATGTCCAACGAAAAATAATTTTAGAAAAGTATTATACGGCGAAGACTATGTGGAACAATTTTATTATTTCGAATAGAAATGAGTTGGAAAATGATTTTACGAGGATTCAATGTTATTTCGAAAAATGATGTTTCCAAAAGAAAAATAATTTGAGAAAAATGGATTTCTCTATGATTTAACGGTTTTATAAATGAATTTCCGACGAAAAGGTTTTTCTGTAAATTAGTTTTACTCAGCGGGGTTTATTCCAACAACTTGGATAAATTGTGTAATTTTGTTTTTGATTTGTGTTTCATAGAATGAAAATGTTTTTAAAGTTGAAAGACGAACCTAGTGGCCGAGACATCGGGGTTCTAGTGTTCTATGGTGTGGACTGTATGTCCTAATGGTGAAGTTATGGACTATTTTGTCCTATAAAAGTTGTGTAAGTTTTGTTCTTTATAATCTACGAATCTAAGACTGGTGCATCGGTCTAGACTTCGTGATTTGCACATTTGGACTTGGATTCCTTTTTGTTGAGTTTGATGACAAATATTATAAATCAAATGTTGATCGAGGCAGAATATCGCTAATAGAATCTTGAGTAACTATCAAATGTTTGTTGATGAGTTAGATAATTCAACGCAACGTGGTCCCTTCTAGTTTTAGTTACGTTAAGGAAGGTAATATTGTTTTGAGGTTGGAGACGTGTGATTTTGATATAACCTAGAAGAGCAGACTACGCTCCAAGAGACTGAAACTACGATTGAATTCTTTGAGTAGAGAGTTGATGTATGTTACGATAAAGTTAGTGTTGACTTTGGTGTTAGCTGTGAAAGTTAGATGTTGGAGAAAGTTTTCTAGTGGATCAATATTGAGAAATGAAGAGATTAAGTGTTGATTTTGTCCTTTAAAGTGCAATAGGTTAAGGGAATGACGACCACTTGGGAAGATCTTGATGAAAGCTCTACTGAAAGTGAAGGAGAGGAGCTTGAAGCAAATCTTTGTCTTATGGCAGATATTGATTCAGAATCAGAAACTGAGACATGCTTAACAGGACAAAGCAAACACCTATCATAGTACCTGGACAGTGGATGCTCGCGACATATGACAGGAAAAAGGTCTATGTTCCTAGACCTCCAACCTAAGAAAGGTTGACATATAACCTTTGGTGGCAACCAGAAAGGTAAAGTTGTTGGTGTAGGTAAAATTGGTGGTAAACCTCCCTTGCCTATTATCCGTGATGTTTTATATGTGAAAGGGTTGAAACATAATCTGCTTAGCATAAGTCAATTTTGTGATAGTGGAAAGACCCTCTTTTCTTCTAAAAGGCGACACGTACTGTATAAGATTGACCTGTCTGAACTTTAAGATCAAAGTGTCACATGCTTTGTGTCTAAAGATGATGAAAAGTGGCTGTGGCATAAGAAACTAGGACAAGTTAGTATAAAACAAATTTCTAAATTGAAAAAGCATAACCTTGTGAGAGGATTGCCTGATATTTCCTGTAATAAAGATGTTTCGTGTGATGCATGTCAGAGAGGTAAACAAGTAAAATCAAGTTTCAAATCTAAGAAAAAAGTCATCTCCTCTAGACCTTTGCAACTGTTACACGTGGATCTGTTTGGACTAGTCAGTGTAGCTAGCCTAGGTGGAAAGAAATACGGTTTTGTCATAGTTGATGACTATTGTAGATTTACATGGGTACTCTTCTTAACCCATAAGGATGAGTCTTATAAGGTCTTTCCAGTATTCAGTAAAAGAGTGCAGAATGACCAAGTTTTTTGTATCTCTGTTATCAGAAGTGACCATGGAGGAGAATTTGAAAATGAGCAGTTCAAACTGTTCTGTGAGGAAAATGGTAATTCTCACAATTTCTCTGCACCCAGAACTCCACGGCAAAATGGAGTGGTTGAGAGAAAGAATAGATCTCTTCAAGAGATGGGCAGAACAATGCCCAATGAAAATAATCTCCCTAAGTACTTCTGGGTAGAAGCCATTAAAACTGCTTGTTAGGTGCAAAACAGAATTCTGGTTAGACCTATCCTTAATAAGACTCCTTATGAATCGTGGATAGGTAGAAAACCCAATATATCATATTTTCATGGATTTGGGTGTGAATGTTATATTCTTAATACAAAAGATTATCTTGGCAAATTTGACTCTAAAGTAGATAAAGGCATATTCATTGGATATTCTGAACTGTCTAAAGCTTTTAGAATCTTTAACTCTAGAACTTCTGTAGTAGAAGAATCAATTCATGTAAAGATTAATGATGGTTTGAAGACTGATAGGGAACTATCAGATCTAGAAGATGATATTACAGGTATTGAACTTAATCCCGCAGTGGAAAATTCTTCAGACAAGTCAAAAGTAGACGTGTCTGAAAATCAGACAAGTGCAGATACGTCTGAAATTCAGAATAATAAGAAAGACTGGAAATTCAAGACCTATTATCTAAAAGATCTTATCATTGGAAGTCCATCTTAAGGAGTTAGAACCAGATCTGCTTTCAATGAAAATATAAACATGGCCTTCATATCAGATTTGGAACCCAAAAAGATTGAAGAACCCTTACAAGATGAAAACTGGATTCTAGCCTTGCAAAAAGAACTGAATCAGTTCAAGAGAAATGATGTTTGGACTCTAGTTTCTAAACCCAAAGATAAATCTGTTATTGGAACCAGATGGGTATTTATAAATAAACTGGATGAAGATGGAAAAGTGGTAAGAAACAAAGCAAGACTAGTTGCTCAGGGGTATAATCAACAGGAAGGTATTGATTTCACTTTGAAACCTTTGCACCTACAGCTAGATTAGAAGCAATTAGAATTCTCTTGTCTTATGCTGCACAACATGATTTAACTCTCTATCAAATGGATGCTAAAAGTGCATTTCTAAATGGGATAATCGAGGAGGAAGTTTATGTCAAGCAACCTCCTGGGTTTGAGAATTCTGAAAATCCTCACCATGTCTATAAACATAAGAAAGATTTATATGGATTCAAACAAGCTCCTAAAGCTTGGTAAGATAGGTTAAGCACATATCTAATGGAAAATAATATCATTAGAGGAAAAGTAGACACTACATTTTTCAAGAAATGCTCAAAAAAAGATTTCATAGTATTACAGATTTATGTTGATGATATTATATTTGGTGCTACTAATGAAAAACTCTGCAAAGAGTTCTCTGAGTTGATGCAGAATGAGTTTGAGATAAGAATGATGGGAGAATTGAAATTCTTCCTTGGTCTTCAAATAAAACAGACAAGTGATGGAATCTATATCCATCAACAAAAGTACACCAAGGAGCTTCTGAAAAGTATAAGATGGAAAATTCAAAGCCTATTAGTACTCCTATGCATCCATCAGTTATTCTAAACAAGGATGAGGAAGGTAAAAAGGTAGATCAAACTGTCTACCGAGGTATGATTGGATCTCTACTATACTTAACTTCTAGCAGACCTGATATTCAATTCAATGTTTGTATATGTGCTAGATTTCAATCAAATCCTAAGGAATCCTATCATAAGGCCATTAAAAAAAATTCATATATTTAATTGGAACCACTTACCTTGGTATATTATATAAGAAATCTGAAGATTTCAGGTTAGTTGGATTCTGTGATGCTGATTTTGCTGGAGATAGAATTGATAGAAAAATAGCAGTGGAGGATGTCACTTCATTGGAACAAATATGATCTCTTGGTCAAGCAAAAGACAAAGCACCATTGCTCTCTCAACTGATGAAGCTGGGTACATATCTGCAGCAAGTTGTTGTTCACAACTGCTTTGGGTAAAATATCAACTTGAGGATTATTCAATGTTTGAGTATAATATACCCGTTTGGTGTGATAATACTAGTACTACAACTTGTCTAAAAATTCCATACAGCAAGCTAGAGCAAAGCATATAGAAATAAAGCATCATTTTATTAGAGATTATGTGCAACATGGTGTTTTTGAAATTAAGTTTGTGAACACTGAGTATCAGTGGGAAGACATTTTTATTAAACCTCTAAGTGAAGGTAGATTTGTTTTTATTAGAATGAATCTTAATATGCATAATGTGTCTGAATGAGTGTATGCTGATATTCTAAAAATTTACTTGTCTAAAATTATATGCTTGACTCGTCTATTTTATTTATGCTTCACTCGTCTACTTTAGCCAAGCGTCTGATGATGTGGCTAAAAGCATTTTGTGCTAACCCTGACTGAGACATGTGTACATTGCAACATTTCCCTACTTTTCTTAAAAATGTTTCATTTTTTTTAACAACTGTCTTTTCAAATAGTTATTGTTGTTTATGGCAATAATCTCTCTCCTTGTTCCCAACGCAAAAAAAAAAACTCAAGCGTTTTAACAAAAGGAACCCGTGTTGTTTCAAAATTTACCACTCAAAATCTCTCTCTATTTTTCTCTTCGTCTTCAACATATCGAAACATTTCATCTCCAAAACCCTTAAATCCTCTTCTCTGAAATGGCACCCAAGAGCCATCTGGTAACTCTGGCTAGGAAGACTAAGGCCTCTGTATCTGAACTAAAGAAGGTGCACCCTGGAAGGGTCCCGAATTTTGATGAGTTCAGAACTAAGGGTTTGGATGTTCTTCCTGAACTCGCTCATGCTGGTTGGTTACCCTTATTTCATATTCAAGAACTTGTTTTCCCTGCTCTAGTTAGGGAGTTGTGGAGAACCGCAAAAATCACAAAGGGTGACACAACCTCCATGATCACTAGAGATGTGGGTGATGACAATGTCATCATCACTCATGAATCACTTGTAGAAGTGACTGGTTGCCCACGTGAAGATGCTGGGTATTACAAGGAATGGATGAAGTCTATGGGAGAAGCAAAGGTGAACTTGGTTCTGTAAGGAGTTCCAAAACCTAGAATTCCAGATGCCAAGTATCTGACTCCTAAGGCAAGATTTCTCCATGTTCTTATAATTAGTTGTGTAATGCCTAGGACTAGATCTAGGAATCACGTGAGCAAGATAGAAAATTTTGTTATCTACCACCTGATTCTACAGATCAAAGTAGACATTACTGATTTAATTTTTAGACATATGGAGAAAGCTGTCAAGGGAAAGGATAAGGACTATCCTTTTGACATGATCATGACAAGGATATTCAGGGCAAACAAGCTGAAGGACTTGAAGAAAGCCTGTCATGCTAATATCTGCACAGAGATCACTACAAAGACTCTGTCTTTGATGAAGATCAATATGACCCCCACCACTGAGCCAATTGCTAAAGCCTCATCATCGGCACCTGCTGCATCTGCTCAAGTGGAAGAACCACTTACTATTCCTTCTGTCAAGGCTGAACCGTTTGTGGAGCCTATTGAAGAAGAAAGGTCTCAATTACTGAGGAAGAGGAAGAGAGTTGCTGAGACCTCTACTCAGACAATTGCTGCTGAGACTGTTGAACCCATTGTCCAAACTACTGCATCTGCCTCTGTCGCTAATGCACCTAGTGTTACCAAGGGGTTCAAAAGTTAGAGAGCTGTGCAAGATGAGGGGGAGTCTCAACCTGAAGAGACCATGATCCCTAAGAAGAAAAGAACCACTGTGACAAAGAGGAAACCGATTCTACTTCCAACTCAATCATCCTCACCCGCACCAATAAGACAACCAACAACCACAACAACTCCTATTCCACAGCCCTTACCACAAAGAGCACCAACTCTACAACAGAAAATACCATCACCATCACCACAACCAAAACAAAAAACCCATACTCCTCCACTTGCTTCACCAAAAATCCCAACTCCACCACATAAATCACCTGTTAGACAACCATCACCTACCCTTGAACCTTTTGTTTCTGAGCCACAAAATGTTGAACCTCACATTTCTGAACCAAACCCTACTGCTTCAGAAGCAGATTTGTCTGAAACAGAACCCCAATTATCCAACCCTTCCACACCACAAACATCTCACCATACTGAGACTCGTCACACTGAGGATGTCAATGACTTTGCATACTTTGACAATCCCACCCCTCCTCCAACTTCACCTAAACCACAAACCACTAACCATATCAGAAACCAGTGCCAAGTCCCTCTGAGAATAGTCTTCCCATACTTGTTTTCTGAAACCAGACACAACCCTCTCCCAATGGCCACTCTATCTCCCTATCACCCATCTTCTAGAACCACTCCCTTCTCTGTCTTAGATGAATCTTGCTCTAACTTTCTGAATGGCAAAGATTTGGATGTCATTGCCTCCCTAGAAGCTGAAAGGTAGCTTGTGAAGCTGGCCAGAAAATAGAAGAATGCAGAAAGATGGATGCCTAATCCACACATCTTCATGGAGCCTTTAACAGAGATCAGGGTGATGCCTGACTCTATGGTTCTGCAAGGAAAATAGAAGGTGATCAACTTGCCACTTGATCAAAAGTTTTCACTCATCAAGATGGATGACAACAAGTGCAAGTACAGAAAGGTTGTTCTCAATCGAGACTCACCATGAGTTCCTCAAGGTCAGAGACATCTACTAGAGATGTGGATCCAGTTCTGGGTTGTCAGAAGAAGAGAAGAAAACCATCCCAACCAGTGGTAGTCCAGCTTTTGCTCTTTATCCCTTCTCACCATACATTTACACTTTACCTCCTTTCTTTATGGTTTTCCCTTTCTTCATCTTAAATTTCCCTCCAACCATTCCAATCACTCCCATAAATCTCATTAGGAGATCTTATGAATTTCTACTTTCTGTTATTGATTCCCCTCTTCACCATGAAAGAATTCATGGATTTCTTGAAGAATTTTCTCCTAATAATGATTTTATCTCTACTATTTCAACAAATGTGTTTTTAGATCCTCGGTTTGAGGATAATATTCAAGTCGAAGATTTACCTCCTACCCCTCCTCCTAGTCCACCTCCTCCATCTGCATCTGCATCTGCAACTGCTCTGGCTACAACAGACTCTACTACTCCAGTGGTTGCTTATGATCCTACTGCCCATTAGAGACTTGATGAAATGGCTTCAAGTCTGCAAACTGTCATTCAAAGGTAGTATGCTGCCTTAGAGCAGCAAGCTACTTTTCAAGCTCAGATGTTGGCTCAGCAAGCAACAATGCAAAGAATGATGGAAGCTTTCTTTAAAAGCCAAGGGGTCCTAGTTCTTAGGTCTTAGGACTTAGATTTCTTTTTATTTTGAGTCATGCAATGTACAAGTCAGTGATATCCATATCACTTGTAATCCTTCTTGACTCTTAAAGAAATGAGATGAAGTTTTGACAGTTACTTTTGGCTCTCTGTTATATATTTGCTTTATACTTTTTGATTGATGCCAAAAAGGGGAGGAAATAGGATGAAATAAAAGTAACAGAAATTACATCTTAACCTTAAAATTTATGCCTTCTGTCTGAAAACTAGCTTTTGCTCTATTTAAATCTGATATTTGATCTGATACCTTGTTTTTGCTCTAATACAAGTTTCTATCTAATGCATAAATTATGGGGGAGCATAGCATTCTTTGATTAATTATATCTGTTTGAAAATTTCTACTGTTACCTTTTGATATTCAATAATATCAAAAAAATTATTTGTCATCATCAAAAAGGGGGAGAATGTTGAGACCTCATAAGTCTGACGCATATTCAATGTGTAGATTCTCTAAGTTTTGATGATTCCAAATAGATTAAGTATGGTAATATTGAACCATATGAAATTACTGTTATGTCTGATAAGTGTGCAGGAAAATAGACTTAAGGTCACTCGTTTAAATTCTGATCCATCTACATTTTGGTACAACACCGTTTTTAGACTTGTTTAAAAACTCACTCGTCTAAAATATAGTCAACTCAGACAAAGACCAAGTCAAAGCTCAATGAAGATTCTGATCTTATCGATGACGTGGCAAGAATAATAATTCTGAATAAGCATCAATGGATCACTCGTCTAAAAAGACTTGATCACTCGTCTAAGTTTCGGCTCATTAACACCCGTCTAAATCTGGACTGCACAAGCACCCGTCTAAATTTCGAACACTGCTACACTTGATAAAGTGTCAGTCTGTTAGAATGAAGTCCAAGTCAACCTTATACAAATTAGATGTCTTCCTTAAAGATCTTGAAGACCTCTGGACAATAGCACCAAGGATAAAGAATAAAGAACATTTGTTTCAAGGATTTACGGAATAAACATGCAACCTTTGTACCACAGCAGTAACCTTTTAGCTGTTTTAATACAAAGTAAAAGTGCTTTTCAGAAGTGAACTGAGTGTTGCATTGAAAGAGGAAAGCTCTCTGCTACAAGTACAAGAAGCCTGCTGCTGCAACTCTGAATACAATAGCTGCTCAGAACAAAAGTGTACTCTTGGAATGCCTTGATAAAACTCAACGTCCCTAAACATTTAATGCCTAACCTAGAACGACTCTTTGGCATTAATGGTGTTCCAGAAGCACAAATAAAGAACACACTTTCTGAAGTTGTTATCTGAAAGATTTGCAGGTTGTATTAATTACACAAAACCTTTACTCCTTACTTTGTTGAGCCTGAAGAGGTTTGGTGAGAAAAGAATACTTGTTTAAGTGTTGAGCCTGGAGAGGCTAGGTGTGAAAAGAATACTTGTACTGTAATATGATCAGTTATAGTGGAAACTTGGTGTTGCCAAGAAACTGGATGTAGCCCTGTGGATTTTGGGGTGAACCAGTATAAAACTCTTGAGTTCTATTCCTCTTCCCTTATCTCTTTAATTTGCTTATGTATTTTTTGTTTAATCTTTTAACTTGGGGAGTTATTATTGTGAATATCAATCTCTGTTTTACCCTTCTCTGTATGCTCGTGTGTTCTGTCTCAAAATAAGACATATCACCCGCCTAATTTTCTATTGTCTTATTTTGGCTTGTTGTGCCTGCGAAAATAATTTTCAAAGTTTCCTAAAAAGTTGGTAACTTTGGTTATATCAGATCCTGGTATGAGCTGCACGCACTTGGCTCCATGGCTGAGCATTGAGAGAAGTCTTACACAAATTAGGTGGTCTAGCAGGGTAAAAGAGATGATAGAAGGGAGATTTGATAGAAGAAGAATACAGAGATAGAAGAGAAAGGCATAAGGTAATGTTGTTTTGTTGGGTCTTCCAAAGTGGTTCCGAGTGGTTTTGCTGAGACATTGTGAGGGTAGAAAGGCATATACGATTTTGTCTTTGTTTGAAAAATGGTTAAGGCTTTTTACTTGTGCAAAATCGCTAAACACCCATCTAGTAAGGTGGTTTTGCAGGTTCTTGGGTAAAAAGAAAAGAGGGGAGGTGGTGGGTTTTGTCCAGAAAGAGGTATTGATTTGGTGAATAGAAAAAAGGGTTTCTTTTTCATATCTAATTACAGAAATGTCATTAACCTTGCATTTGCAAAGCATTACGAAAACAATTCCTCATTAGGGTAGATTTTGTCTTATTGTGTTTTGTGAAATGACTTCTCCTTGGCAGCCAAGTGTTCAAAATTACCCTAGATGTGAGGTAAAAATGTATTAAAAATAGATAAGTATGGTGGGTAGTTCTATAACTTCCCCCATTAGCAGCGACACCAAATTGATGAAAAGAAAAAACAGAGCCCTCCTTCAAATCCTTGTCAAACTTATAGATGATAGTCCTTCTAATTGAAACATTGATCTTGTCTCCCTGAAATGATAGATTCATTGATCAAAACGTGTATCAAAATAAGTGTAAAAGGAAAAAAATAAAACAGAGACAAATAACTAAGCACAACCTTATCATCCATCAGCACCAACTCCATAGAGTATGGTAATTTGTTTTTGTTGTAATCAGTAACCAGCCAGAGCCTAATGACCTTCGCCACAATGGTCCTACTCTTTCTCGGGAGTCATGTCGAAGATGGAATCAAATTTGGTTTCCATTGCAATGAGAAAATTTGACAAAGAAAAGAAACAATAAATAACTCAGGGACGATATTTGGAAGGGTTTTGGATATGAGTTAGATGCAACCAAAGCATCCAATTTATAGACGATTGAAATTGAAACCAATGAAAACATTATAGCAGGAGATTGAAATTTGAAATGAGGATAGAGAAGCAGGATTTGAAAGGAATTCAAAACTGAGCATATTGGGAAAATATCCTGGTATGAGCCGCGTGCACTTGGCTCCATGGCTGATCATTGGGAGAAGTCTTGCACAAATTAGGTGGTCTAGCAGGGTCAAATAGATGATAGAAGAGAGATTTGACCGAAGAAGAATACAGAAATAGAAGAGAAAGGCATAAGGTAATGTTGTTTTGGTGGGTCTTCCAAAGTGGTTCAGAGTGGTTTTTTTTGAGACATTGTGAGGGTAGAAAAGCATATACGATTTTGTCTTTGGTTGAAAAGTGGCTCAACTTTTTACTTGTGTAAAATCCCTAAACACCCATCTGGTAAGGTGGTTTTGCAGGTTCTTGGGTAAAAAGAAAAGAGAGGAGGTGGTGGGTTTTGTCCAGAAAACGGTATTGATTTGGTGAATAGAAAAAATGGTTTCTATGTCATATCTAATTACAGAAATGCCATTAACCTTGCATTTTCAAAGCATTGTCGTAAACAAATTGGTGAATAGAAAAGGGTTCCTTTTTCAAATGTTATTACAAAATGTCATATACCTTGCGTTTTCAAAGCATTACGAAAACAATTCCTCATTAGGGTAGATTTTGTCTGATTGTGTTTTGTGAAATGGCTTCTCCTTGGCTGCCAAGTGTCCAAAATTACCCTAGATGTGAGGTAAAAATGTATTAAAAATAGATAAGTATGATGGGTAGTTCTATAGATTCCCCCATTAGCAGCAACACCAAATTGATGAAAAGAGAAAACAGAGCCCTCCTTCAAATCCTTATCAAACTTATAGATGATAGTCCTTCTATTTGAAGCATTGATCTCGTCTCCCTGAAATGATAGATTCATTGATCAAAACGTGTATCAAAATAAGTGTAAAAGGAATAAAATAAAACAGAGACAAATAACTAAGCACAACCTTATCATCCATAAGCACCAACTCCACAGAGTATGGTAATTTGTTTTTGTGTAATCAACAACCAGCAAGAGCCCAATGACCTTCACCACAATGGTCCAACTCTCTTTCTCAGGAGTGATGTCAGAGTTGGAATCAAATTTGGTTTCCATTGCAATGAGAAATTTTGACAAAGAAAAGAAACAATAAACAACTCAGGGACGATATTTGGAAGGGTTTTGGATGTGAATTAGATGCAACCAAAGCATCCAATTTATAGACGATTGAAATTGACACCAATTGAAAACATTATAACAGGATTAAAATTTGAAAGAAGGATAGAGAAGCGGGATTTAAAACGAATTCAAACCTAAGCATATTGGGAAAAGATCCCGGTATGAGTTACATGCACTTGGCTCCATGGCTGAGCATTGGGAGAAGTCTTGCACAAACTAGTTGGTCTAGCAGGGTAAAATAGATGATAGAAGGGAGATTTGACAGAAGAAGAAAACAGAAATAGAAGAGAAAGGCATAAGGTATTGTTGTTTTGCTGGGTCTTCCAAAGCGGTTCAGAGGGGTTTTACTGAGACATTGTGAGGGTAGAAAGGCAGATAAGATTTTGTCTTTGGTTGAAAAGTGGTTCAACTTTTTACTTGTGCAAAATCCCCAAACACCCAACTGGTAAGGTAGATTTGCAGGTTATTGGGTAAAAAGAAAAGATAGTAGGTAGTGGGTTTTGTCCAGAAAGTGGTATTGATTTGGTGAATAGAAAAACGTTTCTTTGTCATATATAATTACAGAAATGCCATTAACCTTGCATTTGCAAAGTATTGTCGTAAACAAATTGGTGAATAGAAAAGGGTTCCTTTTTCATATGTTATTACAGAAATGCCATAAACTTTGCATTTGCAAAGCATTACAAAAACAATTCCTCATTAGGATAGATTTTGTCTTATTGTGTTTTGTGAAATGGTTTCTCCTTGGCTGCCAAGTGTCCAAAATTACTCTATATGTGAGGTAAAAATGTATTAAAAATATATAAGTATGGTGGGTAGTTCTATAACTTCCCCCATTAGCAACAACACCAAATTGATGAAAAGAGAAAACAGAGCCCTCCTTCAAATCCTTGTCAAACGTATAGATGATAGTCCTTCTAATTGAAGCATTGATCTTGTCTCTCTAAAATGATAGATTCATTGATCAAAATGTGTATCAAAATAAGTGTAAAAGGAAAAAAAAAAAAACAGAGACAAATAACTAACCACAACCTTATCATCCATCAACACCAACTCCATAGAGTATGGTAATTTGTTTTTGTTGTAATCAGCAACTAGCCAGAGCCTAATGACCTTCACCACAATGGTTCAACTCTCTTTCTCAAAAGTGATGTCAGAGATGGAATCAAATTTGGTTTCCATTGCAATGAGAAAATTTGACAAAGAAAAGAAATAATAAACAACTCATGGACGATATTTGGAAGGGTTTTGGATGTGAGTTAGATGCAACCAAAGCATCCAATTAATAGACGATTAATGAAATTGAAACCAAAGAAAACATTATAGCGGGAGATTGAAATTTGAAAGGAGAATAGAGAAGCGGGATTTGAAAGGAATTCAAACCTCAGCATATTGGGAGAAGATCCTGGTATGAGCTGCGCGCACATGGCTCCATGGCTAAGCATTGGGAGAAGCCTTTCATAAATTAGGTGGTCTAGCAAGGTCAAACTGATGATAGAAGGGAGATTTGACAGAATAAGAATACATAATTAGAAGAGTAAGGCATAAGGTAATGCAGTTTTGCTGGGTCTTCCGAAGTGGTTCAGAGTAGTTTTGCTGAAACATTGTGAGGGTAGAAAGGTAGATATGATTTTGTCTTTGGGTTAAAAGTCGTTCAGCTTTTTACTTGTGCAAAATCCCTAAACACTCATCTGGTAAGGTGGTTTTGCAGGTTCTTGGGTAAAAATAAAAGAGAGGAGGTGCTGGGTTTTGTGCAAAAAGCATTATTGATTTAGTGAATAGAAAAAGGGTTTCTTTTTCATATCTAATTACAGAAATGCCATTAACCTTGCATTTGCAAAGCATTACCGTAAACAAATTGGTGAATAGAAAATGGTTCCTTTTTCATATGTTATTACAGAAATGCCATAAACCTTGCATTTTCAAAGCATTACGAAAACAATTCCTCATTAGGGTAGATTTAATCTTATTGTGTTTTGTGAAATGGCTTCTCCTTGGCTGCCAAGTGTCCAAAATTACCCTAGATGTGAGGCAAAAATGTATTAAAAATAGATAAGTATGGTGGGTAGTTCTATAACTTCCCCCATTAGCAGCGACACCAAATTGATGACAAGAGAAAACAGAGCCCTCCTTCAAATCCTTGTCAAACTTATAGATGATAGTCCTTCTAATTGAAGCATTGATCTTGTCTCCCTGAAATGATAGATTCATTGAACAAAACGTGTATCAAAATAAGTGTAAAAGGAAAAAATAAAACAGAGACAAATAACTAAGCACAACCTTATCATCCATCAGCACCAACTCCATAGAGTATGGTAATGTGATTTTGTTGTGATCAGCAACCAGCCAGAGCCTAATGACCTTCGCCACAATGGTCCAACTCTCTTTCTATGGAATTAAATTTTTTTTCCATTGTAATGAGAAAATTTGACAAAGAAAAGAAACAATAAACAACTCATGGACGATTTGGAATGGGATTGGATGTGAGATAGATGCAACCAAAGCATCCAATTAATAGACGATTAATGAAATTGAAACCAAAGAAAACATTATAGCGGGAGATTGAAATTTGAAAGGAGAATAGAGAAGCGGGATTTGAAAGGAATTCAAACCTCAGCATATTGGGAGAAGATCCTGGTATGAGCTGCGCGCACATGGCTCCATGGCTAAGCATTGGGAGAAGCCTTTCATAAATTAGGTGGTCTAGCAAGGTCAAACTGATGATAGAAGGGAGATTTGACAGAATAAGAATACATAATTAGAAGAGTAAGGCATAAGGTAATGCAGTTTTGCTGGGTCTTCCGAAGTGGTTCAGAGTAGTTTTGCTGAAACATTGTGAGGGTAGAAAGGTAGATATGATTTTGTCTTTGGGTTAAAAGTCATTCAGCTTTTTACTTGTGCAAAATCCCTAAACACTCATCTGGTAAGGTGGTTTTGCAGGTTCTTGGGTAAAAATAAAAGAGAGGAGGTGCTGGGTTTTGTGCAAAAAGCATTATTGATTTAGTGAATAGAAAAAGGGTTTCTTTTTCATATCTAATTACAGAAATGCCATTAACCTTGCATTTGCAAAGCATTACCGTAAACAAATTGGTGAATAGAAAATGGTTCCTTTTTCATATGTTATTACAGAAATGCCATAAACCTTGCATTTTCAAAGCATTACGAAAACAATTCCTCATTAGGGTAGATTTAATCTTATTGTGTTTTGTGAAATGGCTTCTCCTTGGCTGCCAAGTGTCCAAAATTACCCTAGATGTGAGGCAAAAATGTATTAAAAATAGATAAGTATGGTGGGTAGTTCTATAACTTCCCCCATTAGCAGCGACACCAAATTGATGAAAAGAGAAAACAGAGCCCTCCTTCAAATCCTTGTCAAACTTATAGATGATAGTCCTTCTAATTGAAGCATTGATCTTGTCTCCCTGAAATGATAGATTCATTGAACAAAACGTGTATCAAAATAAGTGTAAAAGGAAAAAATAAAACAGAGACAAATAACTAAGCACAACCTTATCATCCATCAGCACTAACTCCATAGAGTATGGTAATGTAATTTTGTTGTGATCAGCAACCAGCCAGAGCCTAATGACCTTCGCCACAATGGTCCAACTCTCTTTCTATGGAATTAAATTTGGTTTCCATTGTAATGAGAAAATTTGACAAAGAAAAGAAACAATAAACAACTCATGGACGATTTGGAATGGGATTGGATGTGAGATAGATGCAACCAAAGCATCCAATTTATAGACGATTGAAATTGAAACCAATGAAAACATTATAGCGGGAGATTGAAATTTGAAATGAGGATAAAGAAGCGGATTTGAAAGGAATTCAAACCTGAGCATATTGGGAGAAGATCCTGGTACGAGTTGTGCGCACTTGGCTCCATGACTGAGCACTGGGAGAAGTCTTGCACAAATTTGGTGGTCTGGCAGGGTCAAAGAGGTGATAGAAGGGAGATTTGATAGAAGAAGAATACGAAAATAGAAGAGAAAGGCATAAGGTAATGTTGTTTTGCTGGGTATTCCAAAGTGGTTCAGAGTTGTTTTGCTGAGACATTGTGAGGGTAGAAAGGCAGATACAATTTTGTCTTTGGTTGAAAAATGGTTCAACTTTTTACTTGTGCAAAATCCCTAAACTCCCATCTGGTAAGGTGGTTTTGCAGGTTCTTGGATAAAAAGAAAAGGGAGGAAGTGGTGGGTTTTGTCCAGAAAGCGGTATTGCTTTGGTGAATAGAAAAATGATTTCTTTGTCATATCTAATTACAGAAATGCCATTAACCTTGCATTTGCAAAGCATTACCGTAAACAAATTGGTGAATAGAAAATGGTTCCTTTTTCATATGTTATTACAGAAATGCCATAAACTTTTATTTGTAAAGCATTATGAAAACAATTCCTCATTAGGGTAGATTTTGTCTTATTGTGTTTTGTGAAATGGCTTCTCCTTGACTGCCAAGTGTCCAAAATTACCTAGATATGAGGTACAAATGTATTAAAAATAGATACAGTATGTTGCAAAATTTCTTTCGAACACAATTATTCTGCCTAGTTGGTTTTCTTGTTCTCATTTATTCATTTTCAATGGTGTATCCCTCTTTTTCTGACAGAAATGGAAGGTTAAAATTAATAAATGATCAATTTGTAATTACTTTTTAGTCCAACATCTAAAATGAAATATCAATTTCTAAAAGTTATCTTTTTTTTCGGTAAACAAAGTTATATTTTCTTAAATAGTTTCAATTTACATGGAATTATGAAGTTCAAAAAGGACTATCAGTACTCTACCACCAACTTGAGAAACAACGGGTCCAATAACTGGAAAGACAATGTGAAAATAAAGAAATAAAGAAATAAAGAAATTGGTTATGAAAAAAAAAATGAAAAGAATCTCGGGCGACGTCAATATATTTTTTTATAAAAAAAACACGTTTGAAAGTACTAAATTCTTGGTTAGATTTGTGAAATATGTTTTCAGAATTATTAGTTTTTAAAACAAAAATAATCAAAATACATTAATTTTTTTAAAAAAGAAGCTCATAGTAGGCTATATATGAAGGAAGAGGAGATTCCGAGAGGGAGAAGAGATTGGGAAAGGGATGGAGAGAGGTGAAAATTTGAACTTTGAACTCACATATGTTAGAATTTTTTTAATAATTCTTATGGGCTACAATCAATTATGGTTTTTGATTTGTGAAAAACGGACTAATATTATGATCCATTTGATGATGCTTAAGCCCGCTAATATCACTACAAAAAAACAACTGTTTAGCGACCGGCATATTCGGTCGCTAAACTTTCTAATTCGGTCGCTATTTAAGTTAGCGACCGATTCATGGTGGTGGCTGATAACCCGGTCGCTAAGCTTTTAGAGACCGAAATAATAATTCGATCGCTAAATGGCGACCGTAATTTCGGTCGCTAAATAATAAAAAATGGTCACTACACGGTTGGTCGCATTGTTTGGGTAACCATTTTTAACGACCGATAATCGGTTGCTATTTCGGTCGCCAATGTTGGTTACTGTTAACCTATATTAGCGACGGATTTTCGGTCGCTAGACCACAATTTGTTAATGTTAATTAAAGTTTAGCGACCGAATTATTGGTTTCTAATTCGGTCTCTAAACTGGTTTTTATTAATTTTTTTGTAAATTTAATTTGTTAAATAATAATTTTTTTCTGATTTTCTTTAAAGTTTAGCAAAATTACTAATAAAACACACTAAATTACTAATGAAATATACAATCATAAGAAATAATGAATATATATAAAAAAAATCCAAAGTGTCGTACAAGAATTGTTTAGAGTCAAAAATATGAAAAAAAAAGTTAATCAGTCATGATGAGGGGGAGGTGGAGGAATCCAATCATCCTCAGCGTCCGTAACATCGACGTCTTCTATCTGATCGTCCTATGCAAAGCAAGATCGATGTAGGCGGTGGAACCGGAGGAGCGACAAGCAGACGGCACAACCGTCAGAGCATCACCCTGAGCAACTGGAGTCTGGATCCTCATCTGCTCCAACACCAGCCGTAGTGTCTGGCCCTGCTCGATGCTCGTATGCACCAGCTGCTGGTGTGCCTGAGTCAACTGTGCAATCTGGTTCGGCATCTGCTGCTCTCTCTCGCTCTTCTCCCGAAGCTCTGCGTTCAGCTACGTGATGGTGTCCTGCATTTGGTTGAACTGCTCCTGAGGGACGGTATCGGCGTAGGAAGGAGCAGGAGTGCCGGATGATGAAGCGATAAACTCGCCTCCCATGTGTCCGAGGCCATACACGTGCCCCTTCTTGTTCCTGCCCCTGATGACCTCCAAATAAATGGCATTATCGTCGACGGAGATAGGAGAGCTGGGCCCATCACCAGTCAAGGCCTCATCTTGTGACTGTGAGGCACGTGATATGGCATCGTCCTTCTTCTCGTTGAAGCCCACCTACAAAGTATAGTTGAAGAGATTTAGTTAAAATTATAATCAATATTAACAAATCATTTATAATAAATTATAAGTAAACACTAAATTGTTTTTTTGCTTACAGCATAGTTACGGGCCTTGTCGTTGAACCATGTCCCTGACTTTAACTTCTTCGTCCTCTCCACCAACTCCATAGCAGTGGGGCCCCGCTGTTTCTATGCTTTCTGCACAGAAAAATATAATCTTAAATTCATAAGAATAATTAAAAATGAAAACTAATTAATTAAATAGTATAATAAGTCAAAAGTTTAATGTATTACCAGCTCGTCGTAGTGGACGACGGCTGATTTAGACCCGCCGGTCCAAGCACATGCGCCACCATCAGAAGCTTGATTACGCCGAGCTGTGGCCTGGATCTCCTGGAACTTCTCAGTAGCCCAGTACTGGTCCAGCTGCCTCCTGATCTCAGGATCCACCCACTTCCCCTTATTCTTACCCTTCCTCAGCTTATTCGTCAGATTCTTCATGACCAGTGAGCCTTTATGCTCAAATATGTCCCTGACGAGACCTTCTAAAGCTACGTCCCACCTATACTCTTTCTACAACGTACAGTTGTTAGGAAATTCGTGTGTGTATATATATATATATATAATGTAAATTTAATTTAAATAACTTAATAAATTGTTACCTTAAACTCTAGAAACAATTGATCCCTATGGCCCCCTGGGATGGCCTTCCATGTAGGCCATGGACCATCAAACTTGCGTCGCAGGATCTTCGATATCGAATCAGAAGGGCCCTTTGCGGGTAGAAAGCTGCAGCAAAATTAGAGCATTAATCAATGTTATAAATAAGTTAAAAAAACAAGTAAATAGAAATTAACGATACTTTATATATATTAAAAAATTAAATT
This sequence comes from Sophora flavescens, assembly GCA_030762895.1. NCBI lineage: Eukaryota > Viridiplantae > Streptophyta > Magnoliopsida > Fabales > Fabaceae > Sophora > Sophora flavescens. The sequence continues at coordinate 71,559,599 of CM061067.1, forward strand.
AGCTTACTCGTTATCCCCCCTAGGGATAAGAAGAATCCTCCTGTCGGATGGACCACGACTCTCCTGTCCCGATGATGATGATGGTCCTGTCGTAGGTGTGGATGATGAGGGTGCAGCCTGTGTCCCGACCACATGAGGCTGGGTAAGGGGTGCAAGTCCATCACCCCGAGGTGTCCCGTCCACAGAGGTGCTGGTAGGGTGGTCTCGATCTGAAGGCTGTGGGTCGGCCGGCGAAGGGACTCTCGCAACACGACCTCTGCCACAACCTCCACGACGACCCCTACCTCTAGAGGAATCTGCCATCTTGGACAATTCAAGATTCAATACAATGAGCATGCATACCTTGATAAGTTATGCATGCTCATTAATATTGAATCTCAAATAGGAAACTAAGGCTTTCGTAAATTAATTATTAACTCAAACAGAAAATAAAACCATTAACCTATAAATATTGCAACATTGTTGAGCTTATATAAATTTCAGCGTAAATCAATACAAACTTAGATAAAATATTGTAGCAAACATCCTATTGAGCTCCGCTCTCCACTAACAAGTAGCAGTTAATTGTCAAACACATGCATAATTTCTAAATTATCAGCACACAACCAACATCCCGCCTTTCGGACAGGATCACATCCTATTGAGCTCCGCTCTCCACTAACAAACAACACATATTGACAAACACATGCATAAACATTAAATTATCAGCATATAATCAGACAAGATCACATCCTATTGAGCTCATCTCTCCACTACCAAACAACACGACAATTCACATAATACATTACACTGAGTGTTCAGAGAACTTACCTGAGAGAGAAAACACAACCGAGTAAGGATAAGGGGAGGAGCCGGAGCCAACAGAGAGTAGAAGAATATGACAACAAGGACCTATCGTGCATAAATGAAATTAGTCCTTTCAAATCAAATCACTATTCTATATATACAGAATCCAGTACAACTATTTATAAGACTAGAAACACATAAATTAATATAAAATAGATTCAATAATATACGGTTACAAATTTAGAACAACTTGCAACTTGGTACGAGTGTTATCTATCAGAATCAGGTGATTCCTTTTTTTCTTAAGTAATCCCTTACTTCCCAAAATAAACGTAACATATAGAAATATCACCTCACCGTGTTAGTTTAACTTTTTACAAAGTACACCTCTATACCCATCTATCCCCCTCCATAGGAATAGTTGCCCAATCTAATGTTTTTTTGTCTATGCTTTAATTAATAAATCATTTTGACCTTGAGTCACTCACTTAACATTAAACAATCATGTGCCTCTGTTAAAAAACATGGGGAAAAATCAAATATAAAGATATACCTAACTAAAGCACATAATCCAAAGCACCAAGCAGTAAGCATACTCAACTTACAACAACAAAAGACACACATGATTAACTGATCCTCCTACCTAAGTCTCTAACCAAAGAGACAAGGAAGAGCATGTTGAAAATAATAATAGAAATAATATATATAAAACCATAATATGTGCACCAAAAAGTTGAATTACTACCGACCTTTAACATCAGTTCATGAAGTTTGAAGAAGCTGAAGCTACTCAAAATATATAAATCTATCTATCTTTTTGGCATATTCTTAGCTTCTCATCTCAGTACTCAGTAAAATGGATTGCACCAAATTTCCGGACAAAGTAAGTTGTTGTAAACATCAATGTACTGATGAACTTTGTTTATATGTTCAAACATGACTGCAAACCCATTTTGAGTCCTACCACTACAAAAAAAGGTCATTTAGCGACCGAAAATAGTGACCGAATTTTTTGGTTGCTATTTGCGACCGAAATAGCGGTCGATTGTAGGATCTACATGAAACACTGGTTAGAGTTGAGTTTGCGACCGAAATAGCGACCGAAATAGAGCGTAGCAGAGATATCGGTCACTATGTCGGTCGCTAAACAAAGGAAAGTAAAAGTCAGATATTTATGAATTTTTAGCTACCGAAATGGCGACCGAATTAAATGCAACGGTCAAACTTTATTTATATTAGCGACCGATTTCGAAATCCATCGCTAAATTTATGAATTCATAATCTAAACTTTATTTATATTCGCGACCGATATTAATTCGGTCACTAAACGGCGCGTAAAAAAAATAAAATAGCACGTGTTAGCGACCAAAATTTAAATCGGTCGCTAAAATTATAAATTCAAATTCAAACTAACCATTTTAGCGACCAAAATAATTCGGTCGCTAAAACTGAAATCCCCAAATCGCGAAATCTCCCATTTCCTTCCTCACTTCTTCATTTTTCCTCTCTCAACTCTGCTCCCTACCTCCACCACCGCGCCAGTCCGTCGTCCGTCTCCACAACCGCCACCACCGCACCAGTACGGCCACCACCGTATCACAGTACGTAAGTCTTCTTACCTCTCATCTCTTCCTTTCTTCTCTTCCTTTTCCTCCCTCTCATCTTTGGTCTTTCCCTCCGCAGAAACAGTGCCACCACCGTAGAGCTCCGGCCACCACAGGGACAACCGCAAGGACCACTGCAAAGGTATCCCCTCCTTCCTTCTATGTATCCCTTGCGCCCTTCATTCTCCATTTTATTGTTATTTCACAGTCTATGAAATTCTTTTTGCAACAATGATGATTACTGTTTTGGTTGCTTTGTGAGTGTGTCCAAAAATTCTGGTCTGGTGGTATGTCTAAGAGGGTCCAAAAATTTTCCGAGGCTTCATCTTTTTCTCTCTGAATGGAAACTGCAGATTGCAGAATGAGGCCAATCATGATTGTAAAATGAAATATCAGAAACAGAGACTGTAATTAATCCAAATTTTATTACAAAAAAGTTCCAAAGACAAAAACTCGAGTGGCATGACAAATCTGGTTAACCTTGGGGTAGCACCAAGTTTTGGTTTAGTTGTTGTATAACACTTATTTGCATAGCTAAATGAAAACTTCAAAATTTATCGATGCCGCCAACAGATTAATGTCGGATAAATATATTTTCTACTATTCTTAGCTAGATAAAGGGGTTAAATAAGCACACACATAAACCTTAGCATGAAGGTTAGGAGCATTCATATACCCTTGTATTCATATCATCCTGCACAGGAGATGGTTCTAAGTATGCTACTGAATCATGTGAATTAGTAATACAATCTGACGTTCCATTGCAACATTCTGATTGATCAAAAAAAAGGTTGATGCAATTGAAAGGACAAGCAACGGTCTTGATAGGACCTGGAAGCAGAAAGATTTATTAGCTATCTGGTCTCATGAATATAGCTAAGCTTTGGATGAAAACAAAAAAGACTTCACACAAACATAATAGAGATTAGAGAAACTCCAATCAATTATAGCCTCAACCACAATGGTTAAAGGGGGTTGGGGAAGTATCACATGTTATGCATTAATGTTATTCATTCATCACAATCTCCAACATCTCCTTTTACACCTTAAGTTAATGAGAAAATGGTCCATTTTCCCTATGAAAGAGTATAAAGGGAGATGCAAGAGATTGTGATGTGCAAATAACATAGCTCTATTGTATGTCTCCTTAATGCACACAGAGACCATATCCTGTGATTTATTTTTTTTTGTTTTTTTTTTGGGTGTAAACATAATCCAATTTCAAAAACTTCAAAATGATGCCATGAATAATTCATTATCGAGGTCAGTTTGGTACACACTTGGGGTGAGGGTGGGCGGGTTTGAAATTTTGAGATATGAGATTTATCAAACTTTTCTCCCTTTGTTTCCTCTTCTTCTGAAATAAAGGAGATGGGGAGGAGAGTATAAGGAAGAAGGGAAGTTGCAAGTTGTTCTAAATTTGTAACCGTATATTGTTGATTCTATTTTATATTAATTTATGTGTTTCTAGTCTTATAAATAGTTGTACTGGATTCTGTATATATAGAATAGTGATTTGTTTGTTAGTGGAGAGCGGAGCTCAATAGGATGTGATCTTGTCTGATTGTATACTGATAATTTGATGTTGATGCATGTGTTTGTCAATATGTGTTGTTTGTTAGTGGAGAGCGGAGCTCAATAGGATGTGATCCTGTCCGAAAGGCGGGATGTTGGTTGTGTGCTGATAATTTAGAAATTATGCATGTGTTTTACAATTAACTGCTACTTGTTAGTGGAGAGCGGAGTTCAATAGGATGGTTGCTACAATATTTAATCTAAGTTTGTATTGATTTACGCTGCAATTTATATAAGCTCAACAATGTTGCAATATTTATAGCTTAATGGTTTTATTTTCTGTTAGAGGTAATAATTAATTTAAGAAAGCCTTAGTTTCCTATTTGAGATTCAATATCAATGAGCATGCGTAACTTATCAAGGTATGCATGCTCATTGTATTGAATCTTGAATTGTCCAAGTGGGACAGTTTGGGAAAAAACCTTTTTCACACTCGTACAATAGTCATTTCAATGTTGAAATGCCTTATATACTTGTTGAAATCTCGGTCTGATGCATTTCCTTTTGTTCTCCTGGTGCATACTTGATCGCAGTGATTCTGACCGTGCTCGAGTCGTGTAACTTGGAGACCGATGGGAAATGCTGCCAAAATTTTGTCAAGTATAAGGTATTTGAATATGGGAATAACTATTAGTAGCCGAGTGTGGCAAAGGTTTCTTCTCGAATGGGATAGGTTCATACCTTGTCATAAGAACGAGATTGATGGAGTTATTAGAATGCACCGTAATATATAAGTGTTATTGTAGGATTGGTCAGGCTATTTAATTGCCAGCAATGGATATTCCGGAGAATCGGAAATGGATGTATCATAGGTTGGATCGGAATAAACGTCTTAGGGAAGAGTATAGAGTTGGATTGGGTGAGTTTATAGAGTTTGTTGTTAGCCAGGAGAGATTTATACGGCTGGGCGGTGATCAATTAAGGTGTCCTTGCAAAAGATGCAAGTGTCAATCTTTCAAAAGCGTGGATGGAGTTGTAGCCGATCTTTATGAGAAGGGCTTCAAGCCTTATTACTATTGGTGGAGTAACCATGGTGAGACGTTGCCTGACTTAAACCCGATTGTGGTTGAAGGTTCGTACTATGGAAGTGGTGACCGGAGGGAAGAATTGAATCCATACGAGCAGATGATAATGGATCATGCTGGACCATCGGTTGGTGTTGTACTAGAAGAAGATGGGGGAGAAGATGGTGGAATGGGTTCCCAATGCATAGAGGAGAATCCGAATCCCGAAGCTCAAAGATTCTATGATATGCTGAGTGCTGCACGATCTCCATTGTGGGAAGGATGTCGGGAGTACACGGAGTTATCGATGTGCGGGAATGGTTGAGTATCAAATCGACTACAATATGCAAGAAGGCTGTTTTTAATCGCCTCACCAGGTCAGTGTCCAAGGCGTTGCCATAAGACAATCGGATGCCTACTAGTTTTTATCATGCTAAGAAGTCTGTGGAAAATTTGGGTCTGGGGTGTTTGAAAATTGATTGTTGCCCGAATGGATGTATGTTGTACTATAAGGATGATTCAGCGGAAAGCATAACATGTTGTCGATTTTGTGGTGCGGATCGGTATAAGACAACCACTAGGATGGGCATTGAGAAGAAGAGGTCGCTAAAAAAGATGTGGTACTTTCCGCTCGTGCCAAGACTTACAAGATTGTACTCTTCGATGGCCACTGCAGCTCACATGAGGTGGCATAGTGAGCATGAGAGGGAGCAATATATCTTGTGTCATCCATCTGATGGAGAAGCTTGGAAGCATTTTGATAGGGTTCATATGGCATTTTCGCAGGACCCTCACAATGTCTGATTGGGGTTATCTACTGATGGATTTAATCCTTTTGGGCAGTCTGGAAAAGCATACTCTTGTTGGCCGGTTATCCTGACTCCGTACAATCTTCCCCCGGGGATGTGCATGAAGCGAGAGTTTATGTTCCTAACAGTCATAATTCCGGGTCCGTCTAATCCAAAAGGTAAGATTGATGTGTACTTGCAGCCGCTGATAGATGAGTTGACAATGCTGTGGAATGATGGTGTGTTGACATATGACGTATCTTTGAGGCAGAATTTCATCATGAAAGCAGCTTTAATGTGGACGATCAACGACTTTCCTGCTTATGGGATGATGTCGGGTTGGATGACCGCGGGGAAGCTTGGATGCCCAATATGTATGGAGTGATTGATGCGGTGTATTTTAAAGATATATAAATAAAGGCAAGTGCACCTTGTCGCAATCAAGTAATACGGTGGTGAGACCGGTTATCGTATCCACAAGGATTGGATGTCAATTACCAATTCGCAAACTTAACAACTATCTAGACTAAACTATAATATGAGAGATTGAACAGAAAATAAAGAAACAAAATATTTTTGTCTTTTTGGAATTATGTCAAACATTTGGAAGGCAAACAGAGATATGGCTAAGATTGTTAGGGTTAGACTACACTAATCCTCCCTTAATTGCAATGAATTGGTAATCAACACAAGTCCTAATTCAATTATGCTAATCAAGCCTTTTCTAAATTACTCAAGCCTAATGTCTTAGGTGCATTGAGCCTAAAACCCCAAATTAAACCCTAATGTCTTAGGTGGAATAACTTGAGATTTTGCATTAAGTTAAGACTTATAAGATTGCAAGCAGTCAACACCTATGTCTAGATTCTTGACCTACTTGGCATATGATTCATGAGCATGCCTTAATACCAACCTTTCAGTCATCTATTAAAGCAACATATCATTCCTATGGGTAGCTAATCCAAGGAAAGCATTAAACACAGAATCACATACTCATACGAAATAGAAACTTGCATTAAAATACCAAATCAATTACAACAAGTTCAGAAAAGTTACATCTAACCCCAACAATGGGGATTTAACTACTCATGATAAGGAAATACAAAAAGGAAAAAGAGAAGGGATGAAGAACACTCATAGACAAGCTTCCTCCAATCTTCTCTCCATCCAAGAGCAGAGAAAACGCCCCCCTTTTTGGGTAGAGACCCTCTCCAGCCACCAGCCTCAGCCTGCCTCCAAGTGCAGATTATTAGGTTAGAAGTTCGTCCCCTTTTCTGTCTGCTGTGCTGTTATTTATAGGTCCGTCGCCCGTCACGGCCGTGACAGCCATCACGGCCAGGCCGTGATGGTCTCTGACTTGGGCGCCTCTTCATTCACTTATTCATCACGGCCGTGATGTCCATCACGGCTAGGCCGTGATCGTTTCTGACTTTTCCAACTAGCAGGTCACGGCCGTGATAGCTATCACGGCTAGGCCGTGACAGCTTCTGACTTATGGCTCAATTCTTTCTTCAGCTACTGCTCCCTCACGGCCGTGAGGGCCATCACGGCCAGGCCGTGATACTAGAGGCTTGGCTCAATTTCTTCACTTTTAAGCTCTTTTTCATCCAAGCTCCACCAAGACTGATTTCTGGGCATTTTTCCACTAAATCCTGCAAAACAACACACAGAAACCACCTCATCCGTTCCAAAGGAAAAACTATACAAAATCAACACTAATTTGGCCTAACTATATGCAAATGCATGCCGAAATGTACATGAAAAATGAGGTAAAATCACACTCATCAAATCACCCCAAGCTTAAGACTTTGCTTGTCCTCAAGCAAAAACTAAGGCCAGAAGAGATAAACAGTCAAAGCATGGATAGTGAACCAAGAACCCGAGTAAAATGATCCAAGCAACAGGCAATTCAAATAATTCAGCAGGAGACCATCAATTCAAGTCCAATTAGGGGCTTAAGTTTCCTAGACTCACATTCTCACTGATTCGGGCACTCTTGCTCACTTGAAGCTCACCCCAAGCTTATTTACTTGCTTGGCTCTCTTTCTTGCCTCACTCACTCAAGTGTTCAAGTATATATAACAATTCGCTCCATTTTCCTCAAGGAATGATTCCTACCATATGCTTGACTATCAACCAAATCTCCACTTTATTTATGAAAAACACTTAAGAATCAAGAGGTCTTTTATTTGGTTGTAACGTGGCCATGGGATTAATCTTTAGGTGGGGATAACAAGAAAGGGATATTTCAAAAGGCTAAACCAAGTATCAAACATTTCAACACAAGAAACCTTCTAAAATACCTTCTTGGGTTTTCAATACATTTTTCCACCCTTCTTTTCTTTCTTTTTCTTTTTATTATTTTTTGTCATCCCCTTCTCTATTTATTTTTCTTTTCTTTTTTTTTTCTTTTCTTTTTATTTGGAGAAGGGGAGAATTTTTTTTTTTTTCTGATTCTTTTCCCAAACTTTCAACTACCTTTTTACCCTTTTGTGATACTTTAGAAGGTCCCTTATCAAGTATATGTATCAAAATTTTTCAGGGTACCAAGAAAAGCATTTTATTCATTTTGGCTCAAAATTGGGCAACTAAGGGTAGCATTTACACATTCAACGCTCAGAAGGCCAGAAAAATACCTATTGCCTCAATCATTTTCAAAAATGTTTCCAAAAAATTTTAAGCTTTAAAATGGTTTTAAGTCAAGTTCTAGAGAAAACAAACCAAGAGGAATAACACTCAACACAAAGAATGGGGGCAGATTTAGTGAGTACCCCCTAATGGCTCAAAAGCTCACATTTATCAGTTCAAGAACCAGTGAGAAACACAAGTCTAAAGAAACATATGCTAATCATCAACTATCCGAAATCATCTCAAGCATAATCATTTGCAGCCATATCACAAGAATAACAGAATTGGGTTCAAAAATCCACTATCACAATTTAATTGGCACTTAGTTCTCACAATCATAAGCTCAATCTAAGCAAGGGCAATCAATTCATGTGATCATGCAAGACTAAACCTATATGAATGCAACATTTACAATGCAAGAAATGAACATATGCAAAATACCCCTACCCCAAGCTTAAAGATTTACATTGTCCCCAATGTAAACAATCAAGTTGGAGAGGAGAGAAAAATAAAATAAAGCAAAAAAAAATTGGAACGGCTTACCGAGGCGGTAGCGGGTGTTGGCTCACATGCTTTTTGACTCTGTTTCTCCCTGCTCTTTTTCTCCTTCCTTTATTTAAAATTTGAAGACACTTAACAAAATTATTAACAAACCTCTTGAGCTTCTCAAATTATTCAAGAGGTTAAAGCAAAAACAAAATTAACTAAAGAGAAGGGTTAAGAAAAGTTGGGTTGCCTCCCAATAAGCGCTTCTTTAACGTCACTAGCTTGACTTATTAAAAATCATCACCTGAATCCTCCTCCCGGATCAAATGGAAATTGGGATGGTGATTGTAACAAGAAAAATAACTTTATTTTCAATTCCACCCAGCCATTGGGTGGAAATTCCATTGACCTTTACAATTATAAATTCACTTCCTCTCGGGTCAAATGGAATTGTCAAGAGGAAGTGTGACAGACAAGTGGGAGGGGTTAACTTACCAATTTCCACACATGCATGCAAGCCAACATATTTATCTAGTGCATTAAAAATCAGATTGCTCAAGCATGCATGGTGGAAGGAGTGCTATCTAGATGCCCTGCCTCCTCACTTGTTGTTTCCCAAGGATTTTTGGAAGGTAATTCCTCTTGTTGTGGTTCACTCACCACCACCACTTCATTTTCAATTTCATCCATTCCCAGAACCAGGTTTTTCTCATGTGGCTCTATGGGAATCATACATGGTGGTGGGGGTGGTAAATATTCCCAAAAGGTTTCCCAATCCTCCTTGGAGTATACATATATAAGCTCACCAGTCATAGGATCGACTCGTGATGGGATGTTATGAGATAGAGAAAACTCCTCGAAGAATTCTCCCAAATTTATATCGACATCCCACCACAAGTTGTCCTCCAAAACATGACTGGAAGCTTCCTTATCAGGTGGACAATAAAAATTTTCCATGACTTTTGTCCACCTTACAAAACAGAATTCAAAACAAAAATTCAAATATATACAGAAAAATATCAAATATACACAGGCAATAAAAAAAATGTCTAAACTAGTTGTCTCATTTGTTACTACTGATATTGACAAAACCAATCCCCGGCAACGGCGCCAAAAACTTGATGCGGTGTATTTTAAAGATATATAAATAAAGGCAAGTGCACCTTGTCGCAATCAAGTAATACGGTGGTGAGACCGGTTATCGTATCCACAGGGATTGGATGTCAATTACCAATTCGCAAACTTAACAACTATCTAGACTAAACTATAATATGAGAGATTGAACAGAAAATAAAGAAACAAAATATTTTTGTCTTTTTGGAATTATGTCAAACACTTGGAAGGCAAACAGAGATATGGCTAAGATTGTTAGGGTTAGACTACACTAATCCTCCCTTAATTGCAATGAATTGGTAATCAACACAAGTCCTAATTCAATTATGCTAATCAAGCCTTTTCTAAATTACTCAAGCCTAATGTCTTAGGTGCATTGAGCCTAAAACCCCAAATTAAACCCTAATGTCTTAGGTGGAATAACTTGAGATTTTGCATTAAGTTAAGACTTATAAGATTGCAAGCAGTCAACACCTATGTCTAGATTCTTGACCTACTTGGCATATGATTCATGAGCATGCCTTAATACCAACCTTTCAGTCATCTATTAAAGCAACATATCATTCCTATGGGTAGCTAATCCAAGGAAAGCATTAAACACAGAATCACATACTCATACGAAATAGAAACTTGCATTAAAATACCAAATCAATTACAACAAGTTCAGAAAAGTTACATCTAACCCCAACAATGGGGATTTAACTACTCATGATAAGGAAATACAAAAAGGAAAAAGAGAAGGGATGAAGAACACTCATAGACAAGCTTCCTCCAATCTTCTCTCCATCCAAGAGCAGAGAAAACGCCCCCCTTTTTGGGTAGAGACCCTCTCCAGCCACCAGCCTCAGCCTGCCTCCAAGTGCAGATTATTAGGTTAGAAGTTCGTCCCCTTTTCTGTCTGCTGTGCTGTTATTTATAGGTCCGTCGCCCTTAACGGCCTTGTTGCCCATCACGGCCAGGCCGTGATGGTCTCTGACTTGGGCGCCTCTTCATTCACTTATTCATCACGGCCGTGATGTCCATCACGGCTAGGCCGTGATCGTTTCTGACTTTTCCAACTAGCAGGTCACGGCCGTGATAGCTATCACGGCTAGGCCGTGACAGCTTCTGACTTATGGCTCAATTCTTTCTTCAGCTACTGCTCCCTCACGGCCGTGAGGGCCATCACGGCCAGGCCGTGATACTCTCTGCTTGGCTCAATTTCTTCACTTTTAAGCTCTTTTTCATCCAAGCTCCACCAAGACTGATTTCTGGGCATTTTTCCACTAAATCCTGCAAAACAACACACAGAAACCACCTCATCCGTTCCAAAGGAAAAACTATACAAAATCAACACTAATTTGGCCTAACTATATGCAAATGCATGCCGAAATGTACATGAAAAATGAGGTAAAATCACACTCATCAAATCACCCCAAGCTTAAGACTTTGCTTGTCCTCAAGCAAAAACTAAGGCCATAAGAGATAAACAGTCAAAGCATGGATAGTGAACCAAGAACCCGAGTAAAATGATCCAAGCAACAGGCAATTCAAACAATTCAGCAGGAGACCATCAATTCAAGTCCAATTAGGGGCTTAAGTTTCCTAGACTCACATTCTCACTGATTCGGGCACTCTTGCTCACTTGAAGCTCACCCCAAGCTTATTTACTTGCTTGGCTCTCTTTCTTGCCTCACTCACTCAAGTGTTCAAGTATATATAACAATTCGCTCCATTTTCCTCAAGGAATGATTCCTACCATATGCTTGACTATCAACCAAATCTCCACTTTATTTATGAAAAACACTTAAGAATCAAGAGGTCTTTTATTTGGTTGTAACGTGGCCATGGGATTAATCTTTAGGTGGGGATAACAAGAAAGGGATATTTCAAAAGGCTAAACCAAGTATCAAACATTTCAACACAAGAAACCTTCTAAAATACCTTCTTGGGTTTTCAATACATTTTTCCACCCTTCTTTTCTTTCTTTTTCTTTTTATTATTTTTTGTCATCCCCTTCTCTATTTATTTTTCTTTTCTTTTTTTTTTCTTTTCTTTTTATTTGGAGAAGGGGAGAATTTTTTTTTTCTGATTCTTTTCCCAAACTTTCAACTACCTTTTTACCCTTTTGTGATACTTTAGAAGGTCCCTTATCAAGTATATGTATCAAAATTTTTCAGGGTACCAAGAAAAGCATTTTATTCATTTTGGCTCAAAATTGGGCAACTAAGGGTAGCATTTACACATTCAACGCTCGAAAGGCCAGGAAAAATACCTATTGCCTCAATCATTTTCAAAAATGTTTCCAAAAATTTTAAGCTTTAAAATGGTTTTAAGTCAAGTTCTAGAGAAAACAAACCAAGAGGAATAACACTCAACACAAAGAATGGGGGCAGATTTAGTGAGTACCCCTAATGGCTCAAAAGCTCACATTTATCAGTTCAAGAACCAGTGAGAAACACAAGTCTAAAGAAACATATGCTAATCATCAACTATCCGAAATCATCTCAAGCATAATCATTTGCAGCCATATCACAAGAATAACAGAATTGGGTTCAAAAATCCACTATCACAATTTAATTGGCACTTAGTTCTCACAATCATAAGCTCAATCTAAGCAAGGGCAATCAATTCATGTGATCATGCAAGACTAAACCTATATGAATGCAACATTTACAATGCAAGAAATGAACATATGCAAAATACCCCTACCCCAAGCTTAAAGATTTACATTGTCCCCAATGTAAACAATCAAGTTGGAGAGGAGAGAAAAATAAAATAAAGCAAAAAAAAATTGGAACGGCTTACCGAGGCGGTAGCGGGTGTTGGCTCACATGCTTTTTGACTCTGTTTCTCCCTGCTCTTTTTCTCCTTCCTTTATTTAAAATTTGAAGACACTTAACAAAATTATTAACAAACCTCTTGAGCTTCTCAAATTATTCAAGAGGTTAAAGCAAAAACAAAATTAACTAAAGAGAAGGGTTAAGAAAAGTTGGGTTGCCTCCCAATAAGCGCTTCTTTAACGTCACTAGCTTGACTTATTAAAAATCATCACCTGAATCCTCCTCCCGGATCAAATGGAAATTGGGATGGTGATTGTAACAGTAAAATAACTTTATTTTCAATTCCACCCAGCCATTGGGTGGAAATTCCATTGACCTTTACAATTATAAATTCACTTCCTCTCGGGTCAAATGGAATTGTCACGAGGAAGTGTGACATGAGACAAGTGGGAGGGGTTAACTTACCAATTTCCACACATGCATGCAAGCCAACATATTTATCTAGTGCAGTAAAATCAGATTGCTCAAGCATGCATGGTGGAAGGAGTGCTATCTAGATGCCCTGCCTCCTCACTTGTTGTTTCCCAAGGATTTTTGGAAGGTAATTCCTCTTGTTGTGGTTCACTCACCACCACCACTTCATTTTCAATTTCATCCATTCCCAGAACCAGGTTTTTCTCATGTGGCTCTATGGGAATCATACATGGTGGTGGGGGTGGTAAATATTCCCAAAAGGTTTCCCAATCCTCCTTGGAGTATACATATATAAGCTCACCAGTCATAGGATCGACTCGTGATGGGATGTTATGAGATAGAGAAAACTCCTCGAAGAATTCTCCCAAATTTATATCGACATCCCACCACAAGTTGTCCTCCAAAACATGACTGGAAGCTTCCTTATCAGGTGGACAATAAAAATTTTCCATGACTTTTGTCCACCTTACAAAACAGAATTCAAAACAAAAATTCAAATATATACGTAAAAAATATCAAATATACACAGGCAATAAAAAAAATGTCTAAACTAGTTGTCTCATTTGTTACTACTGATATTGACAAAACCAATCCCCGGCAACGGCGCCAAAAACTTGATGCGGTGTATTTTAAAGATATATAAATAAAGGCAAGTGCACCTTGTCGCGCAATCAAGTAATACGGTGGTGAGACCGGTTATCGTATCCACAGGGATTGGATGTCAATTACCAATTCGCAAACTTAACAACTATCTAGACTAAACTATAATATGAGAGATTGAACAGAAAATAAAGAAACAAAATATTTTTGTCTTTTTGGAATTATGTCAAACACTTGGAAGGCAAACAGAGATATGGCTAAGATTGTTAGGGTTAGACTACACTAATCCTCCCTTAATTGCAATGAATTGGTAATCAACACAAGTCCTAATTCAATTATGCTAATCAAGCCTTTTCTAAATTACTCAAGCCTAATGTCTTAGGTGCATTGAGCCTAAAACCCCAAATTAAACCCTAATGTCTTAGGTGGAATAACTTGAGATTTTGCATTAAGTTAAGACTTATAAGATTGCAAGCAGTCAACACCTATGTCTAGATTCTTGACCTACTTGGCATATGATTCATGAGCATGCCTTAATACCAACCTTTCAGTCATCTATTAAAGCAACATATCATTCCTATGGGTAGCTAATCCAAGGAAAGCATTAAACACAGAATCACATACTCATACGAAATAGAAACTTGCATTAAAATACCAAATCAATTACAACAAGTTCAGAAAAGTTACATCTAACCCCAACAATGGGGATTTAACTACTCATGATAAGGAAATACAAAAAGGAAAAAGAGAAGGGATGAAGAACACTCATAGACAAGCTTCCTCCAATCTTCTCTCCATCCAAGAGCAGAGAAAACGCCCCCCTTTTGGGTAGAGACCCTCTCCGACCACCAGCCTCCCACCGCCTCCAAGTGCAGATTATTAGGTTAGAAGTTCGTCCCCTTTTTCTCGTCTGCTGTGCTGTTTATTTATAGGTCCGTCGCCCGTCACGGCCGTGGATAGCCATCACGGCCAGGCCGTGATGGTCTCGACTTGGGCGCCTCTTCATTCACTTATTCATCACGGCCGTGATGTCCATCACGCAATGGCCGTGATCGTTTCTGACTCTTCCAACTAGCAGGTCACGGCCGTGATAGCTATCACGGCTAGGCCGTGACAGCTTCTGACTTATGGCTCAATTCTTTCTTCAGCTACTGCTCCCTCACGGCCGTGAGGGCCATCACGGCCAGGCCGTGATACTCTCTGCTTGGCTCAATTTCTTCACTTTTAAGCTCTTTTTCATCCAAGCTCCACCAAGACTGATTTCTGGGCATTTTTCCACTAAATCCTGCAAAACAACACACAGAAACCACCTCATCCGTTCCAAAGGAAAAACTATACAAAATCAACACTAATTTGGCCTAACTATATGCAAATGCATGCCGAAATGTACATGAAAAATGAGGTAAAATCACACTCATCAGTGATCGAAGGCATTCACGCTTAAAAATAGTCGAAAGATCTCATATTTTGATTGTCATCGTCAATTCCTTCCAGAAGATCATCCTTATAGGCGGAACAAGAATGCATTCAAGAAGCGTTGTGCGGAGACAACACCGCCTCCACCACGTTTGACTGGTCCTAATGTATGGCGCAGAGTACAGTACTTACCGCTCGTCCATGAAACCCAAGGAGAACATATTCCTGATTATGGCGTCAACCATAATTGGACAAAACAAAGTATATTTTGTAGGTTGCCGTATTGGAGGAAGCAGCTACTCCGTCACAACATTGATGTCATGCATACTGAGAGGAATGTGTTTTTGAATGTGTTTGACACTATGATGGACATCAAGGGGAGGACAAAGGATACAAATAAAGCCCGATTGGACCTGGCTGACATTTGTAATCGGAAGGAGCTTGAGTTGCAGGACGGTGGTCATGGCAAACTTATCAAACCGAAGGCAAGTTACACACTAAGCAAATCACAGAAAGTGGCCGTCTGTAAGTGGGTTAAAGAACTAAAGTTACCAGATGGGTATGCTTCCAATCTGGGTAGATGTGTTGACATTAAGGAAGCAAAGTTACATGGAATGAAGAGTCATGATTGCCACGTGTTCATGCAACGGTTGCTTCCAATTGCGTTCGACGCATTACCGAAGCAAATTTGGAACCCACTTGTTGAGCTTAGCCACTTTTTCAGGGAGCTCACATCGACAACACTAAATGTGAATCAATTAAAGGATATGGAAGTCAAGATACCCGTTTTGTTATGTAAGCTGGAGCAAATCTTCCCGCCGAGTTTCTTTGATTCCATGGAACACCTGCCAGTTCATCTACCGTACGAAGCAAGAGTTGGTGGCCCAGTCCAATACCACTGGATGTATCCATTTGAGAGGTAAACAACATCAACTATTTTACTTAATACATATGAAATTCATGAACACGAGAGCGTAGTTTAGCTTTCCCTAAAACTAGTAATTATTTGCATGTATCCCTCTGTAATAGGTTCCTGCACTCCCTTAAACACAAAGTCAAGAACAAGGCACGAGTGGAGGGTTCCATTTGTGAAGCATACTTAGTAGAGGAGACTTCCACTTTTGCCTCTTATTTCTATCCGGACGAAGTTAACACGAGAAGGACAAGGATGCCTAGAAACGTTGATTCGGGCGAAGGAAGTTCAACTAGTCCTCCTATATCAATATTCAACTATCCAGGCAGATTTAGTGGCAAATCAAAAGGATATTTCTTGGAGCAACGTGACATTAATGCTGCTCATCTGTATATCCTTCAAAATTGTGAAGAGGTCGCGCCATATTTAGAGTAAGTTTCTACAACGTCTTTAATAAGTTCAATTGACATTTATGATTATTAATCGTCCTGCTGTTAATCTCCCATATGTAGGATGTACGACAATTTTCTAAGGGATCTCCAACCTGACATCCTTGAACTCAATTATACCGGTTTCCCCGTGATGAAGTTAGTTATCTTCAAGTGTGATTGGTTTGATCCTACTCTTGACGTAGGGACAAAAATAGATAAAAATTATGGTATTGTTCAAGTTAGACTGTCTCAAAGGTATAATAAGGCGTACTACCCATTCATTTTTTCACAACAGGCTGAGCAGGTTTATTACTCGCCATATCCCGAAGGACATCATGGCTGGTTGGGTGTTATTAAGATAAAGGCTCGCAGTATAATTACTGATAATGTAATCAACCAACCTGAAAAAGATGCTCCGTACCAAGATGATGAGTTTTCAAGACCCCACGTACCGTTGCAAATTACGCCGGACATTATTGTTAATTCTCCTCCGGACATTTCCTAAATGGGGAAGAAGTTGAAAGAGAGTTAATGGATCAATCCGAGTTGGACGCATCTAGCGAAGGTACATTCCGATCAAGTGATACTGATGAGAGTGAGGGTGAATTTAGTGACGGAGATTCTACTTAGGTAATTTATTTATGTCATAATTCATTGTGTAAATGTCATTCTACTTATTAGGTAATTTATTTTTGTATTATTTACACTGTTGTGTAATCATCTTTTCATTTTTTTCACAGATGGCAGATTCCTCTAGAGGTAGGTGTCGTCGTGGAGGTCGTGCTGCGAGAGTCCCTTCCCCGGCCGACCCACAACCTTCAGATCGAGACCACCCTACCAGCACATCTGTGGACGGGACACCTCAGGGTGATGGAGTTGCACCCCCCACCCAGCCTCATGTGGTCGGGACACAGGCTGCACCCTCATCATCCACACCTACGACGACAGGACCATCATCATCATCGGGATAGGAGAGTCGTGGTCCATCCGACAGGAGGATTCTTCTTATCCCCAGGGGGGATAACGAGTATGCTAATTTAATTTTTTAATATATATAAAGTATCGTTAATTTCTATTTACTTGTTTTTTTAATTTATTTAGAACATTTATTAATGCTCTAATTTTGCTGCAGCTTTCTGCCCGCGAAGGGCCCTTCTGATTCGATATCAAAGATCCTGTGATGCAAGTTTGATGGTCCATGGCCTACATGGAAGGCCATCCCACTGGGCCATAGGGATCTGTTGTTTCTAGAGTTTAAGGTAACAATTTATTAAGTTATTTAAATTAAATTTACATTATATATATGTACACATGAAATTTCCTAACAACTGTAAGTTGCAGAAAGAGTATAGGTGGGACTTAGCTTTAGAGGCTCTCGTCAGGGACATATTTGAGCATAAAGGCTCACTGGTCATGAAGAATCTGACGAACAAGCTGAGGAAGGGTCAGAATAAGGGGAGGTGGGTGGATCCTGAGATCAGGAGGCAGCTGGACCAAGATCTTGGGCTCTCGAGAAGTTCCAGGAGATCCGGGCCACGGCTCGGCGTAATCGAGCTTCCGATGGTGGCACATGTGCTTGGACCGGTGGGTCTAAATCACCCCGCCCACTACGACGAGCTGGTAATACATTAAACTTTTGACTTAATATACTATTTAATTAATTAGTTTCATTTTTAATTATTCTTATGAATTTAAGATTATATTTTTCTGCGCAGAAAGCAAAAAACAATGTGCCCCGATCGCTATGGAGTTGGTGGAGAGGACGAAGAAGTTGAAGTCGGGGACATGGGTCAACGACAAGGCCCGTAACTATGCTGTAAGCAAAAAAATAATTTAGTGTTTACTTGTAATTTATTATAAATGATTTGTTAATATTAGATATAATTTTAACTAAATCTCTTCAACTATACTTTGTAGGTGGGGTTCAACGAGAAGAATGACGATGCCATATCACGTGCCTCACAGTCACAAGATGAGGCTTTTACTGGTGATGGGCCCTGCTCTCCTGTCTTCGTCGACAATAATGCCATTTATTTGGACGTCGTCGGGGGCAAGAACAAGAAGGGGCACGTGTATGGCCTCGGACACCTGGGAGGCGAGTTTATCGCTTCATCGTCCGGCACGCCTGCTCCTTCCTGCACCGATACCGTCCCTCAGGAGCAGTTCCACCAAATGCAGGACACCATCACGCAGCTGAACACGGAGCTTCGGGAGAAGAGCGAGAGAGAGCAGCAGATGGCGAACCAGATTACCACAGATTGACTTCGAGCACACACCGCGGTGATGCAGGCGAGCATCGAGCGAGGCCGTACACTACACTGGTGTTGGAGCAGATGAGGATCCAGACTCCAGTTGCTCGGAGATGATGCTCACGGCGGTTGTCACGCTGCCGCCGCTTCGCTCCTCGGTTCCGCCGCCACTCGATGTCTTGCTATCTGCAGAGGACGATCGGCTAAGCGGACGTCGGTGGTACGGACGCTGAGAGGATGATTGGATTCCTCCATCTCCCCCTCATCATGACTGATTTTTTTTCCATTTTTTTGACTTTAAACGATTCTTGTACGACATTTTGGATTATTCTTTTTATATATATTTATTATTTTTTATGATTGTATATTTCATAAGTAATTTGGTGTGTTTTATTAGTAATTTTTCTAACGTTTAAAGAAAATCAGAAAAAAAATTTATTTTAAAAATTGAAATAAAAAAATAATAACCAGTTTAGCGACCGAATTAGAAACCAATAATTCGGTCGCTAAACTTTATTTAACATTAACCGATGAGGTATAGCGACCGAAAATCCGTCGCTAATATAGGTTAACAGTAACCAAAATTAGCGACCGAACTAGCAACCGATTGTCGGTCGCTAGAAATGGTTACCCAAAAAATGCGAACAACCTAATAGCGACCGTTTATTATTATTTAGCGACTGAAAATTCGGTCGCCAATTAGTGACCGAAATATTATTTCGGTCGCTAAAACCTTAGCGACCAGGTATTCAGCTACCACCCTTAATCGTTCGCTAAATTAAATAGCGACCGATTTACACTGTTTAGCGACCGAATATTACGGTCGCTAAACAGTTGTTTTTTTGTAGTGTAAACTCACTTATGGATAGAAGCAAAAAATTGTTATTTATGTGTTTTGCCAAAAGTCGGTTTGAGTTTTTCAACTCCTTTACTCTTACCACAGTAGCGTTAAAAATTAATCCCTTCTCATATTCGTTTAAATCAATACGAATGACACAATCAAAATCACATTAACTCTTTTGAACATTGTTTTAACATAAAAATATTTAAAAACATAAATCAATTACTACAGTCTCATTTCTAATTAAATCCTCAAGTATGAAACTCAATTTTTCAAATGTGCAAACAGCCCAAATTCACATTGACACTGACTTATGTTTATATACATTACGCCTAACTGATAAATACTGACACAACATATAAACAAGTTGTTGCAAGCATGAATGTACTGATCAAAATCCACACAACAACAATTGAGTAATTTGACATAACAGAATATGATAGCGGGCGTGGGAAGCAATAGAGAATTTAGGGTTTAGGGTTTAGCAAATAAAGAGAAATGGAAGCTTACGCTTTGAAGAGAAATAGAGCCACAATCAGTCACCAATACAAAGAGTGGGGGAGAGCTGAAAACACAAACCAGAGAAGTCAGAGAAGAGGAGGAAAACAAGGAGATGGGGAGGGGGTTGTGCACGATGGGGAGAGAGAGAGGGATAGGGGGAGATGAAGAAGGGGGTTTAACATACCTTGGTGGTGGCGTTGCGGTGGTGGCTTTGCCGACGCAAACAGTGGCCATAGGAGGGAGGAGGGGTGGTGTCGGATATGGGGCAAAAGGAAAGAGGGAGGCCAAATGGGGAGAAGCGAATGGAAAGGGAGGAGGTGCAGAGTGGTGGTGGTTGCGTTGTGGTGGTGGCGACGACGGTCAGCTGTGACAGAGAGAGGTGGGCATGGAGGGGTTGAGGGAATAGAGAGGCTTGAGGGAACAAAGAAGAAAAACGCAAAAATAAGGAAGGAAAGAGGGCTCTACACGATTTAGGGATTTCTTCTTTAGCGACCGATATTTCTATCCGCAACTTTGGTCGCTAAATGGGTTAATTTGAAATTTGAATTCATAGATTTAGCGACCGATTTAATATCGGTCGCAATGATAAATAAATTTAACCGCTGCATTTAACTCGGTCGCCATTTCGGTCGCTAAAAAGTCATAAATTTTTTACTTTTATTTTCCTTTATTTTGCGACCGAAATAGAGACCGATAACTCTGCTACGCTCTATTTCGGTCGCTATTTCGGTCGCAATATCAACTCTAATAAGTGTTTGATTTAGATCCTACAATCGGTCGCCATTTCGATCGCAAACAGCAACCAACAAATTCGGTCACTATTTTCGGTCGCTAAATAACCTTTTTTTTGTAGTGTGGTGATCTATTCGTAATGGGTTATTGGCACCTAAAAATGATCTGTGTGGGTGATAGTGTAGCCCTTAACCTATAGACCCGTAATGGGAGGTGCCTAGGGTTATTGTAATTATTATATATAGTTGGTTAGGCCCTCTCTACCGTCACGGATAATATAATCAGTTGCTCCGCGGCTTGCCCCATTGATGACTGTGAATTAGGAGTACGTGAACATGCAGGGGAAGACTTGGTCTTTCAATTCCAGGGACTTGGAGTTGACAAGGAATCTACTGTTGATGAGAATTTTAATTGTTGGTTAGTGATTATGTCTTCAACTAGGTAATTACCAAACCAATGTTCTAATTTCATATAATGTGATCCATGGGGCTTCATTTTTTTCTTACATTTGGTATCAGAGCCTTCATTATATGAGTTAGGACCTGATTATTAAACATGATAATTATCATTTTATTATTGTTAATTTTCTAGTTCCATAATTTATTTATTTTTAAATGATTTTTGGATTTTTTATCATTTTTTTTCCAGAACTTGATTTTCGAAAAATTGGAACCAAATCATAAGGCTTTTGTAGAGCTTGTTTTCATGAATCCATTGACACAAGAATCATGTTTTTTGGTTCACTATGGAGAGATAATTTCGTAAAATACAATGGCCTTAGGGTTCATATGTCTTGCATTTTTATTCTAGAAATTGCATGAAATTGTTGTTAAAAATAGGGGCTTTTGATCCATAACAATTAGAAATTTGATTCTGATCGAAACTGATAAAAAAAAATCACGATGAAACGCGGGTAAAATCGTGCCGAAATGAGGATGAACAGTACTTACGCATTTTATTCACGTTAGTGGACTAAGGCAGTAGGTTGAAGATGAAATACAGTGACCAGTTTTCGATGCCGTTTTTGCGTTATGCTCTACTCTCGTGCTTCATTTTACTATATATATTTATAATTTTTTCACTGTGATAAATATTTTTTTATGAAAAATAATACATTATATTGGTTATTTAATTATTTTTCTGGGTGAAATTTAAATGAAAAATATGTTGGAAAAATAATTGATAATATTTTGGATTTTATGGTGATGGTCACTCTCCCTCGATGACATTGTGAGATTACATGCTCTTAGCCTTTGATATATGCTTTAATATGTTTATTTATTAAGATGTATCTTGTCATTAAAACTGTTTAAGTGCAAAACATGTAAGGAATGATGTTAATATTGATATGTGACCAGTATGGCTGTTATTTTGTTAAAGTACCTTCTTGTGTTTTGTGTCATGGTTTGGGAAAGAGAAAAATGATTCATGTTCAAGAGTTTTCATTCGTTGTTATGGGTCGTCAACGTCAAAGTGGGACCACCTATTTCAATTGATGGAAATTTCTTTGTAATTTGAGGAATGATTTTAATCATTACATGCAATTACTTGCCAAAAGGGTGTTATTGCGTGTTATGATTGGGAGTTCACCGTGGATGGAGTTAATGGGGATTGCATTGAGCTAAGGAATTTGTCTTCCCAAAGGGGACAACTTTCTGAACTCAGTGTGTGCTCATTGATTAACTCATCTGTGGTTTTGACCTTGGTTGTTACCTTGGTTTGTGCATTCTGCCCAAAGAGAAATGTATTACTTTATTGGCCTCGTTGTGATAGCATATTTTATTTGGGCTGTATCTTACCATATTATTTGTTCTAATGCATTAATTTGTGTTTTGTCTTAGCAATGACTTTTTCCTGTGATTAATTGTTTTGCTTCAATTGAATTTTTTTTATTTTTTATTGATTAATGGCATATGTTTGCTATCTATATGTTGGGCTCTTCATGTTTTGGGCATGATATATTCTGGAATGAGTTTGGAATTTTATGTGAATGTTTGGTCATGGAAGTGATTTGTTTACATAGCTTGGAAGGACTTTTTGTCATTGTTTTACAGGATATATTTTCTGAATTATTACATATGAACGCCACCCTATAAGGGGGCACCATATGTTATAATTCTGGTGAATTTCATGAAGTACGCTTGCAAAAATGCAATAATCTTAGACTTATTGTGTTCTATTGTGTTAGCCACAACGACTTGGATATATGTTTGCCTAAAGGAGACTTTATTTGAATTGGGTTGTAGTCTAATGTGTTAGCTTCATGATTAAGAGACTTTTTGATATTACTTTTTTTTTTGTGTTACCCAAATGAGAGTGTTTAGTGGATGGTAATATCCTCAAATGGCTTGTGTTGTTAATGACTGGATTTTATGTTACCTTTGAGGATCTTATCAACTGATATATTTGTTTGAAGATATATGAATTGGAGGATTTTATTATATATCTTATCTCAGTTGATTTCCTACTAGAAATCATGATTTTACTATAAAATTTATTTATTGAAGATTTACTGTGAGTTTTGTAAATATAACATGGCTGGATCTTGACATCAGTGGGAGGATTTTGACTTTCGTCATTATTTGATGTCAAGAATGACAGTAAAAATAATTTGATGAACTATATGATTTTGGGATATTTTTTGATATTTTGGATATAGAAATACCTTTGAATATCATAGATCTCTTATGTAACTTATTGATCTAGAAATCATATGATATCATAATCATGATATGAATATTTGATGCTTTGACCAAATATCTTTAAGTTTCTTTAACAAAACTAATTTTGCGCTTTTTTTTTGCATGCTATGTTGTTACGTACCACATAAAGTGTTTGGTTAAGAAACTTGTGAGATGGCTTCACATTGAAAATTACTATGTTAATAATGATACCTTAAAATGGCGTTAAGCATTTGGAAGTGAAGCAATTGATGTCAAATATATTTTGAAAAATAAAAATATGATGGTTAAACACGTTTGTATTGATTTTGTGTTGGTTGTTCCATTAGCCAAGGGACTCGGGCCTTAGAGTTTAAAAATCATGTTGAGAACATGGGCATTGTGAGTTCGTATAATGTGCTTGGTTAGTGGGAGCTTGAGTGTTATGTGACTCTGTGACTCTTCTCTATGATGTCATTTTATTTTGAACACTTTGGTGTTTCTCATGATATTTTCCATTTGATTTGAGAAATTAATGATAAGTTTAATATTGTTTTATATACTTTTGTATATGTATATCAAATGTGAAAATTTGAAGCTCAGCGTTGTTGGGACCACTATGCCCGTGGTCAATGCCATGTTGGAGCTAAGGCATTATTATTTTATGAGCTCGGCGTCATTGGGACCACTATGCCCGTGGTCGATGCCATGTTGGAGCTGGGGCATTATGAAAATTTAAGCTCGGTGTCTTTGGGACCACTATGCCCGTGGTCGATGCCATGTTGGAGCTGAGGCATTATGAATTTTTAAGCTCAGTGTCGTTGGGACCACTGTGCCCGTGGTCGATGCCGTGTTGGAGCTGAGGCATTATGAATTTGAAAGGCTCGGTATCGATTGGACCATTATGCCCGTGGTTGATGCCATGTTTGAGCTGGGATATTATGTATGTTGAAGCTAGGTGTTGTTGGGACCATTGTGCACGTGGTCGACACCTTGTTGGAGTCGAGGCATGATGGTTATTTTATTAATCATGTAGCTTCTTTGGCCTTCTGACATTTGAGAGAAACTGAGGACAGACAAAGAAAATGACAGTACGGCTGCTGGATCACATTGGCATGTCATTTTCTTGCTACACTCCACACTGATGATTAGTCAACGGAGTCTGTAATATTTGTAACTACGGAAGGTCCCATATCAATAAAAGGTATGACTACCTCCATGGTTCAATATTACTTGGCTTTTGTTGGATGGAGTCTTAATTAGGTGTTGGATCATGAGATCATTTGTTTTGTGGCCACATTAAATATGTTATTAGCCCGAGAGTCGTTTTCAAAAATGTTTTCTACAAATAAAATTACACAATTGATTTTGCCCAAGTGGGAGAATGTTAGAATTTTTCTAATAATTCTTATGGGCTACAATCAGTTGTGGTTTTTGGTTTGCGAAAACAGGCTAATGTTATGATCCATTTGATGATGCTTAAGCCCGCTAATATGGTGATTTATTCGTAATGGGCTATTGGCACCTAATATTGATCTGTGTGAGTGATAGCGTAGGCCTTAACCTATAGGCTCGTAATGGGAGGTGCCTAGGGTTATTGTTATTATTATATATAGTTGGCTAGGTCCCCTCTGCCGTCACGGATAATATAACCAGTTGCTTCACGGCTTGCCCCTTTGACGACTGTGAATCGGGAGTACGTGAACAGGCAGGGGAAGACTTGGTCTTTCAATTCCATGGACTTAGAGTTGACAAGGAATCTACCGTTGATGAGAATTTTAATCATTGGTTAGTGATTATGTCTTCAACTAGGTAATTACCAAACCGATGTTCTAATTTCATATAATGTGATTCATGAGGCTTCATTTTTTTCTTACAACATACTCACAATTCATGTTACGCATCTAAACTAATGAGGTGAACATATTTTAGATGTTTTCAAGATGTGTTTTGGTGTTTTTTTTACAACCCCATTAATGACAATTTTGTAAATATTTAATTTTTTTTCTTTCCCCTTCCTCCTTTCCACAATGCTGCATAATTTAGGGAAGAGGGATTCAAAACAATGTTATCAAGCAAGATTTTTCTTTTTTTATTCTAAAAATAGTTCTAAAAAATTATTTTATATATTGATTTTGAAAAAATAAGAACACTGTCAAATAAACGCGTATCAAATCAACATAAGTTGTCATATCTGATCAAGTCTTCCATCCATGCTTGTTATGTCTTGGGTTTAATTATCACTTTTTTTTTTGGTAGACAATATATAAATTTCATTGTACATGCAAGAGTGCGCATACTTCCCTAATCTAGACTTTTTCATGTAAAAAATAATAATTAATAAACAAGTGCCTATGGCTGTTAAATACGGCCTGCCACTGTTTCAAACTTAGTCTGCAATCATCTTCTCCATCCCACCACTCCATGCTTTTGATTGCGATGTTATCTGACTTTCCAGCCATCTCAGTAAGCCGGCAAGACCACGATCAGATTTGCCAATGGTACACAAAAATAACTATAACATAAAATGGTTTTCAAATTTTTTATATTGTCTCATTCAATTGTCAATAATCCTTGAGTTACCCACTTCACGTATTTAGCTATCAACAAATGCAAACTGATATTTTCTAACCTTAGGACATAATAATTGTTGACCAAACTCGAACAAATATTAGTTTGGCTACCAGAATGTCATAAATAATTCAATTTTGAATTTAGGAATAGGGAAATATTTTGGATCTAGCACTTACCCCCTTGCAATAGCATTGCAATTAAATCAGTGCATTTTAGCTGGATATAGACAATTTCATTTTTTCCTGGTGGCAGGGATCGAAACACAGGTAAAGGCAGCAGACAAAATTACCAAAATATGTTGTATATGTCTTTTTTTTTTTTTTTCAAACTAAATTTGAAGTTTGAACTCACAACTTTTTACAATTATGCATACGTCGGATACACTAATGAGAATGACGAAAACATAAAGAGTCAAACATAGAAGGACATGGGTTCTGGATTCATTAGAAGTTGTAATTGTTAAATTTTATGTCGTTATATCAAGTTAGATTTGGACTTCAGATGCTTCCATTTGAGAAATCGACAAAGTTGCACTTTTTCTATATTTTTAGTTTTTTTTTTTTTCGTTTGGTGTACGTTTCTTTTCCAAAAGATAATAAAACATTTTTTTTGTTAATATTTGGGTTTGACTTGGAATATCCTACTTTGTCAAACCATAATCTACCATTGGGGGTAGTATTTTACTTAATTATCACTTTCATGTCAATGATTTGCAAATATCTCATCCAATGATTGAATTTTGTATGCGCAGCTTGCAGCTCTTAAGTATTCACAAAGATGTAAGCGTACTTGCATTTCACCCAAAAAAAAAAAATGTAATAGTACGTAAGAGCCGGTTCAATATTTTGTTTTTTTAATTAATACATGCACGGTAGTTGTAGCTTCAAGAGGTTCCATGTGTCAGAAGCCTGTTAGATGGCAAGAGGTTCCGATATCATGAGACTTAGTATGTGTTTGGATGATCGTTTAATAAAAGTGATTTTGAATATAATTGATTTTGTAAAATTGATTTGGATAGAATTGAGTTTGAAGTAAAGTGATTTATGTTTGGATGTTTTAACTTTGAAAGCAAGTTTGATGTAAAACTTAGTGTAAAATTTTCAATTCAACTCAAAAGCTACTTTGTTTAGCTTCTAGTCAAAATCACTTCTGGAGGCAAAATCAATTTTATTTACGGTAACCAAACATCTCATTTTTTCTAAAATCACGTTTGACAGATAGCAGAATCAATTCCGAAGGTTTCAAACTTGAAACCAAACACACATTTAAGAGGTTCGAGTTGGGACTTGGAGTAGATCAACGAAACAAGCAAGTTGAAGTTTTGGAATTTTTTTTATAAGTTAAAAGTACATTGATTGACAGCATAAGAGAATACTACTAAAAAAACCAGTATGCATATTACACTAAACTGACCTAAAGAGCCACCCAAAAACGAAAACTAAGAGGAGAAAAAAAAACCGAAACCGTTAACCAAAGAACTAAAGCCATTAGTCTCTAATTAAGGGTGCGTTTGGATAAACACTAGTGCAATAAGTGTTTTTTACGTCAATTAAAATTGATTTTTTACGTCATAATACTGACTGACGTAAATACAGCTGACGTTAATAATTAATATTTTAACGTCAGTTGAGAACTGACGTTAAATATAACACTATTAACGTCAGTTCCTTAACAAAACCGACGTTAATTTTGTAAAAATTAACGTCGGTTTTTTAAACAACTGACGTTAAACTAAAACTATTAACGTCAGTTCTTTAATAC
Organism: Sophora flavescens; assembly: GCA_030762895.1. NCBI lineage: Eukaryota > Viridiplantae > Streptophyta > Magnoliopsida > Fabales > Fabaceae > Sophora > Sophora flavescens. Next base: position 71,587,497 of record CM061067.1, read on the forward strand.
AACGGACGTTGATTTTGTTAAAACTAACGTCAGTTGTTATAAAGAACTGACGTTAAAGTTTTAATTTTAACGTCAGTTGTAATAAACAACTGACGTTAATAGTGTACTGTATATTTTATAAAATACTATTAACGTCAGTTGTTTGATACAATTGACGTTAATAGGTTTTTTTTTTAAATTCAGTTTTAAAATATCACTCCCCTCAGCTATCCCTGCATTCAGTCCCCAGAATACGTAATATCACACACATTACAGAATTGCAAAGGAAAATTGAACAATGGGGGGACTTAAAACCAAAACCCATGTATATATATAAATAAATTTTAGTTCCAATGTCTAAAAAACAAAACATCTAAGGATATATATATATACATGTTATTAATTAGTTTCTAAAGTCTAACAAAAAAACTATTTATCTAAGTAGTGCGGAGGTATGTTGGCAATTCCTTTTTCAGCCGCATACTTGAAGAAGAATTCAGTGAAGCGCATCCTCAAGTCTCTTAACTCATCTTCTTCAATAGGTGATTGGTCGATAAATGCCTAGACACGTTCAAATAATAACAATAACATCAATGCAAGTCATCTTCAAAACTATAATATATAATTTAACAAGTTGTTTAAATATTACCTTCTTCCATCCATCCGTAATAGATGTGGAGACTATGTTCAGCATATGAAGCATCACATAATAGTCGCACGACCAACTGTCAGTTTGAAATCGAGACTACCAACAAAATTAATTTCAACGTCAGTTGAATATACACATAAATTAGTAATTATAATATTAATTATTTGATAAATAAACTACCAAACCTTGAGGATGTTCCATACAGGATTTGCTTTAACCTTAGAAGTCCTACTTCTCCCGTTGGCGCAACTTATGCTACTCGCCTTCAGCGCGCTATCATAAACAAATAATCATGTCGATCAATTAACAAACTCATATATCATGTGTGTAACAAACTAAAAACAACTGATATTAAAACTTAAATTAAATTTAAGATTAGTTACTTACATATTTACAGCTTCCACCACCTTCGGTGGCGGATCATGGTGGAGAGAAGGTAAGAATATGACAAGATGCCTAGACGGGTGAAGTACGAACAATCGCCAAGGCGATCCATACAATAGGGAGCCAGATATAATTCTTTCGGATTGTCTCCCAACAAGTTCCCTAAGTATTTACTCAATGCATCGCCAAGAAAGAACTCGGGCGAAGGATTGACGGATCTAAGAAATCAGAACCGATGCAACGCCCTTATCAAGTCAAGACGATGGAGATACCTAAGATATGAAAAGGTGTGGATGTTAATTACATAATATATATATTGAAATTAAAATAAATTATTAAATGGAAAAATACCAAAAATAAATAAGTTATAAAATTAAAATTAACTTACGTGCACCGTAGACCGATGACATTGCTTTGTTCATCCGGATGTTATTTCGCGCAGCGTTCCGAGATCGTCACCAACGAAGGAAAATATCCTCTGTTGATCCGGGCGTGCCACCCATCCATCGTGATCCAATGGACATTCAAAAATCTCAAACGCATAATCCTCACCAAGTGAGAACAAACGAGTGATAGGTGACAACACACCGACGTCGACTTGGCCTTCAGTTTAGGAAAAATAAAATATATAAGTTTTTGATAATTAAAAAAAACACAAGTAATTATTTGACTAATTTGGACATTAATAATGAATAAATACCTTTGCTAACATTTCGAGCTCACGTCGTTTGGAGTCCAACTCAAGCTCACGCCTTTTCATTTCCAACTCATGCTCATGGCGCTGGACTTCCAACTTCCGCTCCCTAGCTGCCAACTAATCGTCCTCCACATGTGCCATACTAAAACTCTCTTTTGTGCTCACATGTGAAGCGTTGGCAAGCCTTGCGGTGTCCTGGGATGTACCGACGGAGGAAAGCTCTCTGGCAAGCGCCTGCTTGAATTCTGGGTTGGCTATTAAGCCTTGCATCAGATGTGTTGTAATATCTGGGTTGGACATGAGGTCTTGAGTAATGTCACCAAAATTGATGCTTCATTGACCACCCGCTTTCGTGAAGCAGACTTGCCATAATATTGTTTGATGGTCACGTTCCCAGGAACACCGAGAACCCGACCGATGGTCTTTCTTGCCTAGAGCAGTCATCAAGACGCCCCGCCGCCCGGAAGGGACGAATGCGCCCGGGAGGATTTTGCTTTAAGATCCATCTACAATGAAAAAAATGAAAAAATGTGCAAGTGAAAAGTGTTGCAAATATCTATACAAATATCAATTGAAATCAAGTTAATTATTTACTTACAATCTTATCCGCCACTTCGAGAAGTGGCATCAACTTTAAAAGATCCCGCCTTTGTCATGCGGGCCGGCTAACTGGACATCCTCGTTGTCGATGTCCGACGGAGGACTTGATGGTGTGCCCTCGTGCACCTCTCCTCTTTCAATCCTAGCAGAGTGCTCTTCCCGCTTCGCCCTCACCTATCCGCCATCATCTCTTGGATCCGAGTATGGCACCCACCCCGAGACATGGTGTGACGGTGGGCGTTTTCGCCCGATTCTGCCGACCCTTATTTGCCTTAGCCTATTCAAACAAAAACACATAATTAAATACAGTTAAATGATCTATAATAAGCATACAAAATTAACTTAATCAACCAACCTGAAATTCTTCATCCCACTCGACTCTGGCAAACATATCCCAAGTATCCTAATCAATCCAGGGATAATCCGAGAACATTTTATCAAGCCGCTTCTTCCCAGATACATAGTACCTGGCAAGATCATGCTTGAACCCATTCCAACGCTTTGATGCCATTTTCATACATTTATGACGATGATCCTCGTCATTTGGCACAGTCCAAGCTACCTACACATTAGATACATATATAACAACTGGATGGATTATAACTCGGATAATTATCTAATAATGTAAATCAAACGAATGTAAAGGTAAAATACCATGATAGCCTCCCAAATCTGATCCTTAACGTTCTGTGGAATGTCATTCCAGTGGTTGTAGTTGATGCTTACGTGCTGCTTCGCTTGTAGAAACACCCACTTATTAAATTCTTTAGCACGGGGTCCCTGGGCATTTAGATTAGCATCGAAAGACACCTCAAGCTTCTGTCCGCTCTGCCTGTCCTTCTCTAGTTTCTTCAACGAGGTGGTTCCTCTACCCCGTTTCCTATGAGCATGTGATGTCTGTATGGACAAAAAAAATGATAAAATAGAGGGTTGTAACATTATAAACTTACATTAACAAGAAGGACTAAAGATAGTATATAACATGTAAACTTACACTAGAATCAGGCGTAGGCGTGATCGGGTCTCGGGAAACCCCCACAGTGTCCTCCCGTGCATGTGGGCTATCCGACTGATCCATATGTATGCCTGTTCAGAAACAATATATATGTATTAACATAGGTTATAACTCAAAATAAATACAGAAGTATAAATAAAAATAACTAGATAGGTCCTGTAGATATACAAAACATCTATATATCCAATATAAGGACAATACGGGAGATTGAAAACTATAGTTTTTGAAAATTGCCAAGCACTGGTCATGGCCTGGCCGTGATGTCCATCATGGCCGTAACGTGCCAACTGAACCAGACCCTCATAGGCAGAACTGATCACGGCCTAGCCGTGATGAGCATCACGGCCGTGACAGATCAACCAGCAGAGCAACATGCACTCAAAACCAAAAATAGAGACATTCCAAACAACTCAAACTCACGGTTTAAAGTTACAACTACTGAGACTACAGTTTCAACATACACTCAAAACCAAAAATAGAGACATTCCAAACAACTCAAACTCACAGTTTCAAGTTTCAACTACTGAGACTACAGTTTCAAACCAGCAGAGCAACATGCATGCACTCAAAACCGTGAATAAAAAAATGTGCCATAATTAAAGACTCATCAGAAATAGGCGCTCGCGTGGTGGTGGGAGGGAAGCTCGAGTGGTGGCCAACGTTCGATGTGGTTACTAAAGCAGAAGGACAAGGAGAGTTAGTGCGCGGGAAGGCCAGGGGAAAGAGAGATGTCAAGTTATTGCAAAGAATGAGCGGGAAAGACAGAGTTAGGGGTTAAGAGTGTACCTCACGGTGGTGGCGAAGAAGCCCTCGCGGTGGTTGCGGTGGAGATGAGCTCGCGATTAGGGCAGAGTGAGAGCGAGAGTGAGGGTTGAGCATGATGAAAAGAGAAAAGACGTACAGAGAAGTGGAGAAGGCGCGCGGGGGTAAACGTTATAATTAAAATAAAACAACATTTTACGTCAGTTTTTGGTAAAACCTGACGTTGACGATCATATATTTAACGCCGCTTGTCTTAATAAACGGACGTTAAAAACTCTCACACTTATTACGTCGCTTGTTAGTAATAATCGACGTTAAAGGTCATATATTTAACGTAAGTTGTATTAAGAAACCGACGTTAAAAACACTCACAACTTCTTACGCGCTTGTATTACACAACGGACGTTAAAGGTTTATTAGTTTCTGCAAAAACATTCATTCCCTTGACTACTTTGTGCTTACTTACCCATTCACCTTTGTACCTAATCCTCTTAATGAGCATTAAGTTTATAGATAAGTTTTCAAGAAAATCAGAATAACTTAGTAACTTCATCCACTGCTCCTATAAATAGCTTCCTTCCATCCTTTTAATTAATTTTCTGCTTCACAATATATTGCTCTGTGAGATTAACTTCATCACTCTTTCTTCCTATTCCTAGACTCAAAGGTCTTTGTCTTAATGGTCAAACAACTTCGAGTTTGAGTAAATTACATTACATGGATATTAAGGTTGGGTGAATCACGTAATGTGATTCTCTCACTTTATTTCATCCCCATCATCCCTTTCACTTTGCTTTGGAAGCAAGTGATTGTGGATTCAAGATGATGCATCAAGGAACTCCACTGAAGAAGAAAGATGCAAAGATCCATTTCACTTTGCTTTCGCTGCTAGTGACTGAGGATTTACTTTGCATCTTGGAATTCAAGTGAGGGAGGTGATACATCCATTGGAGTTTCTGATGACAGGACTGAGAAGAAAATGATGTTGATGCAGAAACTTTTTTATATTTTAGGGCTATGTTGCAGAAATTCTTTATCTTTTAATCATGTAATTTTAACTTATGAATCGCTTCAATGTCATACGATTTGATTATACATATAACTTGTTTTATGTTAAGTGTTTATTTATTTTAATTTGCACAATAATTTGTTTACTAATTCAAGCTAATTAATAAAAATTAAAAATAAACTTGTATAAAAAAAAGGTTTAGAAATAAACTGCAATACTATATGGAGTGATCTGCGTTAAGAGGGACAACAGGGACATGCCAACCAATGAAATGAGTTTCATAATTATTTACGTCAGTTATTTATAGAACGGACGCAAATAGTTTACCCACCACCTCATTTTTAACGTCAACTTAATTGATGACTGCCAAGTTCCCGTATATTAATTACATTATTTCCAATATTCATTCTGCACGTTTATAATATATAGGATTATTTACGCCGCTTATTTATTTAATCAAGTAAAAAATCAAACTTTTAACGCCGATTGTATAAAAACCGACGTTAACAATTAATATTTTTTATTTGAAAAACACTTTTAACGCCGCTTTTTTAAAAACTGACGTTAAAAGTGTATAGATATCTCGCAAAAACATTCATTCATTTGATCGTATCTTGTACTACTTACCCATGCACCTTGTAACTCAATCCTCTTAATGAGCATTAAGTTTATAGGTAAGTTTTCAACAAAAATGAATAGCTTAGTAACTTCATCCCCTGCTCCTATAAATAGCTTCCTTCCATCCTTTTAATTTTCTCGCTTCACAATATATTCTGCCGTGGAGATTAACTTCATCACTCTTTCTTCCTATTCCTAGACTCAAAGGTCTTTGTCTTAATGGTCAAACAACTTCCGAGTTTGAGTAAATTACATTACATGAGTGATAAGTCCGAGTAAATTACATTATGTGAGTTGCTCACCTTATCACCTTCCTGAGAATTAGCCTGGAGGGCTAATCGGTGCTCTGGGGTCACAGCTCTAAAACCTCGGCTTTAGCGACAAGTGACCGTCTTGGAAGTCTCTCGAACCACCGCCTTTGCTTGAAACAGATCTAGTGCACCTGTTTTTGCCTCTCTCTTGAGCTCTCTCATGCCCCCGCTTTTCGAGGTCTTCGAGTATAGTTTTCCCTTTGGCATATTTCATAAAACTCTCTCGATGGGATGTAGCTTTAATGTTTAGGATTTTAAACCCTTTCAATGTAACTTTTTATAGGATTTTAAACCCTTTCAATCTTCTCAGATCGATCAGACATTACAAGACTTCATGAATGAGATCCGGTTTGGGTTATTGATTCAACTTATAGTTTTCAAAAACAGAAACACAAAACATCAAAGCAATTCACGTGAAACTGAAACTTTGAGGAAGGCAATGCGGAAGGGATCGTATACTAGATAAAAAATATTATTAAAATAACATTTAACGTCTGTTGATGTAAGGACTGACGTTAAAAGTGAAGTGACTTACTTTTAACGTCAGTTCTTTATAGAACTGACGTTAAAATGTTCACTGTTAACGTCAGTCATTAAAACAACTGACGTTAAAATTGAATTAATGAACTCTGATATTTACAAAACTGCCACCGCTTCCTTTTTAACGTCTAGCTTTTGGTTAACTGACGTAAACCTTTACCGTCTAATGTATATTTTCCACTAGTGAAACAACTTAATTAAGAGCTTATCACATAAGACATTATCGCATGAGAGCTTACGTCATAAGCGCTTAAAGAAAGAAAAAGAAAGAAAGGGGTATGAGAGGATTCGAATAGTGAAAAACACGGAGAGGGTGTTTAGTGCATAAGCTCTTATGATAATCCATAAGTTTCTCCCGGTGGCTTATGAAAACAAGTCAAAAACTCCTTATGAGATGACATAAGTTATTTTTATAAGCTCTGCCAAGCATACTGCATAAGAACTTATGTTACCAAATAAGTCAAAAGGAGCTTAAATAAGCTCTTCCAAACGCCACCTAATTATACCAACACATTTTAGACATATTCGATCAGGAGAAATGTAAAAGCTGAAGTTAAAAATATTATTTATTCTATTTTTTTGTTGAATAAATTTTAAAGAGGCGCAACAGGTTGAAAAAACAGAGAAATAATGATAACAAAGGTGATATATATATATATATATATATATATATATATATATATATATATATATATATATTAATTTGATTTTTAAACATTTTTGTTGCTCCATCAGTATCTAAAACTTTTTCCTTATGTAGTTTGCGTTGCTCCAACAATGATTAGTTGAGAACTGTAGGTTGAGTTAATTACCTTGAGAATTAGATGGTACTTTAATTTGCTGCGAACTTGATGTGAATGTGTATCAAGGAATCTCGAGACAAAGCAACACAAAAGTAGAGCAACGTGAAAGCAGTGCTACGAAATATCCAGTTAAAAGCCAACATCAATAAACTAAAGTGCTTTTTCTTCTAGCAAACTATTTTCCATAATCATTCTCTCATCATTTAGCTTGCGATTTTTAAGGTGACTGTTTTGGCTTGGAGAGTTTGGTGTTATTTTGTTCATGATGTTTAATTGTTTATCATAAATATTTTAGAATTTATTGCATATATAACTATTATCGATCAATAAATATTTGATAATTTATTAGATAAATGATGCACGCACAAAATTCACTGGACGCAGGTTTGTTGAAGATACTAACAATAGCTTTTGAACTGCAAAAGCACTTCTGACCCCTTTCAACCACTATCCCAAATGTAGTACGTTGTTGGCATATGTAACGCGTGTTTGACGTCAAGCTAAAAGGTCATAAATTTGTGTTTCAAAAAGTAAAAGTGTAAAACGTAGAATCTGAACATCAAAAAAATAAAAAATAAAAATTTAGAATCTTCTTAGGCTTTGTTTAGCAAAATTAGCTAATAAGTTACTTTATAGTTGATAAGCTAAATTTTAATTGAAAACTTATAGCTGATAGATGGAGATCACATATCCCAAAATAATGTCTCATTTTCTGTCCCCACTCACTTATATTGTGTCATGTCATTTAAAAAGGATATCCTTATAATAAATAATATAATTAATTTTTCAAGTGTCACAATCTTAGTAGGTGGGACAAGGGATTGAACATCATTTTGGGACAGGTAACCTTCATATATAGTTGATATATAGCTTATATATAACCAAAAAATCTAGTTGATTGAATTTGAAGTGTTTAATAAAATTAATTGTTAAACTAGCTTATAAATATAAACTAGTCAAATAAGCTATAAGCTAGCTTATTGAACTTGCTAAAACAAATCCTTAATATGATTAGCTTTTCAAAAGTTATATATATAACTAACTGGGTTGTAGAGTCCAAACTTTGGTTTAAAAAAAAGGTAAATTAATCAAAAACCAGTTTAGGTTTTCAACTAATTAAACTCATCATAATACCCTTAGAAAACTAATTACTTTCAAAAAATAATCTGAAAAGATAAATGGTAAAATAAAATTAAGATCAATTTAGTAATTATTCGATCCAAACATAACTAAAAATAAAACTGAGTTTATAAAATCCAATATAATTCATCAAAACCCAGGTAAATGAGTTCCTAAACATATATCTTTTATGTGACAAAAACATTTTCTCTTTCCAAATTACCTTAAGTAAAGATGGCTCTAGCGGTGTTCACGGGTTGGTTTGGTTCGGATTTGTATGAAAAACAAATCCGAGCCAATCAAAATCAATTGGTTGGATTCGGTTCGGATTTGTAATTTTTTTGTCAGGAAATCCGAACCGAACCAAACCCATAAAAAACGGGTTGGTTCGGCTCGGCTCGGATCGGAACCAAAAAAACTAAAAATATTAAAATACTAAAAAAATATTAAATTATATATATATATATAATATTAAACTATTAAAACAATAAAAAATATATAAATATTAAAATATAATAAATATTAAAAATATATAAGTATTAAAATATAATAATTGGTTCATATCGGTTTGGATCCAGGATCCTTGAATTCGAGAATCGAACCAATTATCATCGGATTTGGTTTGATTCGGTTCGATTCGGATTTGGGTTGGTCCGAACCAATGAACACCCTTAGATATGGCTAAATACAAAATACTCCCTCCCGTCCATAATATAAGAAACAAATGAGTTTATTTTTTGGTCCAAAATATAATAAACATGTATCAATTTTCACAAATATTAAATGTTAATTTCCAATATTGCCCTTATTAATTACTATCATTAATTATAGGCCATCAGAATATTAATTAGAATTAGAAGTGGTGTTTTTGGAAATTTATATGAATATTAATTACAATTAGCTCATTCCAATACATTTTTTTCGTCAGTGTGTTTTAGAGTTTTGTTTTTATATTGTTGACCGGAGTTTGAAAAATACATCTTTGAGCTTAATTAAATTCCAAATTTCCAATGCACCATTATGAATAAGTTTCCCCTTAAAACTTTGTACTGTTTTATGTTAGATAATATTATATCCCGTGCCGGACATGGGGGTGCGTATAATAATAGTTCCTCTCACCATCAATTTGTCAAATGGTTATATATAATGATATGTGTTTCTATTTAATGGTCATTGCCGACCCTTTCTATTTGTTCATTCTTCACTAGAGGTCTCAATTCTCATACATCACTCCTGGTGTAGTAGCTGGATATTAATAAAAAAAATTGGCATAAATATAAAAAGTCATGCTATTGACTATGAGAGATTTGTCATTTCAAAGTCAAGCTTTAAATATCGTATTTGATATTATATAATTTTTTTATTCTACATTTTTTGTTCGCTATTGTTTTCATTCATAACTTATTTAACTTCACCAAAAAAAAAATTCATAACTTATGTAATCCAAGACCTCACAACTCCTTATATATAGACCATCGTCCCTCATCAAGAGAGGATAAAAATCCTGTGTCTCCCTAACTTTTGTTAGCTTCTTAATCGATCAAAAGCCACAAACAACACTTGTGTTTCTTTCTCTACACTTAATTGCACTTCCACTACCTTCACTTTCTCTTTTCTCTCTTCAACATGTCAAGGAAGATAAACCAAACCAGCCCTATGGGAGGCCCAACATCTGGGAACATCTCAAAAGATCAAGACCAGTTCCTCCCCATAGCCAACATTACCCGTATCATGAAAAGGGCACTCCCAGCTAATGCAAAAATCTCAAAGGAAGCAAAGGAAAAAATCCAAGAATTTGTCACTGAATTCATAAGCTTCATCACTGGTGAAGCATCAGACAAGTGCCAAAGAGAAAAGAGGAAGACAATCAACGGGGATGATCTTCTTTGGGCTATGACAACGTTGGGGTTCGACAACTACGTTGGAAGATTGAAGCTCTACTTGAAAAACTTCATGGAAATTAATGAGGGAGAAAAGAGTCCTAATAGTAATCACTCTCCAATATCAGAAGAGGATGATATTGATCATGGGGTAGATGAAATTAACAAAATTGTGTCAACCTTCAAACCAGACTTTCCCATTTTCCATGGTGGGTTCTATGAGTCTCAAGTAATAATTCCAAATAGTTTCACAGAGAGAGAGACTTCAACGAACAGGGCTATTTCTCAGCATTTGGTCATGAGTGATGCATATGCAAATGATTATATATCGTGATGATGATGGAAGGGAACCTGTATCGTAAGATTGAAATGTTCAGGGTATGTTAGCTTTGTTTTCAGTTTCTGTTTTTATTTCTCGTTTTCAGAAATAATTATAAATTGTCATATTATTTTCGTTCTGTTTCTTGTTTTTATAAATTTGTAAAGCAAACAATGAAAACAAAAGAAATAAAACAAACAGATCATAAATAGTTGTGTTATCTAGCATTTTTCGATATAATAACATGGAACAGCCTTAATTTTCAATTAATGATTTTTTTGGTATAATGTTGGTGATGCTTTACCGGTGGAAGTGGAATTATTCTAAGGACAGAATTTAATTACCGTTGTCTAAGTACTAATAATGTAGTTTTCTAATAAGAACATAGCATGCCTAATATGTAGTTGATCAATAAAAATACAATATATGTAATAATTGTCAAATATATTATATTTTTACTGGAGAATAATGTTGTAAAACGCACTAAAATGAAACGCCTAAATTTTGTTGTAGTTTTATGTGCCTTTCAAAATTTAAGTTGCCTATCCTATTAAACCATAATGTTTACGATAATCTTCAAAATCGCCACACTTAGATAAGTAGTAAGCCTGATGGTATAATAATTAAAGAAATTCTATGATATCTATAGAAATTCAGGGGTTTTGGTACCGTTATTTTTTTTACCAATAATTTAATGGGTTTCAATTTAATGAAATTATGTCATACCATTTACTATTTAGCAGGGAAATTTTTATTTAGTACAGTTGAGTCTTTAACTAATTAAATACCCTTTAAAAAAACCTAATTAAATATGTTTTTTCCTTTTAAACTTTAAATTACGATCTTATTTAAATTTGAAAAAACCTGTTTATTGTTTTTAAAATATGTTATATTATAAGACTTTAGATATCTATCCACCCATGTCCTGCTACATAGTTGTTATCCCTCTGTATAATTAATAGATTTCCCATTACGATAGTTATGATAGGATTATTTTTTTTTTTACAAGGATAGGAAAGTTGAAATCATGTATACTTTGATAGAAGACAAAATTAAGAAGAAGAGTACCACATTGATATTGCAGATATGTCAGTTTATTGGCGAACATCTATGTGAGTATATCGATCAGTAAGTATATAGTTTACTACTAGCCCCGAAAGTATAGTTTACTACCGGAATGCAAAAGTCTATGTACTTTATTTTTATTATATAAAATTGTGATGTGATAAGTGAAAGTTGAGTCATTAAGGTCGTGTGTGGTAAACAATTTAATTATGCACTTATTAAATAAGATTTTATTGTACGAGAGCTTATGTCATAAGCGTTTAAATTTAATAAGTTGTGTGCATTTGAATGTACACTTCAAAAAATACTTATACAAAATTAAGGCGTTTGGATACATTACTGTATAAGTGCTTATGAACATTTCTTTATAAAATTATAATAAAAATGTAATTTTAACAAACAATTTGATTGCTTAAAAAAAATAATTTGAAGTATTTGTTTTTTTTTTTAAGTTAATCTCAAAACATATATCATAAATAATGATAAATTTTTTAGATGTTAATTTAAAAAAATAATATGTTTCATTTTGATAGAAAATAGAATATTGTTCAAACATACCAAACAAGTTCTATTAGTACCATAAGTTTGTGGTACAACCATCAAACTAGAATATTGTTCAAAAATATCATCAAGTTGTATTAGTACCATAAGTTTGAGGTACAACCATCAAACTAGAATACTGTTCAAAAATACCAAACAAGTTGCAAGATAATTAAACTAGATAAATCCAGGCATCTGGTTTCTAATGGTGTCTCTGACTTGCTCCATTTGCCTAATACTTTGTTAATTTGGTTCCTCCCATGTGACTTCTTTTGGTGTAGTTTCATGTACATCCATATTATACTCTAATTCAACATTCTCGTCAAATAAAAGAAATTCTTCATCACCTATGTCATTCCTTCTTATGAAGTTGTGCAAAGCCATACAAGCAACAATTATGTGAGCCGCAGTTTTCAATGGGAAAGGAGGCATGTTGCCTAGTATCTTCCATCTAGCTTTGCAACACCCAAATGATTGTTCGACCGTGCTTCAGAGGCTAGAATGTAAAAAATTGAACACTTCATTTCTTCCTCTAGCTCTCGGCCCTATTCTAAAATGAGGGAGATGATACCTAGTGTTTTGTACGGCCCCAAGTAGCCCATAAAGTTAGGATAACCAGCATCAACAAGATAATATTTACCTAAAAATAAAGTATACAATAATTTAATATGTATTCATAATGGTGAAAAAATTTAAAATATATATATATATACAATTCATGAACCTGTAGGAGAATGTGGAAAATGCAACTCAGGCTTGCGTAAAGCTTCCATAAAGATTCTAGAATCATGTGTTGAACCCTCTCATCCAGCTAGCACAAAAGTGAAGCACATATTGAAATCACAAGCAACCATTACATTAGTTGTTGTATACCTTTTTCTGCAAGTGTACGTAATTTGATTTTCAGCAAGGACTATAAGCTTCACATGAGTGCCATCTATAGCACCAATGCAATTCTTAAAGTAAGGATTATATCGGCCATCATTGCTAATATGATGAGGAATGTTTCTAAAGTTTGGGTCAACAAGCATTACAATATCCCTGGAAAGTGCAAGTACCGCCTTCAGAACACGATGGAATTGTCTGGAAATAGACTCTCCAAAATGTTGAAATCTCTTCTCCGCTTTACGAATTGAACCTGGTTGTCCTAACACATATAAGAAAAGACCAACTTGTTCATGAATACACATGCCCCATGTTGGTTTTAGACCATAATTCTGCAAAACATTACACAAGTGCAAAACCACATTTTTTTTCATCCTGAATTGTTGATAACGATGAACCCCATGTCCATTGATAATCTCTTGAACCCATTCATGACCTGTCAATGCAGAAGTCCTACATGGCCTCTTTTTCACATGATTCAAGAACCACTATGCAGCATGAATTACCATCGACAACAATACCACTCTTTTCTTCCTGCTTCGTGATAAATGACTATTATCACATGAATCATCACTATCTAACCCAGAATCAGTATCATTTGTACTAGTAGTAGACATCCTGTGCAATTTCCAAATATAAAGATAACATCATAATCATAAAAAGAAATGCATATAAACGATTAACAACATTTAATAACTTGATAGGTCAATTTTACACGCATAAGTTCACCTAACAACACATAACAAATCCAAATCAATTAAAAATAAAACAAGTCTAGGCTTCAAATAAAGAAATTAAACAGACCGGGAAACAACTACAAAGTCAAAGCTAGTACATAATTGATAATTCAAAGACGGGCGGCATCAGCCAAAGTGTGGCTCTTGATCCAATTAAGCTGAAGGACGGGGTCATTCATTAGAACAAAGGCCTCCCTATTTGACTTGCCGTTCATTAGTATAATACCTATTATATGAGTCTCCCCACCATAATCCAACCCCGACAATTGTTTAAGCATATCCATGCATTCAGCAAGTGTAGGAACATTGCTAACACTAGCACTAGTAGCAGAATTTTCAGTGTTCAAAATTTCAATTATGCGATCGAATTGCTCACACATTCGATGCGCGACACTACCTCTCTTGTTATCCCTCCCACCCCTTTTCCTCTTGGACCTTTGACTAGAAGGACTTGGATCGATTGTGAGGTCTTCAATCCCCTCATATTCTTCCTCAACACCTCACTCCTCAGTCATTGGTGCATACCTTTCATTACTATTTTTCTTGCTTCTTCCTCTGGGTCTTGAGATGGTGCATATGCACCAGTACCAATAGCCACAGTATCCTTAAAAAGGATCTCCATTTCATTCAAATTTCTTAGACCTTCCTTTCTGAACTTTGCAAACTCGGGATAAACCTAAGATAAAAATATTTCAAATTAGTAAATACTTTAAACATATAAATAAATATATAAATATATAATTACATCAAGGATATCAAATTACCTTAATCTTTTCATCCCACCAAGAATCAGTAGCAGCAATTGTCCTCTTACTGTGATCCATTCCAAGGCCAGTCTCCGATGCTCTGAGTTTTTCCCACGTCTACCACTCTTTTCTCAAAATATCTCATTTATTTTTCATTTGCTTTTACTCATAACATAACCCTGTTTGTTCATTAAAACTCTTGATCAAGTTTGCCCACCCCGCATTGTTAAAGTGATCGTGTGGCCTATTCCCAGTCTGTACTTGTTCAATACAACATTTAAGAAATAATTCATTATTTTTTCATTCCAATCTGCCTTGGGTCGTTTTCTATTACCACTACCATTTATATTCCCTTCAACTGGGTTTGAAGACATCTTAGAGGCAATTCTAACACAATATAAATACACAGTATTAAGAAGATCATCTAACAGACTAAGAACCAGCTGATTAGAAAATTAGAAAAAAGAAAATTAAGAATATTAACAGCAGCTAACAGATTAAGAAGATTAATAGTAAATTAGAAACAAGAACCAACACATTAAGAAGATTAACAGCAGCTAACAAACATATTAAACACCAACAAATCAAGAAGATTACCAACAGCAATACATCAACAGCAAAACATCGAAATCAACTCAGGGCAAGTTTTGTTAACAAACAAATCATCTAACAGCATAAATCAGTTTTGTTAACCCTAAACCCTAAGAACAAAATCATTAAGACAGCAAATACAAAGGGGGGAAAGGAGATGGGGGATGGGAGAGGGGAAATGGAGAAGGGGAAAGGGAGATACAGGGAAGGGAGAAGGGAAAGGGAGAGAAATGGAAAGAGAGAAGGGAAAGGGAGAAGGGAAATGGAGAAGGGGAAACAGAGATACAGGGAGAGTGAGAGAAAGGGAAAGAGAGAAGGGAGAAGGGAAAGGGAAAGATAGATACCTTCGTGGACGGCGGCGCACGACGGATCTCGCAGGCGGAGGTGGAGCTCGGAGAAAGGCGGAGCTCGCTGGCGGAAGGCGGAGCTCGAAGTGCGAAAGGCGAAGCTCGGAGGTCGCACTGGTTAACAAAGAAGAAGGAGGGTCTCTGATCGAAGGAGTAGAAGAAATAACAAAGAAAAAAGAAGAATGGGAGGAGCCAGGATTCGAAGAGTAAAAAGTTTGGTGAGTTGCTCCGCATAAGAGCTTTTGGAAATTTCCATAAATTTGTTCCACTAACTTATGAAAATAAGTCAAAAACAACTTATGGAATGCTATAAGTTATTTTGATAAGTTGTGCCAAACACATCGCATAAGAGCTTATGATATAAGATAAGTCAAAATGAGCTTAAATAAGCTCTCCCAAACGCTACCTAATTAGTAAACCAAATGACATGACTTTCATTAAAAATGTTAGAGACTAGTAGAGAATGAATATTGGTAAGCGGTCCAATAACATTGTACCAAAAGGAAGGTCAAGTAGAGATGGCAAGTAGATGGGGAGAGAGCAAGAGTGTAACAACGGGAGATTGGATGAGAGATTCCCATGGCGAGAGAGATCGAGAGTGAGCCATCCTTATGATTTACAGAGGAGGACCTGGAGTGATAGATGGCCCTCCCTCCTATATTTTAGAAACTACATCTTTATTTTTTTACTAGTTCCCTGAAGATTTTGGAGCAGATGACATGAGGAAGGTATTCTCTAAGTGGGGTAGTGTAATTGTGTAAGGGAGGTGGTTATCCCACCAAAGAAGGACAAGTTTGGAAATCAGTTTGGCTTTGTTAGATTCGTAAAGGTGGAAAATGTCAAAACTTTGGAGAGATAACTTGATGCCATAATGATTGGATATAAGCGGTTCAGAGCTAACATACCAAGATTTCAACGTGGCCATAATGGAGACAGGGGGAAGAAACCGAAAGTGGGACATACAAGATCTAAACATCTCCATTACAGATCTTTGGGGGGTGTAAGTTATTCAAGAAGGCACAACTAATATCCAATAAGCACAACAATCTGCTGGTCTACTATCAGTTAATGCCCTGCCAATGGGAGGAAAGATGGTGCTTCTAAATGCTGATGAAGGGGTGAATCTGATTCTTATTCTTAATGAGCACAAGGATATCCTTGCTAACTGGTTCACAGAGATAATACCTTGGAGACCTGAAATGGTTTCTAAAGAGAGACTTGTTTGGATAAAGGTGACTGGGATTCCTGTACATGCTTGGAAGGAGGAGCTCTTCAAAGAAATTTCTCTCATGGTGGGAGGTTTTATTAAGATTGATGAAAATGTCAGAAGGAAAGTGAAATTCGATGCTAGAAGAGTTCTCATTTCTACAAGTTTCTCAGAGGCAATCGATAAATTGATTATGATAAAAAATCAACAATGTCATCTTCTCGATAAAATTGATGGGGGAATCTTTTGGAGATTTATATAGCAGCAACGTTGCATTTCAGCAAGGCAATGTTTTTGCAGTAAATTCATCAGAGGTTGGTGATTCTTTCATGAAAAGTGACATGGTGATATCGGAAACAGAATCCTTGGTCCATCTCCGGCAAGATGAGCTGGCTATCTTGGAGGAGGCGCTTCCAAATTCAAATTCAAAAAAGGTCAAAGCAATTTTCTGAAGGAAGGAAAGAGGGTTGTCATCTGGTGCAGTCTATCAGCTACAACTATCCTAATGAGCCGTACTGATAAGGTAACATTGCCTTCTCTGAGCATCTTTAGTGGGAGTTCCTTAGGAGTTCCTTAAGATTAAAGTATTGTTATAAAAAGCCACATGTGATTTTAGGTTCCTTAAATTTGAAATGAGTTCCTTATATGAGGAACCCTAAAAGTGAGTTCCTTAGGATTTAAATAATTTTTTTTGCATTTGATAGTGTAAATGAAGGAGAAAGAACATGAGATTTTAAAGAGAGAGAAAAGTTAAGGAACTTAGTTTATAAACTCTCATTGGAGTGAAAATTGAGTGGGTGTCATAAACTCTAATAGTCCCACTTAAAAACTTAAAATGGGTTAAGCAGATAGGTATTTTTTTTAATGGGTCAACACAACATGGGCTCAATAAAAATAGCCCAGCAAAGAAAGGAATTAGGTTTGGGGTAATGGTCCATCAAATTGATCCAGGTGAGACTTTTAGTATTAAACAGGGAAACATTTTTGGGCTTAACTTGGATAGGGGAAGCCTATCTCACGTCAATGAAACATATGGTTTAAGGGAGCAAATTAGGATTGAAGGAAATGAGCTCTCTCTTTTGGGTGAATCACAACACCAACAAATAAAAGAGAAAAGGGAGTAATTCTGGGAAGAGCGGGAACCGAAAAGTGGAGGGGAAGCAAAGCAACAAGTTGACGTTGGATAGGGGTTCTGAGTCAATGAACTCTACCAAGGGGAAAATGGTAACTGTGCTGGTAAGCTAAACTTTTCGCTGAGAAGGGTCAAGCTTGTTACACGGCATGGTGATTTGGACAAAGGAAAGGTGATTGCTTGTTGCACTGATCAGTTGGAAGATGTAGAAATGCGGGTTCAGGTAGCAAGTAGCAGCAACATGAGATCGTTTTCTTCGTGTGCAAGGTCGAGAACTGGGGGACAAATTAATTCATCTAACTTAGATCCAAACTCTGTTTTTCAAGGGAGTGTGGCTAAAACAGGTGCAGGGGTTAGGCTGGGTGCAAACTTCTTATTTAGCCAGGGCATTGATTTGGTGGGTTTGAAGAGAGCAACCATTGCAGAGGGTAAGAAACCTATGGTCACTCGAGAGGTGTCTAGTGGTTCAAATCAGGTATCTAATTCCTTATCACATTGTTGTTCTAGGATTTCATACAGAGCAACTCTTAGATCTTAGGCTTATCAAGAAGCAAATCACATTTGGGGAGTGGGAAAGAAAAAAGGTTTGGTTTCAAGTCAAAATAAATATGATATATTACAGAAACCGGTGGAAATGGAAGTCAGAGATAGGCCACAAGGCAGGAGTCCTTAGAGAGCTCGAAATGGTGGAAGGGTTTTCACAGACCCTTTTTGCTACGGTGGTTTTTTTATTCTTCGCAGGTGTTTTTGATATGAAGAGGTTAGTGTTCCAAGCTTTTCAGGATTGGATTTTGTTTGACTCAATGACTTAGAGATTTTGATATATGACAAATACAATTTAATGTGTGTGCAAGTGTTTTAGCGTCAAATTGCAAAGACAAGTATCAAGCAGTGATCAACAAGTTAATTAAGCAAATTCAAGGAAAATATTCAAGGAAGAACTTGAAGAAATCAAAAGAGCTACATGGAGGAATCAAAGAGCAAAGACAAAGATCAAAGGATCATCAAGACCAAGCTTAACGGAGAATTTTAGATTTAAGTCTTAGATGATTTGTAAGAGAAAGAAATCTCTTAGTCACAAAATAGCTCAATTAAAAAGATGCATGAAGAAAATCAATTTTCATAACCTGCATTAAAAGGAATAAGTTTTCGTTAATGAAAATGATTTTTGGAAATAAGATTTCATAAGAAGCGGTCGTCCAACACAAGTAATAGAAGCGCTTGTCCAAAACAATTGACAGAAGCGCTCGTTCACTAAAGTGATACAAGCGCTCATCCACTAAAGTGACAAGTGCTCGTCCACTAAATTGATACAAGCGCTCGTCCAACACAAGTGATAGAAGCGCTCATCCACTAAAGTGATACAAGCGCTCGTCCACTAAAGTGAATGAAGTGCTCGACCACTAAAGTGACAGAAGTGCTCGTCTACTAAAGTGATACAAGTGCTCGTCCACTAAAGTGACATAAGTGCTCGTCCACTAAAGTGACAAAAGCGCTCATCCACACAAGTCTTTGGACTTTCTAAGTCCTTAAAGGAGTATCTATCTAATGACGTGGTATATGAAGCTCGTCTACTATCAACTACGAGCCCTGAGGATTGAAGACAACGCCAATGTAGAATCTTATTTCAAGAACCAGAATCAAGAAAACAGATTCTGTTATCAGACCCAAATCTGTTTTAATTGATCCCAACAACTATAACTTGTTTTCTATATATAGAAGGATCAAAGTAACACTTGAACAGAGATCGATAGATATCAAAAACAATATCAAACATATCAGAAATTTGAGAGATCAATTGTGAAAATCATTCATCGGCTTTCTTGAGCTTATTGTGAAAAAGAGTGTTTCATTCTCATAAGTGCTTCAATTTGTTTATCTGACTATTGAGAGTTAGGAATCAATTTTTCATTCTACTTGATTGTAAAGAGAGAGGGAGTCTCTCTGAGTGATTAGGGTGAGGTATCCCTAAGGAAGAACATTGAGGCTCTTCACAAGAGTGTGGTATCTCGAGGTGAAAGAGTGCTCTGTGGTGTAAAGGTTTTTCAAGCTACCTGGCTAAAGCTTGTTGTGTTAGTGTGTGAAAACCCACAGGTGGAGTGGGGACTAGATGTAGGTCACAGTGGTGGTGACTGAACCAGGATAAATCTGGTTGTGTGGTATCTCTAAACTCAAACTCTTTTACTTTGTTTATGTTCAAGAACATGTGATTTTGATGTTTAAAGTTCAATATAATTTCTGTTCTTGATCTGTATAAACTGTATTGAAACCTGAGTCTGATTGTAATCAAGTCTGTGTTATTTGTATTCAAAACTGAGTTGATCAAAACCATTCTTGATTGCTGAAACTGAACTAAAACTGAAACCGAAACCTGCAAGTTTGTTCTTGATTGTTAATGCTTGTATCTGAAACTTGCATAACTTGTTCTTATTCTTTAAAGGCTTAATCAGTTTCCGTATTTTGTTATTACAGAGTTTTGAACCTGAATCTATTATGTGATCTATTAATTTTGAATCAATCTTTCTTATCCTCATCATCTTCCAATTCAAGATTTTATATAAACCCTTCATTGATTTTGTAAAATATCCTGAGGCCACAAATCTGAAAAACTAAAGTTTTGTGAAAAGTTTTTAAGAGGGAAATATTTTAAGAAAACTCAATTCACCCCCACCCCCACCCCCCCTCTTGAGTCGTTGAAGCCAAAACAAAAATTGGCATCAGAGCTAAAGTCTTAAGTTTGGCTTAACAGCTATAAGAGTATGGCTTCCAATGACTGTTTGAATGAAGGGGCTTCCCTTGCACGCCCTCCTACCTTCAATGGATCTGAGTATATCTATTGGAAGGAAAGAATGGTAATCTTTCTTGAGGCAGCAGGCGTAGACATTTGGGATGCAGTAGAAAATGGACCATTTGTCCCCTCTACTATAGATGCTAATGGTGCTCCTAGAAATAAGCCTAAAACTGTATGGAATGAGGATGATAAGAAAAGAGTTCAATATAATGCACATGTTAAGAATATTATAACATCTGCTTTAAGTCGTGATGAGTTTTTCAGGGTTTCAAATTACAAATCATCAAAGGAGATGTGGGATACATTGCAAGTAACACATGAAGGAACCACAGACGTCAAAAGAGCAAGAATGAACACCCTCACACATGAGTATGAGTTATTTCGCATGAATCGAGGAGAACCTATGACTGAAATGTAAAAGAGATTCACTCACATTGTCAACCAACTTGCTGGTCTTGGAAAAGCTATATCAAATGAGGATCAAATTAACAAAGTAATGAGATGCTTGAGCAGAGAATGGAAACCTAAAGTCACTACAATCTCAGAATCTAGAGATCTCTCATCAATGACCATTGCTACACTGTTTGGAAAATTGCAAGAGCATGAGTTGGAGTTGAACAAACTGAATGAGAGTGAAGAAACTGATAAAAGAAAGAAGGGATTGGCTCTGAAATCACAAGTCAAAGAAGTAGAAGACATTGATGATGATGATTCAGCACAAGAGGCAGAATCTGAAGAAGAAATGGGAATGCTAGTGTGAAGATTCAAGAAGTTACTAAAGAAGAAGGGTAACTTCAAAAGAAAGCCTTCTACCTTTCCTAAAAGAAATTTCAGCAAAGGTGACAACTCTTCCAACAACATCACATGCTATGAATGTGGAAAGATTGGCCACATAAAGCTTGACTGTCCAAAGCTGAAAAAGAAGGACAAAACTGAAAAATTTGACTGAAAGGACAAGAAGTGGAAAAAGCCAAGAAAAGCCTACATTGCTTGGGATGATAATGATCTAGAATCCATCAAGAATCTGAATCCGAGGAGGCAAACCTGTGTTTGATGGCCAGCAATCATAGTGATTCAAAAAGTGAAGTTAGTTCTAATTATCAACCTTCTTATGATGAATTGCAAAATGCTTTTGAAGAACTTCATAAAGAATCCATTAGACTTGTTAGATTGCTATTTAAGTCTAATAAAACCATCACATGCCTAGAAGAGAAAAATTATGTTTTAAACAAAGAGCTAGATGAATTAAAAACAGAAAATTGTGTTGTAAAAGAAAGGTTGGCTACTGTTTTGGAACCACCTATATGCTCTAATTGTTCTAAGTGTTGTACATTGACTAAAGAAGTTGAAAAAATTGAAAAATGACTTAGTCAAGTTCACAAATGGTAGAGATAACTTGAATGCTTTATTAGGAAAGAAAAAATGTGTTTATGATAAGGCTGGAATAGGCTATGAACCTAAGATACATGAGAAATCTTTCAAGAAATTTTTTGCTTCACCTAAGACATCAAACACACCATTTTTTAAATGCAATTTTTGTGCTAGAAAAGGTCACACAGCTTTCTACATGTCAATACAGAAAATCAGGATACAATAAATCTAAGTATATATGGGTTCCTAAATGAACTATTGCTGCAACTAACTCAAAAGGACCCAAACAGATTTGGGTACCTAAAACACAAACATGATTCTGTTTTGTAGGTGTGTTGGAAAGCCAAGAATGTGAAATGGTATCTTGACAGTGGCTGTTCCAAGCACATGACTGGAGACAAACCAAGTTCATTTCCTTTACCCCTAAGTCAAGTGGTAGTGTTACCTATGGAGACAACAATAAAGGGAGAATACTTGGCATTGACAACATTGGAAGTGACTCAACAAGATGTACAATATGTTGAGGGACTGAAACACAACCTATTAAGTATCACCAACTATGTGACAAAGGCTTCAAGGTAAAATTCAATTCCAATAGTTGCGTAATAGAAAATTGGCATGATGAAAATTTGAAATTAATTGGACATAGGACAGATAACATCTATATGCTTGATTTAGATAATATCTCTTCAAATACTGCATGCTGTCTTATTTCAAAAGAAAAAGAGAATTGGCTTTGGCATAGAAGAATTGCACACATTCACATGAACCACTTGAATAAACTGATTCGTAAAGATCTTGTAGTTAGTTTGCCTAAACTGAAATTTGTGAAAGATGGACTATGTGATGCATGTCAAAAAGGAAAGCAAGTTAAGGTTTCTTTTAAACCAAAGAACATTGTTTCAACAACTAGACCCTTGCAACTTTTACACATGGATTTATTTGGTCCATCTAGAACCAAAAGCTTTGGTAGTAACTCGTATGCATTGGTAATAGTAGATGATTACTCTAGATATACATGGACATATTTTCTATCTCATAAGAGTGATTCATTTGCTACATTTAAGAAAATGGCAAAAATTGTGCAAAATGAAAAGGACATGAAAATTGTTTCTATAAGAAGTGATCATGGGGAGAATTTCAAAATGAAGTGTTTGAAAACTTTTGTGATGAGCATGGCATTCAACGTAATTTTTCTGCTCCTAGAACTCCACAATAAAATGGAGTAGTGGAAAGGAAGAATAGATCATTAGAGGAGATAGCTAGAACTATGTTGAACGACTCTAGCTTGCCAAAAATTTTTTGGGCAGATGCTATCAATACAGCCTGCTATGTGCTAAATAGAGTTTTTATAAGACCAATCTTAAAGAAAACCCCTTATGAGCTTTACAAAGGAAGAAAACCAATATAGCACATTTTCATGTTTTTGGTTGCAAATGCTTTGTTCTTGACAATGGAAAGAATAATCTTGGAAAATTTGATGCAAAGGCTGATGAAGGAATTTTCCTAGGTTACTCTCTATCTAGTAAAGTATTTAGAATATATAATAAGAGAACACAAACTATTGAGGAATTTGTCCATGTGACATTTGATGAGTCTAACCCCAAAAGGTTGGGAAAGGATTCTGTTATTGATGATCTTACAGGTTCAATTGAGAAAAATCTTCTAGAAGAGAAACATGACAATGACCAAGATGAAAGCTTAAAGAATGAATTGCTACAGCAGGAGCAAACAGAACCACAAACCTGACCTACCAATGGAATGGAGGATTGTCATAAATCATCCAATTGATAACATCATTGATGAAATTACAAATGGGGTAACTACTAGACAATCTCTTAGAAATGCTTGTAATCATATGGCATTTTTGTCTCAAGTAGAACCTAAGAACATAGATGATGCTATAATTGATGAACATTTGATCATGGCTATGCAAGATGAGTTAAACCAGTTTGAAAGAAACCAAGTTTGGAAACCAGTGCCTAAACCCAAGAACTATCAAGTAATAGGTACAAAATGGGTTTTTAGGAATAAACTAGATGAAAATGGTATAATTGTAAGAAACAAGGCTAGATTGGTAGCCAAAGGGTATAACCAAGAAGAAGGCATAGATTATGATGAAACATATGCACCAGTAGCAAGATTAGAAGCTATAAGAATGCTACTTGCTTATGCTTGCATAATGGGATTTAAATTGTATCAAATGGATGTTAAGAGTGCTTTCTTAAATGGATTTATACAAGAGGAAGTGTATTTTGGTCAACCACCTGGTTTTGAGAATAATGAATTGCCTAACCATGTTTATAAATTGTCTAAAGCACTATATGGCTTAAAGCAAGATCCTAGAGCTTGGTATGAAAGGTTAAGTATTTTTATCATTGAAAAGGATTTAAAAGAGGTAAAGTTGACACAACTTTGTTCACAAAGAAAAAGGCACACAACATTTTACTTGTACAAATATATGTGGATGATATAATTTTTGGTGCCACTAATGAGTATTTGTGCAATGAGTTTGCAAGTCTTATGCAGAGTGGGTTTGAAATGTCAATGATGAGTGAGCTAAACTTTTTCCTTGGACTGCAAATAAAGCAAACTGAAAATGGAATCTTTGTTAGCCAAACCAAGTACTGCAGTGAGTTGATCAAGAAGTTTGGCTTGGAAAATGCTACGGAGATAGCTACTCCAATGAGTACCTCCTGTTATCTGGACAAGGATGAGCAAGGTAAACCTGTTGATGTTTCTAAATTCAGAGGTATGATAGGCTCACTACTTTATCTTACTGCTAGTAGGCCATATATCATGTTTAGTGTATGCATATGTGCTAGGTATCAAGCAAATCCAAAAGAATCACACTTAACAAAGCTTAAAAGGATAATTAAGTATCTGTTAGGAACAAAAACATGGGATTATGGTATCCCAAGGGAGCTACATGTACTTTAATTAGCTATACAGACTCTGATTTTGTTGGTTGTAAACTAGATAGAAAGAGTACTAGTGAAACTTTCCATTTACTAAGAAACTCATTAGTATCATGGTTCAGAAAGAAACAATCTAGTGTGGCTTTATCCACCTGCAGAGGCTGAATATGTAGCAGGTGATGGTAGCTGTTGTGCACAGGTTTTATGGATGAAACAACAATTAGCTGATTATGGTGTGCAACTAAACCAAGTTCCTATTAGATGTGACAATACAAGTGCAATTAACCTAACTAAGAATCCCATAATGCACTCTAGAACTAAACACATAGAAATGAGACATCATTTCATTAGAGATCATATTCAAAAGTAGAGAAATTGAGATTGAATATGTTGATACAACTAAACAACTTGCTAATATTTTTACCAAGCCCTTGAACAAGGAAAGCTTCTTTTTCATTAGAAGAGAATTGGGTATAATTGATCAATCCTATATCTAACCTCTAAAGAAACAAAAGAAAATAAAAAAGGAACAATTTTAGATGGACGCTTTTTTTTTGTTTATTTACCCCTACACCTATCCCTCTATCATGAACAATTTTATACGCTATGTTTGAATGTTTAAATGCTTGCCTTCTCTATTGCTTTGAATGTTTCTTTTCTTTACCTTTTTATAATGTCAAAAGGGGAGGAAAAAGTATGATATAGAGAAAGGGATAATAACAAATTATACGTGCATATGTTGATGGGGATACCATGATATAAATCATCAAAGACACTTAGCTTCTACTACACTTATACTCTGATCTTATAATTTGTTAAAAGATTTGTCATAATCAAAAAGGGGGAGTTTGTTAGACTCAATGACTTAGAGATTTTGATATATGACAAATACAATTTAATGTGTGTGCAAGTATTTTAGCGTCAAATTGCAAAGACGGGTATCAAGCAGTGATCAACAAGTTCAATAAGCAAATTCAAGGAAAATATTCAAGAAAGAACTTGAAGAAATCAAAAGAGGTACATGAAGGAATCAAAAAGCAAAGACAAAGATCAAAGGATCATCAAGACCAAGCTTAACGGAGAATTTTAGATTTAAGTCTTAGATGATTTGTAAGAGAAAGAAATCTCTTAGTCACAAAATAACTCAATTAAAAGATGCATGAAGAAAATCAATTTTCATAATCTGCATTAAAGGGAATAAGTTTTCGTTAATAAAAATTATTTTTGGAAATAAGATTTCATAAGAAGCGCTCGTCCAACACAAGTAATAGAAGCGCTCGTTCAACACAAGTGACAGAAGCGCTCGTCCACTAAAGTGATACAAGCGCTCGTCCACTGCGCTCATACACTAAAGTGATACAAGCGCTCGTCCAACTCAAGTGACAGTCACTCATCCACTAAAGTGATACGAGCGCTCGTCCACTAAAGTGACTGAAGTGCTCAACCACTAAAGTGACAGAAGTGCTCGTCCACTAAAGTTATACAAGCTTTCATCCACTAAAGTGACATAAGTGCTCGTCCACTAAAGTGACAGAAGCGCTCATCCACACAAGTCTTTGGACTTTCTAAGTCCTTAAAGGAGTATCTATCTAATGACGTGGTATATGAAGCTCGTCTACTATCAACTACGAGCCCTGAGGATTGAAGACGACGCCAATGTAGAATCTTATTTCAAGAACCAGAATCAAGAAAACAGATTCTGTTATCAGACCCAAATCTGTTTTAATTGATCCCAACAACTATAACTTGTTTTCTATATATAGAAGAATCAAAGTAACACTTGAACAGAGATCGATAGATATCAAAAACAATATCAAACATATCAGAAATTTGAGAGATCAATTGTGAAAATCATTCATCGGCTTTCTTGAGCTTATTGTGAAAAAGAGTGTTTCATTCTCATAAGTGCTTCAATTTGTTTATCTGACTATTGAGAATTAGGAATCAATTTTTCATTCTACTTGATTGTAAAGAGAGAGGGAGTCTCTCTGAGTGATTAGGGTGAGGTATCCCTAAGGAAGAACATTGAGGCTCTTCACAAGAGTGTGGTATCTCGAGGTGAAGGAGTGCTCTCATGGTGTAAAGGTTTTTCAAACTACCTGGCTAAAGCTTGTTGTGTTAGTGTGTGAAAACCCACAGGTGGAGTGGGGACTAGATGTAGGTCACAGTGGTGGTGACTGAACCAGGATAAATATGGTTGTGTGGTATCTCTAAACTCAAACTCTTTTACTTTGTTTATGTTCAAGAACATGTGATTTTTATGTTTAAAGTTCAATATAATTTATGTTCTTGATCTGTATAAACTGTATTGAAACCTGAGTCTGATTGTAATCAAGTCTGTGTTATCTGTATTCAAAACTGAGTTGATCAAAACCATTCTTGATTGCTGAAACTGAACTAAAACTGAAACTGAAACCTGCAAGTTTGTTCTTGATTGTTAATGCTTGTATCTGAAACTTGCATAACTTGTTCTTATTCTTTAAAGGCTTAATCAGTTTCTGTATTTTGTTATTACTGAGTTTTGAACCTGAATCTATTATGTGATCTATTAATTCTGAATCAATCTTTCGTATCGTCATCATCTTCTAATTCAAGATTTTATATAAACCCTTCATTGATTTTGTAAAATATCCTGAGGCCACAAATCTGAAAAACTAAAGTTTTGTAAAAAGTTTTTAAGAGGGAAATATTTTAAGAAAACTCAATTCACCTCTCCCCCTCTTGAGTCGTTGAAGCCAAAACAACAGATATATTTGATGGAAGACCGGGGATGTTGTTGGAGGACATGGACAGATGTAACTGCAAATTGGAAATTCGTTTGGTTGACTGTTTCCCAGTGGATGTGACTCTGAGCTACTCTTTGATTGGATTTCAGTTTTCTTTTGTTTGAGGGGAGTTTGGATGTTTTATTTTTTGGGTTAACATGCATAGTAGGTACTATAGCGTTGCACAAATACACGACGGTGCACACCACTGAACCACGGCCAGGGTGCTCATGCAAAGCATGAACTATAGATGCAACAATAATGAAATAATGTCTGGGACGGTCCTGCCAATAGCCTAGACCACGGTAATTCAACCTCCGAGCGGCACGTGCGGGTCGTGAGCGGGGACGTCCCTCCCTGAGCGGCGGTGGCGCGGGACTATGCAGGGGCGGCGGCGTCTGGTCTAACAAGAAAGAAGAATGAGCATTGGAGTTTGAGGGAGATGAAGAAGATGGGTCTGATGTAGAAGAGAGGTAGTGCATCGAGAAAAAAGAAAGAAAAATGGAAAAAGGAAGAGAGAGAAGAAAGAGTGTTAAGAGAAAATGAGTGGAGGAAATAAGAGTAATGATGGTTGAACACCTGGGTTTGACATTCAGTGGACACCTTGGTTAATCATGTGTAAATTTTTGGTTAATTCAGTTCATTATATGGTTAATGGGTTATATGATGCTTATTTTTCATAATCATGTAAATATTTGGTTAATCACATGCAAATATCTAGTTAATTAAGTTTTTTATATGATTAATAGGTCATCATGAATTAACTAAATATTTACACGTGATTAACCATATAATGAACTGAATTAACTAAATATTTGTACCGATTAACCAATGTGTCAACTTTGGGTGTGCAACTATCATTACTCGAAAATAAAAAGGCAACGTGGATAAGTTTACAGCAAAGGAAAGAAAAGGCTTAAAACTGATCTTTTTATTTTTCTGATGTTAAAAAATTTCTTTTAGGGACTATATGAAAATAATTTTTCTTTACCCAAGATAATTTTAGATTGTATTTTTCTAAACAAAGAATAATAGCTTATTGTTACTATCTAGCAAGCGTGCACACCCTGTAACAACACAGTGTTAACACGTTCAGTAAAATCTTTTAAATGAGCAAATAAAATTACTCAAACCAAACAACATTAAAATAAACATAAAAATAAACTTTAGAAAATTAACTACTCTCAATAAAACAATTAAACATATAAGCAATTAAAATCAAATAAGTCAAAACACACAAAAATAAATATTTAACCGATTAATAAAACTAGTTTTTAAATAAACACATATACTAATTATCGGGACGTTACATTGCGAGACTGCACACTAGTCGGAATGGGGGAACTGGTTTTAGTGGGGCTGGAAATACTTTTCTTTAGCTTAATTAATAAACATTTGATGCTAACTGGGTTTTAATAGGTCCTGTTATTCTTCATGGGGAATGGTCTATAAGTTGTGTTGGAATCTTTGCAAGATTAGCTGAAGATGTCAGGTTATTAGGCTCTCCTCATGGTTACTTTGTTTTTGAATTTGCTTTTTCTGTGTATAGGACTGGTCTGGAAGTTGGGGGAAGGACATTTTTGCTGCATTGATGTTCTTAGATCTTTTCAATTGAAGATTTGAAGTGTCGGCTGCTGCCTTCTTTTTGGGTTGTGCTCTTTCGATTGCTGTTAATTTTGGCTTGTTTTAGGTGGTTGGTGGTGCTACAGAGTTCCTCTTCTGTTCTTTCCTACTTTGCTAACAATATATAAGTAGGGGTGGCTGGAATGTGTTATTTATGTTGGTGGTTTGGGTCAGACTTTTGTAGTAGAAATACTGGTATTAGTTTGATACTCCAGTATTTTATTTATATTTGATCTACCTTCTTGTCCTTATTTTGTTTTTTTTTCTTGTATTTGGGTTAGGGTACCTCTTGTATTTTTTATTCAATATACATTTTGCTTATAAAAAAGAGAGCAGAGAATAAATGGTTCTTGCATGGACACAAACAAAATTTTAAGCTAATTATAGTAAAGATTATTGAGAAATGTTGTCAACACATTTTTTTCAACACTTTTTCCAACACACTTTTTGTTATTAATTGAATTTTATGTGGGACCATGAATTTTATGTGGGACACATCCTATTTAATAACGGGTCTCCATTGAAATTCACCCAATAATAAAAAATATGTTGGAGAGTGTTAATAAGAGTGTTTTGCTATTACTTTTCAAGACTATTTTATTAACTAATAAATATCCGTTTGTTTTAGATTTTGATAGAATTGATTTTGGTAGAATTGATTATGAAAAAATCAAGGTCAAAAAAATTGATTTGTGTTTGGTAATAATATTTTTAAAGAGGGTTTAAGAAGAATTGATTTTGTTCGGATGATAAAGTAAAATCACTTTGAGGTGTAAATATGTAGAATTTTGTAAATCCTACATCTAGAATCAATTATTCTCAACGAAAAGTTAGAAATTCTTGCATCCACTAAAATCAATTTTACCCACCCAAGAATCAATTATTTTGAACTGAATTTTGCACTTAAACACTAAAGTTACTATAACAACTGGGGTTTGGGTGTCAAACTGCCGTTTGCGTTACAAACCAAACGGGGACCAAGTATTTGATATTTGATTGGAACTACTAGTGACCGTGCTCTACAAAAATTGTTAGATTAAACACCCATTTGGTCTCTGAAATTGTGAAGTAGTATTAATCCGGTCCCCAAATTATCAAAATTCCAAATTAGTCCTTCAAATTGTAAAATGTAATCAACTTGGTCCCTCCGTTGAAAATTGTATGGACTAAGTTGATTTAAAGTTAGCAGTATCAGAGACTTAATTGATATTAAGTGAGTAAAATGAAGACCAATTTAATACCAACTTATCATTTATGTCGTTTTTGGAATTTTGATAATTTCAAAGATTAGGTTGATACCACTTCATTAGTTTCAGGGACCAAATTGAGTGTTTACTCAAATTTGTTAAGATTCTGCTTGAGAACACCATAGTCATATTCTCTAAATATAGTATGATAGTAAAAAACAGTTAAATAGGATTTAATTAATATGTACGGTTAGTGTAAAGAGTTTTTACACATTCAATTAATCAGAAATTGCCACATAAATTAAAATGTTTGACTTTATACTAATTATCTTAAAAGTCACTCATATCATAATTTCTGATTGGTTGACCGCTTAAAAAATTTTACACCGACAATGTATAGAAATTAAACTCTACAATTACAAGTTAATTAAATGACATGAATGTGATATCCCCTTAACATTAACTTTTTACTTAGGAATCTTGAGTGGAAAGTGAGAAAATAAAAGTATATTAATTCTTAATTAATTAAAGTAGACCGAGATCTCAACCTAACTATTTTAAACAATTAAGGGTGGATGCACAATTATTTTTTCATTTTACATTCATCTCACTTTAGATTAGCTTTGTTCTGTTATTCAAATAAACGTTTTTAACAAGAAAATAAACTTTTTATTATATTTTAATGTTATTATTAAATATTTATTTTGTTACAATTTAACACTAAAAATATGTTGGAAAAAAACATCAAGTTTTAATTTATCTTTTTTTAGTCTTCCATTTTGAAGAATAAAAACAAATGAAATAGATCTCATTAATTTAAAATAATAATAATTCAAACGGATGGAAAATGAATATATATATATATATAGAGGGGGAGGGGGAGGGGGGATGTATCCGATGAGGGGGTCTTTTTCTTATATGAGAGTGAGAGGGGTAAATCTGGATCATACAACCATACATGGATGTGTTGAAATAAAAGGCACCTCAAGAGGGGGGTGAATTGAGGTTTTGCAAAACTCTTAGAAAATCTTAATTTCTTACAAAAACTTTTTGCCTCTTTTTTAATGATGCATCAAATATATCAAGGAAAAAAGAGAATAATAAGAAACAAAAACAATATGGAATCTTGAAAGAATATGACCACAATTCAAGAATTTAACATAACATGAACAATATGCAATATATCATCAATATCATAAAGCATATAACCAATTTCAATGTTACTAGCAAAAATTCAAGAGATAAAGGGAAGAGAAATCACACCAACAATTTATACTGGTTCGAACACAACCTGAGTGTTCTACATCCAGTTCTCAAGCATACACTTGAGTATCACAACTATACTTCAAAAATTACACAATTTTTATTTGTATACAAACATAAAGGATTCGCCACCTTTATCCTAACTTGAGATTCCCTACTCAAGAAACTAGTCACCTAAGGATACCCCACCTTCGATACAAATTGGGATACCCCACCCAATTCTAAAAACAGCAAACACAACTCAATTAATGCTATCAAAATTATTACATTTTAAAGATGCATCAATTCTAAAAAGCATGAAAGATAAAAAATTAGAAAGTAGAAGAAGATGGCTCAAGTAATCAATTTGACAACATAACAGCACGGAAAACATCAAAAATTTTGTGCTTAATTATTTTTGAAAAGTCCCTTTATGTAGAGAGTAAAATGGAAAATTATGTTTTTCTGTTACACTAAAAGTAATCGATTACTTTCAAAAGTAATCGATTACTTTTCTGTAACAACCCAAAAGTAGTAGATTACTTTCAGAAGTAATCGATTACTTTTTGCCAGAAAAGCAAGATTGCAAAGAAAGCACGTGGTAATCGATTAATTCCAAAAGTAATCGATTACTTTACTAAAAAAATCATGTTTTTGTTTCAAAACTCTTTGTAAAACATATTCCATTTAATTTTAAATATTCTCTATATTTTTTTAAATCATTTTGATGTTTTAAAACCTTTCAAAAATATTTTACTTAAGTCAACTACTAACACAACTAATTTTTAAATCATGCATCAAAATCCTAAAACTATTACAAGTCTTCATAAGTTGGAAATGTACCTTTGGTGCTCGTCATCAAAACTCCTTGTTGAGTAGCTTTGGAAGCGCGTTTGGAAGATCAATATCTACAATCTCCCCCTTTGATGATGACAAAACAATTATTTAATAGAGCATTTCCTTCATAATTTTGTAGTGCAAGACAAGTATGGATTTTGATGTAAAATTTGTGAATGATCAAGATTGTTTTGATTTGAGGAAATTTATCCCCCTCAATATATTTCTCCCTCTCAATATGTGAATTTCCTGCATAAACAAAACAACCAACCTTTCTCCCCCTTTGGCATTATCAAAAAGCCATAAAATAATAAAGTTTATACAAAGGAAAGGTGTCATCCACATAATATAACAGACATACACATATAGGACCAAATAGTAAAGCATGATAATAAGCATAGGTCCATAAAACATGCATAAGTCCAAATTAAAGTCCAAAGACAGTCCAAAACAGTTCACAACAGTCCAAAAGAGTCCTAAATAAAATAGCTACATAACCAGTAAACTATAATAACCAACTAAGTCAGAAATCTACAGTGCCATCATCATCAGAGTCAACAAGAGCAGAGTCAACACGTGCATCAAGTCCATCAACCCAAGTGTTAAGAAAATTCATCTCACGAGATACACTATCAAAGCGAAGCTCTAAACTCTGAAATCCCTGGGTCATGTCAACCCTCATATTATCAACCTTTTGATTTAAGGAACTAAAATGCTGGTCGACACGCAAATTTAGAGAATTAACGTGTTGAATAAGAAATCACTAAAAGGATCAGAAAATGAAGTAGCAGCAGCAGATCCATCAGAAGCATCCTGATGAGCAGAGGTAGAACGGTAAACAACATCCGCAGCATCAAGTTCAGCATCAAGATCATCAGGTTCATCATTAGTTCTCATAATAGGACATCCCGCATAACACAAATCCCATTTATCCTCTTAATTTTCATAGAAGCAAGATGAGAAAGACCAAACTCACTAATAACTAGGTGACGCGTAGATAGAGTGTCAACTCCAAAAAAAACCAGAAATGCACTGATGAGGACAACATAAGGGATATCACCTTTTGGTTTACACTTGCATTTCAGCAGATGCTCACTAAACAACCAGGGCCAATTCAACTTAATTTTGTTTCTAAGACAGAACATAAAAAGGATATCCTCCTCCAATAAAATAGCATAGTTACCCTTTCTAGGGTAAATAATTTTCGCAATAGCAAAGTGGAGGAGGCGCCCCTCATAAGTCAATAAACCAACGGGGGGGTTTACGAGGAACATGAGTCATAGGCTCTTTCAGGTATGGTGCTAAGGCTGCATGCCTATCATAGAAGACTAAAGAGTCAGGGTTCTTAGGTTTTACTTGAACACCTTGATATTGAAGACCAGAAACGTGCAGCCATGCCTCTGGGGTGATTTCAATCCGCTGATGAACAACTGTGGAAATCAGAGAACCATTTTCTACTCTCTCTAAGGCAAACAGGAATGCCTTAACCAAATCGGCAGAGTAGCTATTCTTCAGAGAAACAAAAGTAGTAAGTTCTTGTTCCTCAACCAGTTTTTGAAACTGAAAACCCTCATCAGAGAAATAGTCACAGTTCATCCAGTGAGGAGGAATACAGTGACGAGGTCCATATGAGTGATAGAAATTCAGAAAAACCGCATCTGATTCAAACCAGTGGGAGATATCAATCTTCTCACTAATGGTGTCTGCATCTTCTTCTAAGATGTGTGAAGAAATGGGCTCTTCTACTCGTATAGGATCTTGAGGTGTCTAACTAGGGCCGGTTTGGGCTTGCTTCCCAAGATTTGCAGATGTTCCAGTCTCCGCTGCGTCTTATTCTTGCATTGACAAGGAATGGAGGTCGTGGAAGGTGTGGCTACGAGTCGGGCCTCCTCGGGTTCTTGGGTGTTTGGAAGCCATGGGAGCAGAAGCAAGGAGATGTGGCTTCGGTTTCAGAAGAGGACACTCGATTTGCAGAGGAAGACTCGAACCAGATGAAGCGAACCAGAGTGCTTGCGAGCCGTGATGGATCCGTGAAAAAGGAACCGTGAAGAAGATGAAGGTTGTGATATGGAGAAGAAGATGGTTCGCGATTTGAGTAGAGCAACCGCAAGGAAGGAGGATATTTTGAAGCTCAAACCGTGTTCTATTGAAGCTCAAACCATTATGGAAGTGAAAAGGAGCTTCGGTTTCACTTGGCCAGGTGGAGAGAAGAGAAACGGACCAGAGGAAGGAGAAGAGACTCGCGTAATGAGGTAGAAGACAGGTCTTAAAATTTTCAGATCTGAAAAGTAATCGATTACTTCCTTAAAGAACACGTGTTGACCAGAAAGTAATCGATTACTTCTTTAAATAAAAGTATAATTATTTTTTTTTTTTTTAAATCTGAAATTTTTGAATTTTTTTGAAAAGTAATCGATTACTTTAAAAGTAGTCGATTACTTTTGTTCCAAAAAATTTTTTTTGAAATTTTTGAAATTTTGAAAGCCGCATGAATATCCAGAACATCAAATATATACATATATACACACAATAAAGGGATATAGAATTATTTGAGACTAGGATCATCAATTATTCCAAGTTCTCTACGGATATAAAAGAAATTTTTCCTAGCTAAAGGTTTAGTAAAAATATCCGCTAGTTGTCTATTAGTCTCTACAAATTCCATTACACAATCCCCTTTTGTATGTGATCTCTAATGAAGTGGTGCCGAATTTCTATGTGTTTGGTTCTAGAATGTTGGATATGATTTTTAGAAATATTTGTTGCACTTGTATTATCACATCTAATGGGTATGTTTGTTAGTTTAATACCATAGTCTAAAAGTTGTTGTTGCATCCAAAGAATTTGAGCGCAACAACCGACGGCTATATACTCGGCCTCGGCGGTTGATAAGGCTACACTAACTAGTTTTTTGCTAAACCAAGAAACAAGTGAGTGACAAAAAATGTGACAAGTGCCACTTGTGCTTTTCCTATCTAATTTACATCCGTCAAAATCGGCATCGAAATATCCAATTAAGGTACAACTAGAACCTTTAGGATACCATAACCCCACATTAATCGATTCAGCTAAATATTTTAAAATTCTTTTAACTGCTATTAAATGTGATTCCTTGGGGGTTACTTGGTAACAAGCACACATGCATACACTAAACATAATATCGGGTCTACTTGCGGTCAAATATAAAAGAGATCTGATCATACCTCGATATTTGGTTATTTCTACGGCCTTACCACCTTCATCTTTATCTAGATAGCATGATGTTCCCATTGGTGTTGTGGCATGATTTGCATTTTCCATTTCAAAGCGTTTAAGCAACTCTTTGCAATATTTTACTTGATTGATGAATATCCCACTAGGAGTTTGCTTTA
The DNA here is from genome assembly GCA_030762895.1 of Sophora flavescens. Taxonomy (NCBI): domain Eukaryota; kingdom Viridiplantae; phylum Streptophyta; class Magnoliopsida; order Fabales; family Fabaceae; genus Sophora; species Sophora flavescens. The sequence goes on from CM061067.1 coordinate 71,623,537, forward strand.
TTTGTAATCCGAGGAAGAAGGTTAATTCCCCATCATTGACATTTCGAATTCGCTTTGCATTAACTTGGAAAATTCCCTACACAAGCTATCTTTAGTGGCACAAAAAATAATATCATCAACATATATTTGTACAATCAAGATATCTTTGTTTTTCTTTTTAATGAAGAGTGTTGTGTCAACTTTCCCTCTATTAAAACCATTTTTGAGTAAAAATTTACTAAGTCTCTCATACCAAGCTCTTAGAGCTTGTTTTAAACCATAGAGAGCCTTTTTAAGTTTATAAACATGATTTGGGTTCTCAAAATTTTCAAAACTCGGGGGTTGAGCAACATACACCTCTTCATTGATCAAGCTGTTTAAAAAAACGCTTTTAACATCCATTTGAAATAATTGAAAGTCCATGAAACATGAAAATGAAAGTAAAAGACGAATAGCTTCCAACCTAGCAACTGGGGCATAGGTTTCATCATAGTCAATTCCTTCTTCTTGATTGTAGCCTTTAGCCACTAAACTAGATTTGTTTCTAACTATTATGCCATTTTCATCAAGTTTATTGCGAAAGACCCATTTAGTTCCTATTATTTGTTTATCATTGGTCCATGGGACTAATTCTCAAACTTGCTTTCTAGTGAATTGGTTTAATTCTTCATTCATAGCTATTAGCCAATGCTCATCTAGAATGGCTTCATCTATGGATTTTGGCTCACATTGAAAAACAAAAGACATACAATGACATAATTCCCTTAAAGACGACCTTGTAGAAACTCCCTTTGATATTGTTGGAACCAAAGTGGTTTAGGATTTAATAATCTTTAAGTTTTGATGCTAACAAAAGGATTAAATTCGCTTGGCAAAGTGTTAGTTGAGATCTAACATGTGCTTTCAGTTATGCAGGCATATTTACATATAAGAAACGTGGGATAAAATCAAATTGAAAAATACGCGTCCACCCCTGTAGACGGGTTGCTCAAGCACTTTGGTAAGGTTACTTAGTTATTTAATTAAGTAGACTGGCTTTCTTGAGTAGACGAGGCAATAAATGTTTGCTAGATGAATAACTAAATAACTTGTTAGGTACATCAAGTCCAAAGACTTGATAATAAGCACGTCCATCTTGCCACGTAAGCAGACGGAAGTAATTAGTTGAAGAAAATGAGCTAAAACACAAAGTAATCTAGTAGACGAGCTCTAACCGCCACATCACTAGACGGAGATCTTTATAACTCATTAAGGAATAGCAAGTCTGAAGACTTGATAGATAAACGGATATGCCACGTCATCAGACAAGCTAAGTAAAATATAGAACAGACTTATACTCTCATATGAATGAGTAGACGGAGTTTCTTTTTAGACGAGCTCCATCTTGGAATGAATTAAATGCAATTCGAATCTCTTATATTTATTTCAAATGATTGATATTTATTTCAATAGAATATTTGTTCTTCACATTTGTTTTATCTTCTTTAATATTTCACCTTGTTGTAAAAGAAATATAGTACAATCAAGAAATACAAAAATCAGAATCGTACAATAAGATACTGTAAAAAACGATCTATACGATGACAACTTTATGACTGAAAAAGTTGAATTATACACAAAGAAGAAACAACAAGTACTCAAGCTGCTATACTCATAGGAGTGAACCTCCAAATTCATACTGCCTCGATAACCAAGAGTACTATTCAGCATTACTACAATCAAGCTATCAGTCACAACGGATATCACGCATTAAATGCTATCTCTAAACGGGATTATTCAATGTAACCGTTGAATAAATACAAGTGAAGAAGAATGACACTATAAATTGAAGACCTCGGATACTGAAGAACCACTTGGGGTCTGCACAATCTTGCTAGCTGAAATTTTGTCATTTGATAATTATTCATTTCATTATTCTTTTAAGATCAAGAGTCTGTATTCATTAGTTTGAATATTGTTGTAATATTCAACTGATCTTAAACTGTCATATTCTCACCCATAGTGAGTTAATAAGATCAACCATTAAATCTCTTTGTTAGAGTTAGAGCCTGAAGAGGCTTGGTAAGAAAGGAATACTTGTAGCCTGGAGAGGTGTTGAACACTTGTTTGTAATCTATTTGGAGAAATAGTGGAAAAATCCTTCAAGTCGAAGGTACTAGATGTAGCTCTTGGTTGGAAGAGAGTGAACCAGGATAAAATCTCTTGCGTGAATCTTCTATCCCTAAACTCTTCAGTTTTATTTGTTTATACTAACTGTGGGGTTTTGATATTGTTTTTGTTAAAGTATTTTAAAAAGGATCTTTGTCTTTGTGTGTGCTTCTATTTCATATCTCTTTGAGTGCAAAAATTGTTTTAAAGGTTGTTTTTCGAAAATTATTAACAAACACAATTCACCCCCCCCCCCCCTTGTGTTTGCCTGTGTCAACTTCAGTTGGTATCAGAGCTCAGCCTTGAAAAGGTTGAGCATCTAACAAGTGCTGAGGGAGTACAATCCAACAACCATGGATGCAGAAGGACAAGCTATCAACAGACTTCCTCTCTTTGATGGTTCTGATTATGACTATTGGAAGAAGATGATGATGGCCTTTTTGGATGCACAAAGCCTAGACATCTAGGAGCTCATAGAAACTGGTTACACTGAACCCAGAAATGAAAATGGAGTTGTTGTTGCTAGAGCAAACTGGACATCAGATCAAAAGGTAGAGCATCAAATGAATCTTAAAGCTAAGCATTATTTGATGTGTGCCATCACCAAATCTGAACATGACAAAGTTCGCAGCTGCAATACTGCTAAAAAAATCTGGGATACTCTTGCCCTAGCTCATGAGGGTTCCTCACAAGTTAAGGAATCCAAGATCAGCATGCTGGTTCATCAGTATGAGCTGTTCAAGATCGGTGAACATGAAACAATAAACCAAATGTTTGGAAGATTCTAAACCATCACCAACAGTCTCAGATCTCTTGGAAAAATCTATGAAAATATAGATCATGTCAAAAAAATTCTGAGAAGTCTATCCAAGCAGTGGAGACCCAAAATAACTGCTATTCAGGAAGCAAAAAACCTGAATACACTCTCTCTATAAGAGCTTCTTGGGTCTCTCAAGGTTCATGAACTTGAACTCAATGAAGAAGAAAAATCCAGAAAAGGAAAATCTATTTCCCTAAAGGCAAAGAAAGCAAGTTCATCAAAAGTTCTCAAATATGCTAAGTCATCTGATGAGTCTAAATCTTCTAATGATAATGAAGAATCAGGTGAGGATAAATTATCCTTTATCTCCAGAAAGATTCAACATATGAGGAGAAATAAAGGTAGTTTCAGAAGGAAGCAACTCATTAAAAAGTTTTCCAAGGAGAAGTCAGACTCCAAGGAAAAAGGTCCACCCTTGTGCTTTGAATGCAAGAAATCTGGTCATTTCAAAGCAGACTGCCATGAGCTAAAGGACAAAAAGAAATTCTTCAAAAAGAAGAAAGGGTTAATGGCCACATGGGAGGATCTTGATCTATCTTCTTCAGATGAAGAAAATGAAGCTGAGGAAGAGGCAAATATCTGTCTCATGACAGACACTGCATCAGAAAGTGGATACACTGATACTGAGGTAATGGACTCTAAATCGTCCACTCTTCAAAATGCTTTTGATGAATTGTTGCATGAGTCATCTATACTATCACGAGAATAAAAGAGTCTCAAAAATAAATTCTCTAAACTATCTAGAGAATATGATAGGGTCTGCACTAAAAAACAAAACCTTAAAAATGAAAACGACACACTAAAATCAATGAATGTCAGTCTAGCTGACAAAATGGTGTGTGAACCTGATGTTTCTTGTAAAGTTGCAAAACTGAAACAAGATGTAACATATCTAACTGACTCTCTGTCAAAGCGTAAGCTTAGCCTCATTTTAAGGTACTCTAGGTCACCTTATGATAAATCTGGTCTTGGTTATGACAGAGAAGCAAGACGCATCTCACAAAAAGTCAAAACCACTTAAACAGCATAACGCTTCAAAAGTTCCAAATAAACATACCAAAGCTAAGTCTAGCTCGTCTAACACCTTTTGTAAAGTATGTGGAAAAAATGGGCATATTACATCTAGATGCATACACAATAAATATGTTAAGCATACTCGTCCAGTGACAACTAACAAGAAAGGACCCAAGTCAGTTTGGGTACCTAAAGATAAGATAATACCTGTTGCAGATTTGCTTAACAACTGGAAGAAAACAGATGTCTTGGTACTTGGACAGTGGCTGCTCACGACACATGACGGGAGAAAAGTCTATGTTCCAAAACCTTAAACCCAAAGATGGTGGCTGGGTCACATTTGGAGGAAATCAGAAAGGGAAAATCATTGGTATAGGAAATATTGGTAAACATCTTTTTCCCTCCATTGATAATGTTCTTTTAGTAAATGGCTTGAAGAAAATCTACTGAGCATAAGTCAATTATGTGACAGTGGATATGAAGTGTCTTTTGATAAGAACATGTGTACTATCAAGAAAGATGATGGATCACTTTTATTCACTGCAAAAAGGCAAAACAATCTCTACAAGATTGACTTGGAGGACCTCTCAAATCAAAGTGTCTCATGTCTAGTGTCCATTGAAGATGAGTGATGGATTTGGCACAAAAGACTAGGTCATGCAAGCTTGAAATTAATTTCAAAGCTAAACAAGCATAACCTCGTGAGAAGACTACCAAACCTTAAGTTCAAATCTAATGCTCTATGTGATGCATGTCAAAAGGGAAAACAAGTCAAATGTTCTTTTGAATCTAAGAATGTTGTTAGTACCAATAGACCACTAGAGTTGCTATATCTTGATCTTTTTGGTCCAACAAGGACTGCCTCTGTCAGTGGTAAGAAATATGGTCTTGTCATAGTAGACGATTACACTAGATGGACATGGGTTATGTTCCTAACTCATAAGGATGAGTCTTTTAAGGTCTTTTATGTATTTTGCAAACGTGTATAGAATGAAAAAGGCAAGAGTACTTCAATCAGAAGTGACCATGGGGGAGAGTTTGAAAATGAACTATTTCATAAGTTCGGTGAAGAGAGTGGTATCCTTCACAACTTCTCAATAGCTAGAACACCACAGCAAAATGGTGTGGTAGAGAGAAAGAACAGATCTCTTCAAGAGATGGTTAGGACTATGCTCAATGACAATTCTGTCCCTAGACACTTCTGGGATGAAGCTGTTAATACTGCCTATTACATTCAGAACAGAATATACATTAGACCTATCCTAAATAAGACTCCTTATGAACTGTGGAAAGGAAGAAAACCCAACATATCTTATTTTCACACCTTTGGTTGTAAATGCTTTATACTGAATACTAAAGATCAACTTGGTAAATTTGATGCCAAAACAGATTGTGGAATACTATTAGGATATTCCGAATTATCTAAAGGCTTTAGAGTTTATAATTCTAGGACTCTGATAGTAGAAGAAACTATTCATGTCAAGTTTGATGACAAACAGCCTGATAAGAAATTATTAGAGCTAGATGAAGCTTTTGCAGATCTTGATCTAAGCACTCCAAGAGACTCACCTGAGATAAAAGTTGATGATCAAGAAGATGACCCCACTCAACAACCAGAAACTTCCACTTCTCAACATGATATAGTTCAAAAATCTTGGTACTTCAAGAATTCTCAACCACAAGATCAGATTATTGGAAACCCCAATGACAAGCTAAGAACCAGATCAACCTTCAGAGAACAAGACACTTCTGTACTAGTCTCTGAGTTGGAACCAAAGACAGTAGATGAGGCTCTGCTGGATGATGGTTGGATTCTAGCTATGCAAGAAGAACTCAATCAGTTTGAAAGAAGTGATGTTTGGACTCTGGTTCCACTGCCCAAAGACAAATCAGTGATTGGAACAAAGTGGGTTTATAGAAACAAACTTGATGAAAATGGTAAGGTAATTAGAAACAAAGCAAGACTTGTTGCTCAAGGTTTCTCTCAATAAGAAGGTATAGATTATACTGAAACCTTTGCACCTGTTGCTAGATTAGAAGCTATTAGAATTCTACTTTCATTCGCTGCACATTATATAGTATGATGCTTTTTCATATGGATGTTAAGAGCGCTTTTCTAAATGGGTTTATTAATGAAGAAGTCTATGTTATGCAACCTCCGGGTTTTGAGTGTGAAACCCATCCTGAACAAGTATATAAGCTTAAGAAAGCTTTGTACGGTCTTAAGCAAGCTCCTAGAGCTTGGTATGATAAACTAGGTTCCTTTCTTATGGAAAATGGATTCAATAGAGGAAAGGTTGATACAAACTTATTTAGAAAATCCATTAAGTCTAATTTCATAATTGTACAGATATATGTTGATGATATTATTTTTGGTAGTACTAATGAGTCTCTGTGCAAAGAATTCTCTAAGTTAATGCAGAAAGAGTTTGAAATGAGCATGATGGGAGAACTCAAATTCTTCCTTGGACTTCAAGTAAAACAAACCATGGACGAGGTGCTCATCCACCAAACTAAGTATACAAAATAACTTCTAAAGAAGTTTAAGATGGGTGACTGTAAACCAATGAATACTCCTATGCACCCCACTTCCATACTGAACAAAGATGATAAAGAGAAAAAGGTAGACCCAAAGGTATACAGAGGTATGATAGGATCTCTCCTATATCTTACTGCGTCTAGGCATAATATTATGTTCAGTGTAAATTTGTGTGCTCGATTTCAATCTGATCCTAGAGAATCTCACTTATCAGCAGTTAAGAGAATTTTTAGATATTTAAAAGGTACTACTAATCTTGGTTTGTGCTTTAAGAAAAATAAAGATTACATATTAGTTGGTTTCTGTGATGCTGACTATGCTGGAGATAGAATTGAAAGAAAAACCACTAGTGGAGGATGTCACTTCATTGGAGCTAATCTTGTCTCATGGTCAAGCAAAAGACAAAGTACCATTGCCTTATCAACTGCTGAAGCTGAGTATATATCAGCTGCAAGTTGCTGCTCACAACTTCTCTGGAGCAAACATCAATTGGATGACTACAATGTATTTGTATGTAGTATTCCGCTTATGTGTGATAATACTGCTGCAATAAATCTATCTAAGAATCCAATTTTACATTCTAGAGCTAAGCACATAGAGATTAAACATCATTTTATTAGGGATTTTGTACAAAAAGGTGTGATTGATATTCAATTTGTAGATACTGACCATCAATGGGCAGATATCTTTACTAAACCCCTTGCAGAGGACAGATATATCTTCATTAGGAAGCATCTTAATATGATATGTGTGGATTAGTTTAGGCGTTCAGCCTCGAGAAAAATTTGTTTTTCTAATTTTGCGTCTATTACCTATGCTCGTCTAATACATAGTTAAAGTTGTGCGTCTATTGCATAATGTATTACACGTCCTGATGATGCGTCCACTGATACTGTTTATCGCGTCCATTGTATAGTTTCAGACGAGTTCACATCTGCCTATGATTAAAAATATTCCTTTTGTGTGTTAATAAATGCATTTATTTTGTCACAAGACAAATTTATCCTTTATTCTCTTTGTTGAGTCAGTACTTCCATCAATCCCACCAAGACCTTTTTATGGTCCCAAGTTACCAACGCCATTTTATCATAATGACATGTCATGTCAAAAGTTTTTTTTTAACCTTTGATATTCAAAATTCCTTTAAAAGAAATCTCTTCCCTCTGAGAAAAACTTTACACTTCCATAACCTCTCGAGCTATCTCTCTTTACCTCTCTCTATTCTCAAGCCCTAAGTTCTTTGATCTTCTACAATGGCTTCTCCAACCTTCAACGTGGACAAACTCAACTTAGCTATAGAGCATTATTTTAACCTTAGTGTGCTGAAAGACTACAATCTTGACATAAGCAAATATATCAATGCAGCTGGGTGGGAAGGACTCTTCGTGGAGAAAGTCTCTGTCTTTCCCAATCTAGTCAGGGATTTCTGGAGAAACATCCAACTAACTGAAACTGACTTCTACTCGACAGTGTTAAGAAAGAAGATTACGGTCTCGGAGAAGACTATTGCTGATGCAATCTTCTGTGCTCAGGAAGGTCTAGTCTTCACTGAGTCATGGGAAGAAGATTTGGGTGGCTCTGAGACTATAGAAGTCTGTCTCATGAAAGAGGACACTGTCAGGACTCACTCTTGGAAGGCAGTTGAAATGAAGGACATTGTTCGTATCCTTCACCAGCTTCTCAACAAGGTGGTGCTTCACAAGGTTGGATCAAAGGATAACCTCTCATCTCTTCACAAATTCTGTCTCTGCCATATTCTCATAGAAACAAGAATTAATCTTCCAAGAATCCTTTATGGAAGATTCAGAGACGCTGTGATGAACAAGAAAAGAATCTCTGCGCTTTCTTTCTGCCATATTCTCTCAAAGATTTTCAAGGCTCAAGGAATACATGAGTTTCTTGATGCTAAGACTCATGAGGAGCAAGCTAGGTTACTGACTGATAAACCAATATCTGCTGCAGACTTTGGAAAGATGAACATAGCCAACATGAACCTCAGCACCTATGCTGCTGCTGCAATGGCCAAGACTGAGGAATTAATGATGGCTAAAGAAGAGATGATTGAACAGAATAATGCTGAAGTCCTAGGGGTTAAAAGGGTAACTAGGAAGAAGGCCACTACTACAAGGAAGCATGCCCTAAGAGGCCAGCAAGTGGGACTGCTATCAGGGAGCCTTCTGATGCCCCTGCTGCAAATAGGCCAAGAAAAATTATCCTCTCTCATAATGAAGATGAGGAAGCTGATGAGGATAGCATTCCTATCAATTCTATTCTAAAGAATCAGAAGACCTTTGCTGCTGCTGCTGAGGCCGTTGTGACTGATCCATCAATTGTACCAACTAAACCAAGGAGGCAACCAACAAGAAAAGCTAGGTCAACTAAAACTCCTAAGGTAACCATCTCTGCTAATGATCATGTTCAATTGGCAGTAGATGACCTAGTGTCTAGTTTAGAAACTAGGATAGATGATATACCTGTCCCTTCTTCAAATGATGTATATATTCCCACACCGCTTTCACCCCAACCAACACAAATAACCACTTCACAAGCCGATGATCCCTGGTTAAATCAACCAAATGAAGGCATTTCCCCTGGTGCACCTTTTCCCAAACCCCTGAGAACCTTATTTCCTTCTTTCACCCCAACTTCTGTCCTTTACAATGGCAAAATTTGAGGATTGGGCCAAAGTAAAAGGGAATGGAAAATTTTGTTTCATTCTCACCAATCTGAACCAGAACACATTCTAGACAGATGGTATCCTCTGCCTGAATATGAGGAAGAAGTTAGCCAATCTGTTGAACCCCTCTACCTACCTCATCCTGAGTGTCAATTAATCAAGACCGTGCCTTCTCAAATGCACAATGATTTAGGGCCTTTAGTCACTCACCTACCCTTAACCAAATTCCCCCCAAGAAAATTTACCCAAATCTTGTCAAAATTCCTCCATTCATACCACTCACTGATGGAGTTAACAGACACATTATACCCGTCTGGGAGACTAACCCCAAGAGGAAAAATCTTCCTACTTTCCTGAGAAAAGAGCAAGATCATCTAAGCATGTCCCCATGATCATGTCAAGGGACACAAAATGGATGTCCTTCGAGCATCCCAGAATCTATGGGAGGGCTGCTGATTTGTTTCTGGATCAACTCTGCTATGATATGCTGAAATGGGAGTTCAGCCAAATCAGAGATGATAGAGCTGTAAATTTTGTCCCTCCATCCTGGCTGAGGCATAAAGAAGCAACCAGAATTGGAATCAAGCCCTACAGGATCTGTCCGAGATTGCTAATGCTGGATCTTAATAAGGACAAGGACCTGAAGAACAGACGATTCAAGGGAGTGATGCCTGAAGCTGAGTCAGCATTGCTTGATCTTGATCAAGAGACTTTTGATTACTCAATGTTGGATTTCCTTCTAAATACTGAATCCATTGAGTTAATCAATGAGCATAGAGCTGCTGACTTCTAGAAGTCTCACATAATTCACTACACCAGAGAGACATCTTCCTCTGGTTTATCTGATGAAGAAAAGGAAGATATTCCCAAGGTCAGAGGAAAGTGTGGACTCTCACACTTTAGGTATATGATATATGAAGACCTTTGGGGACTTCCAATCAACATCAGGAATGTGGAATTTATCTACCCTGTTAGATGGACAAAGGAAATCATAGTAAAACCCAAACCTACTCCAAAGCTTATCTCAGATGAACTTGTTGCTGAGGAAATTGGTCAAATTGTCACTGTTGATAATTTAGAAGATTCTGCTGAATCCTATCACCAACAAAGCTCATCAGAAAAACAATCTTCTTAACCTTTGGCATTAGTTGTAATGCACCCTGAAGATCAGTCAAGAACTCTTGAGCACTTTTCAAGAATCTGCAGAAATCTCAAGGCATCAGACTCTGCCGTCAAATATTGAGGAAGTTCTTGGAAAACTGGTTGATGAAATGGTTGGAAAATTAGTAGACGAGAAAGTTGAAAAGATAGCTGAAAAGATCAAAGAGGATGTTCATCAGCAAGTACAAACTTCAATGGCTCCAACCTTAGAGGTTGTGAATAAAATGCTTGAATTCCTCATGGACTTCAAGAAGAGTCAAACTCAGAACCCTCCTCCTCCACTACCTCCTTCTGCTTAGCCTTCATTTTTTTCTTCTTCTTTTGTACTGACAATGATGATCCTATCCCTTTACCTTTTTGGCTGATGACAAAAAGAGGAGAAAGGAAAAGAAAGAGAATTATATATAAAGTCAGTTGTTGAAAAGCTCTTATGTGTTTGCATTTGCATATTCTCTTCTACTTGATAAATTGCTCTGCTTTACTTATGTTTACTTATTTGCTTTGATATCTGCTGCTCTAATACTTGTGTTTATATAGATTCTAAGAATAATAAGTGGTTGCACCTATCTGTTAGCTTATAAGTCTGCTTAAGTATTTGAATGCTTTGTCTTAGGGGGAGCCCTGCAAGCTCTCTTAGACTTTGTTTTTCAAATTTAATTAGTTTTGTCATCATCAGAAAGGGGGAGATTGTTGGAACCAAAGTGGTTTTGGATTTAATAATCTCTAAGTTTTGATGCTAACAAAAGGATTAAATTTGCTTGGTAAAGTGTTAGTTGAGATCTAACATGTTCTTTCAATTATGCAGGAATATTTACATATAAGAAACGTGGGATAAGTTCAAATTGAAAAATACGCGTCCACCCCTGTAGACGGGCCGCTCAAGCACTTTGGTAAAGTTACTTAGTTATTTAATTAAGTAGACTGGCTTTCTTGAGTAGACGAGGCAATAAATGTTTGCTAGATGAATACCTAAATAACTTGTTAGGTACAGCAAGTCCAAAGACTTGATAATAAGCGCGGATCTTGCCACGTAAGCAGACGGAAGTAATTAGTTGAAGAAAATGAACTAAAACACAAAGTAATCTAGTAGACGAGCTCTAACTGTCACGCCACTAGACGGAGATCTTTATAACTCATTAAGGAATAGCAAGTCTGAAGACTTGATAGATAAACGGATATGCCATGTCATCAGATGAGCTAAGTAAAATATAGAACAAACTTATACTCTCATATGAATGAGTAGACGGAGTTTCTTTTTAGACGAGCTCCATCTTGGAATGAATTAATGCAATCCGAATCTCTTATATTTATTTCAAATGATTGATATTTATTTCAATAGAATATTTGTTCTTCATATTTGTTTATCTTCTTTAATATTTCACCTTGTTGTAAAAGAAATATAGTACAATTAAGAAATACAAAAATCAGAATCGTACAATAAGATACTGTAAAAAATGATCTGTACGATGACAACTTTATGACTGAAAAAGCTGAATTATACACAAAGAAGAAACAACAAGTACTCAAGTTGCTATACTCATAGGAGTGAACCTCCAAATTCATGCCGCCTCGATAACCAAGAGTACTATTTAGCATTGCTACAATCAAGCTATCAGTCACAACAGATATCACGCATTAAATGCTATCTCTAAACGGGATTATTCAATGTAACCGTTGAAGAAATACAAGTGAAGAAGAATGTCACTATAAATTGAAGACCTCGGATACTAAAGAACCACTTGGGGTCTGCACAATCTTGCTCGCTGAACTTTTGTCATTTGATAATCATTCATTTCATTGTTCTTTTAAGAGCAAGAGTCTGTATTCATTAGTTTGAATATTGTTGTAATATTCAAATGATCTTAAACTGTCATATTCTCACCCATAGTGAGTTAAGAAGATCAACCATTAAATCTCTTTGTTAGAGTTAGATCCTGAAGAGGCTTGGTAAGAAAGGAATACTTGTAGCCTGGAGAGGTGTTGAATACTTTTTTTTTATATAAGTAGCGTGCACTAGCATCACAATGGAAAGGGTCATCCCAACTAGGTTAGCACCACCGAATCCAACAATCATATGCATCACCCTACGCTATTATTGAAATCAAATATTCAAAAAGAACAAGATCATGGGGGGACAAAGAACCAATACCCATGGAAAAAAATCAGGAGAATCTATAAAAAGGCAAACCCTGCCTGTTACGAATAAAATCCTCACTAACAAAGGAAGGAATTGTATCCCACCAATGGAACCCCAGATGATGAATACCATGATTAGCTAATTTATCTGCACAAGAGTTTCCTTCCCTAAATATATGAGTGACCTGAAGGTTGAAACCTGCAGCTGTTTCCAAGCAATTCTTCCATCGTGTTTGCAGCCTCCAAGGGACAGTATCCCCGTGATTGAAGGCCCTCACCCCAAGGGCTGAGTCTATTTCAATCCACAAATTTACCCACCCTCTACTGGATGCAATTTCAATGGCGTGCATGGCTGCAGAAAGTTCAGTAGAAAGCGAGGTGGAGACACCTAAATGACAAGAGAAGCAGCCAAGGGCTGCAGCATTGAATCCTCTGAAAATGCCTCCACAAGCTGAGGGCCCTGGGCAACCATGAGTTGCCCCATCTATGTTACACTTCGTCCAATTGATTGGGGGAGAGAGCCAGATCACCTCCTTAATTTTTGGGGCTTTGGTTGGGTGCCCATCAATGCTGAATTCCTTCAGGATTATGAACTCCTCCATTGTATTGAACATTGTACCCCTGGAAAGCTTGCCCGAATAAGATACAGCAGCAGCCACCATAATCTTGGCAGACTGAAGAGTTAGAGCTTTATTGTTGAACCTGCAGCTGTTTCTAGCAGACCATATCACCCAGATCACATTGATGATGGCAGCAAGGATCACCTCCTTCAATTGAGAACTCCACCCTTTCTTGATGGCAAAGAGGGATTGCATAGAAGAATGATCAATCTGAAAAGATATTTTAGAACTTAACCAAGTCCACAAAGCCAAAGCATAGTTACATGACAGAAAAAGGTGGGAGGCAGATTCCTCAACTTGGCAACATAGGCTGCACATTGAAGCAAAAATCCTGCCTCTCTTCTTGATATTGTCATCAGTTGGCATCTTATGATGAAAGATTCTCCAAACCAAGAAGGACCTTGATGGAGGAATGGCCTCAGACCAAAGCTGTTTAAATTCAGGAGCTGAGTTATTAGAAGGCTTTAAAAACTTATTAGCTTCTTTGAATGAGAGGACTCCAGAAGTTGAGTTATCCCACACAAGTCTGTCTTCGCCAGACCTCATAGGAATGTGCACTTGCTGAATTCTGGCAATTACGCTTGGGAAATGGGACTGCAGGCAGGCTGGAATGCTCCAAAGTCTGTTAACCAGAAAATCTTTAACTTTTGCTGACAGTGAAAGTTGCCAATCCTCAGGAATATTCATGAGGCGCACCAAAGGATCCTCTAACCACTTATCTGTCCAAAAGTTCAAAGATTTGCCATCTCCAATCATCCAGGAGGAATTATCAAGGGCAACATTATACCATTTTCTTATAGCAGGCCACAGGGAGGAGTTAACATGATGAGAAATAGGCTTAGAGTTCCTTAAGAACCTAGCTTTGAGAAAACGAGCCCACTGCTCTGAAGAGGAGAGCATATTCCAACAAAGTTTAAGGATGGCAGCTTCATTGATATCCCTAATGGATCTAATTCCAAGACCACCATCCACTGTGGGGGAGCGGACAGAGTTCCAAGCAACTGTGATGAACTTCCTTTTATGGATATCTCTCGACCAAATGAAATTTCGAATCCAGGTGTCCAATTGGTTTAATAAGGAAATTGGCCACATGTAAACATGAAAACTATAGGCAAGCATGCCTTGGACCACAGAGTTTACTAGCTGCACTCTACCCATGACAGTGAGGAGGGAGCCTTTCCAAGAGGAGAGTTTACACTTAATTCTGTCCACAATAGGCTGAAGAAAAGCAGGTCTTGGTTTGACCTTGAACAAGGGGACTCCAAGGTAGTTGAAGGGAAGAGTGCCAACTGAAAAACCAAGGAGAGAGCTTAAATCAGCCACTCTTCTATGAGACATTGAACCCGAATAGATCTTGCACTTGTCAAGGTTGAGAATCTGCCCAGAAGCATGCCCATAATCTTCAAAAAGTTGCATAAGATTTATTAAATTTGATTTCGACCCCTTGCAGAAAACCATGATGTCATCTGCATAAAAGATATGGCTTGGAGTAGCAAAACCTCTAGGACTGGCGATATGCTGCAGCCTGCCAGAATCCAAAAGCCGGGCTATTCCTCTACTAAGGACATCAGCAGCAAGGCAAAAGAGTATAGGAGATAGGGGATCTCCTTGCCTTACTCCTCTTTTGCATGGAAAGAAGCCAACTGAGTTCCCATTGACTGAGATAGATAGGAAAGCAGAATGCAGAATGGAACTAATCCAGCTACAAAACTGATTGGCAAAACCAAAGGCAGAGAGGACTTTGAAGAGGAATCCCCAGTCCAAAGTGTCAAAGGCCTTCTTCATGTCAAACTTTAGAGCCAAGTTGCCACCAAACTGCTTGTTGTCCAACATGTTAACTGCTTCCGAGGCAATGAACACACAGTCTGCAATGCTCCTACCTCTGATAAAACCTCTCTGCTCAGTAGAAATGATGTTGGGCACTATGGTTGCAAGTCTGTCTGCAAGGACTTTGGTTATCACTTTAAATTGGAAGTTTGCAAGAGCTATAGGTCTGAAATCCTCAATTCTGTCTGCACCAACAAATTTAGGCACCGGCACAAGCTTGTTAGAATTGAGCTTTGGCAGGATCCATCCTTTTGTGAAGAATTGCAAAACAGAATTATGTACATCAGTGCCAACAATGTCCCAGTAGGCATGATAAAAGCTTCCCCCAAAGCCATCAGGACCTGGAGCATTGTTTATGTCCAAGGCAAACACAGCATTCTTAACTTCCTCCAAGGTAGGAATATTGGTCAGCATGATGTTGTCTAAAGAGGAAACCATAGGGGGAATCACTGACTCAATTAAACCATTATCTACACAAGTGTTTTCTGAAGCATATAAGCCCTTAAAGAAAGCTAACACATGGTTCTCAATATCCTGTTTGTCATGAAGAATCAAATTGTCTTTTCTAAGAACAGACATTGGACTATTAGCATTTCTAATCTTGGTTACCTTGTGAAAGAACCATGTGTTCCTGTCTCCATCAGAATACCACTTCAGCCTAGCCTTCTCCCTCCAAAAGGATTCTTGGAAAGAGAGGGCCTGATTGAGATCCATTTGGGCTGACAGCTCTTCACTGTGAAGCAGCTCAGAGAAACCATCAAGATCAATTCTAGTCTGTATAGCATCCAGCTTAGCCATTGCTTCTTCAACTTTAAAGTGGACATTGCCAAAGACTTGTTTATTCCACCTTTTTAACTCAGCTTTCAAACACTTGAGCTTCTGAGCCAGAATGTACATCGGACAGCCCCAGAAACTCCTCTTCCAAACCTCGGAGACTAGTCTTCTGCAGTCCTCGTGTTCAGTCCACATGCCATGAAATTTGAAAGGAGAAGGGTGGGAGACTTGACCTTTTTTCAAAATCAGGAGGATGGGAAAATGGTCTGACTGATTCCTAGGCAAGGTACAACATGCCACACTCTCCCAAGCAGAGAGCCAAGAGTCATTACACACTGCTCTATCTAACCTCGGTTCTGTATGATCATTAACCCCACGCATATTAGACCAAGTAAAGGCTGCACCATGAGTAGGGATATGAGTTAGTATGCAAGAATCTGACCAGGCTTGAAATTCATCACAGGAAATTTTAGAAGGAAGCCTCCCTCCCCTCTTTTCATGAGCCCCTAAGACAGCATTAAAATCACCAATGAAGCACCAAGGGCCCTGGTTAGCCTGCTGCAAAGAGGCTAATTCTATCCAGAGATTTCTTCTCCCAATATGAGAGGTTGAGGCATAGACAGTAGAGATGAATAACCTTTGAGAGTTGTGATCAATGGAGAGGGAGATGTGTTGTTGGGAGCAAGCCAGAATGGATGGAGAAAGAGCTGAGGTACACATTCCCCAAAGATTTGGAAGAAGAGAATCCCTACAATTAGTAGAGAAAACCTTAAGATTAAGACGGTTCCAAAAACTGGCAGGAACATTTTCCAAGTCTACCTTAGGCTCAGACACAAAAACCAGATCAGGTTTATGATCAATACAGAACTTGGCAAGAACCATATGAGCGCCAGGGTTGCCAATACCCCTAGCATTCCAATAAAGTATTTTCATCAGAATTCCAATGAGACAGAATCTGTCCCATAATGGTATTGGTACTGAGACATCCTTTGAGCCTGCCTTCGAGCCCTTCTTTGTTTCTTCTTCTGAGACTTAGACTGTACTTTTGTGAAGGGTTTAGCAGGCTTTTCTGAATGCATCAGGTTAGAAGACTCTTCCTGATCTTCAGTAGCATCACCCCAGAGCCTCCCCACAATTTTTAGATCCCGATCAATAACATCATTGACCACAGCTTGCTGGTGACAACTCTTAGGGGAAACCGAATTTGGAACAAAATTCAAACCATCAACAAGCTGCTCATTAGTAGAAGAGGGAAGCACCCTAGAGCTGGAAGCAACTGTCCCCATCAGGTTCCTCATGAATGGGGGTTTTGAAACAGAAAATTGGTTGGAAACTAGATCACCAGATTTATTTCCAAGAGAAACCGAATTAGCAACAAAGGGAGACCTCTCAGGAGAGATTGGTGAATCAACTAATGCTGGCTGAACAGCAGCCTCTCTATCAACCTCCAAGAAAGTTGCCTCATCAAAAATAACTTCAACTGAATCCGAGTCTTCATCTGGGTGGTTCTGAGAAACCCTTTCAGCTAGCCTCTCATGCTCTAGAGGACTCAATTGTTCTAAGACATAGTTCAACTTTCCTGAAAGGTGTAAACCATCATCCTGAATTGCTTTCCCTTTATCAACAGTCTTAGCAGACTTTGACATCAATTCTAAGCCAGAACCTGTAGCTTCTTCACCCACAGCATTCCCTTTATTAGCATCATTCGTGCCTGCTGTTACTGTTTTATCCACCCGAATCCTGTCAACCCTACTTTTCTCCACATATTTGGAAATATGTTTCCTGGTTGCCATTTGATTCTGATTTGGAGCCCGGATCTATGGATCAACCGATTGAGCATTATGCTTTTTCTTGCAGTGTGACAAGGAATGGCCAATCACTTTGCAATTAGTGCAAAAAGATGGTAAGGACTCGTACTCAACCCATACATAAAAAGCACATTCCTTCCGTTCAACCCTGAGTTTTTCATGCAGATTCATGGACAAGTCAATATCCACAAGGACACGAGCAAAGTGACCCAGAGTTCTATTTTTGGTAGCATCATCTAACGATAATGGAGTGCCAATACCTCTTGCAATTGAGAATAAGATTTTTGGTCGCCAATATTCTAGAGGAAGCTCATAAATCCCGATCCAACATTGGACGTGCGTTTGCTTCACATGGAAAGGGTTGAAATCCGGAGACCAGGGTGAAAGTCGCAACAAACCAGGAGCTAGGTTCCATGATCCAGCCGCTAAAACTCTGCGCATATCCTCGATAGAGGAGAATGAAAATTCAAAGAAACCTCTGCCTATCGGGGTCAAAGTCCACTGACCTAGAGGCCTCCACAGACTCGATAACTTGACTCGCAAGTCATGTACCTTTATTGGGGAGTCTCCCTTGGATAAAAGAATTCTACCATGAAGGTTATTTTTGGACGATTCTAAACCAGTAACATACTCGTCCTCAGGGATTGTGACTGCCATTTCATCTCCTTTGAGACACGGAGTCGGAAGCTGGCTTATGGGGATGACACAGGCATTATTTAGTGCCTGAACAAAGGATTTCTTCTGCGGAGGCAGGTTCACGAGAGGAGAAGAAGGAAGCTTGGGATAGGAGGAGGGGGGAGGAGGAACTGGAGAAACAATGGACTCCGGGAACAAGCACTGCCATGGTGGAACCTCCATGCTGATGAAACCCTAGAGACACATGCGACACAAACCCTAGTAGAGTTTCTTCACATTTCATCTCATTTTCATGTCTTATTTGTAATCTATTTCAAGAAATAGTGGAAAAATCCTTCAAGTCGAAGGGACTGGACATAGCTCTTGGTTGGAAGAGAGTGAACCAGGATAAAATCTCTTGCGTGAATCTTTTATCCCTAAACTCTTCAGTTTTATTTGCTTATACTAACTGTGGGGTTTTGATATTGCTTTTGTTAAAATCTTTTAAAAATGATCTTTGTCTTTGTGTGTGCTTCTGTTTCATATCTCTTTGAGCGCAAAAATTGTTTTAAAGGTTGTTTTTCGAAAATTATTAACAAACACAATTCAACCCCCTTCTTGTGTTTGCCTGTGTCAACTTCAGATATATCTCCAATTATATTATCAATTGGATGGGCTTTTGCAAATCTCCATTCTTTGGGAAGTCCTTGATTTGTTTCTTCAATTGTTGATTCTTGGTTTGACACTTCATCATTATTCGATTGTTTCCCTCGATAAGGATTACGAGGAATATCTACAAAATCATCAATAATACATTTCCCATCCTTTTGGAGTTTAGTCTCATCAAAGGTAACATGAATAGAATCTTCAACAATCATTGTTCTTTTATTAAAGACTCTAAATGATTTACTTGATAATGCATAGCCTAAGAAAATTCCTTCATCCGCCTTGGCATCAAACTTGCCAAGATTGTCTTTACCATTATTCAAAATAAAGCATTTACATCCAAAAACATGTAAGTGAGTTATGTTGGGTTTTCTTCCTTTATATAACTCATAGGGAGTCTTTTTAATTATTTGTTTAATTAGAACCCTATTAGTTACATAGCAAGCGGTGTTAACCGCATCGACCCAAAAATACTTTGGTAAATTTGATTCATTTAACATGGTTCTTGCTAATTCTTCTAGTGACCTATTTTTCCTCTCAACAACACCATTTTGTTGAAGGGTTCTAGAGGCCGAAAAATTATGAGTAGTACCATGCTTATCACAAAAATTTTCAAAATCATGATTTTCAAACTCACCTCCATGGTGTCTTCTAATGCATGCAATTTTTAGATCCTTTTCATTTTGAATTTGTTTAGCTAATTTTCTAAAGGCATGAAAAGCATTATTTTTATGTGCAAGAAAAAGAGTCCATGTAAACCTTAAAAAATCATCAACAATCACAAGTGCATAATAATTTCCACCTAAACTCATTGTTGTAGATGGTCCAAATAAGTCCATATGCAATAGTTGTAGTGGTCTATTAGTAGAGACTATATTCTTGGATTTAAAGCTAGTTTTAACTTGCTTGCCCTTTTGGCAAGCATCACATAAGCCTTCTTTTTGAAACTTGATTTTAGGGAGACCTATAACTAAGTCTTTAGAAATTAGTTTGTTAAGATGTTCCATGTGAATGTGTGCTACCCTTCTATGTCATAACCAAGCATCGTCATTTTTACTCAACAAGCATTGAATATTATTATTGATGTCACCTAGGTCTAGCATATAAATGTTGTTGATTCTTTTTCCAACAAATTTAATTTGATTATCATGCAAACATTCAATCATGCAACATTTACTATCAAACACAACCCTATAACCCTTATCACAAAGTTGGCTTATACTAAGTAAATTATGCTTTAAACCATCTACTAAAAGAACATGTTCAATGATAGTAGACTCATTTCCTATTTTACCAATACCAAGAATTTTACCTCTATTGTTATCACCATAGGTTATGTGACCACTTTGCTTTGGGGAGAGATGAATGAACTTTGAGATGTCTCCCGTCATATGCTTGGAGCACCCACTATCAAGATACCATTCTTTTCCTTGGGTCTTCAAGCAATCCTACAAAACAAGTTTAGTTCTTAGGTACCCAATCTTGTTTGGGTCCTTGTGTATTAGTCTTGGGAACCATATTTTTAGGAACCCACATCATCTTGGCCTTTTCAAGATCAATTCTTTTAACATAGCATCTACGAGAAATATGACCATGTTTACAACAATATGACATTTTACTTAATTTCTATCATTTTTACAAGATGGAACAAATATTGTTGAATGTGTTTCTTTCTTATCATAAGAGTTATACCCTAAGCCAGTTTTTACAAAAGGAGATTGTTGATTACCAAGCAAGGTATTTAAATTCCCTTTTCCATTAGTAAACCTAGCAAGAGTGTTTCTTAGGTCCTTATTCTCCATTTCAAGATGCATACATTGATTACATTTTGAGAAACTAGGTTTATCATTTCTAGAACTAGCATGCATCAAGGTCATAGAATTAATTTCTAATTTCAAGTCATTTATCTCCTTAGCGAATTTTATTTTATCACTTTCATGCATAGAGATTATTGACTTTTGTTTTGTTACCTTTCTAGCAAGTTCTATAGATTCCTCATGCAATTCTTCAAAGGCTAATTGCAATTCATCATAATTGAAAGATAATGCATATTCATCATCACTTACTTCTTGGTCATCCTTTTGACTTACCATCAAGCAAAGATTGGAGACTTCATCTTCCTTGCTCTCATCACTTGATGAACTAAGGTCATTGTCCTCCCATGCTATATATGCCCTTCTCCCCTTCTTTTCCTTCTTAGGCCTATTTTCACCTTTATCTTTCTTTTGGAGAGTGGGACATTCGAATTTGATGTGTCCATGCTTTCCACATTCGTAGCATAGAGGTATTGATGATGGTGGATCTTTCTTGGTAGATTTCTTGGAATTGTTGAATCTCTTCCAATTGCCTTTGTTTTTGAGGAACTCGCCAAATCTCCTTACTAATAGGTTGATTTGCTCATTCTCTTGGTCTTCATCATTGGTGTCAATGTTTTCTTTGTCACTTTCATCTCTCTTGAAGGAAGAAGCCATTTTCAAAAAAAAATCTTGAGAGCGATTAAGCCTTAATCAAGACCCTAGCTCTAGATACCAATTGTTGAAATAAAAGGCACCTCAAGAGGGGGTGAATTGAGGTTTTGCAAAACTCTTAGAAAATCGTAATTTCTTACAAAAACTTTTTGCCTCTCTTTTAATGATGCATCAAATATATCAAGGAAAAGAGAGAATAATAAGAAACAAGAACAATATGGAATCTTGCAAGAATATGACCACAATTCAAGAATTTAACATAACATGAACAATATGCAATATATCATCAATATCATAAAGCATATAACCAATTTCAATGTTACTAGCAAAAATTCAAGAGATAAAGGGAAGAGGAAACACACCAACAATTTATACTGGTTCGAACACAACCTGAGTGTTCTGCATCCAGTCCTCAAGCATACACTTGAGTATCACCACTATACTTCAAAAATTACACAATTTTTACAAGTATACAAACATAAAGAATTCTCCACCTTTATCCCAACTTAAGATTCCCCACTCAAGAAACTAGTCACCTATGGATACCCCACCTTATATACAAATTGGGATATCACACCCAATTCTAAAAACAACAAATACAATTCAATTAATGCTATCAAAAATATTACATTTTAAATATGCATCAATTCTAAAAAGCATGAAAGATCAAAAATTAGAAAGTACAATAAGAAGGAGTAATCAATTTGACAGCATAACAGTACAGAAAACATAAAAAATTTTGTGCTTAATTATTTCTGAAAAGTCCCTTTATATAGAGAGTAAAATGGAAAATTTTGTTTTTCTGTTACACTAAAAGTAATCGATTACTTTTCTGTAACAACCCAAAAGTAGTTACTTTCAGAAGTAATCGATTACTTTTTGCCAGAAAAGCAAGATTGCAAAGAAAGCACGTGATAATCGATTACTTTACTAAAAAAATCATGCTTTTGCTTCAAAACTCTTTGCGATACATTCCATTTAATTTTAAACATTCTCTATATTTTTTTAAATCATTTTGATGTTTTAAAACCTTTCAAAAATATTTTACTTGAGTCAACTACCAGCACAACTAATTTTTAAATCATGCATCAAAATCCTAAAACTATTATAAGTCTTCATAAGTTGGAAATGTATCTTTGGTGCTCATCATCAAAACTCCTTGTTGAGTAGCTTTGGAAGCGTGTTTGGAAGATCAACATCTACAGGATGGTCAGGAATAAAAGTTATTTCATGATTTTAAAATGTCACATGACCACTTAAAAAAATCACATGACTTTGTGATTTAATCTTGACCGTTTAAAGTTTGATTCAGTGGTTATGATATATTCATCTCACTCACATAAAAAGGGCACTCTCACTTGATGTGTCATCTCTCTGTCTCTCTATATATATATATATATATATATATATATATATATATATATATATATATATATATATAATAAATTCCATGTAGTTAGAAGTAGATAAAAGCCACACAAAAAAAATCATGTAAAAAGCTATTATGGATAAAGTGTAAGGTAAGGTTGCCCAGGAAGCAGATGAA
Organism: Sophora flavescens; assembly: GCA_030762895.1. Classification (NCBI taxonomy): domain Eukaryota; kingdom Viridiplantae; phylum Streptophyta; class Magnoliopsida; order Fabales; family Fabaceae; genus Sophora; species Sophora flavescens. The sequence goes on from CM061067.1 coordinate 71,646,335, forward strand.
GCAATTTAGGAATTAGGTAATCACATGTGTTTTTTGAACACCTAAATTTGGACACCTATATAAATATCATAGATTGATATGAGTGTGTATGGGATAGAAATGTATCGTATTTCGAGATAGAATAGATATATAGTATGTAATTATAAGTATGAGTGTCACTTAGGTGTCTAGTAGTTGTACAAGCGCTTATGTTTTTTGTACACCTGGATTTAGACACCCGTATAGATACCGTAGATTGATATGAGTGTAGGTGGGATGAGATGGAGATATATTATATTTTGAGATAAATTAGATATATAATATGCAATTATAAATATAGATATCACTTAAATGTCCATAAAAATTGTACAAATAAGATAGCTAGGGATGGTAATGGGTAGGGTTTGGGTAGGGTACTATAGTACCCGTCCCCATACCCGTATTTGAAAAAATTATCCGTATCCGGACCCGTACCCTCGTGGGTAGCAACCTTAGTACCCTTACCCATACCCTCTGGGTACCTAAGTACCCACACCCGCACCCATTACCGACACTTTAACAAAGAAAACAAATAAATAACAAAAGATCGTAACTTATTTAAAAACCACACAATGATGTTTCGAATGTATTCATGAAACATTATAAACCAGTGTATTATACTATATAAAAACATGTAAAATATCCAAAACAAGTAAATAACAATAAGCATCCAAAACAATAAATTCATCAAGTTGTAATTCCCAAGCTGATGTTGCTGATGTTGTCCAAAACCTATAAAATAAAAACATACATTATATTAGTTATTATTAGTTATACATTATAAACTTGTAAAGCAATAATTAATAACAAATTGTAAGATTGTCTTACCTCATCTTCTGAATCAGAGTCTTAAAAAGACTGCAAATGTTTGTCTTTCATGTGTAAATATTGCTTTGGTCCAATTATACCAATAGAAACTAGAACAAAAAATTAAATTAATGGTTAGACTAAACACAAATTTCATTAAACAACTATATTAATGCAACATTCATTACCTTCCTTATCATGCTTTATCCAGCTTTGTGCAAATATAAGCGCCTCCAAAGTATTCTCATGAAGCCTAGAATGATGAGGACTCAACAATCTACCTCCTGTGTTAAAAGTATATTCATAAGCAATAGAAGAAATTGGGATGGCCAAAATATCAGCATTTTTTTACAATGTTTGAAGCTTGATCCCATTTGTTTTCCACCATCCAAGTATATCAAATGTAGCACTCCTAGGCAATACCTTCTCTTCCAAGTATTATCCAACTCGGACTTTGATTGTATGTCATTGGTATTATTGACAAAGGAGTTATAACCATCTAAGATAATTGTTACAAATAAGATTATTCATATGTATATGGTCCTTTATATTTAGTATTAATGCTTTATCCGTTATATGATCAAATCTATATGTGGTATAAATATTTGAGAAAGTTGGCGTTATTTTTACATATGTTTTGGTTAATTCATCAAGTTTATGAAAACTTCTTTATATCTCCTCGTATATTCAGAAAAGGCTAATGAAAAGGTGTGTCTTGGATAGTACAGGTTGTTACACTAAGATTTTGTTTATTTCAAACACTTTTTCAGAGATAAAAGACTTTCGATTTAAAAAGTCGTTATGAGGCGGGATGGGTACTAAGACATCCGTACCCGCACCCGTACCCTCTTAGATTTATGGATAATTATTCGTACCCGTGTCCATATCCAAAAAACAGATTTTTACCCTATTCGTTATAGATATTTTTTACAGGTATCCAAGGAATAAGGCCGGATTGCCCTCACTAAAGATAGCTATGGTACAAATAACATAGCTTAATTACGGCGCAACGTGCAATCAAAGTAACAACATCGATAATGAAGACACCGAGGGAGAGATAGATACACGACGTTTCGAAGCAAATAAAATTGGAACACACACTCTCTCTCTCTCTCTCTCACTCACTCTCTGAATCTATGTTTTCAACTCATTCATCATTATAACGTTGGAGCATTTGAAATTTGGCTCTCTTTCTGCGTCGTCGTTTCGTATTCAATTTCATGGATGCTTCTGCTCCTCCTCCATCTCCTTCCACCGACAACACCCTCTTCAATGTTGATTCCGAGACCAATTGTTCTTCTTCCTCTTCCATGCCTGAGATTGAGAAACCAATTAGCAACGGAAAGATTAAAACTTTGAAGAAGAGGAAGACAACCCTAGATGCCACCGAAGCGACGTCGTCGTATTCATCATCACAGAAGGGTAAAGGCAAACGACGAAACCCTAGAATCCAGGTTGTTCGCCGCAACAGGAGTGGTGTCGCCGCCATTGGGCTTCCTCTTGGAATGTCTTTTGCCGCTGTTATGGCTCAGGTAACATAAAGTTTTGTTTTTTCCTCGTTTCAGAGCTATAGCATTAACTTGAGTTAATCTATCATATGTTCCAATTTCACTCCTTTATTGACTCTTAATGCTGAATTTTTAATGTTTTTTGTTTTTTGTTTTCTTAATGGATGTTGGTTTTCTCATTCACTCATTTTAGGTGACTTGTTGCCGCTGTTCTGTCTGCGCACTAAACACTACCTTAATGTGCATCCCATAGAACCAACAATCTTGTAACATAAAATTGTTGCTTTGTTGAGATCTGTCCTATTTTCCCTCAATACTGATGAGACGTGTCTTATATGAACTCTTATAACGTACTTTCTTTAATGAGAGATAATGCCTTAAACAATCAATTCTGGTAAGTGATTAAATTTTTACAGATGTTGCTTGATCTTGTGCACTGAAATATGTTTTCTTAGGTGTTGTATAGAAGAGATGCAGCAGCGGAAAGTATTTCTCCCAGTCATCTTTCATCTGTAAGTTTATTCCATGTTTCTATTGTGAACTTTAACTAATTTTGATTCTGACTTGTGCACTCAGATACCATTACATGGCGTTTATGTAGCATTTCCAGAGACAACTCATTGGATTATTTGTTATAATTGTGATGATTAGGAAAATTACCAAATTTATTTCATAGCTGAAATAGCCAGTAACACATGGGAATATCGCGCTGTCCTGATATGCCTGCTTGACATGTGCTGATAATTTTATTTGGTTTTGATTTGGGACTTGACCATTCCATTGTTTGTCTACCTTGTAGATATGCACATCAGCTATCAAAGAATCTCTAGCCAATGTAAGCGAGACATCAATTGCTGAATGCTGATTCATCTCTTGATTGCGGTTTTACTACATTTCTTTAGCAGTTCATGTCAACATTAAGCAGAGTCCATTTTGTTCAAGTAATCTCCATGTGCCACTTGTTTTGACGACTTTCTATCCGGCCACAGGTTTTTGGAGACAAGCTAGACGATCTGACGAGGAACTTTGAACAATCTTTTGGTAGCACTTTGAGTACTCTTAGATTAATTTATGAATCATCTACGAGCAATGAAGGAAATCAATTTAGTACTGTGAAGATGGAAATTCCGAGTTCTAAATTGACTCTTGACAAAGGAGATTGCTCTAGTGATGTTGTCAAAGAGGATGGTCATTCAGGGGCATTATCACATACTCAAATCGAAGATCAATCAATTAGTTGTGAAGAGGTCAAGGAGAACTTTCATGTGGATTCAGTTAGTCGTGATCTTACTTTGCATGAGCCATCAAAATCAAACCCAATGGTTTGTTTTTCACCAACATCTTCTGGATATGTAATTAATAATCCCATTAATAATACTTTTGAGAAATCTATTGTGGAGCAATGTCGTTCTAATGACCTCAAGACACTAGAACTTGGCCTTACAATGCAAAAATTGAAATTGAAAGAGACACAATTGGCTCTCAACTTCGATTTGAATAATCTAGAGAGGTCAAAGTTAGCCATGGGAGTATCAAAGGCATCTTTCAGAGCTGAAAAGTTTAAGAATCAGTTAGAAGATATGAGACATGGTGAACTGAATAAGAAGTGCATAGACTGTCTTATCGCTGGTCTGATCATTATGTCATCCTCGCTTCTGTATGCTGCTTATGTTTATTCCTATGAACGGATTGCTGAAGCTACTGGATCATGTACACCAACTAAGGCAAGTATAATCTGTATTTTTTTTCCTGGTTCCAATTAGTTCAATGCATGTGAAGCTACTACATTATGTTTTGGTTTAACATGGTTTATTGCCTTGAGTTAAATCTATAAGCAGTTTGACGGAGTACACTAATAACTTTACCAGAAGCCTTTTTCATGAATTTTCATTGAGGAATCCTTTTCATGTGATATGGACTAGCTGGTGATCATTATTCATTACCTTTTCTAATCTTAAGAGTCTAAGCAGCTTTGCTCTAAAATTGCAGGTCGAAAATTAACTAATAGGAAGCATATTGTTGAAATTTAGAAAAGAAATCAGCTGTGATACGGATTTGTGTCTAGTTTTTTATAAGTACATCTGTGTCATGATACAAGATTCATCTTTATCATATTTCCTTTTTTGTAATCTTATTTAAGAATTATGATGCAAGTAATGTAAAATAGGATGTAATCATGACAGTACTACAAGTAATTTCCGCTTGCATATTATTGCATTATTGCCTTTTTTGTGACAAAATTGCATTATTGCCTTTGCTCAATTGGGAAATATTAATGATGTTTTTTCTTTTTCTTTTTAGGAATCTTTCTCCTGGTGGACTCCGAAGTCAGTGTCCTCTTTAAATTCAAGCTTGCATGTTTTTTGGTGTCAAGTTCAAGTTTTGAGCCGAATGGTATTTGGTGTCCTAATGATCTTTGCTATTGCATATTTGCTCGTCCAGCGGTCAACAACGTCATCACAGACTATGCCGGTTACTTTCATCATTTTGATGTTAGGAATTGGTTGTGGCTATTGTGGCAAGCTGTGTGTAGATACACTTGGAGGGAGTGGTTATGTGTGGCTTTTATATTGGGAGATTCTGTGCTTGCTGCATTTCTTATCTATTGGTTGCACATCCATTTTGTACACAATCCTTCATGGACCAGTCACTGCATCAAAAACAACAAAGGGGAATACAATTTTTTGGTATTGGCTTCGCCGGTTTTTGTTCTATGCTACTTTGCTCGTGTTTCTACCCGTGTTTTGTGGTATGATGCCTTTTGCTAGCCTAGATCAATGGAAAGACCATTTTTTGTTCAAGGTATCAGATGTCAACGAATCGGAGTGGTAAGCCACTGTTTGGTCATGGAAAACCATGTATATGTATACACACACCTCGCACTAAGTGCTGCTTAGCATGTGGTAAGCCAACTAGCTAAGCACTATCTGTGATCTTTGCCCATATGTAATTTAATTCATGGTGTGCTAATTATTTTCTCCTGTGGTGAATATTTGAGGTTATGCTATGAATGTTGCATTGTTCTTACTGACCTTGATTTGCATTTGATGCTGGATACTTCTTTTGTAATTTAATTTAAAGATCCGAGGCTATAACTGGCTTGTCATTTAGCATGGATAACTTTTCAAAAAATACAATGACATGTCATAACAATTATCACCCATAGCAAAATTTCCCAATCATACGCATTGATATTAGCAGCAGGAATTGGTGTGCTTAAAGCTTAGGCTATGTACATATGAAATAAAAAAGAAAAAAATATTAAATATTTAGTTTAGGGCAAAAATCAGTAACATATGGGAACCTTGTTGGAGACAGACTAAAAGTAAAAATACATAGTGATAGAGTATATGCTAAGGTGATACAGTGTTGCACAGTGTATCCCTACTCAGGTTAGTTAGAAGTAACTGAATCAGGCATTCGGTTACCTTGTGATGTTAGAAGCTAGCCTAAGTTTAAATGTAACACTCCCTGTAATGATGAACTCAGTTAATAGAAGAATGAATTTCATATATATATATATATATAGCCTCTCTATGAATTGTAACATGGTATCTAGAGCTAGGTGAAGCATCAATGGCTTCCCACGATTCTTCTCCTTCTCGTCCTCCTCCTCCGCCGCCGTCGCCGTCGCCGCCCTATTCCCATACTCTGGCATCGATCTCAGCTGTTCCTCCACCTTTTTCTCACTCACAATTTCGGAAAAGCTCACAGGACAATTTCTTGTTGTGGAAACACCAGATCGAGCCAATCATGAAGGCGCATCAGCTTCATAGGTTTCTTGTTTCGCCGGAAATTTTGATTCGCTACCTCTTTGAGTCGGATCGACTTGTCGGAACCCTAAATCCAGAATATACACGATGGGAGCTTCAAGATGCTCCTCTCTTGGCTTCAAGCTTTGGTCACGACAATAATTCTCACTCGCTTGATCGGATGCGTTCACTCGTGGCAAATTTGGGAGAAACTACACAATCATTTTCAGTCTAAGACTCGTGCGAGAGCAAGAATGCTTCGAACTGAGCTTCGAAATACAAAGAAAGAGGATCGTTCAATTTCGGAGTTCGTCCTTCGTGTTAAAGCCCTAGTCGATGCATTCTACTCAATCGGTGACCCTGTCTCAACCCAAGAACTGATGGATGTTATCTCGGAATGGTTACCAGAGGAATATGATTCTCTCATCAACTTGGTGAGCACTCGATATGACTCTTCTGATCTGGATGAACTGGAAGCTCTATTGTTGGCCCAAGAAGTGTGCCTCGATCGCTGTAGGCAGAATAATCTGCGTGCTACAACTATAGTGAACGTTGCAAACGTGGCTACTTCCGTCGCTGATTCGAATTCGACACCTCAAGCACTTCTGGCTCAGAATCAGCATCTATACTCAATGTCCTTCTCCCATAACTACCAAGGCGGGTGTGGTGGACGTGGCCGAGGCCGTGGTGGCCGTGATAGGGGTCACGGCGATCGAAGTTCTGTTTAGTGTCAACTTTGCCGGAAATATGGTCACGATGTAGTAGCATGGTGGTACCGATTCGATCAGCACTTATAGAGTATATGGTAAGGTAATACAGTGTTGCACACTGTATCCCTACCCAAGTTAGTTAGAAGTAACTGAATCAGGTATTCGGTTACCTTGTGCTATTAGAAACTAACCAAGTATAAATGTAACACTCACTGTAATGATGAACTCAGTCAATAGAAGAATGAATTTCATACTCATATCTCTCTCCCTTCTCTCTGTATGAATTGTAACACATAGCCTCGCCTTCGGATCTATCAGAACAATAAGAATAGTAGTAACAAATAGAGCTGTCAATTTTGGCCTAACCCGATGGACTCACCCGAATGGTCCGCGTTTTAGGCTGGGCTCGGCTCTCTAAAAAGCGGCTCAAAAAAAACTAGGTTGTTTTGGCCCGGCCCGTTTAGCCCGACCTGGTCATTGGGTTTGGGCCAGGCTGGCCCGGTAAAACAAAAAAACCAGCAGCACATGTGTGTTGATTTGTCATCCTCTTGCTCCATTTCAATTTTTACTTGCTTATTTTTTTATCCAGTCCAGCAAATTTGGCCCAACTCCCTTGCAATGAAAAAAAAAAAAACTCCAAGTAAGCACAAACACCAAAACATTGAAACTGTACCTAAGGAGCATATGTCCTAATTTTGGGTGTGCTTTAAATCATCCCCAGAATCTTCCACCAGTGTTGCTTTTTTGTTACACCATTGCGGTAGTGTTTAGATAATACATGGTGGTATTGATTTTTAATACCAACTCCTTTAATATTTATTTTTTAAATTATTGATTTTTTTATTGTTTATAATAAGGGCTGATTTGGCCCGGTGGCCCGATAGCCCGCAACAGGACTAAACCAGGCCAATAAATAAGCCGTTCGTATAAAAAATAGGTCGGGCTGACCTGGCCCGCTTACTCACTCTTACCCGATCGGGTCAGGCAACCTGAATTGACAGCTCTAGTAATAAATGGGTGTTGTAAGAATAATGGAAATCAACGCATGTATGTTACAACTTTCAATCACAACATCTATCACTCAAGCAAAATAACTTCAACCAGAAAACACCCAAAAGTTGGGGAAAAAATGAAAAATAGGAATAGAGATGTATACATTTATATTTAGAAAAGGCTTTATGCGCCCGACCTTTCTCCAAAAATCGTGAGCGAGGGAGGCAACTCCTCAATCAAAATTGTAATAGAAGCATTGACGATACCTCACATTTTAGAGCAACGATAGTTCTATATATTTTTGGTGTCCACAATCGTGTGTGTATATATATATATATATATATATATATTGTTTATTATCTTTTCTTTTTGATCACATGTATTTAATACTTCAAAACAACCCATCATCATATAATATCTATACAAGATGTTTCAAAAATGTATGCAATTATCATTTTTCCACATTTTACTCATCCAGCGCGTGTTGAAATATGCTCAAGATTGACACAAAACTACAAACACTTTTGAATTTAAACCTTCAGGCAAAGCCATTGGGGGTGGGCTGTTCGTTGCCACGTGATCAAGAATAGTAAGATGCACAGTGGAATATAAACTCCGAAGAATGTATAGTTTATATATTATTATCATAAGCAAATTATATTTTTAATAAGATTTGTAAATTCTAACATATACTAGTATTTTTGCACCCGTGTTGTACGGGTCATTAACTATTATTATTATTGATAGCATTGATATCATTAATAACTTGAATTGTGCGTCTATATTCGCCAAACTTTTTCTTTCCTTTATAACAAATCAAGTTCACTGTGTCAAACATTTTCTTAGATCAGGAGCCAAAAACTTATCATTCGAGATACTGAGATCCATTTAAGGGGTTGACCTCTCCCAACAGATGCTCTCCATACACGTGAGTCAGGAATCGAACCCTTGACCACATGTTAAGGGCCTCAGTTATCTACCAAATGTGCTACACCATGTTGGTATCTCCAAGGCTTTTATTTAAAGACAGAAGTGATCAGTAAAAACCTTGAAACAATCTTATCTATAATTTGAGTGTAAAAAATTGAATATATTTTTATTTTAAAATGATATTACAATGCGTAATGTAACATTATGTGTTAAGTGTTCCTCTTTGATTATTACTAATGATCAACTAATCATCTTAAATCATGTGGTGGTGACACGTGTCTCTTTATTAGAAAATCAGTAATTCCCCTTATTAATTAGTATAGATATAGATTTATTATTTAAAATAGAAAAAACAAAGGCATTGATGTAGCAAAAAAAATTAGAAAATATGAATAACTCTGTCTATATTTATGTCAATTAAAAGATTGTCATGTTTGACTCTCAAAACATTGTACTTTTATCGGTTTATAAATATTTTAAAACAAAAACATATATAAATTTTAGAAAATAAATAAAAAAATAGTAAAAAATAAAATTAATTATTTTTTCTAATTGAATTTTTTAAAATATTTATTTTTATAATTAATTTTTTTAAAATTTTGTATATATATTTTCTCTAATTTTAAATATCTTTTAATATTTATTTTTTATTTTTCTAATTTTTTTAATCAGGAAACAAATGATTTTAAAAAATTAATTATAAAAAAAATTAAAAGGAAAAAGAAAAATGTAAATAAGAAAAAAAAATAATTCGAATAAAAAATAGAAAACAATTAATTAGGAAAAAATTACAAAAATTAGGAAAAAATAGATTTTAAAAAAATATAAAAATTAAATAAATTATTACAAAAAACATTTAAAAAAATAGAAAAAATAAATATTTAACAAAATTTAAAATTAAAAATATAATTAGGAAAAAATTATATTTAAAAAAATTAGAAAAAAATTAATTCACAAAAATTTTAAAAAAAAGTAGATTAGAAAAAAAAAATGGGAAAAAATTAGAAAAATATAATTAGGGAAAAAATATTTTAAAAAATTTAGGAAAAAAATTAATTAAAAAAATATAAAAATAAAATTAATTAGAAAAAATATATATTTAAAAAAATTAATTATAAAAATAAACATTAAAAAATAAATTTTAAAAAATTAGAAAAAAAAATAATTATAAAAAAATAGTTAAAAAAAGAAAAAAGGAGGCGTCGACACGTGTAATGTACAGTAAAAAATGCATCTCCGATTTTGTAATGTATTGTATTTTACATTGATTGCAATAGTATTTTAAGATTTAAACGGTGGTTAACAATTTTGGAATTTATATAACGTTTACTTTTGAGAATGTTTATATTGTCGTGTAAATTACATTTCAGGGAAGCTCCTTTCATAGAATGGCTTTTTATCTCTTGTACAAAACATGAAAAAATTTATTCTCATCTCACTTTTCTAGGAATCTAAAACTATATTTTATATCAAATGCCATCTCAGTTAATTGCATTTTATTATATCTATCATATTTTCTTCTCCCTTGAAAAAACTATTGAATTGTTTCTTCTCATTTCCCTTTCAAGCTAAGTATTTTTTTAAGTCAAAAAAATATGTGTTTATCATATTCTTTTTTTTTTTCCTTAAAAATCTATTTGATTTATTTCTTTCCTTTTTCCGTGCAAGTCATTCCTTTTTAGAAAATATATTTATCTATCATTTTTATTTTCCTTCCCTCTGAAAAATCTATTTGATTTATTTCTCAGCTTTTCCCCATCAAATTAATCATTTTAAAAAAAAAAATTTATCTTTCATGACTTGAGATTAGTTGGTCCTCTACAAACTTACAAAGAAAATTTGGCTAACTGGTCATACCATCTTTTTCAACATTTCAAAATCCAATCTTTAGTTTATTGATAAAGTTGCACTCCCACTATTGATGCCACATTTGAGAACATTAACAATTATTCCTAAGAGTTATGTTCTTTCCATGCCCTTCATTTTTCTTGTTTCTTCCGATGTATTCGGACAATTCACTCACTTTCTCAAATTCACTTAATGCTCTACGAATCGAGAGTCGTTTCCCTTTCATTCCCTATCGTTATTTTTATTTTTGTTTTTTGTTTTTTAAATGCATTAGAACCCAGCGTGTTTAAACACCTTTCTCAAATTCAGATAACTAAAATATGTTTTAGTAATAAAGTTTTTCTACTAACTCACGTTGAAATGATCCAATCAAAATGAAGATATATATAAAAATCATTTAAGATTCTATTACAAATTCATATACTCATTTAGAAAATTATTCTCGTGGATAGTAAATATTTGAATTATTATCTTCACATTTAAAACATTAACTTCAATATAATTATACATTATACATAATTATATACATCTACATTTACATATAAGTATGTTTTTGTATAACGTTTTCAACCCATAAGATGGTTCAAATTAAAATCTGAAGTCAAATAATAATAATGTTATCAGGGAAGAATTTTTCTCAGCTACTTCCAAATTTTACATTATTTTTCTTCCTCGCATAATTTAAATATTTTCACATAACTTTCATTCTAATAGAGCCTTTGGGCTCTAGCTTTTGGTGTTTCCCGATAGTTGTGTTCTTTTCATTTCCTTTCATTCACTTTAATTTTTTTTTACTGAAATAACTAAAAATATTGATTGATATAATAAATATATAATTGTTATAACACATATTTTGAAAAGATGATCAAATGTTATATTAATAACACTTATCCAACGTTATCTAGATAAGCAACCCATTTTCTTAAGTGGACCATACTCTGGACCTCATTGTGTGACATCATTTTAAGCAATCCATTCATTTTTTACTACAACGATACATCATTAATGCTTTGTTTGGTATGGAAAAGAAACTGAGAAGAGAGAAGATGGAAAAAGAGAATATGAGAATAGAGAAGATGATTAAAAAAAATAGTGAATTTTAAGACTTATTTGATATGAGAAAAATATGTGAAAAAAAGATAAGGAAGAAGTTGAGATAAATTTTGTAAAAAGATGATGATGAATATGCAAAATAACATAAGTACCCCTAATTAAAAAAGTAACATATTATTTGTATTATATATATATATATATATATATATTTTATTTTTTATTTTATAATTAAATATATTATAAAAATTTATTTATAATAAATATTAATAAAGATTATTAAGCAACTCACTTTGATTTCTTAAGTGGACCCTATTCTGGACCTCATTGTGTGACATCAATTTAAGCAATCCACTCATTTTTTTACTACAATGATACATCATTAATGCTTTTTTGGTATGAAAGAGAAATTGAGAATAGAGAAGATGGAAAAAGAGAATATAAGAAGAGAGAAAATGGTAAAAAAAATAGTGAATTTTAAGACTTACTTGATATGAAAGAAATATGTAAGAAAATGATAAGAAAAAAGTTGAGAGAATTTTTTTAAAAAGATGACGATGAATATGTAAAATGACATAAGTACCTCAAATTAAAAAAAGTAACACATTATTTATATTTTATATATATTTTTTTAAAAAAAGTAATATATAATTTTTATTTTATATTTTATAATTAAATATATTATAAAAATAATTTTATTTATAATAAATATTATTTTTATTTCCCACCCCTTTTACCTATTCCTCCTTCCCTTTGCGTCACCCTCCCCACCTATCCTAAACCCTTATAATACCCCTTCCTCACTTTATAAAATATATATAAATTATAAAAAGTAACTAATAAAATAATTTCAAAAAATCTATAACTTGCTAATAGATTTGATACTTGAAGGCTGAAGCTGTATCATCCCAATTTTAACGTTGTTCGTATTTATGTTTACGTTTACATATTGGAACGACTTGGGGAAAATCACGTAGAGCATGAAATATCATTTGTGTCGTTACACCAGGCACAGTTAGCTAGGCCATTTGAATGTCATCTTGCTAGCTATGTATAGGAGTAAGTAATGATATTTGAATATAAAAATGATATCCAACATCGTATAAAAATATTCTCTAACATTTAATTATTTTCTTTTCTCTCATCATGTATTTCATTACTTCCAAAACACTTCAATCAACTATACGATATCTATGGATGGGAATAGGTCAGGCCGCCCGACAGGGGCCTATGACCTGTTTATGGCCTGGTCTGACCTGACCTGTTTAATAAAAAGGTCATGTTTAGGCTTTTTTAAAAGTCTCTTTAGTTAAATAGGTCAGACATGGGATTATAAAAAAGCCTCTGAAGCCTGATAGACTGGCCTGATTAGTATTAATTTTAAATAAATATTAAATATATATAATATATAATAAAATATTTATTAAAAAATTAAATACTATTAAATTCCTAATTAGTAAATCTTTATATATAAAAGTATAAGAGAAACTTCGATAATTTTTCCTCCAAAAACTATGGACAATTTAGTAAAATAATATTTATTATATCTTTAATATCTTTAGAGAAAATACTAATTAAATGTTGGATTTTGCAATATGTTTCATCTTCATTAACTCTAATTATTTCTTAAATTAACATATGGTAATTATTGCATCAATAAACTTAGTATTTTTGTTTCACTCATAATATAATTTAAATATATTTTAAAAAATAGTAATATCATTTAGAAGTTTATTTAAATACTATAATAATCTAAATCTATATTGAAAGAAAGTTTATCTAGGTCTACAATAATAAATACAGCTGATATTAATATATTTTAAATTGAGAAGGAAATCCGTGTGCAGACTGACTTGCAAATTAGAGTTTGGAGCAAGAGTTGTGATTTCATATTTTGGATCAAATTCCGGATGGCCTAGCCACTCTAATTCATACTGACGAGTCTAGGGTCTCTTTATCCCGTTTAGTGAATATTATGTAATATTTTTAAATTCTTGGGCTTTTAACCCCTTTGAGCATAAAAAGGACTATCATTTACATTATTGAGTAATATAGGTATCAAGGCTAGCAGCAAGAAAGTGTGAAAAGATATATGCAAAAAAAAATAAAAATCCTATTTAGAGTATTTTAATAAATTTATTGATCTAATTTTGTCATCGAAGATGTTTAGTATTTGTCTATGTAGAGTTTTGTTCTATTGATGCAATTTTGTCTTTTGTAGCTTATATAGTTGATTTTGGAAAACAAGTTTGGCAATTATAATTCATGCTGCTATTTTTATTTTTCTATCTTTTAGTGCTATAGCCAATACTTAAAATTTTTTAATTGCAATTCTTTCGAAATAATGTAAAATATTTCTCTTTATATATAATTCTTCTGTGCATCGCACGGGTAAAAAATTTAGTTAGTAAATATATTGACAAAGTCAGTACTACAAGGAAATAAACCCAATCTAAAGACTGAAACCCTAACTCCCTTCCTCTCATCCTCTTCTTCCTGACAGTGCTCATCCTCTTCATCCCGACGGGGCCGTTCTCTTCATCAGCACTCGCCGACGGCCGCACTTCGCATGAGTCCTCCAACTTCGTCCTTTGTTCCTCCATCGACGTCCACGTCTCGTTCCTCCATCGGAGTTTCGTTCCTCCATCGATGTCCGCGTCTCGTTCCTCCATCAGAAATTCGTTCAATTTTCCGACGATTCTTCTATTCTTTAACAGGTATTTCATGCTCTATCTTTACCTTTACTTTACCTTTTCAGGTTTGCTGGGATTTATGTGTGGATCGATTTTTCTACTACAAAGAAAGGGGAGGGATCTGTTTGCTAGTTGCTAAATTGTGTCTATGTGGGTCTTTTTTCTGCTACAAAGAGGGGGAGGGTCGATTTCAATCTCTTACTATAGTGTGAGTCGATTTTTCTACTACAAAGAGAGGGTTTTGAATTGTGTTTGTTACACTGTCTATTTAGGTCTATTTTTCTGCTACATAGCTTGATGAATATCATGCAAGCTTTATGAACAATTTCTCTTTACATGATGACAATATTTGTCAACAAATATTATGGTTCTAAAGGAGAGCAATAGAAAATGACTTATTCAGATTAATATGCATGCTCCCCTTGAATTTGTGTTTTATTTAAGACAGATATGAAGTTCGATGTTTTACTCAACTCAACCCTCTCAATGTTCATACATTCTTAGCATAGAGATTACAATTATGCTTATGATGAGAACTTTTGTTAACATCTAGTTTGCTTCTCTGGGAAATGTAAGCTACAACAATTTTACATTGTATGTTCCTTCAGACAACTACATTGGCAAAGAAAAATATATAATGAGGCATCAGGGGTTGCCTTCTAAACGTCACAGAACAAAACTCTACAGCGACAGGCAAAACAAGCCGGCAAAATTGGAAGCCAGTATGGTCGTGGAGCAAATCATAGAACCTCATGAGCCTTTCCGTAATACCTGTTTATGAATGGAGACTGCCAACACAAAGAATGACACTGTACATTAAGAAAAATGTACTCTGAATGTAATTAACTGGGAAGTTTATGACAGAAAAGTGTAATAACTTTAGTTGCATTTACTCGCACCAAGCATAAAAATAGGCCAACTTTGTGTAAACCAGCTTAAAAGGTACATCAATTTCAGGGAAGAAAATGGTTGTTTTCATAAATATTGCTATATTCACTTTCTTTTCTCTCTAATAAATGTAAGCAGCTTAAAATTCAACAGAACCAGGTTGACCAAAAAATGAATCTAGATTATCAAAATATTTTTTTCTCAAGATAATTGATTGAGAAAAACTCCGATAATATAAAATGAGAAGGTATTGATAGAATAGATCACAGAAGTAGAGTGGCCAACAGTTCTAAGATTTTTCACTTCTAATTTGGACCTAGTTGCATTAACCAAACCAAGTATAGCCTTTTTACTAACTCCATAGTCCATACTTTGCTTTCACGATTCAAAAACAAAAGAGAAATTGAATCTCTATCTGATATGATCTTTGGCACCTCCCCTATCATTATTACATATTACATATATATTTATTTATGTAGTCACCTGCAAGTGCATGCATGAACTTAAATTGCTTGTCACTCTTCCATGAAGGATTACCAATTTTAAGGGCACAAATTGATCAATTAATGTCAGATTTGGATGTTGGCAACATAATTTGAAACTCCTAAAATCTTCATGTTAGAATGCACAAACACCTACCTGAACAGTTGATACATCTGGTGCATCTGGACTCTGCATAGGGTAGAACTTATAAAATCTCATATTTTCAAATGCAGCTTTAGTTTCCTCGCTCATTTCTTCAATGGCTTTTCTTCGAGCTTCCCTTGCCTATTGGAGATGAAATAGGTAAAAAAGCCGAAAGCAGCAAAACATGATGTGCAGAACCAAAATTAAAATTACCTCTCTATTAGCTTTCTTCGCTTCACGTACTTGTTCCTTGACAAATTCCTAAAACAGTAAAAGGACTAGTATGATCACAGCTCAAAATAGTTAGAAAGGATGAGTTAACTATAGATTTTCCATAACTTAGTACCTTAAAGGCATCCTTTTGATCTTCTAATAACTCCTCCTCCTGTATGAGCTTATTAGTGAACTCCTGTGGAATATAGAACAATTTAGCAAGCGACAACTTTGTCTATTGTTGTATTGTTGTCTAGATATCCTTTATCTTTATCCTCTCAGGAGATTCAACATGGAGAAACAGTAAAACACTGATGAATTGAAATCCAGATTTCCTCATGTCTTAGTGTATTACAATACTCATCTCTCAATTGAGATGTCAAGATTTTTTAGAACTTAATAACATAGTAACATGTTGCTTATTATAAGACAACAGTAATTGAAAATTGAGAAGCCGAAGAAACATGGTATCAGAGCGGTACTATCCTCCGTGACCTGTCCCGTCACTATTCCGCTGAGTCCCCAAAAGTTTGGGACTATTCCAATAATTGTATTCAGAATTTTATTTGTTAAACCCTCCCCCTTCTGTTTTGACCATGTTTGGTTTCTGGGTCTCAAGTTTCTGCTACCCTCCTTGGAGTAGTGCGTTACTGACTCTGTTTTCAGGAGTCTCTGTTTTTTGTTGTTCTCATTTTGAGCTGCCCTCTGTTGCAGTATTTTTTAGTTGTCTCTTTGGTGCTGTTTAACACTGTTTGGCTGCACCGAAATTATTTTCAGACCTCAACTACAATTTATCATTCCAATTTGGTTCAAAAGTCATGGCGCCACCGATCCCACCATCAGTTTCAGTTTGGACTTTAGCTGCTATAAGCGTTGGTCCATTATTGTTTCAGTTTGGTTCGAAGTTGTGACACCTTCAAGTTGTGGTTTTAGCTGCTGTAAGCGCTGGCCCAATGTCATTCTGGTTTTGTTTGAAGTGGTGACAACTTCCAGTTCAAGCTTCAGCTCAGCTGACTTGTCATCGTTTATGTTTGGTTTGCCTGCTGTCCGTAAAGTCGGCAGTGGTTTCTTTAGTTGGTTGCTCGGTGGTTTGTTCTTGGGCACGAACCTTATTGACTGGTTGTTATGGTGTTTCTCGTTGGCTTATCCAAGATATTTTTTTTTGGGTCTGGTTAAATTTTCTTTCAAAGGGTATATTTGTAACAAGCTTAAAGCTTAGTAAGCTTTAGCTTGAGGGGGAGTATTGAAAATTGCTTATAATTAATACTCTTATTGAAATTAGATTAGGATTAATATTATATTAATCTTGGACGGTTGGACGGTGTGGACGGTGGATTCTCATCCATTGTATTCTTAGTTTCATTGCATCTATTCTCCTAGGACTTAGCATAGATAATTAATACTCTAGGAATCAGGTTCCCCTATCTATTATATATTGTAGTCCTATTGGAATGTTAATACAAGAGACATCCAATTTCACTTTCAAGTATAGTCATCATTCTTTTTCTTCTCTTTCTTCTCTATCTAAAATCCATAACTGCAACAATAACATAGTAACATGTTGCTTATTATAAGACAACAATAATTGAAAATTGAGAAGCCGAAGAAACAATGAAGTTCCTATAGAAAAATTTCAAGCATCATGATAATTGGCTATTATGATTTTAAGTTTAAAATAAAAATAGAATAAATATACTTTCTAGTTTCTAATCTACTGCTAGCAGGGATAATGAGTGTGGCATATCATAAACTACAAACATAAAGTTAATTCATTACCTCAAGTTCATCTAATTCCCAATCAAATTCACAGAATACCTGCAAAAAACAAAAGATTAGTAATCATGTGAAAATCAAAAATGGCTCATACCTATCATGTCAGCAGAAAGTACTTAGAAGATTCAATATGTAAACATGTAATATAAAAAAGGAGCCCAAGTTATCCAAAGAATGTCAATTCACTTGGTAGATGTTTTGTCAATCATAATTACCGGCTTCTGCTCTGCTGGAAATATTATTTGAACCTCAGTGCTCTGTTCAAGTTCATCTTCCTTAAAGGGTTGGTAAAAATCTGTGGAAAGAATAATTGTTAAAGGATAAGTAGGATACAGCCAATTAAATCCTGTCATAATAATGGTAAAAGGATGACATTTAGCATGTTCCTACAATTGCATACAATTATGCAACTATTATACATATTCAACTAAATCATTATTCTCCAAAACCAGAAACTTACAAGGCAAGCAGTACTCATATTTCTTTACACGGTCCAACTTCAGATGTTTTAAAGCAGCCCTATAATCACACATATTCATATCACAGGTAAGATAAAATTTGTTTGTAAACATGCTCCATCAGGGGTCAAGACAGTGAAGGGAAGGATAGAGAAAGCAATACCTTCTTTGGGTGCAACTCAAGATAAATATTTGAGACTTCAGTCTATCAACTTGGCTTTCTCTGTTAAATACAAAAATAAGAATATATTTGAGACTTCAGTCTATCAACTTGGCTTTCTCTGTTAAGTACGAAAATAAGAATTATACAGAGAAGGTCGTGATGACCACGATGCATTGTTTCCTTTAAAAAATAAAAAACAAAAATGATAATAATATTAAAGAAACTAGCAACAGTAGACAAATCAGGAAGAATACCGGTCCTCCAAGGGAATATATGGCACCCAGTCCATTTTCATTTGTTTCATGGGAATTATCTCTTCAGCCTCTCTCTGAACTGAGTTAATCCCAATTTTATCAGATGGTGGAAAAGGTGATGCAACCTGTTTGCAAAATAAACTTGAAACTTTCATAAAATTAAAATAACAATAAAAAATTTAAGTTTGCAATTGTTAAAGTTCGATACAATTACAAAGCTGCTTCCAAAACTTACAACTGACAACTTACGAACTGGCATTTCCAGGGAAACACCATAACTCCCAAAAAGTTGAGCATAAATATTTTAATACGCTCTAGAACCATGCCCCACAAGGAGTCATACAAAAATCACAGCTAGAAAGCACAAATAACTATTGTTATTTGCAAGATCAAATAATCTAATTTTCATGCATAAAAAATCTCGTAAGCAACAATCAATCTAGCTACCATATTTACATGTAGACAAAGGCCAGTTTGACAACTTACAGCTACAACAACAGGAATGCAGACAACTTTGCTTTCATCTTTAAACCACACCAGTTGAGCTGCAGATGTAAGATGGACATATGCAAATAAGGAGAAGTGGCAACCTAGTAAATTCAAGCTGCATCGTTGCAAAATAATGAAACACTAAAATTTGCAAGCTACATACGCTCAGTGCAACCAAAAAGGTACACTTTTTTCCCATGCAGAACGCCTCCCTCTTCAAATGCATTCTGGAAACACATTATCAATCAAATTAAGCAACATAAAAGCCAGAACTTCAACATTATTATTCATCAACACAAATCTAAGAGGAAAATACTCACTTCCAGATTAGAGAAATTCCATTTATATTGATAGACAGAATCCAATTGGTCCCACTGGCATTGCAAAATAATATGAATATGAATCAGTAATAAAAAAAACACAATACAATAAATCAATAATCATAATCACATTATAAAATTAGAAAATCCAGAAAACTAACAAACCTCTGTTCCAACAGGGAATGTTTCCTTCCATAAATCTTCCTGCACAATGCAAATTGAAAAATGTTTGTAAGTAAAAGCAACAATGTGTTACACACTGCATTAATTGAACATATTTAGGTTAATTTCACAGCATAAATGTCACTGCTATGCTAGATTATGGCATAACTTCAATAATTTCTCCCTCAATGAAGCTTAAATTTCAACGCGAATATCAATAATAACACGATTGATGTTCGGTTATGCGAAGATAACAAACTCAATAAGATAAACATGTTGAGATTTATTTACCAAGTTGCGCTTATCCTCGAAGAACTCAGGTTCGGAGTTAGGCTTGGAGGGCTTAGGTTTAGCTTGCTTAGCTCGAGGAGGAGCTTTGGTGGATTGCTTCTTGTTTGGTTCGGGTTGTGGTTCCGAATCAGGTTTGGGTTTGGGTTCTTCGTCCTGCCTAGTCTTCCTCTTGGTTCCTTTCCTCATTGTAGAGATAGAAACTTATTCAAATTCAAATGTAGAGAGAGAAAGACAAGTATCGCGAGGGTTTTAGCGTGAGAAGAACGCGGATGGAGATGGTCAAATCCAAATTTAAAGAGAGAGAAGAAGAAGATCCAACTCTCTAGAAGAGGCGGGGATACTTGAAGTTCAAGAGGGCTAAACTTGGGATTTGACATTTTTGTTTTTTCAATTTTTCAAAATCCAATTACCACTCAAATTAGAACTAGAACATCTAAAAAAGTCAGTCAAAGAAAAATAGTCCGAAAAAGTTAATTTGAAAAACTGGGGGTTTGGTGTTTGCGCGCTGATCCCATCCGTGGTGGCGTTTGGAAGAGCCTATTTAAGTTTCATGTGACTTATCTGATAACATAAGCTCTTATACAGTGTGTTTGGCAGAGCTTATAAAAATAACGTATGTCATCCCATAAGGAGTTTTTGACTTATTTTCATAAGTCACTGGGAGAAGCTTATGGAATTATCATAAGAGCTTATGCACTAAACACCCTCTCCATGTTTTTCACTATTCGAATCATCTCGTGTCCCTTTCTTTCTTTTTCTTTCTTTAAGCGCTTATGGCATAAGCCCTCATGCGATAAGGTTTTATATGATAAGCTCTTAATTAAGTTGTTTTTCCAAACGCACCCTATATTAGTATGTATATCATGGGATGTACGGGTATGATTTGATTAATTTGTATAATAAAAATGTAATTTAATAAATATAATTAAATTATAAAGTTTATTTATTAAAATAGATTTTATGTAAATTGTGTATATTGAAATGCTATCTATTAATTATTATAATAAATTATATGGATAAATGGAAATAGATATAAATAAATCAAAGATAAACTATGTATATAAAATAAATTATTTGCATGCATTATAGTCCAACCATCATTTAAATGGTAATGTTTTATTATATTCATCAATCCATGAATCATGTATGCTGTTCTAGCACTGTCGGTAATATATATTAATTAATTAAGTCTACATATTGCCTCAAGTTCATTGTGCCTTTTTTTTTTTTACAAAGTTTAGAACTTCATGGGTAAAGCTATATAACAATTATTATAATAACTATATGGATAATTAGAAATAGATATAAAGAAATCAAGTATAAACGATGTATATAAAATAAACTATTTACATGCATTATAGTCCAACTTCCATATAAATATTAATATATGTAATGTCGTTTCAAATCAATTCACCTATTCACATTTTGAAATATATATATATATATATATATATATATATATATATATATATATATATATATATATGCGCCTTATACGTTAATATGGAAACCATTAGAAGCACTAAAAGAACACTTCAATCATAACAATACTGCTCAATGAAGAAATTAACAAACCAAATAAATAGCAAATGGAGATAGAATCAGAGAAAGAACAAATCGTATAGCCTTCCGGCTTCCGCCTTCGACTTTTGTATGAAGCCAAGAACAAATAAAGAAAGAAGGTTAGGGACTTGCTTACATGAGAGGGGTGTATTTGTACAATGGGTTCTAGATAAAAAAAATTAAAAAAAAAACTTGGCAAAATAAAGGAAACAGTGAAGGTCTAAATTGGTCCCCGAAAAATTTCGGAGACACACTTTTAGTCCCTGAAAAAATAAATTAATCATTTAGTAACTCAAATTTTCAAACGCGGGACACATGTCCATTTAATTGCCTAAATGTCTCATTAACCATCCTATTGGGTCCGTTACTTTCAATCCATGAAAAAAAAAATTAACCATTTAGTCCCTTAAATTTTCAAACGCGAGACACATTAGTCCCTGGATTTAGTTCCGACGCCCATTAACTTGCCTACGTGTCACATTTACCATCCTACTTGGCCTATTAGTGATCCTGCAAGGCCTATAACGAATTTTCGTCGTGAAAATTTAATGAAAAGTGAAAAATGTGTATAATTTTTAGGTATTTGAATTTTAAAATTATGCATATTTACACTTTTTATTCATTTTTAACTATTTAGTCCCTCAAATTTTCAAACGCGAGACACATTAGTCCCTAGATTTAGTTCCGACGTCCATTTACCTGCCTAAATGTCCCATTAACCATCCTAATGGACCAGTTAGTGGTCTTGTGTGGCTTATGACAAATTTCTTCGGTAGAAAACGAATAGAAACTGAAAGACGTACACAATTTTAAAATTCAAATACCCGTAAATTATGTACTTTTTTCACATTTCATTAAATTTTCACGGCGAAAATTCATCATAGGCCACACAGGACCACTAACGGGTCAAGTGGGATGGTTAATGGGACACGCATGCAAGTAAATGGACGTCGGAATTAAATCTAGGGACTAATGTGTCCCGCGTTCGAAAATTTGAGGGACTAAATGGTTAAAAATGAATAAAAAGCGAAAAATGTGCACAATTTTAAAATTCAAATACCTAAAAAATTATGTACATTTTCCACTTTTCATTAAATTTTCACGGCGGGAATTCGTCACAGGCCACGTAAGACTATTAATGGACCAAGTATGATGCTTAATGAGACACGTAGGCAAGTAAATGGACAAATGAACGTCGGAACTAAATCTAGGAACTAATGTCTCCTGCATTTGAAAATTTGAGGGAATAAATTATTAATTTATTTGTTCATGGATTAAAAGTGAGTGTTCGAAATTTTTCGGGGAATTTGGGCCTTCACTCTAAAGGAATTTGTGTCTCATAAAGAAAAGTCTCTGAACGGCAGAAAGAGAATAAATGAGAAAGGAAGAAAGTCTTACGGGTTTGAGTGAATTTCGAAATAGGTTTGATATTTATGAGGGTGTTTATTGCAGATTATTTGAGGAAAAAAATCACTTTTTTGAGTAAAAAAAATCCTTTTTCATGAGTTTGATTGTGTTTTTTTTTTAAGCTTTTCATAAAATTATTTTAATTGTTAAAATAAAAAGCTACATTTATTAGCTTTTGAAAAAAAATCACTAATACATTTTTAAAAAAATATGACTGTAAAAAAACACAAAATAACTTATGTTTTTTTTTAAAATCTCTAAAAAAATATCTCTGAATTATTGAATATCAAAATCTTTTTTTTAATCCATAACAAACGGGTCATATATCTCTCACTAAAAAGTCATACAAAATCTACTCTACAAAACAATCTATTGAAATTACACAAATTTTGAATACTGGATTTGGATAACCTATTTAAAAAAATCTGATAGTCCTAATTGAATATCACAAGACTTATCTAGATTATTTAAAATTTTTGATTGGATACCACGATACTCTTTTAATATAGAATAATCTTAAAGTCTTTCAAAATCCCACTACCATACTCACCTCAAAAAAAAAAATCTCACTCTAATATACCCTTAGACTTGTCCAATCATACCAAAGGATGATGAAAATAAAAAATAAAAAAGATGTAAAATATAAGGAATTAAAATAACGAAAGAAAAAAAAACCAAAGGTTGATACCTCATCTTACTGTATATCTATAGTAAAGATGAGGATCGGCCATAGAAAGTTAACTAGAGTAGTTTACCCTGCAATGCATGGGTAAATTTTCTTACAAAATAAATTATTATAATATTTAATTCAAATCCTGTTGTAATTGCTATTTTAATTTTGAAATATAATAACATTATATTTTATTGATTGAAACAAAATATTTAAATTATTCATACTATGGTTATATTATACTACTGAAAATATAAATAGTAAGTGGTTTTAAATTTGCACCTAACATCAAAATCAAGACATACACGACTTTATGCCCCCCAAACTTCCCGAAGGATATGGTAGCTTTGCTACCTTTCATGGGTAAAAATATTTAAAAACTAAAAAAATTATAAACTTTAAAAGTCAATAATAAAATAATATAAAAGCCAAACCAATCAAAATTGGTTTGGTTCAGACTTGAAAATATATATATATATATAATATTAAAATAATAAACTATATATAAATATATAAAAATTAATTATATATATATACATAAATATTAAACTAAAAATTATATATAAATATTAAAATATAATAAATACTAAAAATTAAAGTATGTATATTAATTTTAAAACATATATAAATATTAAAATATTAATATATACATATATATCTATGTATAAATATTAAAAGAGTCAACAACCTGACACATTCTACTATTTTATATCCTAGTATTTTATTATTATTTAAAATAATAAAATTTTCTACTTAGTTTTATATTATTTTATTTTATTATTTTTTATACTATCTTATGTTTTATTAAAAAAATACAATACTACATTATGTAGTAGTACATAACAGGACATGTTTTTTTAACAAAAAAAATTAGCATCACGTATTCTCAGATAGTGTCTACGTATGTAAAGAGTAAATGAATGGTACGCTATTTGTGGAAGAACCGTAAAAATGGAATCAACAATAAATAGGACTTTGTTTTTTAAGAATAAAAATATAAATTGATGTATAATAAAATTAATGGTTAAGGTCTCACGCCCCTAAACTTTCCTGAACAACACGGTAGCTTTACTACCTTTTATGGTAAAAAAATTTAAAAATAAAAAATAAAGTTTAAAAAAATAAAAAACTAATATAAAATTCCGAACCAATCAAAATTGGTTCGGTTTGGTTTGGTTTAGATAGTACCTGAAAATATTAATAGTATGTTATATATGGAGGAACAGTAAAACTGGAATAAAAAATAAATCGGACTTTGTTTTTTTAATAATAAAAATATAAATTGATATAGAATAAAATTATTGGTTCAGGTCTCACGCCCTTAAACTTTCCTGAACAACACGGTAGCTTTGCTACCTTTCATGATTAAACTTAAAAAAAAAAAGTCAATAGTAAAATAATATAAAAATCAGAACCAATCAAAGCTAGCTCGGTTTGGTTTGGTTTAGATAGTACCCGAAAATATTAATGATATGTTATGTGTGGAGGAACAGTAAAAATGGAATAATAAAAATATAAATTGATGTAGAATAAAATTATTGGTTAAGATCTCACGCCCCTAAACTTTCTCGAACAACACGGTAGCTTTTCTACCTTTCATGGTTAAAACATTTAAAAAAAAAGATAAAGTTTAAAAAATAATAAAATAATATAAAAATCCAAACCAATCAAAACTGGTTCGGTTTGGTTTAGATAGTATCCGAAAATATTAATAGTATGTTATGTGTGGAGGAACAGTAAAAATGAAATAAAAAATAAATAGGACTTTTTTTTTTAATAGTAAAATTATAAATTGATTTAGGATAAAATTATTGGTTTTAGTCTCACGCTCCTAAACTTTCCGGAACAACACGATAGCTTTGCTACCTTTCATAATTAAAATATTTAAAAAAAACTAAAGTTTAAAAAGTCAATAATAAAATAATATAAAAATCCAAATCAATCAAAACTGGCTCGATTTGGTTTGGTTTAGATAGTACCCGAAAATACTAATAGTATGTTATTTGTGGAGGAACAGTAAAAATGGAATAAAAAATAAATAGGAATTTTTTTTAATAATAAAAATATAAATTGATGTAGAATAAAATTATTGGTTCGGGTCTCACGCCCATAAACTTTCCGAAACTACACGATAGCTTTGCTACCTTTCATGATTAAAACATTTTAAAAAAATATAAAATTTAAAAAATAAATAATAAATTAATATAAAAATATGAACCGATCAAAACTGGTTCGATTTTGTTTGGTGTAAATAGTACCCGAAAATATTAATGTATATATATATAAATAAAAAATATATAAAAATATTAAATTAAAAATTATATACAAATATTAAAATATAATAAATACTAAATATTAGAAGTATATATATTAATTTTAAAACATATATAATTATTAAAATATTAATATATATATATATATATATATAAATATATTAGTAGTTTAAATAAAATAATACCAAAAATTCGTTGGCTTGACACCTCAATGTTACTGTTGCACTACAGTAACATTGGGATTCAGCCTTTATATGTTAATAGATACGAGCTTTTTTTTCACTCGTGCAATGTAGGGGTCATCAATTATTATTATTATTGGTAGTATTTTTACCATTAATAATTTGAATTGTGCCTTCAAATCTACCAAACCATTTTTTTTTTTGCTTTATCCCAGATTAATTCCAACCTATCAAATCTTTTTATTTACTTGTTTCACACTTTGGCTTCAACTTTTTCTTCCCACTCACACTTTTGGTACTCATTCGTCTCCAAGACTTTTAATTTATAGACAGAAGTGATCAGCAAAAGCCTTAAAACAATCTTGTCTATAAGTTGAGAACAAGAAAATTGATTTATTATTATTTTAAAATGATAATACAATATGTAATGTAACAATATGTATTAAGCGTTTCTCATTGATTATTACCAATGATCAACTAATCGTCTTAAATTATATAACTGATCCACATATCCTCCTTCAGATCATAAAAAAAAATCCTTGTCATCAATAGGATGGAGTGGAATAGGGAAACTTAGAATGATTATCAAAGATTTTAGCTTGGGAAAATGACAATTCAAGTACATATAGCTATCATAAGAGTTTGATGTCAGAAAAAATCACTCAAGATGAGAAAATAAATTCATAATCAACATGTAAATATATATTAAGGAAGAATGACAAAATTTTGAGGAATTGAGAATATAATAAAAAGGGAAATTAAAACAGAGAAAGAGAGATTGAGGAAGAAATATTTTTCAAAAATTTAAGATTATGGATAGATGAAGAAGAAACTACAAAGATAGCCTTTGTTTACTCTCGGTAGCAGACAGTAATCATCTCATAGAGGGATGGTCATCTCCGGAAAACACGATAACGGCATATGTATTAGATGGACATAACTAATTCAAAAATTGTTTTAGTATTAAATAAGAAATTTTCCAAAATTTCAACAGTTTGCCGCCTCCCCATTTGCTGGTCATCTACAGTAGCAAAAGGGATTCTGTCTTTATATATTGATAGATAGATAGATGTCATGACAAAAAATTTGATTATTTTCACATAACTTTGTTTTCATTAGGGCATTTGGGTTCCACCTTTGAGTGTCACATTTGAGAACATTAACAATCATTCTCGAGAGTTGTGTTCTTTTCATGCTCTTTTTTTTTTCTTCGAGTGTATTTAGATAATTCATTTAATTTCTCAAATTCACTTAACGCTCTCTCAATCATGAGTCGTGTCCTTTCAATTTCCTATCGTTATTATTTATTTATTTTTTCAATGCATTGGAATGCAACGTGTTTAAACACCTTTATCAAATTCACAAAACTAAAATATGTTTTAATAACACAGTTTTTCTACTCAAACTCAAGTTGATATGATCCAATCAAAATGAAGATATATATAAAATAATCGTGTAAAAATATATTATAAATTCATATACTAATTTAAAAAATTAGCCATGTGCAGTGTAAATATTTAAATTATTATCTTCACATTTAAAATATTAACTTCAATATAAAATATTATAGATTGTACATAATTATATATATATATATATATATATATATATATATATATATATATACACGTCTTCATGTAAGATTTTCAACCCCGTGTAAGATGCTTTAAATTAGAACATGAAGTCATATTAGTAATAATGCTATTAGGGAAGAATTTCTTTCGTCTGCTTCCAAATTTAACATCCTTTTTTTTCCTCCTCAATTCAAATATTTTAACATAACTTTGTTTCCATTAAGGCCATTGGGCTCTAACTTTGAGTGTTGTGTTCGATAACATTAATAATCATTTCCAAGAGTTGTGTTCTTTTCATTTACTTTATTTATTTATCTACCTCTTCCAATGTATCAGGCAATTCACTTAATTTCCCAAATTCACTAAATGCTCTCCCAAGCAATATTTGTGTCCTTCTCATTCCATATCTTTATTTTGTTGTTTTTTATAAATGTATTGGGAACCAATGTATTTAAACATCTTTCTCAAATCCACACAACACATTTAAACATCTTCTTGAGAGCATAAAAAACTTTATAAGCTATGATAATATTTATTGTATTGGATCAGCCTTATACAAATGCACTATAGTTTCTTGTTAGAAATTTATTGTTAAATATTTATTGTTTTTTATTTAAAAATATATATTTTCCTTCATATCATTTATAATTTTGTCAAAATTGTCAAACGAAAAATCCATACATAGGAATGACTGATGTTGGTATAAAAGTTTTTATTGTTCTTAAGTTGAGGGTCAACTGGTATGCATGTGTTACTATTTTATATAATTGAGTATTCAAGGTCACTCCAAAGTTAAATATTTCACATCATTGACTTGCCTTCAATCAAAAGATCATTAACTAGAAAAGTACCTCTAGCAGTAGCTTGGATCCTCCCACCATACATTAAAAAAATTGAAGAAGTTCAAATATTAGTCATAAAAGAAGTTGTAAAAAACATATAGTTAAAGAATATTAAGCAACAATTATAGATAACAATTTCTCATCTAAAAACGCCAACTCTACATTATCTCCCAATTGAGGTTGTAAGAAATTTTGTTGTTTCCAAAGCCGTAGCACTCTACTTTGATCTTCCATTTATCTTTTGATGGTGAAATGTCACTAATAAATTTAGTTTTAACCATGAGTTGAAGATAGAAAAACAAACTCTAGATGAACAAACTTTCTGAGGAAATGCTTAATTGAATTTCATATTTTCATTTGACTGTCTACATTTTTATAGAACATCTATTAGGTTAGATAAAGAGTAAATTCACATCGGGAATATAGGAGAAATAACTCAAATATTTAAGTAAATTACATTGGGAAATCGTTCATCATCTTGCAATTATTATTTTGCTTTGAAAATTTATATAAATATATAAATATTCTAGTTATGTAGATTTATTAATTAGCTCAAACATGAATTTTAACATATATCTATAAAGTTTATGTCAAGGAAAAAAAAACATATATGATATATTTATAAGGTAGTCTTATTTTCCCCAAACGTCTTATAATTATTTATCCCAAAGAATTATAAATATAAAAAATTATTTCATTTGCTTTAAAATGTAACATTGGAAATAGGTGTCGTATTTTATTGGTATGAGCTAAAGTTGTGATAACTTTTATTGATAATAATTCAGGAATCTTTATTTATCATAATTCATGTACAACAATTAATTTTTAGTTGTTTTAATTAATTACATTGGAAATGATTGATAATCTTCAATACCATTGGAAGTAGGAGAAGAAATATTTGATAATTTATAATTTTTTTATTAAAAAATTAATTTATATAACTATATATTACCTAAAAGTGGAAAGTTTCACCAATTGTCTAAAGAATTTAAATTTTATAGTAATTTTGAAGATGACTTGTGTCAAAAGTTTCCACCCATGATTTTTGTAGCACTCTACTTTGATCTTCCGTTTATCTTTTGATGGGAAAGGTCACTAATAAATTTAGTTTTAGCCATGAGTGGAATATATAAAAACAAACTATAGATGAACAAACTTTCTAAGCAGATGCTTAATTGAATTTTATATTTTTATTTGATTGTCTACATTTTTATAGTACCTCTATTAGGTTGGATAAAGAGTAAACTCACTTCGGGAATATTGGAGAAATAACTCAAAGATTTGAGGAAATTACATTGGGAAATCATTCATCGTCTTGGAATTATTTATTTGATTTAAAATATATATAAATCTATAAATATTATAATTATATGGATTTGTTAGTAGCTCAAACATGGATTTTAATATATATCTATAAAGTTCATGTCAAGGAAAAAAACATACATGATATATCTATAAAGTAGTCTTATTTTCCGCAAACGTCTTATCATTATTTATACCAAAAAAATTATAAACAAAAAAATTATTTTATTTGATTTAAAATATAACATTTGAAATATGTGCCATATTTTTTTGGCATGAGCTAAAGTTATGATAACAACTTTTATTGATAATAATTTAGGAATCTTTGTTTATCATAATTCATGTACAACAATTTATTTTTAGTTGCTTTAAGTAAATTAATTACATTGGAAATCATTGATAATCTTCAATACCAATGTAAGTAGGAGAAAATTATTTGATAATTTATCATTTTATTTTGATTAAAATATATATATAATATATATTTATTATTTATTTATATAGATATAGATGACAAGAGAAAAAGCCAAGAGTCCAAATAAAGAGAGAAAAGAAGGTTTAGTCAAACACATTGATGATTGTCAAATGTACAATCCTAATAAATACAAGCCTTGTAGATGAAGCAAAGAAAATAATAAAACAACAATAAATAAATAAAAAAGTAAAAGTAAAACTTTACAAAAAAATGACATGTTACCACCTCAGTGTACAATAAAAAATGTTATCCAACTTTTATATTATTATAGAAATAGATGTTAATAGATTATTAATAGATATGATTCTAAGGTTGGCGGCATGTTTATTTTGTTACACAAAATTCAAGTATTTTTATGGACTAATATAATGTAAATAACTAAATATGATATATTTCCCGTAAAAAAATGATATATTCTTTTATTTACTATTATAAAGAGATTTCTTACTTTAATATTCATTTTTCTAAAACTATCATTGAATATTTTAACTACTAATTTAAAATTCAAAGATATATACAAAGAACATATGTTAGTGGTAATTTGAAATTAAAATATAATACCTAAAAGGAAGATAATATTATAAATACATCTTACTTGTTATTTAAATCTTAAAGAAAATAATAAATTAAAATTCAAATATTCTTCATTGTTGTTTATTATTTATCTTCACAAAAGAAAAAGGTCTTAATTACAGTTTTGCTCCTCCAATTATTGTGATTGTGCAATTTTGGTCCACCGGGTTTCAATTGCGTCAATTGGGTCCCCGGATATTACGATTGTGCAATTTTGGTCTCTGAGGTTCTAATTGCACCAATTGGGTCCCCCGAGTATCACGATTATGCAACTTTAGTCCCCTAGATATTATGATTGTGCAATTTTTAACACCAGTAGTCTACGTGGTACACGTGGGACTGATTTGGGACCGATCTTCGGAAATGTCCTTTTCACATAAACATTGGACTCATATACTCAGGCGATATACACTTGATCATTAAAGTGTGTCAGGTGTCAATAATACCGCATAGGAATGTCAAGTAAGCTGCCAAGCTGGCCTCACTAAGTGGCAAATCAGGCTCACATATGTCACATATGCTATTGAAGTTAAAAATTGCACAATCGTGATATCCGAGGGACCAAAATTGCACAATTGTGATACCTGAGGGACCCAATTGGTGAAATTAAAACCCGTGGGACTAAAATTACATGATCGTGGTACTTGAGGGACCCAACTGTCGCAATTGAAACCAAAGAGACCAAAATTGCACAATCGTAATACCTCGGGGACCAAAAGTGCAATTAAGTCGAGAAGAAAAAAACAAATTGACAAGCACAAGGAGATGATTGTAATCCTCTATATTATTATAGAGGAGATGAGGAGTGTTTAACATGAGAAAGTCTTTTATAGGCACATATCCAACAAATCACTTTTAGTTTTAGGCACAATCAACCAATAAATGACAACATATTAAAATAGGATTCATTACACTTTTATTTTATTTTATTTTATTTTATTTTTATTTGGTTTTCTTTCTCCTTTCTTCAACAAAGCACCATACCATCGTCACCGTCGCAACCCATACCTCCACGCTCACCACCACTATCCCCCACCCCTCACCACTGTCACCACCCAAACCCACGCCCACCACCACCCACGATGGGATGCGACAGCAGTGACTCCGGCGATGCTGGTTTCGGGTATGGTGCTGGGTGTTTCAGGTGTGGTGGTTCTGGTACAAGAATATGGTGTTGCGTGCGACTGTCAATGATGCTAGATCCTGGTTGGTGGTGGAGCACAGTTGGGATGTGTTCAGTAGATTGTGGCTCTCATGACTATAGCTATTAATAGCAATGTTAACAAAAGGTTGTAATTTATTTTTCATATTAACCATTATTTTGTTAATGCTTGAAATCATTCTTGTTAGCTATAAAAGCACGTGTAGTTTTCATTCAATTTAATTCAATGGAATAACTTCTTGGCTCATCAAGTTTTATACAGTTTTCTTCGTTAAGTTTGTGTCTATCTCCATATTGTTATATTTACTTCTCTAGTTTTCAACTGATTTGGCCTGATGCTTCCACATAATATAATTTTTATATCTTAACAAGTGGTATCTAGAGCCATTATTCAGTTGTGAATTTAAAATGTCTACCGTTACCAAATTTGACATTGAGAAGTTTGATGGCAATATTAGCTTTTCAATTTGGCGAGTCCAAATGAAGGTCGTTCTTACACAGAATGGATTAAAGAAAGCTTTAGATGGGAAGTCAATGAAACCAACTTCCATGATTGATGAGCAATGGGACGAGTTGGATGATAAGGCACTTTATGGAATCCAACTTTTCTTGACAAAGGAGATTCTTCGTGAAGTAGTCGGTGAAACTACCGCTGCAGATTTATGGTTGAAGTTAAGAGTCTTTGTATATGACTAAGAGCCTCGCAAACAAGCTTCATCTCAAGGAGCGATTATATACAATATGTATGATTTAGGGTACTCCTATTAAATATCATCTTAATGAGTTTAATTCAATTATTATGGATCTTAAAAACATTGACATAAAGATTGATGACGAAGATAAAGCTATTTTGTTGGTTGTCTCTTTGTCTTCTACCTATAAACACTTCAAAGAAATCATGTTGTACGGAAACAACGACACTTTATATTTTGAAGATGTTAAATCTAATTTGTTGTCCAAAGAAAAATTTGATTTAGAAGTTCACTCTGAGGACAAGGGTGAAGGTTTGAATATCAGAGGTAGAACTCAAGAAGAAAGGAGCACCGGTAGTAGAAAATCAAGGTTCAAATCTAGAGGACCTAAAACCAACAAAACATGTCACTGTTACAAGAATTTTGGGCATGATATTTCTGATTGTTTCATCTTGAAGAAAAAGGAAAATGAAAAGAAGTCATTGTTACCTGCTGAAGCTACTAATATTGAAATTGACTATGACAATGACATTTTGTTATCTATCATTTCTTCCGATAAGAGGAGTAAAACTGAATGGATTCTTGATTTTGGATGTACTTTTCATATGTGTCCACATAGAGACTTGTTTACAACTTTTGAACCAATTAATAGTGGTGTTGTCTTAATGGGCAATGATGCTGAATGCAAAGTTGTTGGCATTGGTAATATTCAGATCAAGACCAATGACGGTGTTGTCAGGACTTTGACTAAAGTTTGTTATATTCCTGACTTGAAGCGGAACTTAATTTCTCTTGGCACCCTTGAGTCTCTTGGGTGTAAGTATTTGGCTGAAGGTGGAGTTTTAAAAGTATCAAAAGGTGACCTTATTGTGATGAAAGCTAATCAAGTTGGTAGTTTATATGTCTTGCAAGGTTCTGTTGTAACAGGTTCAGTAGCTGTATCTTCTTCCATGCCTAGCATTGATGTCACCAAATTATGGCACATGCGCCTTGGCCATATAAGTGAAAAAGGCATTCACCTTCTAAGCAAGCCAGGCCTTCTTAGCAAACACGATATTGGTAAGTTAAAGTTTTGTGAACATTGTGTTTTAGGGAAACAAAAATAATTAGTTTCTCTACTGCAACTCACCGTATAAGAGACGTTCTTGATTATATTCACTCGGATCTATGGGGACTTTCCAAAATTCCCTCTCATGGAGAATGTCGTTATATGATGACCATTATCGATGATTTTTCTCGAAAGATTTGGGTTTACTTTCTGAGACCTAAAAATGAGGCTTGTGCCATTTTTAAGAAGTGGAAAACTCTTGTTGAAAACCAGACAGGGAAGAAGGTCAAAAAGTTACAGGTAATGGGTTAGAATTCTGTGAAGGTGACTTTAATGAGTTTCGTGCATATCATGGTATTGCTAATGCTAGACATAAAACCATTCCACATACTCCTCAACAGAATGGTGTTGTGGAACGAATGAACAAGACTTTACTTGAGAAAGCTCGATGCATGCTTTCAAATGCTGGTTTATGGCATCAGCGTGAATTTTGGGATGAAGAAATTTCAACTGCATGTTACTTGGTCAACCGTTCTCCACACTCGGCACTTGATATCAAAATTCCAGAAGAAATTTGGTCAGGTTACCCTGTTAATTATTCTAATTTGAGGGTTTTTGGTTGTCTTGCATATGCACATGTTAATGATGGCAAATTAGCTCTTAGAGCATTTAAGTGCATATTTCTTGGTTATGCATCTGAGTCTAAAGGATATTATTTATGGTGTTGCAACTCTAAGTCACAAAAAGAAATTCTTAGCAGAGATGTGACTTTTAATGAGGATGCATTATTATTTGGAAAACAATCTTCTATGTCTTCCTCTACTAGTACAGGTAATTTGCGGAGTACTAATGAGAAGGTGGAGTTAGAATTGAAGTCCGCAACTCCTAATTTCAACGTTCCTTCTTCCTTAACAAATGAATTTAGCATTGATGATCAAGATCGCGATCATAATTATGATACCACTTCTCCTATTGAGCCGCAACAAGATGATTATTGTATTGCACGAGATAGACCGAGAAGACATACTAAAAGGCTAGTTAGATATGAAAATGATGATAATTTAACTGCTTATACATTGTCTGTTGCACAAGAGGTAGATGAAGGTGTTGAGCCTACTAGTTATACTAAACTCATTTCTTGTGCTAATTCTTCAAAGTGGCTAGTAGCTATGAATCAAGAAATTGAAAGTCTTCATAAGAATGCTACTTGGGATTTGACAAACCTTCCTAAGGGAAAGATGCCATTAAGATGTAAATGGATTTACAAGAAGAAAGATGGCATTATTGGATTGAAGATCCTAGATGCAAAGCACGGTTGGTTGTTATAGGTTTTAACCAAAAGGAAGGTGTTGACTTTAATGAGATATTTTCTCCTATTGTTCGTCACACCTTTATTCATGTTTTGCTTGCTCTTGTTGCTTTGCTTGATTTAGAATTGGAGCAACTTGATGTGAGGACAACTTTTCTACATGGAGAGCTAGAAGAAGAGCTTTACATGGAGCAGCTTGAGGGAATTGTTGTTCCTGGTGAGGAGCATCTTGTTTGTCAACTAAAGAAATCATTGTATGGTCTAAAGCAAGCTCAAAGATAGTGGTATAAAATATTTGATTCCTTTATGATTGCGCAAGATTATTCCATAAGTTAGTTTGATGACTGTGTTTATTTCATAAAACTTCCAAATGGGTCTTTTATATACTTGTTACTTTACGCTGATGACATGTTGATTGCATCTCCTGACAGTTCTTCGATCAGAAAGTTAAAGACTTAACTCAGTAATGACTTTGAAATGAAGGAGTCAGGTGCAGCTAAGAAAATTTTTGGCATGGAGATTCACAGGGATCGTCAAGATGGTAAATTGTTCTTGTCACAAAAGAAATATATTGAAAAAGTGCTTGACATGCAAGATTAATATGAGTAATTGCAAACTTGTCTCTACTCCACTTGCTGCACATTTCAAGTTATCTTCACACCTTTGTTCACAGACAGAAGATGAGATAGAATGTATGTCACACATTCATTATGCTAGTGCAATTGGTAGCCTCATATATGCTATGGTGTGCACTAGACCTGATTTAGCATATGTTGTTAGCACAGTGAGTTGATATATACATAATCCTGTAAGGATCATTGGAATGTTGTGAAATGGATTTTTCGGTATCTAAAGGGTACTTCTGATATCGGCTTGGTATTTGACAACAACAAAGGTACAACCAATGATGTTCTATGTTTTGTGGATTCGGATTATGGTGGTGATCTTGACCGGAGAATATCTCTTTCTAGTTATATCTTTACTCTTTGTAATCGTGCTATCAGTTGGAAAGCTACACTTCAGTCTAGTACTGCGTTGTCTTCAACTGAAGCAGAATATATTGCAGCAACATAGGGTGTGAAGGAGGTTCTTTGGCTTCAAAGTTTGGTCAATGAACTTGGTTTAACACAAGATGTTCTTATTGTGTATTGTGATAGTCAAAGTGCTATTCATTTGACCAAGAATAGTCATTATCACGACAAGATGAAACACATTGATGTG
The DNA here is from genome assembly GCA_030762895.1 of Sophora flavescens. Classification (NCBI taxonomy): domain Eukaryota; kingdom Viridiplantae; phylum Streptophyta; class Magnoliopsida; order Fabales; family Fabaceae; genus Sophora; species Sophora flavescens. The sequence goes on from CM061067.1 coordinate 71,682,575, forward strand.
AAGCATCACTTTATCCGATATATTGTTGTCGCTTTAGTAAAGTTATAGTGACAAAGATTCACACGTCCTCGAGAATCCAGCAGACGTGCTCACTAAGTCACTTCCAAATGTCAAGTTCCAACATTGTTTGGACTTGGTTAGTCTCCATAGTGTTCGAAGACACGACAATGAACAACTAGTTGAATTCGAGTCAAGGTGGAGATTGTTCGGTAGATCGTGGCTCTCATTACTATAGCTATTAATAGCAATGTTAACAGAAGGCTGTAATTTATTTTTCATATTAACCATTATTTAGTTAATTGTTGAAATCATTCTTGTTAGCTATAAAAGCACGTGTAGTTTTCATTTAATTCAATTTAATGGAATAACTTCTTGGCTCATCAAGTTTTATAGAGTTTTCTTCGTTAGCACTTGTGTCCATCTCCCAGTTGTTATATTTACTTCTCTAGTTTTCAACTGATTTGGCCTGGTGCTTCCGCATAATATAATTCTTATATCTTAACAGGATGGAAACCAATAATTCATTTGATGTAGCATAATGAGTAGAAAACGGATTGTAACTTCTTCCACTGAATTGCATTTGTAATATTATTGAGATTTGAGATTAAAACCCTTTTGTTGGTGTCACTACACCATTTATTCAACATCTCCTTTCTCCAACTATACCCTTCTTTCTCATCCAACAACTTCTCCAAAATATTCCACACATTGTTGGTGTTTTGGGCATTTTGATATGTGGCTTTAGAATGGTAGGGGTGGTGGCAGTTGGGCAAAAATGGTGGTGTGGTAGGGGTGGTCGTCAATCGATCATGGTTGAAGAAAGGAGAAAGAAACTTAAATTAAAAAATAAAAATAAAAGTGTAGTGGGTCCCATTTTAATGTGTTGTCATTTATTGGTTGGCTGTACCTAAGAATGATGTGTTGGGTATGTGTCTATAGAAGACTTTCTCTACTAACATATTTTCTAACACCCTCTTTCTAACACATACTCTTCTATTGATTAAAATTTATATGAGTCCCACTATTTTGGAAATAAGTTCCATTAATTAATGTAGGTCTCACCTGAATTATATATGACTCACATGAATTTCAATCAATACGAGATAGTGTGTTGAAAGGAAAATGTTAAATAGTGTGTTTCTAGCATTTTTTGAGAAGAGATTATTCCCCTTGCCTAACTTTTTTTTTTAATTTACAATTATTAATTACTCATTTAAAAATTAAAGGTGAATATAAAATAGAATAAAATTATATTTATGTTTTACAATTTATTTAATTATTTTAGGATAAATAAAATATTAAGATTATAAATGCATCTTATTACTTATTCAAATAGTTTCAGATAAAATACAAAAGGAAAAAAAAAGGATTAAACACTCGTTTGTTACAAATTAAACATAGCGATTTTGACATTCAATAATCTGGAGTTTTTTTATAGATATTTTAAAGAAAAACAAAGGTAATGAAAATAGTTTTTCATTTTAACCATAAAAACATTTTTTTAAATGAATATTTAAAAAAACTTAAACAAACACAATCAAAATTATTAAAAATGCTTTTTTAATCAAATAATATGTAACAAACGCCACCTAAGACAAACTTCACAAGTACACTATTTCTTCTTCTTTTGAATTTTCTCTTAAAGAGATGACTCACCAGTTGAACTTTGCAACACCCTGTTTTTACTGTTTTTACCGTTTTGTTGTTTTTATTGTTTTTCAATTATCGGTAGAATTTTAATTGTTTGTAATTTTTATATTAGATCTAGAAAATGATTTTTAATAAAATTAAACCATAATTTTACTCTACCTTATGGTATAAGGTTACAGTAAAAATTTAGGTTTAAAATTCAGACGAAACCCGGTCTACGTTTTAACTGACAGTAAGATTTTACTAATTAAAAAACCTAATTTTGACCCGAGAATGAAAAAGTTTATATTTTTATTTTATTTCAAACCATAGTGGTTATTTTGAAAATTTTCAAAATAAATAAGTTATTATACGTTAGTCAGGCGAATACTCGACGATCGGGGATCGACGGAATCGAGAACGGAGGTGCAAAGATAAAACCTGACGCCGGACGGATGAGAACAACGAGTCATTTGTGATGACTCAAGGGGGTGAGTCATAGGGGTTAGTCGCCATGCATTAAATGCATGTAATGGTGACTTAAATGTAAAGTCCAAAATACCCTGAAGCTTGCATTGTAATTTCAAGTGTGCCATGACAACATTTTACCTTATTCTTCCTAGCAACTCACTGCCACCACCCTTTAAATAGGCCATCTTCACTTCATTTTCTCCATTTGGCTTATGTTCTTAACACTTTCACACAAAAGCTCCTAAGTTACTTACACTTGATTTGCAAAGGAAGTCTAAGTTGTTGTTGGTTTCTTCAAATTCTAATGGTAGATTCTTGTGATTCATGATCATACCTTCTTTTCTTTTCACAACTTTTCTTCATATCTCATGTTTTTACAAATTTCAAATTCCTAGATCTAGAGCTTCAAAAATCTCTAGAAAATTGTAGAAAAATCATAAAAATGTGAAATCAATTTCTATGATCTAGTTATGATCTTTAATTTCATCATCAAAGGGCTTGAAAAATTTAGAGATCTCTAGATATTTCTTTTGGTCTGGGCCAAACCTATGTGCTAGTGGGTTTAGGTGATTTTCTTCATTCTTTAACTTGATTTTTTGTTGGTTGTTCATGGCTAGGTTTTGTGGGTTCAAAACCTTGTGATTTAGGTGAACAACATCCTTCTACTACTTGAGTTTCAAGTGATCTATAAGAGATAAGGGGAGATTACTACTATCCTACCTTAATGTAGATATGTGATGGTTTATTTAGTGTATATGTTTTGTAACTCATAAGTGTATATTATTGATTTGTATGTGTGTGATCGTCTTGGAGGATTTGATTTGATGCTTGGTTGTGGTATGATATGTCATATGGTTGTTTTGGTTCCAATGACCTTAAGTTGGAACCATGATTGTTGTTTGCTTGATTGTTAAGAAAAATACCTAATATGTTATTATTAAGCCATTCGGCCATGACTGTTTGAGTGGGTTCCATGGTGGTTAATTTGTTTGGATAGTTTTTATAGGGATTGAATGAGTATATAAGAGTATAGAAATTGGTTTGGATGGATTTGGATATATATGTTAAAAGTTATGAATTTTTGAAGATATAGGGACCATTATGCAAATACTGAGATTTACAGGGACTGTTCTGAAAACTATATTCTTATATGTTGGGATTGTAGCCCTTGGTAATATAAGATTAAAGAAATTGGTTTGACGTTATTTGGATTAATACATAAAAAGTTATAAGCTTTTTACTAACAAAGGACTTTTTGTAAATATTGCAAAGTATGGGGCAGAAACGTATTTTCTGAAAAATTTCATGGTGAAAATTATTTTATTAGATGAAAACATAGCAATTGGTTTGAGGTCATTTGGATTTGTATATAAAAAGTTGTGGGCTTTTTAATAGTTAAGGACTTATTTGCAAATATTGAAAAATATGAGACCCAAAAATATAATTTTTTGGAAATTTGTTGGAAACTTCTCATTTCTAAAGAAGTTGGTTTGGTGAGATTTGAAGTTGTAAATAAAAAGTTATAAGATTTTAAGTGAATAAGGACCTTTTTGTAATTAATGAAAGTTTAGGGACTAAAATGAAAATTTCGAAAATAGATGTTATTGGACAGTTGGAAACTGTTTTTCATACCTGTTTAACTATTCTAAAACTCCAAAATGAGTTTTGGACTATTAGAGTTTAAAATCGTTGAAAAATGATTTACGCGTTTTACAAACTTAAAGACGTTCGGTCAAGTTTTAGGAATTTTGCATAATGGGGAAAGGAAATTGTAAAACCAGTGTTTTGAACATCTTAAAATGAGTATTATAACCTAGGTGAGTAATAAATTTGAGTTGAAGAACCATATTTTCAAAAATATGGCTTTTGGGCCTAAAACCAGTAAAAGAGGGGAAACCGTCGTCAAACGTTTTAAAGGATTTTTGAGAAAACAATGATGTAGAGTTTGAAATTAGTATTTTAATACTTTAACATAAGTATGGTAACTTAGGAGAGTAAATGATTTGAGAAGAATGATTACATTTGTGAAAATATGGAATTTAAGTTGAAATACAGTAAAAAGCGGTAAAATGGTATTTTAAGAGTTTCAACGTTTTTCAAGAAACGGTTTTGATGAATTTAGTACTTATGTACTTTGATGGAATCTGATTGTAAAATGGTTTGGTTTTAACCAAAGGTTTTAGTTTTAAAGACAAAAGAGAATTTTAGTTTTCAAGACTAGTATTTCAAGTAAATGGAAAACCTAAGTCGGGAATGACTTAGTGAAAATATGAACTTACTGATTTATGACTTATGGTGAAGCAAGACCATTTGTCATAAAGTGTGGACAATTCATTATCCATACCTCCATAAGATTTAATGGACTAAGAGTTATTTGATTTTCTTGGAAGCCAAGAGAAAGGCTCAATTAGAAAAGTGTAAAGAAATAAATGATTGGATTGTCGATCCAATTTCATAATGTGTTAGGACTTGTAAGCAAGTACCTTAAAATATCTTTACACAAACATGACAAGTCTGTTTGAGAACTGTGGATCAGTGAAGGGCCAATGATTTGTAATCGAGAATATCGTCCGTCAGGGATTGACAGCAAGTGGATTCTGGTGGAATCACGAGGTTATTAGATGGATAAGCCAATTGGACGTATTCCGGCAATTTTGCCCAGATACATAGTTGATACTATGTTCGATGAGGCCGTTGTGCCCAGGAAGACGAGTTTCGGTTGTAGAGGTTTCATAAAGAGCCTGATGTGTTACAGAGAGTTTGAGATCACATGTGATTATGATTGTACGTACGTTATGATTTAAGGCTTGTGTGCATAACACGAAAGACACAATGGTGCCTGAGGTGTGCGGATGTGAAACCTGTACTAACCATTCCTTTCCAAAATATCATCTTAGCTCCGATGTAAGAATCAGATATTCCTTGAGGCTGTGTAGGAATGAGACTATACAGTTTCAATCAGTTTCTCTCTATTCTTGTCCTTCGATGGACAAACCGCGTCCGGTATGCTTGATAAGCTTACCGTTGAGTTTGGTATATTATAGTCTTGGAGTTTTGAGTTGCAGAATTAAAATGGGAGATAAAAGGAATATAGTATTGTTGTATTATGTACCTGTGAGTCGTACCACTGCATATCTGCCTTATGTGTAAGATAAATGGAATCTCACCTCCTTATTTTATTTTGCCTATGTCGGCTGGCTATGTGCTTTCTATATACCGTTGAGAAGATTGAGACGTCAGGATGACGCTTGACTGATTCATCACAGAGATCGAGGTTCGAGCATGCGAACGTTATGGTGGAACTTCTTTTGGACGTCTTCCAGAGTTCAGAGGGTTCAAGGAGATGACATTAGGGTTTCAGTTATGCCTAACATTTCTTTTCTTGAGATAGGCATAATAGTCATTAGTTCGTATGTTATAGTTTTCCTTAGAAAGAGAAATGGTTTAGTCCGAGAGTTACTTTTGTAGTGACTCTAGTAGAGACTTTTGTGCCGACGTCAGCAGTGGACTGATGAGCCTCTGTTTGACTGGTTTTATAACTAGTAAAGACCTTGGCTTTGTGCTAATTTTATACCATTTTTAACCAAATTAGACTTGATTGTCTCTAAGCAGTATTTTGAGTCTGTAAATTGTTTTTATGTTAATTTAGTTGTTTTAGAGTTGAATAATTATTTACTTTTATTTTCTATTTTCAGGTTAATAAAATGTAATAAATCTGGAGCCACTACGCCCGAAGGATCTCTCGCCCCGCGAGTATTGCAACCATGAAAAAGTCAGAGACGATCACGGCTTGCCCGTGTTGAAGATCACAGCCGTGGCAATTCTGAAGTTGAAGCGTTCGCCTCGCGAGCATTCCTTCGCCTCGCGAGTATTGGAAGATCAGAAGCCATCACGGTTTGGGCGTGTTGAATGCCACGGGCGTAACAATTGGAAGTCAAGAGTTCGCCCGCGAAGGAAGTGCTTCGCCTCGCGAGAAGACAAAGAGTTGCAGACCTTTCATGTAATTCGCCTCGCGAGCAGTGCTTCGCCTCGCGAGTACTCTGACTCCAGAAACGTGTATATAAGCAGTCTTAGGCAGAAATGAAGGGATAGTCAGAATTAGCCAGTTTTGGCTAGTTTCTGAACTTGTTAGCTTTTGTTTTTCTTAGTTTATTGTTTTCTTTTGTTATGGAGAATTAGTCTCCTAGATTAATCTACTGTAATTGGTTTCTGTTAACATTTGAGGTTCTGTATTTCATGATCATTTGCTTTTCTCTTTTCAATACCATGCTGTATGTTTCTGTTTGTTATTTCAGGAATATATAGTGTTGTATCGTTTCATTTCGGTGATGCTATGTTCCTATATATAATCGCGTTTGTTATTTCGCGTGTGTCCATTCATGTTCGTTTGTTCATGAGAGCTTAACCCCGTTTGTTATTTCGGGAATAGGAGCATACATCTGTAGTAGCGATTTTCGTTTGTTAATTGTTGCTACAACCGGGAGGGGATTAGTATCTGCTTAGGATTTGCATGAATCAATGATAGTGGGAAACCAAGAACAGTAGGTTAATCGCTTTTGTCTATTTGCTATTCCCTTTAACTGCTTTGTTTTTAGTGTTTTGTTTTCTTAATTTAGTTTTCAATCTCAAAACCCCCATTTCTAACTTTTACTAATTTTCTGTTAATAATAACAACAACTAAAGAGTCCTTGAGAGACGATCCGAGTTGTCGCACTATACTGCATTATTTTATAATCGCTCGTTCTTTTTGGCGCGTGGCGACAGCGCGACCAAAAACTGGCGCCGTTGCCGGGGACTCTGGTTTGTTGTTATTAGCAGAAAATATAAAAAAAAAATTTTTTTTTTTTGCTGAATTTGTCTGGTTATGGATCTTACTGATAAGCTCACTTATTTGAAGCAATTGTTTCAGCAGACACAGTTTTGTGGCATGTGCGGCTCTCCTGAGCACCTGTATGAGGCATGCCCCATTCTGACAAATGCTACTTATTGGCCTCGAGCTTATACATTCCATCCTGACAATCAAGGCAAAAAGCTTGAGGATAATGAAGAACCTGTGGAATCAAATGCATGTGTTGAGAATGATGGGGTGGATGAACTGTGCGCAGAGTCCGCATAATCGACCTTTACTAACTCAGTTTCTTTTACTACATGTACTAACTGTACTGACACTAACCCGTGTGCTGTTTGTGGCCAATTTCTTGACTCTATTTTGCAGGATGATAGTGAGAGTGATACCGATTGTTTAGCCGAAGTTCCAAATACACTATCCATTGAGCAGCTACCTCCCACTGTGGAACAACCGGTGATGGAGTTCAAGCCTCTGGAATTTGCACCATGGCCAGTCCAAGAGGTTGAGCCCCACTTCTATTGGGGAGATTTTATTGAGAAAGAGGTCATCTGTGACCCGAGAGGTAGTGAGAAGTCCGCCGCACTGGGTGGAGTTATTATAATTGTCAAGTGCTCACCTCCGCATCAAAGCTGCAAGTTAAGGAGGCTTGGAATGAATTTCAGTCCTTTGGCTACCACGTGGGACTTATGTTACAAGCAGTGGGATCCCGGTGGAACCGCCCTTCAATGAGTTTTCTTTACCTTTCTTCTTTTTAATTTTCTTTTCCTTATTTTATTTCTGTTTTATTGTCAATAAAGCTCCTGAATAATTTGAGAAGCTCAGGAGTTGTGTTGAGTCTGGTATTGGCAAGTTTATTGGGTTTGATTGAAATTGCATAGATTGATTGCATGATATTGTTGACTGTTTCCCCCTAGGATATGAAATTTTTTTGAAAAATGATCCCCATGTGATTGAAAACTGAACTTTGGGATTTTGTTATGATGGCATGATTTATGATAAGTTTGGGGTGATAGGAAGCACACACTAGGGATAGAATCTCTTTCAAATAATTTGCAAAAATGTCCAGGTGAGGTTTTGAGCCTCCAACATGTTTTAAATTGTGTGAAAATCATTTTTAAGTTGCACTTTCCTGAATTTGTTTGAATCTCTTTATGGTTTGCATGATTATATGTTTGCTTCAAATGATTTAGGCATTTTCTTTGTAAATAACTACTTGGCCTAAAATAACCATTCCTAATGCATGTTCCCTAGTTAGCCCCATTGAGCCTATTAGCCTGTTAATTCTTGATAACCTAATGTTATAAGCCCAAAAATCTGGAAAACCATGTTAACCCGATCTTAGGATTAGGAGAGCATGTAATCTTAGAATGGGTGTGATGAGTGTGATTTCACCTCATTTTCCATGTACATTTCTGCATGCATTTGCATATAGTTAGGCCATTTTAGTGTTTATTTTGTTTAGTTTTTCCTTTGGAACAGATAAGGTGGTATTGTGTGTTGTTTTGCAGATATTCATGATTAAATGCCCAAGAATTAGCAAGTATGAAGCTTGGATGACTTAGAGCTTTGAAAGATAAGAAATTGAGCCAAGCAGAGAGTATCACGGCCTAGTTGTGATGGCCCTCACTACCGTGAGGAGCAAAGAGTCAAGAAAGAATTGAGCCAAAAGTCGGAAGTCGTCACGGCCTAGCCGTGATGGCTATCACGGCCGTGACGTGTCAGCCATGCCAGATCTCCAAAAGTCAGAGACGATCACGGCCTAGCCGTGATGGATATTACGGCCGTGATAAATCAGTTGGAAAAGTCAGAGACGATCACGGCCTAGCCGTGATGTCTATCACGGCCGTGACTTGTTTGTTGGAAAAGTCAGAAAGGATCACGGCCTAGCCGTGATGAGTATCACGGCCGTGATGAATCAGTAAATGAAGCGGTGCCAAGTCAGAAACCATCACGGCCTGGCCGTGATGGCTATCACGGCCGTGACCGGCCACGAGTACTAGAAAACCGAAAGAACAGAAGAAGATTCATTCAGAAAACCCTAAAAGAAAAATCCTCTGCTGCTGTGGCTGTGTGCATCATTCCATGGAGCTCTCCCCTTTGTTCATCTCTGTAATTATTCCTTTTGTTTTACTTTCAATTATGTGTAGCTAAACTCCCCTTTTGTTGGGGTTAGACTATCGCTATCTGAACTTGGTTGTAAAAATGATTTGATTTTAATACAGTTTCCTTGTTCTTTATGAGTGTTTGATTCCATGCTTAATGCTTTCTTAGGCTTGATCACCCTATGAATGATTAGTTGCTTTAATAGATAACTGGAAGGTTGGTGTTAGAGCTTGCTCATGAATCAAATGCCGGGTAGTTCATGAGCCTAGGAATAGGTCTTGAGGTGCTTGCAATCTTATAAGTCTTTACTTAATGCAAAATCTCAGGTTAATCCACCTAAGGAATTAGGGTTTAACTTGGGATTTTAGGCTCAATGCACCTAAGGAATTAGGCTTGAGTATCCCTGAAAAGATTTGATTGTCATATTAGAACTAGGAACTGTGTTAGTTATCATTTCATAACAACCAAGGGAGGATTAGCTTAGTTTAACCCCAGCAATTATATCTCATTGTTATTCATCTCTTTGTTTTCACATTAACTGTTTGAGAAAAATCCAAAAAGAACAAAAATATTTTCTTCTTGTTTGTTTGCTAGATGTTAAAACAACCTTCAATCCAAGATTCGATCGCCTAGATAGTAGTCAAATTTGCGAAGTGGTAATTGTCCACGATCCCTGAGAACGATATCCGGTCTTACCGTTTTTATTACTTGCAACGAACCGGTACACTTGCCGAGTACGTGTCAAGTTTTTGGCGCCGTTGCCGGGGATCGGTGTGCCAATATCACGAGTACCAAAGGGGACTCCTAATTTAGGCACTTTTTTTTTTTTTTTCCTGTTTTCCTACTGTGTTGTTTTCGTTCTTATTGTCTGTATCTCTGCTGTGAATTTCTGCAAGTGCCTGTTTTTCTGTTTGTTCTGTGCTACTCCGTTTGTTCAGTGTATGCGAGGTACAATCGACCCAGGTGAACTCCAATTCGAACCTGAGATCGAGAGACTCTGCAGAAGGAATAGAAAGAGAACCAAGGCAAGACAGAACAGAGAAAGAGCATCTTCTAGTAGACAAGAGCAGCAAGTTGAGTTACCCAGTGTGCAAGAACCACAAATTGAAATAGCAGCTGTCACCATGGCAGAAGAGAACGCACCAAGGAGAACGATGGGGGACTACACTTCCCCTAGAGTTGATAGATGTGGAACTCCGATTGTGAGACCTGCAGTGGCCTGCAATAATTTCGAAATCAAGGCATCACTTCTCCACCTTGTGCAGCAGAACCAATTTGGAGGGTTGGAGAGTGAAGATCCTCATGCTCATATTGGTACCTTCATTGAGCTGTGTGACACCATCAAGTTAAACGGAGCTTCCGATGAGGCCATTCGGTTAAGGCTTTTCCCTTTCTCTTTGAGGGATAGAGCCAAGGCATGGCTTCAATCTCATCCTCATGGAAGCATCATCACCTGGAACGACTTGGTCAGCAAGTTTTTATCTCGATTTTTCCCTCCGTCAAGAATGATTAAGCTGAGGTCAGAGATCAATGCCTTTGCACAGAGGGATGGTGAGTCACTATATGAAGCCTGGGAGAGGTTCAAGTCTTTACTCACAGCTTGTCCAAATCATGAACTAGAGACATGGCAGCAGGTCGCAACTTTTGTTAATGGGCTCAACAGGAATTCAAGAAGTATGATTGAAGCGGCTGCAGGAGGTACATTGAGTCAAAAGACACCTGAAGAAGCAAAGGACTTGATTGAGAACATGGCTAACAATGACTATCAAATGCCTAGTTCTCGGTCAATGGTCAATAGAGGTGTGCTAGAGCTGGATGAAATTTGTGCCCTCAAAGCACAAATGGCTATTCTTACCAAACAATCTGGGGGCGGTTCAACCGCAGAACTCTCAAGTACAAGTCTGTTCAAGTTCAAGGTGCCTCGGTGTGTGATTTCGTGGAGGCAACCATGCAAATGGAAACTGTGAGATCAATGTGGTTGGAAGCTCGGGACAAGAAGAGGTAAACTATATGGGCAACCAAGGGCCTAGAAATGATCCCTACTCCAACACCTACAATCCGGGTGGCGCAATCATCCCAACTTCAGTTGGAGACAAGGACAAAGTTCAAATACTCAAGCAAAGCCTCCTCAAGAGAGTTCAAGCAAATTGGAGAACCTTCTAGGCCAGTTCATGCAAGTTACTCAAGAGACTATAAAGAATCAGAATGCTTCAATCAAGAACTTGGAGCATCAAATGGGCCAACTAGCAAGGCAGATGGCAGAGAGACCTCCAGGACAACTGCCTGGGGATACTGAGAAGAACCCAAGGGAAGATTGTAAGGCCATTGTTACAAGAAGTGGGAGAATGTTAAGTCCACAAGAAAAAGAGAAGGAAGAGAAGACAAGTGATGCTGGAATTGACAAGGGACAATTTGAAGAGGTAAACAATGAAGAACCCGGAACTTCCCAAGGTACTACCTCTAATCCTATTGATGTAGAAGCTGAAGAACCACAGAGGGAGAAACTGGTTGATGAAGAATTTGCGAAGAAGAAGACCAGAAGACAGATTCTGGAAGAGGCTGATAATCCCAAGGAGCTGCCCCCATATTTCAGAATCCCGTACCCCCAACGGTTGAAGAAAGAGGCAAAAGATCAGCAGTTTTCCAAGTTCCTGGATGTATTCAAAAAGCTACAAATAAACATCCCGTTTGCTGAAGCTCTACAGCAGATGCCTTCCTACGCAAAATTCATGAAGGAAATCCTTACGAACAAAAGAAGGTGGAAGGAGGAGACAGTTATGCTTATCAAGAGTGCAGCGCTATACTTCAAAGGAAGCTCACAAGAAAAATGAAGGACCCGGGCAGTTTCACTATCCCATGCACGATTGGTCATCTGAACATAGGGAGAGCATTGTGCGATTTAGGGGCAAGTATTAATTTGATGCCGCTCTCCATTTTCAAGAAGCTGGGGATTGGTGAGGTAAAACCAACAGGAATTTCTCTTCAACTGGCAGACCGCTCAATTACATATCCCTATGGTGTTGTGGAGGATTTGTTGGTGAAGGTAGATAAATTTATTTTTCCAGCAGATTTTGTGGTGTTAGATATGGTCAAGATGGTGATACTCCTCCCGATTCTTGGGAGACCATTCCTAGCAACAGGTAGAGCCTTGATCGATGTCAATCAAGGGGAATTGGTGCTTCGGGTACAAGACGAAAAGGTCACTTTTAATGTGTTTGAAGCAATGAAACACCCAAGCGACAAGGACACATGCATGATAGTGGACCTCATTGATCCATTAGCTGACAAAAGTTTGCACCAGAAGTTTGAAGATTCGTTAGAAGCCGCTCTAATGGTAGAGGATGTAGAAGAAGAAGTAGGTGCAGAAGAAGTTGATCTCATGATTAAATCTCTGGAGGCTTGTCTGGTTGTGAGTACTGATGAAGACAAAGTGGTGGAAGATGTGAGAATTGAAGATAAGGGTGACCCACCGGTGCTAGAGTTGAAGGAATTGCCATCCCATCTCCGTTATGCCTTCCTAGGGATGAACTCTTCATTCCCAGTTATCATCAGTAGTGGGTTGAATTCCTTGGAAGAAGAGAAGCTGTTGAGGGTGCTTAGGGAGCACAAATCTGCAATTGGATGGTCTATGTCCGATTTGAAAGGGATAAGCCCCTCCTTCTGCATGCACAAAATCCGTGTGGAGGAAAAATTCAAGCCGGTTAGGCAACCGCAAAGAAGACTCAACCCGAATATGAAGGAAGTTGTGAGGAAGGAGATTGTGAAGTTGTTGGATGCGGGCATTATCTATCCCATCTCCGATAGTCCATGGGTGAGTCCGGTCCAAGTTGTGCCGAAGAAAGGGGGGATGACAGTGGTAGCGAATGAAAGGAATGAACTTATTCCCTCCAGGACCGTGTCTGGATGGAGGGTATGCATTGACTACAGAAGACTGAATGAGGCCACTAGAAAAGACCACTTTCCATCAAGGTTTACAAAACCGGACCGGTCATCGAACCGGTGAAGGCAGCGGTTCGAGGTTCAATGGTCCAACCGAGGTTGAACCGTGGTTGAACCGGTTATAATTAAATAATATTATTTTAATTTTTAATATAATATTTGTAACAATATTAAACAAAAAAACAACATAACAACTAAAATTACTAAGCACAATTTTTTTTATTTTGAAATTAAACTAAATAAATATAAAAATATATGTTAAAATCATCTTCATAGGGAAAACCAACCCAAAATCTACAACTAGCCCACATATGTTAGAAAACAAAAGAATTGGGTTTTGGCTAGGATGTCCCAAATCCTTTTATACTAATTTTTTATTTTTTTTCTAAGAAACCTGCTTCCGGACTTCTCGGCGCTTCACTACCGGTTATGACCGGTTTTACCGGTTTTGAACCGGTTTTCCGGTTTTTCCACCGGTTCGATGCTAGGCCGGTTTTCCCTGTGAACCGGACCGGCCAAGATCCCGGTTCCCGGTCGGACCGGCCGGTCCGGTCCGGTTTTCAAAACCTTGCTTTCCATTACCCTTCATTGATCAGATGCTAGAGAGGTTGGCGGGTCATGCTTTCTATTGTTTCCTTGATGGATACTCCGGGTATAACCAGATTGTGGTTGACCCGGAGGACCAAGAGAAGACCGCTTTCACCTGCCCTTATGGAGTCTATGCATACAGGAGAATGCCTTTCGGGTTGTGCAATGCACCCGCCACTTTTCAAAGGTGCATGCTCTCCATATTTTCTGATATGAATGAGAAGTTTATTGAGGTATTTATGGACGATTTTTCTGTATTTGGTGATTCATTTGATAACTGTTTGAATAATCTTGCCTGTGTCCTAAAAAGGTGCCAAGAAACCAACCTCGTTTTAAATTGGGAAAAATGCCATTTCATGGTTAGGGAGGGTATAGTTCTTGGGCACAAAATTTCATCGAGGGGGATGGAGGTTGATAGAGCCAAAATTGAAGTGATTGAAAAACTTCCTCCTCCCTTAAATGTGAAAGGTGTTAGAAGCTTCCTAGGGCATGCGGGTTTTTATAGAAGGTTCATAAAAGATTTTTCAAAAATAGTGAAACCCTTATGCAAGCTTTTGGTAGCTGATACTCCTTTTATATTTGATGATGATTGCATGCATGCCTTCAAAATTTTGAAAGAAAAACTCACCACCGCACCTGTCATTGCTCCTCCAGATTGGAGTTTACCTTTTGAGCTAATGTGTGATGCAAGTGACTATGCGGTGGGAGCCATTTTGGGCCAAAGAAAAAACAAAGTGCTGCATGTCATTTACTATGCCAGTCGTGTGCTTAATGATGCCCAATTGAATTACACTACGACTGAAAAGAGTTGCTTGTCAGGTATTTGCTTTTGATAAATTTAGATCCTACTTGATTGGTTGTAAAACTACAATCTACACCGATCATTCTCGCTTTGAGATATCTGATGACTAAACAGGATGCTAAGCCAAGGCTTATTAGGTGGATACTGCTACTCCAAGAGTTTGATTTGGAAATAAAGGACAAGAAAGGAGTGGAGAATGTGGTAGCAGACCATTTGTCCAGGCTCCCACAAGCAGATGTCCAGGCAGAAGCAAAGTTGCCAATTCAAGAGGAATTTCCAGATGAACGGTTGTTTGTGGTGCAAGTGGCACCTTGGTTCGCGGATATTGCAAATTACAAGGCGGCCAATAAGATTCCTAAGGACTTCAATGCGCAACAGAGGAAGAAGCTCATTCATGATGCCAAGTTCTACATTTGGGATGAGCCGTATCTTTTCAAAAGAGGTTCAGATGGAATTCTGAGGAGGTGCATACCTGAAGAAGAAATTAATGGGGTGTTGACCCACTGCCACAACTCACCCTATGGAGGACATTTTGGTGGTGAGAGGACCGCCATGAAGATTCTGCAAAGCGGGCTGTTTTGGCCCACTATTTTCAAGGACTCCCGAGCTTGGGTGATGAATTGTGATAAATGCCAGAGGACCTACCAGATTTCCAAGAGAAATGAGATGCCCTTAAAGGGTATATTGGAGGTAGAGCTCTTTGACGTATGGGGGATTGACTTCATGGGTCCTTTCCCGTCGTCTTACAACAACAAGTACATCCTGGTGGCAGTTGATTATGTGAGCAAGTGGGTGGAAGCCGTGCCAACTTTGAAGGATGATGCAAGAACTGTGATCAGTTTTGTGAGGAAGAATATTTTTACCCGGTTTGGGACCCCTAGGGCTATCATAAGTGATGGGGGTACCCACTTTTGCAATAATGAGTTCAATGCAGTGCTTGCCAAGTTTGGGGTGAACCACAAAGTTACCACACCTTACCATCCCCAAACCAGTGGGCAAGTGGAATTGTCCAACCGGGAGTTGAAGAGAATTTTGGAAAAAACTGTGAACAATGCAAGGAAGGATTGGGCGAAGAAGTTGGATGATGCACTTTGGGCCTATCGGACTGCCTATAAGACGCCTATTGGTATGTCACCTTACCAATTGGTGTTCGGAAATCATGTCATCTTCCGGTAGAGCTCCAACACCGTGCTTTTTGGGCAGTGAAGGCCCTAAACTTTGATACAAGGCTGGCCATGGACAAGAGGATGCTTCAATTGAATGAGTTAGATGAGTTCCGACTCTTGGCTTATGAGAGTGCCAGGATATACAAGGAAAGAACCAAGTTCTGGCATGATAAGTACATTCTTCCCAAGCAATTTGAAGAAGGCCACTCAGTTTTGCTTGTTCAACTCAAGACTCAAGTTTTTCCCGGCAAATTGAGATCAAGATGGTCGGGCCCATTCTATGTCAAGTCGGTTTCTCCGTTTGGTTCGGGCTTGAATTGAAAAATCCATCATCGGAAATACTTTCACCGTAAATGGGCACAAGCTCAAGCACTACCTTGGAGGAGATTTTAACCGTCAGGCAGTCTCCATCCCTCTTGAGGCACCATCTTAGAAATCATACGTCAAGCTAGTGACGTTAAAGAAGCGCTTATTGGGATGCAACCCAATTTTTATTTTTACTTTCATCTTCTCTTTTGTTTTTGATTTCCCCCTCTTGAATAATTTGAGAAGCTCAAGAGGTTTGTTAATAGTTTGTTGAGTGATTCCAGATTTTGAAGGAAGGAGGAGAAGAAGGGCAGGAGGAAACAAGACCAGAAAGCATGTGATTCAGCACCACTACCACCTTGTGAGTCGTTCTAGTTTTCTCCCCTCTCTAAACTTAATTATTTACATTGAGGACAATGTAAGTCTTTAAGCTTGGGGTAGGGGTAATCTTTTAGCTTGCATTGTAAATATTGCATTCATTTAGGCTCTAGTCTTGCATGATCACATGAATTAATTGCCCCCTGCTTAGATTGAGCATCTGATTGTGAGAGCTAAGTGCCAAGTTTTCTGTGATAGTGAATTTTTGGACCCTGATTTTATATTCTTGTGATATGGCTTCATTAAATATGCTTGAGATGGTCTTGAATAGTTGATGATTAGCATGTGTTTCTTTTGGATTTGTGTTCTCACCGGTTCTTGAACCGATGAATGTGAGCTTTTGAGCCATTAGGGGCACTCACTAAATCTGCCCCGTTCTTTGTGTAGAGTGTTTTCCTCTTGGATTGTTTTTCTCTAGAACTTGACTTGAAACCATTTCAAACTTGAAAATTTTTGAGAATATTTTTGAAAAGGATTGAGGCAATAGGTGTTTTTCTCGGCCTTCCGAGCTTTGAATGAATAATGCTACCCTTAGTTGCCCAATTTTGAGCCTGAATGAATAGCATGCTTTTCTTGGTTCCCTAAAATGTTGTGTTAAATATGCTTATGTGGGACCTTCTAAAGTCTGTGCAAAAATGGGTTGGAAAATGTAGTTGAAAGTTTGGGATGATGAAAAGAAAAAAAATGAATCTGAAAAAATTTTACTTCTCTTGAATTGCAAAATCTTCCCTTCTCCAAAAAAAAAAAAAAAAAAAAGAAAAAAAAATGTGGGAGGGGATGACAAAAAAGAATGTGACGATAAAAGAAAAAGAAAAAAAATGAAAAGAATGGTGGAAGAGTAAACTGAAACCCAAAGAAAGGTATTTTAGAAGGTCGTGCCTTGCAATGCTTGGATTGTTTGTATAGCCTTTTGAAATTTCCTGCTTTTGAAATTCCCACCCGAAAATTGATCCCATGGCCTCATTACAACCAAAGAATAAGACCTCTTGATTCTTAGATGTTTTCATTAATAAAGTGAAGATTTGGTTGATAGTCAAGCTTATGGTAGGAATCATTCTTTGAGGAAAATGGAGTGAAATGTCATATTCCCTTAACACTTGAGTGAGTGAGGCAAGAAAGAGAACCAAGCAAATGAACAAGCTTGGGGTGAGCTTCAAGTGAGATAGAGTGCCCTAATTAGTGAGAATGTGAGTCTAGGGAAACTAAGCCCCTAATTGGACTTGAATTGATTGTCTCTTGCTGAAATAATTGACTCACCTGTTGCTTGGATCATTTTATTCGGGTTCTTAGTTCACTATCATTGTCCAGGTTGTTTTCATCTTATGGCCTTGGTTTTGCTTGAGGACAAGCAAAGTCTTAAGCTTGGGGTGATTTGATGAGTGTGATTTCACCTCATTTTCCATGTACATTTCTGCATGCATTTGCATATAGTTAGGCCATTTTAGTGTTTATTTTGTTTAGTTTTTCCTTTGGAACGGATAAGGTGGTATTGTGTGTTGTTTTGCAGATATTCATGATTAAATGCCCAAGAATTAGCAAGTATGAAGCTTGGATGACTTAGAGCTTTGAAAGATAAGAAATTGAGCCAAGCAGAGAGTATCACGACCTAGTTGTGATGGCCCTCACTACCGTGAGGGAGCGAAGAGTCAAGAAAGAATTGAGCCAAAAGTCGGGAGTCACACGGCCTAGCCGTGATGGCTATCACACGGCCGTGACGTGTCACCGTGCCGGATCTCCAAAAGTCGAGAGACGATCACGGCCTAGCCGTGATGGATATTACTGGCCGTGATAAATCGGGTTTGAAAAAGTCGAGACGATCACGGCCTAGCCGTGATGTCTATCACTACCGTGATTTGTTTGTTGGAAAAGTCGAAAGGATCACGGCCTAGCCGTGATGAGTATCACGGCCGTGATGAATCAGAAAATGAAGCGGTGCCAAGTCGAAAACCATCACGGCCTGGCCGTGATGGCTATCACGGCCGTGGATCGCCACGCAGTACTAGAAAAACGAAAGCGAAACGTAAGAAGATTCATTCGAAAAACCCTAAAAGAAAAATCCTCTGCTGTTGGGTCGATGTGCATCATTCCATGGAGCTCTCCCCTTTGTTCATCTCTCGTAATTATTCCTTTTGTTTTACTTTCAATTATGTGTAGCTAAACTCCCCTTTGTTGGGGTTAGACTATCGCTATCCGAACTTGGTTGTAAAAATGATTTGATTTTAATACGCTTTCCTTGTTCTTTATGAGTGTTTGATTCCATGCTTAATGCTTTCTTAGGCTTGATCACCCTATGAATGATTAGTTGCTTTAATAGATAACTGGAAGGTTGGTGTTAGAGCTTGCTCATGAATCAAATGCCGGGTAGTTCATGAGCCTAGGAATAGGTCTTGAGGTGCTTGCAATCTTATAAGTCTTTACTTAATGCAAAATCTCAGGTTAATCCACCTAAGGAATTAGGGTTTAACTTGGGATTTTAGGCTCAATGCACCTAAGGAATTAGGCTTGAGTATCCCTGAAAAGACTTGATTGTCATATTAGAACTAGGAACTGTGTTAGTTATCATTTCATAACAACCAAGGGAGGATTAGCTTAGTTTAACCCCAGCAATTATATCTCATTGTTATTCATCTCTTTGTTTTCACATTAACTGTTTGAGAAAAATCCAAAAAGAACAAAAATATTTTCTTCTTGTTTGTTTGCTAGATGTTAAAACAACCTTCAATCCAAAATTCGATCGCCTAGATAGTAGTCAAATTTGCGAAGTGGTAATTGTCCACGATCCCTGAGAACGATATCCGGTCTTACCGTTTTTATTACTTGCAACGAACCGGTACACTTGCCGAGTACGTGTCAGGGTGCAAGAAACTAAAGTTTGGGGTGGCTGCAAGGTGTAATATGTTGTTTGGGATTGAGAAAAAAAAATTTGAAAAAAAAAAAAGAGAAGAAAAAAGAAAGAAAGAAAAGAAATAGAAAAAAAGAAGAAGAGAAAAACAATAAAAATAAAAAGTGTTGAAATAAAAAGGCTGTAGCTACCCAAGGCAAAATGAAAAATGAGAAAGGAACTTGAGTGAATTTCAAAGTGTAAAAATGTTTCATGCTCTCTTAGTTCCTAGGGTCTTCAGCCTATTTCCTTTGTATATCCTACCCTTAGCCAGGCCCCATTACAACCCATAAAAGACCTGTTGATGTTGCTTGCATGTTTTCTGTGGGAATCATTTTGAGATGAAAATCAAATTTATGGGAAGTGCTCTTAAAAGTGAAATTGAGTGAATTGTTGATAACCTGACAAAAATTGAGCGATTGAGTGAACACAAATTTCCCTTGTGAGGAAGGCAGTTGTTTGGATTTGGTGATCTCCCTCTTGTGTGTAACTTAGATCCCCTGCTTAGATTGATGATTGTTTGAATGATGAATTTCTCAATTGTTTAGAATAAATGCATGTGGGGATTACTTTGCTTGAAAGGGGGGAACATTGAAAGAAAAATTGTTTTGTTAAATTGCTTGAAATTTGTGTGAAAGTTAATTGAGTCCTTAAGCTTGCCATGTTTTGCCAGGTCTTGAGTCTTTTTAAGTTTTTGAGTGTAGTTTGCTTGGGGACAAGCAAAGTTTAAGTTTGGGGTATTTTGATGAGCCTCTGTTTGACTGGTTTTATAACTAGTAAAGACCTTGGCTTTGTGCTAATTTTATACCATTTTTACCCAAATTAGACTTGATTGTCTCTAAGCAGTATTTTGAGTCTGTAAATTGTTTTTATGTTAATTTAGTTGTTTTAGAGTTGAATAATTATTTACTTTTATTTTCTATTTTCAGGTTAATAAAATGTAATAAATCTGGAGCCACTCGCCCCGCGAAGGATCTCTCGCCCCGCGAGTATTGCAACCATGAAAAAGTCAGAGACGATCACGGCTTGCCAGTGTTGAAGATCACAGCCGTGGCAATTCTGAAGTTGAAGCGTTCGCCTCGCGAGCATTCCTTCGCCTCGCGAGTATTGGAAGATCGAAGCCATCACGGTTTGGGCGTGTTGAATGCCACTGGGGATAACAGTTGGAAGTCAAGAGTTCGCCCGCGAAGGATGTGCTCGCCTCGCGAGAAGACAAAGAGTTGCAGACCTTTCATGTAATTCGCCTCGCGATCGATTAGTCGCCTCGCGAGTACTCCGACTCAGAAATGTGTATATAAGCAGTCTTAGGCAGAAATGAAGGGATAGTCAGAATTAGCCAGTTTTGGCTAGTTTCTGAACTTGTTAGCTATTGTTTTCCTTTTAGTTTGTTGTCTTTCTTTTGTAATGGAGAACTAGTCTCCTAGATTAATCTACTGTAATTGGTTTCTGTTAATACTTGAGGTTCTTGTATTTCCTGTTTTCATTTCCTTTTCTCTTTTCAATGCCATGCTTTATATTTATGTTTGCTTAATTCAGGAGTATATTGTGTTGTGTTGGTTTATCTCGGTGATATCATGTTCCTATATATAATCGCGTTTGCTTAATTCGCGTGTGTACGTTTCGTGTTCGCTTAGTTCACGAAGTGCTTAACCCCGTTTGCTTAATTCGGGATTAGGGATATATATCCGTAGTAGTGGTTCCGCTTGTGAATTATTGCTATAACCGGGAGGGGATTAGAATCTGCTTAGGGCTAGGAATTTGCATGAACCGATGATAGTTGGGAAACCAAAAGCAGTAGGTTAATCGCTTTAGCTTATTTGGTAACTGTTCTATTTTCTTGCTTTGTTTTCTGTTTTGCTTCTTAATTTAGTTCTCAATCCAAAACCCCCAATTCTGACTTTTTCTAACTTTTTCTGTTAATAATAACAACAACTAAAGAGTCCTTGAGAGACGATCCGAGTTGTCGCTCTATACTACATTATTTGTAAACGCTCGTTCTTTTTGGCGCGTGGCAACAGCGCGGTCATGGACTCAGATAGAGTTTACACTAGACTCGTCAGTTGGGTTTATCCTTCTCACGATGTACGAGAGAGGATGGTATTTTCTATTTTAGTTTGGCCAGTTTGGTATGTCTGGGAATTAATGTTACACTACAACATATTAGACTTTTAATAACTCACCTTTTATAGCATTTCCGTGCGGAAATGCTATCTTAGGTATCACCTAAGATAGAGTTTCCTTAAGGAACCGCTATTAAAAGTCAAGCTGCAGGAAAAGATAGCGCTTCCTTGAGGAAGCGCTATCTTAACTAACCACCTAAGATAGTGGTTCCTCTTGCAAACGCTATCTTTTCTAATTTGCAATAAATAAATAAAATAAAATCAACTTTTAATAGCATTTGTTTAATGAAATGCTATTAAAAGGTAACCTTTAGATAGCGTTTAAAGTTAGAAACACTATCTTAGGTGATTACCTTTGCTGATTTTAGAACTACCCGCGCGCGCGTATGCTTTGATCCTTCGATTCTCAGTTTCTGCGTACCCTAACATCCTCAGTTCATAACCGACCTTCGTTACACGGCGAAGCTTGTTCACCGCAGGCAAAATTCCAAACCAGAGCTTCCCGACTGACTTCGCAAGGCGCTTCTCTGCTAGGCGAAATTCCAACTGGTCTTCACAAAGGTCTTTCTTGCATTCCTCATTTGGTCTCAACTGGAACCATATTTGCATGCTTCAGATTCTTCTTCTATCAAACTTCTGGTATTCATCTCCACCGTGAGTTTGTTTAAGGAACCATATTGTTTTTTTCTGCATGCTCGATTTGTTCTCCAATATGAAAATCCCTAACTCTTCTTTGTTTATCTTTAATTGCGTGCTTCAGATTCGTGATTTCTCATCCTGGTGCTCTTCTTTTTTTTGTTATCCGCTTCATTGGTCAGGTATATCTCTCCCTAAATCTTTTTTTTTTGTGTTTTTTGTTTTGTGGATTTGTGAATTCCTTGCTTCTGAATTGATTTATTTTTGTTCCCTATGTGTTCTTCTGTTGTTCATTTTGGTGTTAGTGGTTTTTTCTGGATTTTTGAAATTGGTTCACTCTATTTTTGTAAGGTAGCGTTGGTGCATCTATTTCCCCCCAAAAATAATGCCAACACTGTTGTTAAAAAAAAATATAAAAAAAAGATATAATATTGCGGATTTGGTATTTGGGAATGTGTAATGCCTGACTCTGAAAACTTCGTTCTTTTGCAATTTTGGCATTCTTTACTAGTTTTGGCATTTTTTTCTACTGCAAATCAGTTTTGTTTCCTGGATTTTATGAAACTGTTTTGTACTCACTGACTTACACTGTTTTTATCTGCCTTTCGTCGTGGCGGAGCTCGTGCATCGCAGTGCGAAAGTCTGCACTATAAAAGCTTCACAAGTCTCACCCTAAGACTCATCAGTTCAAAGTAGTGGTAACAAATCCCTCTCTTCCTTGCACTCATCCCATATCATGTATGCATCTTAAGCTTGTTCCTACACCACTCTTATCAATTGCCGTATACACATGACCATGAGAATGGGGAAAATCTCTGGGGATCCATTTTTTAATGTGATTTGGTTTGATACTCCTTGGTTGATAATGTGATTTCTGATTTCATTTTTCCAATTTGGGGAGTTATTGATATGCTACCCATGCATTTATGTTAGAAGGATTTCACATGCATCACTTCTGTTTGATAAAATGCCTCCATGAAAATATTTTTGTTGAACACCACATCCCTAGTTATAATTCTTTCCCATACAAATTACATGCAAAAAAGGTGAACTATCAACCTTATGATGGTTACTTTGGTTTGGGGGAGTGTTCTAAATTTCTTTTTTCCGTTTTTGATATTCATTAAAGATTTGCTCCAGTAGGGGAAGCAAATGGCAACTGCACTTGACCTCAGAATAAATTTGCTTATTCTTTGTATTTTTTTAGCAGCCAACAGAAGTTTGTATCACATCGTCTCTTATATGTACAAACAAATTCAGGCGAGAAAGATAGTAGACTTTGTAATATATGTTTATGACACTGGATGTATGAAGCTTATTTTTATTACCTCATAATATTGGACATATAATTTTGGATTTTGATCATCCAACTGCATCCTCAACAGGGATGACACTACCTCTATTGTGATTATCTTTACTTGCTGCCATTAGCATTTTTATCGGTAAAATACAATCAATCCATCCCAATTTGTTTTAACAATATGCTAGAAAACATAGAAATTCATAGGTAGGCACTATCTAGCTATGCTTGATGAGCTTTGGCTTCACTTTTATGAAATTTGGAAGTAATCTTGGTGTTGTCAAATATGATCTAAAGAGTATGGGGTTTGAAAACAAAAGTGAGTCATCAATATGTTTAAGTTAATTGCTGCTACACATGATCCATTTTATGGTTACCATTCATTTTTCTGTGTATTAGTGGAGATCAGGTTCGGTCACCTGTATTGTGATTTAATGCTACACATCGTACGATTGTTGAATTTGTTTTATATTTATAATCCTATAACTAATTGATCACCAAGATATAGTCCTATTTATAAGGTTGGGCAATTTGAATCCTAAACCAATACAAAAACCAAATCAAATCAGTTGTTGAAGATCCATAGAATGCGAGTCACGGCCGTGATGGGCATCATAGCCTGGCTGTGACATCTTCTGCCTTGAACGTTGCTTCACTAAATGGTCTGTCACGGCCGTGATGGGTATCACGGCCTGGCCATGACATATTCTGCCTAGAAGGGGTCTGGCTCAGTTGACATGTCACGGTCGTGATGGGCATCACGGCCTGGTCGTGACAGCTTCTGCCTTGAACGTTGCTTCACTGAATGGTCTGTCACGGCCGTGACAGATTCTGACTTTTCATTCTTCCTTTTCAGCTTCACTTGATCACGGTCGTGATGGGCATCACGGCTAGGCCGTGATCAATGTATTCTCCTAGTTTATATATAACATGAATTAGTTTCAATCTGTATACATTGCATGTAGACATCAACCACTCTAAACTCAAAGTAAATATATTTAATAAATATTTTTGTAGATCGGGAAAACATGGATCGGAAATGGATGTCTGCCAATCGTTTAACCAAGGACTATGAGGATGGGGTAAAAGAGTTCATTAGGTTTGCAGTTCGGCATGCGGAAAACCCTAGTACAATCATATGTCCTTGTTTAGATTGTTGTTATGCAAGGCGAGTTAGTGCAGCCGAGTTGGAAGAACATTTAGTGTGTAATGGAATCGATCAAAGTTATACATGTTGGACAAAACATGGTAAGACAAGAGATGAGTCTAGTGAAATGAGGAATCGTGTGAGATATTCATCAAATGATACCGACACAAATACTTATGAGGGCGATCGTTTTGAAGACATTGCAAATGCTGTTGAAGAGGATCTTCGGGATTGTCCTCAAATGTTTGAGAGGTTGGTAAGTGATGCAGAGCAACCATTGTATGATGGTTGTACTAAATTCACAAGATTGTCGGCGATGTTAAAGTTGTATAACTTGAAATCGGGCAATGGATGGACTGATAAGAGCTTTACGGACTTACTCACACTATTGAAAGACATGTTGCCGGAGGATAATGTGCTTCCTAGTTGGACATATGAGGCTAAACAAATGTTACGCTCTATTGGCATGAGCTACGAGAGGATACATGCTTGTCCTAACGATTGCATTTTATTTCGGAATGAATATGCATCGTTAAAGATGTGTCCTAAATGTAATGCCTCATGATATAAGAAGAAAGAATCAGATCCAGAGAAGGCTGTGTGGTATTTTCCCATAATACCCAGATTTAGGCGCATGTACCGTAGTTTAGAAGATTCAAAGCACTTGACATGCATGAGGATGAAAGGATCAAAGATGGCAAGCTGCAGAACCCGACAGATTCTCCTCAATGGAAGAAATTTGATCATGATTATCCTGATTTTGGGCAAGAATCAAGAAACCTGCGACTTGCATTGGCTACTGACGGATTTAACCCGCATGGTGTTCAAAGTAGCTCTTACAGTACATGGCCTGTGATTTTGGTGATTTATAACCTATCTCCATGGCTATGCATGAAGCGCAAATTTATTATGTTATCTATGTTAATTTCTGGGCCCAAACAACCAGGAAATGATATAGACGTCTATTTGACTCCTTTGATTGAAGACTTGAAACAACTGTGGGAGACAGGTGTGGAGGTGTATGATGGGTATAAGGAAGAAAGTTTCAATTTGAGAGCTATGTTGTTTGGCACAATTAATGATTTTCCAGCCTACGGTAATCTGTCAAGATATAGCATCAAGGGTCAGTGTGCATGCCCTATATGTGAAGAGGGTACGGATTGGATGCGGTTAGAACATTGTAAGAAGAATGTCTTTCTTGGGCATCGTAGATTTTTGCATCCAAGTCATCATTACCGGTGGTGGAGAAAAGCGTTCAATGGGAACTCGGAAGAAGGTAGAGCTCCTTCACCGTTGACGGGTGATCAACTTTTTGAAAAGGTAAAGGATTTGAATATCCAATTCGGTAAACCTTTTGCGAGAGATATTGTCACAAGAGGGTGGAAGAAAAGGTCGATTTTCTTTGAGTTGCCATATTGGAAATCATTATATGTAAGACATTTCCTCGATGTGATGCACGTTGAAAAAAATATATGTGATAGTGTCATTGGTACGTTACTCAATGTGCCAAGGAAGACTAAAGATGGCATCAATGCAAGGTTGGACTTGGTTAGTATGGGAATAAGAAGAGAATTGGGACCGACGAAGAAGGGTAAAAGTACATATCTTCCTCCGGCTGCTCACACTCTATCTAGAAAAGAAAAAAAACTATTTTTTGTAAGTTTCTTGACGGAGTTAAGGTTCCGGAAAGGTACTCTTCAAACATTAGGAACCTCGTATCGATGAAAGATCTCAAGTTAAAAGGTCTAAAGTCCCACGATTGTCATGTTCTCATGGAGCAGTTGATACCCATTGGTATACGGTCTATTTTACCTAACAAAGTGTGGGGGGCCTTAACTAAGCTCTGTTTCTTCTTCAAGGCAATTTGCAGCAAAGTGATTGACCCTGGGAAGTTGCCATCATTGCAAAGAGAAATTGTTGTGACTTTATGCGAGCTTGAGATGTACTTTCCACCTTCATTCTTTGACATAATGGTTCATCTAACCATTCACCTTGTTAGAGAGACACAACTGTGTGGGCCAGCTTATATGAGATGGATGTACCCGATTGAGCGTTATATGAAGATATTAAAAGGGTATGTGAAAAACCGATCACGACCAGAAGGTTGTATTGTTGAACGGTATATTGTCGAAGAAGCTGTTGAATTCTGTACCGAATACCTATCCAATGCTGATTCTATAGGGCTACCAAAGTCTCATCACACATGGAGAATGATGGGGCAAGGAATTACTGGAACTGAAATAGTGACTATATCAAGGACAGAATGGGAGCAAGCACACTTATGTGTTCTGCACAATGCCGATGAGGTTGAGCCATATGTTGAAAAACACAAGGACATGCTTAAGAGTTTGTATCCAAATAAGAATCAAAATTGGCTAACTAGATAACACAATTGTTGTTTTATAACATGGCTAAGAGATCACATTTTTGCGGAGTTGACTGAAAATGCTACTTTAGTTTCAAATAGATTGAGATGGTTAGCCAAAGGTCCAAGTTTGCATGTCTTCTCTTACCACGGTTATCAAATTAACGGGTACACATTCTATACAAAAGAACAAGATGGTCGGAGTACAATGCAAAACAGTGGTGTGACTCTTGTAGCTCAGTCTATGCATATCTCAAGTGCCAAAGACAGAAACCCCATATATGCAAATATGTCATACTTCGGCGTCATTGAACGCATATGGGAGTTGGATTACACAAAGTTTAAGGTTGGTGTGTTTGGTTGTAAGTGGGTTGACAATAATAATGGTGTTCAGATTGATGAGTCAGGGTTCATGCAGGTGGATCTTAACAGGGTGGGGTATAAAGATGAGCCTTTTATATTAGCATCTCAAGCTCAACAAGTGTTCTATGTCACTGATCCAGCTGATATGAAAAGGTCCATTGTTCTTTTGACTAACAAAATAATTACTAAGATTGATGATCAAGACCATGGAGATGTTGATATTGAAGATGATCCTTTCGTCGAGACATTACAATCACTTGAGATTGATCCAACTAGGGATGATGGTATGTATATGAGAGATGATCATGATGAGGGGCTTTTGGTCAATCCACCATTTCATACTAATAAAGGACAAACAAAGCTCAATCCAATGAAGAAAAGAAAAAGGTTGACTTAAACATGTATGTAGTGTTTGTGTTTAAATGAACTTTCTGATTCTTTTATATTATAATTAGCATATTCCGTAATGCTAGTGTTGATTTTGTTATCCGGTGATGTTTTATATTTTGCATCAATTAATATTATATTAATGTCCAATGATGTTTTACTTGTGTGTCTAATTTTTTTGTAGGTAAATGGCATCTTTCAGTAATGCTAGTGCTGCCAAAGTCATGCGACGTGGGCCAACTGTTATGAAGGCGGTCATCCGTGCTAGGAGTAAAGGACAAAAATTTGAGGTAATTTACTTACTAATCTAAGGATTTCATAATGTTGTTTGATATCTAGATTTAATTACTTTATTATTTTTATTAGGTTGAATGGAATTATTTGGACCAACCAATTCGTGCCAACGGAAAAATATTGAAGAGTTACATTGGGGCCGTTGTTCGGCAAACGGTCCCAATTATCTGTTCTAATTGGAAGAATGAAGCTTTGGATGCTTTCAAAGAGAACATATGGGCTGATGTACAGTTAATTATTAAAATTTGTGAATTATATTGTAAACGATGTAAACATACTTACTTTGACACATTGTTTATATTGTTTTGCAAATGTCTTTTAATGTTGATGAATCTCGAAAAAAATTTGTACTTCAGGAAGCCGGTAACCTACATCGGGAATTTAGAACTAGATTGACAAGAAAATTTCTAAGAGATGCTAACGGTAGTATCAGAGAGGAACCTCCATCACAATATGCACACATATCAAGGGATGAGTGGGTAGATTTTGTAGCAATACGCACAGGAGATGCACGATTCCTGGTATGTTTAATATCACGTTAGTCCTTATAATTATATATATACATATGACATTAACCATGTATTAATATTACTTATATGTGTCTGAATAGAAATTAAGCAATGAAAATCGCAACAGAGCGTTAGATCCTGCATGCCCTTACAAAGCATCACGTAAGGGGTATGCTGACATTGAGGATGAATTGGTATGTATATATATAATTAACTGCATGTGTGGTAAATATGACTTTTAAAATGTTTGGTTAATATATATTATCTCAATATACAGATACAGGAGGCAGGGCCATAAGTTAAAAAAATTAAACGCCATATTGTGTGGAGGAAAGCCCGCGAGAACAAGGCTGGTGTAATTGACAACAAAAATACGCAGAACGTGTGGAATAAACGTGTAAGTAGAATAACGTTTACATTTTCATTTGTTATTTTCTTATGATAATATATAATAATGTTAACATTTGCATTTCACCAATAACTATGTGTCAGGAGGAACTGTCACAATCTGCAATAGAGGGAGAGATACAAGATTTTGGTCACCAGGATATTCTTGCTAAAGCCCTAGGTGTGCCAGAGAACCCTGGTCGTGTTAGGGGTGTGGGTTTTGGCGTCTCTCAAAAAGACTACTTCCCACCTGAAGGTCGTGCAAAACATAACTGTGAAACAAAAAGGTGGGAGACATTGGTGGTTCAACTCTCAGAAAGATTGAACAATTTGGAAGATAAGCTGAAAAAAAAAGGAGGATTAGGAGAGGCAGGCTAATTTCACAGCCCCAAGCATCAAAGATAGTTGCACTCTAGCATCTGCCATCAAGCTTCCAGAGGTAATGCATGCTTTTTTTTTTTTTACTAGTATTGCATTCACAGTTAAATACATTCAATTGGATGCCTTAATTCACAGCTTATTCATCTATCATTGGATTAGGGCGTCAACTCATGTCATCTATATTTATCAACCCCAAACCATCGTATGGTTGGTATGGGTAAAGTATATAATGAGCCGGGTGTTACACTGCACACCGGACCACTACCCTTTAACCATGTGAAAGTTGGATTTGATGTTGCAATTGAGGGGGATGCGCCATTGCCGGTACCTATTGATGATGCAGATGTAATGACAATAAGAGATGCAATAGGTACTTATGTGGCATGGCCAATTGATCTCGTGGTTTTAATTAATATGGTATGTAATTGGATTTTTCCACCTTGTCATATACGACGTATATTTATTACATTAGTTGATCACTAACTGGCATATTGAAATGCAAAATTTCCAGGCACCTGCAAAATCTAAAGGCAAGGGTAGAGTGTCTGAACATACAAAGGAGTCAATTACAACCCCAGAAAATAAAGGAGGCAACTCTGAGGCCAACCCTCCTACAGCTGGTTCAACTAACATTTCTCTGGAATATTTCAATTTTCTTAAAATACATGAACGAAAGAATATGAAAAATGATGACCCATTGGACATAGAGATAGAACAAAATATTTTTGGTGATCATATCATTGATAGAATTAATGCTAAAAATATCAGAGAAATTGTAAATCATGAATGGGTATCTGCCTCCGTTATTTCCGTATATATCAGGTACTAAATCTGGCTTAAAGTGTACAATATTTTTTTAGTCTTTCCATTTAAATATTGATGTCATCGGTGTAATCCATTTTTATATTTTAATTGAAGGTATTTGTATGAATAATTTTTGCTTCCAAAGGAAAGAACGAGGAGGTTTCTGTTCTTGTCCCCACACCAAACAAATACATACGGCTTCTTCGGGAGGGATTCACAGACAAAGTATATAGCTGACCGCTTTGCAACTACAGAAAGAGAATATCAGCCCTTGTTTCTAGCGCCGTGCAATGTTGGGTGAGCCACTTATCCTATAGGACTTAATTTACAATAATGAATTATATAAAAGTTGAGGTGCTTAGGATTTGTTATCTCAACATTTTGTAGGAATCATTGGGTGCTGTGCGCGATAAATACTGTTGAAGAGATTATTTATTATCTGGATTCCTTGCATGTTGATCCTAGGAATCTCCCATAACTAAAGAATCTGTTCAATAAGTAAGCATGCTTTTATTTTTCTGATTTTCTATTATTCTGTCGAATGGCTTCCATGGTAGATACATGTTGCAAGTTGTCATGGTCCTAATGTGGTATTAATTTTTGACATTAGAATAACTGTGTTGAATTGGCATATACTGGGTTTTGGCTGTTGTGGTTCAAAATAAAAAAAAGTAACCGTAACCTTCATTTTGTATTTAGATGTTACCATTGAGAATTTTTGTTGGAAAATCCATGCGTGTGTTTGTGATGATTGAAAATATGTTTCTTAATGAAGTCTGTTTGATTTTGTGATTAGTGCTTTGCAAGTTTATCGCGCATGTAGCGGAGCTAAGGTGCCCCGTTTAAAAGCAACCAACATTAAATGGATTCGGATAGAGGTATATTTGCAAAAACTTAATGCGCAATTAGTTAAAAAAAACTATATTGATTTACTATTTTATTTTTTATAGCGCCCAAGACAACCCAACAATACAGATTGTGGGTATTATGTAATGAGTTTCATGAAGGAAATTATCTTACAAAACCAAGTTAAAATACCAATGGTGGTATGTATAGTTTCAGTGCTTGTTGTTTACTTAGCTTTTAACTGTGACTGTTCAAATGTTTTAGCAATTGTAACTTAATTTATTTAATTTTTATGTCGCAGTACTTTCCTGACTTCAAATGCTCCACATACTCCACTGCTCAACTATCTGAAGTCAAGGAAGATTGGTGTCGCTATATGACACGCTGTCGCACGCGGGTCAAAAAGAACGAGTGGTTTAAAAACTGCAGCTAGGGCGCGATAACTCGGGTATCGTATCACAATGACTCTTGGATTGTTATTAACCTTAAAATCAAATTTTTTTTTTTTTTTGGGGGGGGGGGGGGGGGTTGTTGTTGAATGATTCAATTAAGAAAAACAATGCAAATGAGTGATTATCAATAAGCTAAAAACGATTAATCTACTGTTCTCGGTTTCCCACTATCTTTGATTCATATAATTCCCATGCCCTAAGCAGATCCTAATCCCTTTTCGATTGTAGCAACAATTAACAAGCGAAATTGGCACTACGAGATATACGTTCCCAATTCCCGAATTAAGCAAACAGGTTACCGAAATAAATCAACACTTATTCTATATAACCTGAATTAAGCAAACAAGACATATAGGATAGTATTGAAAGGAAGAAGCAATTTGATCCGGGAATTATAGAACCTCAAGTGTCGGCGGAAACCGATTACAGCAGACTAATCTCTGGGGATTAGTTCTCCATCACAAGAGGACAAAAACCTAAGAAAATAATCTGTAAAGAGTAAAAATTGGATCTCTTCTGTGTCTGCTGCGCTCCTATTTTATAGAGTGGCCGCGCGTCACGACCGTGACCAATTCTGCCAAGGGCGCGCATTCAAATTCTGGTCCGTCACGGTCGTGATGCCTATCACGGCCAGGCCGTGATCGCTTCTGTCCATGGGTGCTGATCTGTCACGACCGTGACCTTCATCACGGCTAGGCCATGATCAATTCTGACTTCCTGGGTCTCCTCATCACGCCCGTGATGGGTGTCACGACTGAACCGTGATGCTTTCTGACTTCCATGATCTTCTCATCACGCCCGTGATGCTTATCACGGCCGGGCCGTGATCCTTTCTACTTTCATGGGTAGCTCATCACGGCCGTGACCAGTGTCACGGCCTGGGCGTGATGGCTTCTGCTTCAGGTGTCCTTCCCTTTTTGCTCTTTTTATTAACCTGAAAACATGAAATAGCAGTGAATGCTTTATTTGACTCAAAAATTAACTAAAATGTCCTAAACTACTTAAGAAACTCAAAATGTTGCTTGAGGACGGTTAAATCCAAATTTGGGCTAAAACGAGATTGAAACTCGAATAATTAGTGCGAAAGCCATGGTCTTACTAGTATAAAACTAGTCGAGCCAGAGGCTTATCAAAATACCCCAAACTTAAACTTTGCTTGTCCCCAAGCAAACTAAAACTCAAAAAGACTCAAACTTGGCAAGCTTAAAGGATTCAACCAATTCCGCACAAATTTCATGCAATTTTGACAAGACAATTTTTCTTCAATGTTTCCCACCTTTTCAACAATGCAATCCCCACATTCATTTACTTTAAACAATTGAGACTTCCATCATTCATGCAATCAGTAATCTGAGTTGAGGATCCAAGTTACACACAAAAGGGAGATCACCAATTTCAAACAATTGCCTTCCTCACAAGGGCATGTAATATTTTACTCATTCGCTCAATTTGTCTAGGCTATCAACTTTTCATTCAATTTCACATTTCAAGAGCACTTCCCATGAATTTGATTTTCATCTCAAAAAAAGTTCCCACGAAAACATGCATGCAACATCAAAAGGTCTTTTAAAGGTTGTAATGGGGCCTGGCTGAAGGTAGGGTATTCAAAGGTACTAGGCTTAAGTCCCTAAGAATTAAGAGAGCATGAGCATTTTGGCACATTGAACTTCCACTCAAATTCCTTTTTCCATTTTTCTTTTTGCTTTGGGTGACTACAACCTTTTTCTTCTAATACCCTTTTTTTGACATTTTTGTGCTTTTCTCTTTTTTTTTTTCCTTTTGCCTTTGGCTCAAACCTTTATTTTTCTTTTTCTCAACCCAGATTTGGCATATCAAACCTTGTAGCCACCCCAAACTTACTTTCTTGCAACCCTTCTCTTGCTAAGCTTCCATGCTCTCCTAATCCTAAGATTGGGTTAACATGGTTTTTCCAGATTTGTGGCTTATAACATAGGGTCATCAAGAAACAATAGGCTTATTAGGCTCAATGTGGCTAACTAGGGAACATGCATTAGGGATGGTTCTTTTTGGGCCAAGTAGTTAATTCAAAGAAAATTGCCTAGATCATTTGATGCAACCACATAAACAT
Organism: Sophora flavescens; assembly: GCA_030762895.1. NCBI lineage: Eukaryota > Viridiplantae > Streptophyta > Magnoliopsida > Fabales > Fabaceae > Sophora > Sophora flavescens. Next base: position 71,715,767 of record CM061067.1, read on the forward strand.
GCAAACCATGAAGAGATCCAAGCAAATTCGAGAAAGTGCAACTTAAAAATGATTCACACAATTAAAAACATGTTGGAGGCTCAAATCCTCACCTGGACATTTTTCGCAAATTGTTTGACCGAGATTCAATCCCTAGTGTGTGCATCCCTTCACCCCAAACTTATCATAAATCATGCAATCACAACAAAATATCTCAAAGTTCAATTTTCAATTTTTCACATGGGGATCAATTTTTAATTTTTAAAACCTAGGGGGAAATCATCAACAGCCAACATATATCATGCAATCCATCTACGCAAAATTTGATTAAAATCCATCAAGCTCACCGACACAAGACTCAACACACATACGACTCAAAGCAACACAAACAAGGAAAGCAAAACAATTGGTCCCCCCCCCCCCCACCCCCCCCCACCCCCACACACACACACACTCACTTAAGACATACATTGTCCTCAATGAAAGAACATATATATAAAACAAGAGTGAGGGAAAGGAGAAGGTGCTTCCTAATCAAGTTGTAGTGTAGGTGGGCTCTCCCAAGGAGAGCTCTTTAACGGTTGCATCTTCAGGCACTGAGCTCTCATGGAATAGTTTCAAGCGCTGCCCATTAACCTTAAAGACCTTGTTGCTACCTGCACTTTTTATTTCTACTGCACCATGAGGGAAAACATTAGTAACAACAAATGGGTCAATCCACTTGGATCGAAGTTTCCCAGCCATCACTTTCAGGCGGGAGTTAAACAATAAAACCTGTTGGCCCACAGAGAATTCCTTCCTAGAAATCATCTGATCATGGAAGTGCTTAGTTTTCTCTTTGTAGATTCGAGAGCTTTCATAGGCTTCTAGCCTAAGCTCTTCAAGCTGCTGTAATTGGAGTTTTCTTTCAATGCCTGCTTTTTGCATTTCCAAATTACAGCTTCTGACCGCCCAATAAGATCGGTGCTCAATCTCTACAGGAAGGTGACATGCCTTACCGAATCCATCTATATCATGCAATCCATCTACGCAAAATTTGATTAAAATCCATCAAGCTCACCGACACAAGACTCAACACACATACGACTCAAAGCAACACAAACAAGGAAAGCAAAACAATTGGTCCCCCCCCACCCCCCCCACCCCCACACACACACACACACTCACTTAAGACATACATTGTCCTCAATGAAAGAACATATATATAAAACAAGAGTGAGGGAAAGGAGAAGGTGCTTCCTAATCAAGTTGTAGTGTAGGTGGGCTCTCCCAAGGAGAGCTCTTTAACGGTTGCATCTTCGAAACTTTGAGCTCTCATGGAATAGTTTCAAGCGCGCCCATTAACCTTAAAGACCTTGTTGCTACCTGCACTTTTTATTTCTACTGCACCATGAGGGAAAACATTAGTAACAACAAATGGGTCAATCCACTTGGATCGAAGTTTCCCAGCCATCACTTTCAGGCGGGAGTTAAACAATAAAACCTGTTGGCCCACAGAGAATTCCTTCCTAGAAATCATCTGATCATGGAAGTGCTTAGTTTTCTCTTTGTAGATTCGAGAGCTTTCATAGGCTTCTAGCCTAAGCTCTTCAAGCTGCTGTAATTGGAGTTTTCTTTCAATGCCTGCTTTTTGCATTTCCAAATTACAGCTTCTGACCGCCCAATAAGATCGGTGCTCAATCTCTACAGGAAGGTGACATGCCTTACCGAATCCATCTATATCATGCAATCCATCTACGCAAAATTTGATTAAAATCCATCAAGCTCACCGACACAAGACTCAACACACATACGACTCAAAGCAACACAAACAAGGAAAGCAAAACAATTGGTCCCCCCCCCCCCCCCACACACACACACACACTCACTTAAGACATACATTGTCCTCAATGAAAGAACATATATATAAAACAAGAGTGAGGGAAAGGAGAAGGTGCTTCCTAATCAAGTTGTAGTGTAGGTGGGCTCTCCCAAGGAGAGCTCTTTAACGGTTGCATCTTCAGGCACTGAGCTCTCATGGAATAGTTTCAAGCGCTGCCCATTAACCTTAAAGACCTTGTTGCTACCTGCACTTTTTATTTCTACTGCACCATGAGGGAAAACATTAGTAACAACAAATGGGTCAATCCACTTGGATCGAAGTTTCCCAGCCATCACTTTCAGGCGGGAGTTAAACAATAAAACCTGTTGGCCCACAGAGAATTCCTTCCTAGAAATCATCTGATCATGGAAGTGCTTAGTTTTCTCTTTGTAGATTCGAGAGCTTTCATAGGCTTCTAGCCTAAGCTCTTCAAGCTGCTGTAATTGGAGTTTTCTTTCAATGCCTGCTTTTTGCATTTCCAAATTACAGCTTCTGACCGCCCAATAAGATCGGTGCTCAATCTCTACAGGAAGGTGACATGCCTTACCGAACACAAGTCTATAGGGAGACATCCCTATTGGTGTCTTGAAAGCTGTTCTTTGAGCCCAAAGTGCGTTTTCTAGACGGCGGCTCCAGTCCTTCCTATTTGGCTGCACTACTTTCTCTAAGATCTGTTTGAGATCTCTGCCTGCCCATTAGTCTGGGGATGATATGCAGTAGAGACCCTGTGCACAACTCCATACTTCCGGAGTAAAGCTTCCATAGTGCGGTTGCGGAAATGAGTGCCTTGGTCACTTATGATAGCCCGAGGTATTCCGAACCTGCAGAAGATATTGGACCTGACAAAATTTGCAACAACTCTAGAATCATTAGTCCTAGTGGGGACAACTTCCACCCACTTTGAAACATAATCGACAACAAGCAGAATATAGAGAAAACCAAAAGATACAGGGAAAGGACCCATAAAGTCAATTCCCCACACATCAAACACCTCACAGAAAAGCATAGGTTGCTGAGGCATTTCACTCTTACGAGTGATGGCTGTACCTGTTGTTTGGCACTCTTTGCAAGTGCGGTAAACCTCATAAGTATCCCTAAAAATGGTGGACCAGTAAAAACCTGAATCTAGGACTTTTCTTGCAGTCCTCTGTGGCCCAAAGTGTCCCCTTACTTGAGAAGCATGAGAAAAATGCAAAATAGACTCAATCTCGTAGTCGGGGACACATCTCCTAATTACCTGATCACTGCCAAATTTCCAGAGGTACGGATCATCCCAAACATAATATTTGGCATCACTCTTGAGTTTGTGAATTTGTGATCTAGTTGCACCTGTTGAAAAAACACCAGCAACAAGATAGTTAACAATATCAGCAAACCAAGGAGTTACCCCATGTAACTGTAAGAGCTGCTCATCAGGAAAGTCATCCTGAATGGGGGAAGGATCCTCATCCCTCTCTATTCTGCTCAAATGATCAGCCACTAAGTTCTCAGCTCCACTCTTATCCTTTATCTCCACACTAAACTCTTGGAGCAACAACATCCACCGAATCAATCTCGGTTTTGCTTCTGGTTTCTTCAACAAGTACTTTAGAGCTGCATGGTCAGTGAAAACAACAACCTTGAAACCTAGCAAATATGATCTAAATTTATCAAGAGCAAAAACAATAGCTAGAAGTTCCTTTTCAGTGGTGGTGTAATTAGCCTGTGCAACATCTAGAGTCCTAGAAGCATAGTAAATCACATGGGCAGCCTTGCCCACCCTTTGTGCTAGGACCGCCCCCGCAGCTTAGTTAGAGGCATCGCACATAATCTCAAAAGGGAGGGTCCAGTCAGGAGGCTGGATAATGGGAGTGGAGGTCAATGCCTTCTTCAAGAAATCAAACGCCTTCTTGCAGTTGTCATCAAAGTTGAAAATGGCGTCATTCTTCAACAAGTTTGACAGAGGGAGAGTTATCTTGCTGAAATCCTTTATGAAGCACCTGTAAAAACCTGCATGACCAAGAAAAGAACGAATCTCGCGAACGCAAGATGGGTAAGGCAGTGTAGAAATCACATCAATCTTAGCAGGATCTACTGAAATACCCTTTTCAGAAATGATATGCCCCAAAACAATCCCCTGTTCAACCATAAAATGGCATTTTTCATAGTTCAAAACAAGGTCAGTTTCAATGCATCTTTCCAAAACCAGATTCAAACTATGCAAACATGCATCAAATGAGGAACCATAAACATTAAAATCATCCATGAACACTTCCATGCAATTCTCAATATATTTAGTGAAAATACTAATCATGCATCTCTGGAATGTGCCAGGAGCATTGCAAAGACCAAATGGCATCCTCCTGTAAGCAAAAGTGCCGAAAGGGCACGTGAAGGTTGTCTTCTCTTGATCCTCTGGTGCAATGTGGATCTGGAAGTAACCTGAAAAACCATCAAGAAAGCAATAGTGTGATTTACCGGCTAGCCGTTCAAGCATCTGATCGATGAACGGCAAAGGAAAGTGATCCTTTCTAGTAGCCTGGTTCAATCTTCTGTAATCAATGCAAACTCTCCAGCTGTTCTGAACTCTAGTGGGAACAAGTTCATCATTTTCATTTTTCACCACTGTGAGTCCATATTTCTTAGGTACAACTTGCACGGGACTCACCCAATTACTGTCAGAGATAGGGTATATGATACCCGCATGCAAGAGTTTTGTTACCTCCTTCTTCACAATATCAAGAATCAATGGATTGAACCGCCTTTGGGGCTGCCTAACTGTTTTAGCCCCATCCTCCAACAAAATCCTATGCATACACCTAGAGGGGCTAATACCTGGTATGTCTGCCAAGGTCCACCCAATTGCCTTCTTATGCTTCTTCAAAACCTCCAGGAGCTTAGTTTCCTGGTCAGAATCAAGGTTAGAGGAAATTGTAACTGGAAGTTTTTCATTCCTCTCTAAGTAAGCATATTTCAGATTTTCAGGAAGTGGCTTAAGCTCCAAGGAGGGTGGCTGCTCAATAGATGATATGTTTAGGGCAGCCATGCTGTCAAGAACTTCAGTTGAACAAACAGCTTCACTTACACTGTCACCCTGCAAGGTAGCATCAATCTCAGTACAAACAGCACAAGGGTCAGTGTCAGTACAATCAGCACATGAATAAACATCATCAACCCGAAATAGATGGAAAATCAGCAACCAAGTCATCATAAGTGTCTTCAACAATTTCAGAGAGCAATTCTATTTGAAAAACAAAGTGCTCTTCCAAGGGATGCTTCATAGCATCGAAAATGTTGAATTTTGCAACAATGTCACCAAATTCCATGGACATGGTTCCATCATCAACATCAATCTTTATCTTCGCCGTTTTCATGAACGGTCTGCCCAGAATGATTAGTGATCTGCTTGAATTTGTTTCCCCTGCCATGTCCAAGATGTAAAAGTCAGTAGGGAAAATCAAGTCATTAACTTGTACCAGCACATCTTCTACCACTCCAATGGGGCGAGCATTGGTCCTGTTTGCCAATTGGATAGTGAGACCTGTGTGTTGCAAAGGACCAAGATCAAGATTGTTGAAGACAGAAGCGGGCATGACATTAATAGAAGCTCCTAAATCCAACATGCAATTGTCGAATTTACTGTACCCAATGGTGCATGGAATAGCAAAAGTTCCCGGATCCTTGCATTTCTGTGGCATTGCCTGAGTGAGGATCGAGACAGTAACCTTTTCAGGTGCAGACTTAGGTTGAATGAGGGCTGAAACATTTCACCCTAAGTTGACTCTCTCATTACCCTTCAACCTCCTCTTGTGTGTGCACAAATCCTTCAGAAACCTTGCATATTTCGGAACCTGCTTAATCGCATCAAGGAGCGGAATGTTCACTGCCACCTTTCTGAATACGTCCAGAATCTCTCTCTTTGTCTTCCTCATCAATCTTTTTACTTTTCAGCACTCTTTGCGGGAAGGGGATTGGTGACACATACTCTTTCTCAGCTTCAACAACAACAGGAGGTTCAGGTGTTACCTCATCAACTTTATTCTTTTCAGGTGCTGGTTCTGCAATCTTCCCGGATCTCAAAGTCATCGCACTCACGTTAGGATTTGGAACATTAGGATTCACTACTGGTTGAGCAGGTAGTTGGTTCGATCCTTGAGCTTGCTGCATGGCATTCATCGAAGTGGCAAGCTGTCCAATCTGTGTTTGCAAAGCATGAATACTAGAATCCGTTCGCTGCTGAAACTGGAGGTTTTGTGCAGCCATTTGCTTGACAAGGTCCTCTAGTGAAGGTCCGAAAGGTGCAGAGGTGGTCACTTGAGGAGAGTTATGTGGTGGTGACATCAGCTGTTGTTGTTGTGTGGATGAGTTTCCATACCTAAGGTTTGGATGGTTCCTCCAGTTGGGGTGGTACTTATTAGTGGAGAGGTTAGGGATGCTGTACCTGTTCTGATTGTTGCCTTGATTGTAAAGATTGGCTGCATATGCTTGAGGCAAATCAGTGACCGACTCATCTTTCAGAATAGGGCATGCATCGGACAGGTGCTCAGGAGAAGTACAAATGCCACACAACCTTGCTGTTTGAACTTTATCCACTGCCAGCTGTTTCACTAAAGAAGTAAGCTCATCAAGTCTGGTTTCAAGGGCCTTGTTGGAAGAAGAACCATGGATCTCATTCACACCTCTTGTCTCGACAGAGTTGTTTCTGGTTGTGAACAGCTGGGAGTTGAGTGACATGTTTTCAATCAATTGCTTGGCAGCAGCTGGAGTCTTATCAACAAGTGCTCCCCCAATAGCAGCGTCCAAAATGTTACTATCCATCGGTAGCAACCCCTCATAAAAGTACTGGATAAGCAGCTGCTCGGAAATCTGGTGTTGAGGGCAACTAGATACCAACTTCTTGAATCTCTCCCAGTATTCAGCCAATGATTCATTGCCCTGTCTAATACCACATATCTCCTTCCCGATTGATGCAGTTCTGGAGGCAGGAAAGTATCTCTCTAAGAAGACCTTCTTCAAACCGTTCCAGGTTGTAACAGAATTTGGCTCAAGGTAGTATAACCAATCCTTCGCAGCACCTTGAAGCGAGAATGGGAAGGCTCTCAGCTTGATATGGTCTTCTGTTATTCCTTCCGGTCTCAGAGGTGTAGAGCAAACAACCTGGAATTCCTTCAGATGCTTGTGCGGATCCTCACCTGCAAGACCACTAAACCTTGGCAACAAGTGTATTAAACCAGATTTCAATTCAAAAGGAGCAACAATGTCAGCATATTCAATACACAAACCATTATAATTAACATCAGGAGCAACAAGCTGTCTTAATGTTCTTTGATCAGCCATGTTATCAAAAGCAAATACATAATTAGAATCGCTACTGGTTGGTGAACTAGTGCTAGCCTGAATTACCCTATGACGTGTGTGCAAAGTTCTTTCAATTTCAGGATCAAATTCAAACAAGTCATAACAACCAGACCTAGTAGCCAGAACTAATTCAGAAATTAATCAGCAAATCCATTAATAACAACAAGAGTCCCCGACAACGGCGCCAATTTTGACACGCTGTCGTACGCGGGTCAAAAAGAACGAGTGGTTTAAAAACTACAGCTAGGGCGCGACAACTCGGGTATCGTATCACAAGGACTCTTGGATTGTTATTAACCTTAAAATCATTTTTTTGGGGGAGGGGGGGGGGGGGGGGGGGTTGTTGAATGATTAAATTAAGAAAAACAATGCAAATGAGTGATTATCAATAAGCTAAAAACGATTAATCTACTGTTCTCGGTTTCCCACTATCTTTGATTCATATAATTCCCATGCCCTAAGCAGATCCTAATCCTTTTTCGATTGTAGCAACAACTAACAAGCGAAATTGACACTACGAGATATACGTTCCCAATTCCCGAATTAAGCAAACGGGTTGAAGAACTCGTGAATTAAGCAAACACGATTGAACACACGCGAATTAAGCAAACGCGATTAGGTATAGGAACATAGAATCACCAAAATAAATCAACACTTATTTTATACAACCTTAATTAAGCAAACAAGACATATAGGATAGTATTGAAAGGAAGAAGCAATTTGATCCGGGAATTACCAAGGTTTTGAAAACCGGACCGAACCGGCCGGTCCGACCGGTCCGACCGGGAACCGGGACCATGGCCGGTCCGGTCAGTAGGAAAAACCGGTCATGCATTGAACCGGTGCAAAAATCGGAAAACCGGTTCAAAACCGGTAAAACCGGTCATAACCGGTAGTGAACCGACCTGAACCGGCCTGAACCGATTTTCTTAAAAAAAAGAAAAAAAATAGTATAAAAGGATTTGGATCATCCTAGTCAAAACCCAATTCTTTTGTTTTCTAACATATGTGGGCTGGTTGTAGATTTTGGGTTGGTTTTCCCTATGAAGATGATTTTAACATATATCTTTATATTTATTTAGTTTAATTTCAAAATAATAAAAATTGTGCTTAATAATTTTAGTTGTTATGTTGTTTTTTTGTTTAATATTGTTATAAATATTATATTAAAAATTAAAATAATATTATTTAATTATAACCGGTTCAACCTCGGTTGGACCATTGAACCTCGAACCGCTGCCTTCACCGGTTCGATGACCGGTCCGGTTTTGTAAACCTTGGGAATTACAGAACCTCAAGTGTCGGCGGAAACCGATTATAGCAGACTAATCTCTGGGGATTAGTTCTCCATCACAAGATGAAAAAAACCTAAGAAAATAATCTGTAAACAGTAAAAATTGGATCTCTTCTGTGTCTGCTGCGCTCCTATTTTATAGAGTGGCCGCGCGTCACGGCCGTGACCAATTCTGCCAAGGGCGCGCATTCAAATTCTGGTCCGTCACGGCCGTGATGCCTATCACGGCCAGGTCGTGATCGCTTCTGTCCATGGGTGCTGATCTGTCACGGTCGTGACCTTCATCACGGCTAGGCCGTGATCAATTCTGACTTCCTGGGTCTCCTCATCACGCCCGTGATGGGTGTCACGGCTGAGCCGTGATGCTTTCTGACTTCCATGATCTTCTCATCACGCCCGTGATGCTTATCACGGCCGGGCTATGATCCTTTCTGACTTTCATGGGTAGCTCATCACGGCCGTGACCAGTGTCACGGCCTGGGCGTGACGGCTTCTGCTTCAGGTGTCCTTCCCTTTTTGCTCTTTTTATTAACCTGAAAACATGAAATAGCAGTGAATGCTTTATTTGACTCAAAAATTAACTAAAATGTCCTAAACTACTTAAGAAACTCAAAATGTTGCTTGAGGACGGTTAAATCCAAATTTGGGCTAAAACGAGATTGAAACTCGAATAATTAGTGCGAAAGCCATGGTCTTACTAGTATAAAACTAGTCGAGCCAGAGGCTTATCACTATATTGTTGAAAAGTTTATTTGATTACACTTGTTATATGTATATGGTCTAAACTTTGTATTGTACTGTATATGGATGAAACAATTCTTGGTTAAATTGTATTAACTGATATGTATGCAATTGAGTCAGACTTAGTAGCGAAAGCGTATGCAATTGGGTCACTTTCATCTATAGGGACTATTGAGTTTAGCGTTTGATGATTTGCTATATGCCTTTATTATTACGGGTTCAATATATTGATGGTGCTACACAGTTTTTTGGTGGAATACTTTCTATCAAAGTAGCTTGTTATATGCATATGGTTTGGTACAAGTAACTTAGGTGTCTGGGTTTTATTTGCTACCCATAATTTGGATTGTGCTTCATTTCTTTGTGTAAACCTTCTGTTTTTTATAAACATGCAGGATGTAGGTAAAGTTAAGAAATAGGTAAACTAAAATAAATAAATAAGGGAATAGATAGCGTTTGCTTAGAAAACGCTATCTAATGGCCGGCATGCCTTTAGATAGCGTTTGTTTTAACAAATGCTATCTAAAGGCAGACTTTAGATAGCATTTGTTAATACAAACGCTATCTAAAGTCTGCCTTTAGATAGCGTTTACTAAAACAAACGCTATCTAAAGTCTGCCTTTAGATAGCATTTGTACGCGGAAACTCTATCTAAGGTCATCTTTTAATATCACTTCTTAAATGCTATCTTTGCTAACGACTTTTAATAGCGGTGGCATAGATAGCGCTTAAAAACGCTATTAAAAGGCATCCAGAAATGCTATCTAAAGCATTTTCTGTTGTAGTGTTACTGTTTATGGAGCTGCGACTCCAAGTATCTTATATTTTAGGAGCTACGTCTCCGTATCTTTATACTGGATCTGTGTATTTCAATAATTTTGTTTATGAGTCGGGTTGGGTCTTTTGTAAATGATTTTCGAACTTACAACCCTAAAAAGGGTAATGAAATATTTTATTGTCCATTCACTTGAATCAAAGTTTTTATATTTGCGACTTGCAAAAAAGAAAAAATAATTACCTTATTCTTTTATAACCAATTTTAATTAACCTACTCTTCGACCTTAAAATATCACGTACGATGTAGCATTCGGGAAGGTGTTACAAACTTGAGATGGTAATGGCAACACAGAAGAAGACAAAGACCTTAATCTAGTGATTCCTGAAATGAATCTGAAAATAAAACCGAAACTAGCGTTATCCTATTGTTAATAGGAATTTAAAATTCTTGACGGAAACAGATCCGACAGGATGACGGAAAAAAATTGAAGAGTCGTCAGATAACCACCACAAGGAATCGAATTCAGCAAAATTGACAGGTTGAAAAGTTGACAGAAATTAGTATGTCGAGAGGATAAAGCCGTCAAGAAAGGAAAATACGTCAAATTTCCGACGAATATATCCATGGTAATGACGGAGGAATAGAAGTAACAACCCAACTTTCGACAAAGTTGGTAATAAGAATTGTCGGACAAACAAAGTATAGAAATGGCTAAGTTTCGGGGTTGACAAGATCGACAAGATAAGTTGTCAAATAACCAAACTGTGGACGACAAATGGACATAAAACCACTCGAAGGACTGAGCAGTTGGAGAAGTTTACTTGTCAGATAGTTTGAAACATAGCAAAACTGCCATACAGGTGTCAAATTTTAAGATAGGAAGTTTCTTTAGGCAGTTATTTTGTATGCTTATAAATACTATCAATCCCGATGTAATCAAGGAGGTTGTACTTGAAGCGATATCCTGCATATCTCGATCACACAGCAGATTAAAGGATTGGACTCAAGTATTTCCTCCACCTTTTCATTTCCAGTTCAATTTATAATACAGCACCGCTCATTTAATTTTACATGTTCGTCTTTACCTTCAGCATTGCCTTTCATGTTCTTCATTTAAGTTTGTTATTCAGTCCTTTATTCCTCCCCAGTTATTTTTCAAGCTTTTTACTCGCTTTCGTTTAATTTCCTGCACTTTAAAAGCTTTCTTATGCCCTTCACTCATTTAAATACTTTTCAATAACTTGCTTCTTTCCTTTAATTTACTGCCATTTACCTTTACTTGTCATTTACAAGCTTTCAATTAATTTCCTGCAACTTACATGCTTTCCTTTAATTTTCTCGTTGTTTACATGCTTTCCTTTAAATTTCACATTCTTTACTTTCCTCTAATTTCGCTGCAAGTCACGACAAATCCTTGTATTTCTGTAAAAGTAAGAAGCCATTCTTGTTTGAGCAGACATGCAAAATACTCATCCTTACGAGATTACCGCATAACTCGTCCGTCCCTACATTCGTCTGATCTTGAAATTATTTGTGACAAGAGGATTTTGGACAAACCAAAAACCAGCGTCAACACCTATAAAAGTTAAAACTGGAGCTGGAACTAAAGATTAACAAAAGGTTATATTACAGAACATATCCAATAACCAATGTAAAAGATCCAATAACCATTAAACAAGATTGCATCCTCAACTAGTATAAAAGATCCAAAATTACAGGACCACTTTAAAAGACCCAATCCAACATCTAAAATATCTAAGCACATAAAACTACAACTGAATTACAATCTAATAGACTAATCCAACATTTAAACATCTGAGACCTGAAATCAAGACATGAAATAACGTATTATGGATAGCAAAAATTCTGTCATTAGGTTAGGTTTCTCTTCCAAAATGTTGTGGTAACTTGCTCCAGAATCATGCCGCCTTATCTGCAGCTCCATGAAGAATAAGTAATAGAGCCAAAACCTAATATCATACAAATAAATAAATTAATAAATACATGTCTGTTATGATAGAACAATGATCACATTCCACTAAAAAAGATATATATAGCCATAGCATATATCAAAATCAAAATGTGGAAAATAACAAGTAAAAGATAGTTAGCAAAAGCAAAAGAATCTTACACTAAGTTGTCTTTTGTTTGCATGTTGATTGATAATGACCATATTCTCCACAAGATTTGCATGCTCTCCTTTTAACTAACGACTTATTTATTGACAATTCAAGCCACTTTTAAACCTTCATGCTAGAGCCATTTTGTCAAAATCCTTCCGTCTTCTGTCTTTGATTTGTGATATTTGTGGGTCTTTGATATTGAATTTTGAAACGTTGCTGTCGGAATCCTTTAATGTTAAATTCTGCTGGTTTGACTCTAGAAGAGATTCAATGGCATCGGGCATATTTTTGTTTCCATTGTGGTGGTAACTATATTATAAACGCAACCAACAGGACGGAGCCAGACTTGATGACAAGGAGCCGACCAAAAAAATAAAGTCAATCTAATGAATATATATGCATTATATTTCATATAAAATATTTCTAATTATATGATTCAAAACATTACTTATATTAATAATTTATCAAAACACATAATGTTTTTCCTGTCACGAAAATCATCTATAACTAAATATATACTAATTTTTTCAGTAATTTTATTTTTTAATATATGTCTATTTAGACAATCAGTTGAAAGTTCATTTTCCATTTTGTTGCCAAATTTTGTATTGACTATATTCATAGTTAAAAAAATCGTTTTATAGTGGTCGGAAAAACAAGGAATATAAGAATAAGAATTACTACTCCATACAGAAGATGATAAATTTTTACCGTTCTAATTTTTACTAACTAACAACATATCATAAATAGTTTGCAAGCCTATTATTTATTTTAAAATTAAGAGATAGTAAGTTAAATATTTATTCTTTAAAAAAAAAAATCAGGGAGGGACAACCTCTAAGTGGATCTGTCCTTGGCAACCAAGTACTATCATAATAAACTTGTATGCGTCTTCTTTTCTTTAGCCAAATAAAAAAATTCGTTAAATTGACGTTGCACATGGATACTTCTCAAATAAGTTGTTTCATGATTCCGAACCTCAGTGTTGCCAACCTCAAAATATATATTGGCATATTTTGTTTAACGCTACAAAATATACTTACAAGGAATTTGAATAATATCTTTCCTTGAAAATTTAACAAAATGTACAAAGTATTCCCAAAAGTTCAAAACGTTGACAACCACATACAACATTCTCTGACTCTAAATTAGTATTACTAATTTTATATCAATGATGAAACTATCCCAAGCATTAAAACAATTAGAAACTGGATATTTACATTGTGAACCATTCTTTTTTTTTAAGAATTAATGTGTGTGTGACAAATATTAGTGGTGGTTTAATATTTGAATGAAATGACATAGTGTTTGACATTTGAATGAATGATTATGATTCTTGGGAACGAGTCTTATGAATGAAATGATGTATTGCTTGATGGAAGCAATTATAAAAGGAGGGAAATGAAACATTTCCCTCCTAGAAAGAAAGTCTCCTAATTCCCATTAAAGTTAGAGGCATAAAGAGGAAGGAAATGGATAGAAGAGTTTTCATTGTTGATTGAAGGTTCAAATTAACCTTGAAGCATTGACATTTAAGCATGGCGAAAGGTTAGTGTTTCTATCCACACTACTTGTGAAAACTATGAATTCTTAAGATATCCTTATTATTGGCTCATGTATGATAGAGTTTACATGTGGTATCAGAACATGTGTTAAGGAATTTATAGTTTTCCATTGATGATGTTTGGTTTTAATCCATGAATGATGCCTTGAATTTTTCTGTTTTGAGAATTCAAGTAGTAATGATTTCCGCCGCATGAATGTATGATGAATGGTGGTTTGCATGAAATGTAATTAAAAGTATATAGAACAGAGGTTCACCAATGGCAGAATACAATGAATGTTCGCGTTCTACGTAAATTTAAACAAAATAACGGTTGTTTGCTAAAACCAATTCAAGACTTGTCCTGGTGGTTAGTGTCGGTTCTGTAATGTTACGAGACACGGTTCGAGTCCTGTTTTGTGAATTTAAACCAATTTTTGTTTGAAACAAAAGGATACCTTGGATTTAAAGAAAACTAAAAAGTGTGTTCAGAAGGATAGAGCCCAGACCACATGACTCAAAGGCTAATTAACGTGCAGACTGCTAAGCTACAGTATCAATTAATCTTTTTGTTGATATAAATTATATTTATATAAGATGAATGATTGATAGTGTGATTTTACATGATATTTTCTATATACTTTTGCATGCATTTTGCATATAGATTAGGCATTCTTTATTTGATTTTAGTTAGATTTTCCTTTGGAACGGGTGAAGCGGTTTCTTGGTGTTGTTTTGCAGGAATTCAAGGAAAAATGATCAAAATCAGCCATGATGGAGCCTGGATGAAATAAAGCTTGAAAAGTGAAGAATATGAGCCAAACAGAGCCCATCACGGCCTGGCCGTGATGACCATCACGGCCATGATGAAGCAGAGCAGAAGGTAAAAGTCAGAAGCTGTCACGGCCTGCCCGTGATATAGATCACGGCCGTGACCAACCAGAAAAATTAAGTTTCACGTCGCGAACATAGGGCTCACCTCGCGAGACTCCATTTTGTGCAAGTACGCCCACTCCAGAACACGTCACGGCCTGGCCGTGATGGCCATCACGGCCGTGACGCGCAGCAGATCTATATATATGAGCACAGCAGACAGAACAAAGCAGTGCTGGGGGAGGCATTTGGAGGCACTTGGAGGCTGTGGCTGGGCTAGGGTTTCAACCCTAGTAGGGAGTTGCTGAGAGGGATTGCTGTGAAGAAAGAAGGAAAGCTCCCATGGAGCCTCTTCTCTCCTCTTCTCCTATTTCCCTGGTTTGGTTTTCTGTAAATATGAGTAACTAAACCCTATTTGTTGGGATTAGATGTAATCAAACTTTTTATTATGTATTTGCCTTGACTGATTATTCTGTGTTCATGCCTTCATATTAATGATTAATTTTCCATGCTTAATGCTTGTTGTGGCTAGCACCCCCATGACATGATTTGTGTTTTGGTATGCAATTGGGAAATTCGTATTAGAACCGGAATTGAATTTAATCACCTAGTAACCCTTTCATCTAGGAATGGAGTTAGGTTTATTAGTAATCGCGTAATCCCTAATCTTAATGCAAATTCATTAATCTAGGCCACCTAAGGAATTAGGGTCTATTAGTGGATTTAGGCTCTTGCCATCCGATGAATCGGGGTTTGAGTAGTTTTGTGGATTGATTTTAATACTTGAAGCTTGAATGGGAGGTATCTAGCCCTGGTAGTACATGAGAAAGAGGTTTGGTGAAGTCTAGTCCCAACATATCCTTTCTGCACTCCAAGTGTTTGTCAAAAGTCCCCAAAAAGACAAAAAGATTTTATTTCTTTTCTTTTGTTTGTTTTACTTTCTCTTGATTCATAGTTTAGTCTAGATAGTTGCTGAGCTTGTGAATTGGTACTTGACATCCAATCCCCGTGGATACGATAACCGGTCTCACCACCGTATTACTTGCACGACTGGGTATACTTGCCCAGATCGTCCAACAAGTTTTTGGCGCCGTTGCCGGGGATTGGTTTTGCCAACATCATTAGTAACAAAGGAGGCAACTAATTTAGACATTTTTATCTTTTATTTTTCTGTATATATTTGATCTTTTTGTTTTGAGTTCTGTTTTTTGCAAGGTGGATGCAGTCATGGAAAATTTTTATTATCCACCTGATGAGGAAGCCTCAAGTCACACCTTGGAGGACGACTTGTGATTGGGAGACTGCTTGGATTTGCTGAATCATATTACTCCAGCACAGGTTGATAGTGTGACGGGTAGGCTTATGTATAATATCTCCGAGGAGGATTGGGAAACCTTTTGCTCGTATCTACCACCTCCACCACCATGTATGATTCCCATAGAGCCACATGAAACAGAATTTGAGAAAAATATGGTTGTGGGAATGGATCACAATGAAGATGAAGAGGTGGTGGTAGATGAGCCACAAGAAGAGGAATTACCTTTCATGCACCCTTGGGGAGGAACAAGTGAGAAGGCAGGGCATTTGGAAAGCATTCCCTCCACCATGCTTGCTGAATTTTCCGCACTGGACAAATATGTTGGCTTACACGCATGTGTGGACGCCGCAAAACTAACCCCTTCCACTTGTCTGTTAAATTTCCTCCTGAAAATTCCATTTGACCAGGGAGGAAGTGAGTTCATAATTACAAAGGTCAATGGAGTTTTCACACACTGGATGGGTGGAGTTGAGGATAAAGTCATACTACTGCTACAATCTCCACTCCAAGTTCCATTTGATCCGGGAGGAGGATCCTAGAACGTCAAGCTAGTGACGTTAAAGAAGCGCTTATTGGGAGGCAACCCAACTTTTCTTTACCCTTCTCTTTAGTTAGTTTCTGTTTTTGATTTTCAACCTCTTGAATAATTTGAGAAGATCAAGAGTTTTCTTTTGCTAATAATTTGAGAATTGCCAAGTGATTTCAGGGAAAAGAAGGAAGGGAGAGCAAGAAGAAAAGTCAGCACCCCTCACAACCGTGATGCATTTCCCAACAAGTTTCTGACTGAAATGAAAGCCAACACCTGCTACCGCCTCGGTAAGCCGTTCAATTTTTATTTAATTTTATTTTTCTTCCTCGCTCCATCTTGATTGTTTACATTGGGGACAATGAAAATTTTTAAGCTTGGGGTAGGGGTATTTTGCATTTGCATTTTTCATATTACATTCATATAGTCTTGCATGATAGCTTTGCATGATCACATGATTAGATTGCCCTTGTTTAGATTTTGCATCCAATTGTGAGAACTAAGTGCCCCATAATTTGTGATAGTGAATTGTTGAACCCAATTTGTTATTCTTGTGATATGGCTGCAAATGAAAATGTTTGAGATAATCTTGGATAGTTGATAATTAGCATATGGTTCTATGGATTTGTGTTTTTCACTGATTTTTGAACTAAAATGTGAGATTTTGAGCCAAAGGGGTACGCACTAAATCTACCCCATTTCTTGTGTTAGAGTGTTATTCCTCTTGGTTTGCTTTCTCTGGAACTTGACTTGAAACCATTTCGAAGCTTGAAAATTTTTGAAAACATTTTTGAAAATGATTGAGGCAATAGGTATTTTTCTGGTCTTCTGAGCTTTGAATGATGAAATGCTACCATATAGTTGCCCAATTTTGAGCCTGAAAGAAAAAAAAATGCTTTTCTTGGTACCTTGAAATATATTGTTGAATGATGTTTGATAGGGACCTTCTAAAGTAGTACAAAAGGGTAAAAAGGTAGTTGAAAAAGTTTGGGAAAAGAATCAGAAAAAAAAAATCTCTTGAGTTGAAAAAAAAAAAAATCTCCCCTTCTCCAAATAAAAGAAAAAGAAAAGAAAAAAATAAATAAATAGAGAAGGGGATGACAAAAAGAAAAGTGAAAAAATAAAAAGGAAAAGAAAGAAAAGAAAGGTGGAAAATTGTATTGGAAACCCAAAAGGTATTTTAGAAGGTCATGTTTGCAATGCTTGATATTTTGTGTAGCCTTTTGAAATGTCCTTTATTTGATTTCCCCACCTAACGATTAATCCCATGGCCATGTTACAACCAAATAAAAGACCTCTTGATTCTTAATTGTTTTCATTATTAAAGTAGAGAATTGGTTGATAGTCAAGCCTATGGTAGGATTCATTCCTTGAGGAAAATTGAGTGAAATGTCTTATTCCCTAAACACTTGAGTGAGGTTAGAAAGAGAGCCAAGCAAATAAACAAGCTTGGGGTGAGCTTCCGGTGAGAAAGAGTGCCCAAATCAGTGAGAACATGAGTCTAAGGAACCTAAGCCTCTAATTGGACTTGAATTGATTGTCTCTTGCTGAATTGTTTGATTTGCCTATTACTTGGATCATTTACTCGGGTTCTTAGTTCACTATCCATATTCTGTTTATTCTTCTGGCCTTAGTGATTGCTTGAGGACAAGCAATTGAATAAGCTTGGGGTGATTTGATAGTGTGATTTTACATGATATTTTCTATATACTTTTGCATGCATTTTGCATATAGATTAGGCATTCTTTATTTGATTTTAGTTAGATTTTCCTTTGGAACGGGTGAAGCGGTTTCTTGGTGTTGTTTTGCAGGAATTCAAGGAAAAATGATCAAAATCAGCCATGATGGAGCCTGGATGAAATAGAGCTTGAAAAGTGAAGAATATGAGCTAAACAGAGCCCATCACGGCCTGGCCGTGATGACCATCACGGCCATGATGAAGCAGAGCAGAAGGCAAAAGTCAGAAGCTGTCACGACCTGCCCGTGATATAGATCACGGCCGTGACCAACCAGAAAAATTAAGTTTTGCGTCGCGAACATAGGGCTCGCCTCGCGAGACTCCATTTTGTGCAAGTACGCCCACTCCAGAACGCGTCACGGCCTGGCCGTGATGGCCATCACGGCTGTGACGCGCAGCAGATCTATATATATGAGCACAGCAGACAGAACAAAGCAGTGCTGGGGGAGGCATTTGGAGGCACTTGGAGGCTGTGGCTGGGCTAGGGTTTCAACCCTAGTAGCGAGTTGCTGAGAGGGATTGCTGTGAAGAAAGAAGGAAAGCTCTCATGGAGCCTCTTCTCTCCTCTTCTCCTATTTCCCTGGTTTGGTTTTCTGTAAATATGAGTAACTAAACCCTATTTGTTGGGATTAGATGTAATCAAACTTTTTATTATGTATTTGCCTTGACTGATTATTCTGTGTTCATGCCTTCATATTAGTGATTAATTTTCCTTGCTTAATGCTTGTTGTGGCTAGCACCCCCATGACATGATTTGTGTTTTGGTATGCAATTGGGAAATTCGTATTAGAACCGGAATTGAATTTAATCACCTAGTAACCCTTTCATCTAGGAATGGAGTTAGGTTTATTAGTAATCGCGTAATCCCTAATCTTAATGCAAATTCATTAATCTAGGCCACCTAAGGAATTAGGGTCTATTAGTGGATTTAGGCTCTTACCATCCGAGGAATCGGGGTTTGAGTAGTTTTGTGGATTGATTTTAATACTTGAAGCATGAATGGGAGGTATCTAGCCCTGGTAGTACATGAGAAAGAGGTTTGGTGAAGTCTAGTCCCAACATATCCTTTCTGCACTCCAAGTGTTTGTCAAAAGTCCCCAAAAAGACAAAAAGATTTTATTTCTTTTCTTTTGTTTGTTTTACTTTCTCTTGATTCATAGTTTAGTCTAGATAGTTGCTGAGCTTGTGAATTGGTACTTGACATCCAATCCCCGTGGATACGATAACCGGTCTCACCGCCGTATTACTTGCACGACTGGGTATACTTGCCCAGATCTGTCAACAATGATGCTTTGCAATTTTGTATTTGCCACTAATGAATTGTATGATACTCTTAATTAAGTGTTTGCGCATTAGAATTAAAGTATGATAGATTTGTTAATCACTAAAGTGGTCAAATCTTTAAAGTCTATTTAAATCCATATTGTATGATTTTATTTCAATTACCCATAATTTTGATGCTATGAATGAGTTGATAATTATTGGTTTTATGGGTAAATTGAAGTTCATTATTATAGGACATTTAAGGATCACCCAAAGGTTGATTATTTGTTCCTATAATTAATGAGCATAAATGTTGGTAGTGTAAATGCACAATTAGTTATATTTATATATCCAAAGATGATAAATGTTTCTATTTGGTGCATGTATCATTACAAAATTATGTAAACTTTTACTAGCATCATTATGTCATGTATGGTATGTTGATGGATTGCCCAAAGGTGAACATCAATATGCATTGATGAAGTTATGAATCTTCAAGCATGTTAGTATGTTACTCAAAGCATTAATGATTTTCAATCCTTTATTGCTCCCAAACAGTTGATGAGTCCCTTGCCGGGACACTAATGAGTACATTGACCACCATGAAGTTTGTTGGTTTACGTGCTATGCATGAACATGGTATCGAAATGATAAATATTGTAGCAAAACTTAAGTCATTGGGAATGGATGTGGATGAGAATTTCCTTATGAAATTCATATTGAATTTATTAATGTCTGGGCACGATCCTTTCCAAATGAACTATGATGACGCCATGAAAAAAAAAGGAATGTACAGGAATTGCACAGTATGTTAGTTTTGGAGGAAACCAGAGTTAAGAATCAAGGAAATCATTCCATCAATTATGTTACCTATCAAGAAGCTATAATGAAAGTTGGCGAGAAACATGATAAGAAAGAGAAGAGACTCCTAAAGATCAATGAGTCCTCTTCTTCTCAAATCCACAAGAAGGAACACTATGGAAATAGACATCATTTCTGTAGAAAGATTGGACATTTCCAAAATGATTGTCCAATACATCAAGCTTGGTTCAGAAGGAAAGATAAGTCTAGTGCTTATGTATGTTTGGAATCAAATTTAGCCGAAGTTCCTTATAATACTTGGTGGATTGATTCTGGATGTACAGATTATGTTTCTAATATGATGCAAGGATTTCGTACGACCCAAACCATAAAACCAAATGAAAAATTTGTGTTTGTAGGGAATAAAGTGAAGGTTCCAGTAGAAGTTGTCGGGACTTATCGTTTAATCCTCGAGACTGGACATCATTTAGATTTGTTTGAAACTCTTTATGTGCCTAGTATTTCTAGGAATTTAGTTTCCTTATCTAAACTTGATGTTGCTGGATACTCTATTAAGTTTGGTAATGGATGTTTCAGTTTGTATAAGCATACCTTTATGATTGGATCCGGTATACTTAGTGATGGTTTATATAGATTGAATCTTGATAATCTATATGCTGAAACACTTATGACATTGCATCATAATGTTGGCACTAAAAGTAGTTTAGTGAATGAACGTTCTTCTTATTTGTGGCATAAGCGTTTGGGTCATATTTCCAAGGAAATAATGGAAAGACTCATAAAGAATGAAGTTCTTCCATAACTGGATTTCACTGACCTTAATATTTGTGTGGATTGTATTAAAGGAAAGCAAACAAAACACACAAAGAAAGGTGCCACAAGAAGCATTCAGCTTCTTGAGATAGTTCACACTGATATATGTGGACCTTTTGATGTTAATTCTTTCGGTAAGGAAAAGTACTTTATTACCTTTATTGATGATTTTTCACGTTATGGATATGTCTATTTATTGCATGAGAAATCTCAAGCAGTGAATGCCTTAGATATTTATGTAAATGAAGTTGAAGGCAATTGGACAGAAAGGTGAAAATCGTAAGGTCTGATAGAGGTGATGAGTATTACGGAAGGTATGATGAAAATGGACAACACCCTGATCCATTTGCTAAGTTCCTAGAAAAGCATGGCATATGTGCTCAGTACACAATGGCCGGTACACCACAACAAAATGGTGTATCAGAAAGGCATAACCGAACCTTAATGGATATGGTTAAGAGTATGTTAAGTAATGCATCTTTATCCTTATCATTGTGGATGTACTTAAAAATTGTCATGTATTTGTTAAACAGAGTTCCTAGTAAGGCAGTTCCAAAGACACCTTTTTGAACTGTGGACTGCAAGGAAACCTAGTTTAAGGCACCATTATGTTTGGGGTTGCCAGGCAGAAATATGGATTTATAATCCACAAGAAAAGAAATTGGATACAAGAACAATCAGTGGTTATTTCATTGGTTATCCAGAAAAGTCAAAAAGGTATAAATTTTACTGTCCAAACCATACTACAAGAATTATTGAAATTGAGAATGCTAGGTTCATTGAGAATGGTGAAGTTGGTGGGAGTGAAACACCACGTAAAGTGGGAATTCAAGAAATGAGAGTGCAAGTCCCATCAACTTGTGTCTCTAATAAAGTTGTTGTTCCTCAAGTTATTGAACCGATTAATAGCCACAGAGAACAACAAATGAATGATCCCATTACTCACAATGAGGTTGAAGTAAATGAACCTATAGTAGAAGAACCACAACAAATAGCATTAAGAAGATCCCAAAGAGAAAGGAGTTCTGCTATTTCTAATGATTATGTGGTTCATCTACAAGAGTCTGAAGTTGACTTAGGAATTGATGATGATCCAATTTCATTTTCACAAGCCATTAATGGTGATAATGCTGATAAATGGTTAGATGCCATGAAAGATGAGCTTAAATCCATGGAACAGAATGATGTTTGGGACCTCGTAGAATTGCTTGAAGGTTACAAGAGAGTTGGGTGTAAATGGGTCTTTAAGACTAAGCGTGACTCTCATGGCAACCTTGAACGTTACAAGGTCAGAGTTGTTGCTAAAGTTTTACTCAGAAAGATGGCATTGATTACAAAGAAACGTTTTCACCAGTTTCCAAGAAAGATTCTTTCAGAATTATCATGGCATTGGTAGCTCATTATGATTTAGAGTTGCATCAAATGGATGTGAAAACTGCCTTTCTAAATGGGAACTTAGAGGAAGATGTTTATATGAATCAACCAATGGGATTCATAGAGAAAGGAAAGAAACACATGGTATGTAAACTTAAGAGATCAATATACAGACTTAAACAAGCTTCCCGACAATGGTATCTTAAGTTCAATGATACTGTTGTTTCTTTTGGATTTAAGGAAAACACCGTTGACTGGTGTATATATCTGAAGATCAGTGGGAGTAAGTTTATATTTCTGATTTTGTATGTTGATGATATCTTGCTTGCAACTAATGATCTAACAATTTTGAAATGAAGGATATGGGTGAGGCAAGCTATGTGATCGGAATAGAAATATTCCGGAATAGATCACTTGGATTGTGGGGTTTGTCTCAAAAAGCATATATTAATAAAGTTTTAGAGAGATTTAGGATGGACAAGTGCTCAGCATCTCCTGTTCCAATTCAGAAAGGAGACAAGTTCAGTCTCATGCAATGTCCAAAGAATGATTTGAAACGGAAACAGATGGAAAATATTCCTTATGCATCTGTTGTTGGGAGCTTAATGTATGCTTAGACTTGTGTGCGACCAGATATTAGCTTTGCAGTTGGAATGCTGGGTAGATACCAGAGTAATCCAGGAATGGATCACTGGAAAGCTGCAAAGAAAGTTATAAGATATTTGCAAGGAGCAAAGGATTACATGCTTACTTATATAAGATCTGATCATCTTGAGGTGATTGGATATACATATTCAGATTTTGCTGGATGTGTGGATACAAGAAAATCCACATTTGGCTATGTATATCTTTTAGTCGGAGGAGCAATATCATAGAAAAGTGCGAAGCAGTCTGTCATTGCTGCATCCACTATGGAAGCTGAATTTGTGGCATGATTTGAGACCATGATTCAGGCTAATTGGTTGCGGAACTTTATTTCAGGACTTGGAATAGTCGACAGTATTGTCAGGCCGACTGAAAATTTATCGTGATAATTCCGCAGCTGTCTTCTTTTCGAAAAACGATAAGTACTCTAAGGGTGCTAAGCATATGGAAATAATTATAAAGTACTTTGCCGTTAAAGAAGAAGTTCAGAAACAAAGAGTGTAAATTGATCATATTAGCACTGAACTTATGATTGCCGACCCTTTAACAAAAGGGTTACCGCCCAATGCATTTACTGGTCATGTTGAAAGAATGGGCATTATGTCTGCTAGCGAATGTTAAATTATGTTTTTAATTCATTAATGATGTATGTATGACACTCTGAGCTCATTAATGTATAAGTTTCTGAATACTTTGTTTTCAAACTTCTGTGTGCACATGTATGAATGATGACGTTGAAAACATGATTGGTCTTTAAAATGACATTATTGTTAGACATATTATGTACTTCCCGTGAAAGTGTCATGTTAGGAAGAAGACTAATATAGTAGTACACAGAAGGAACTATGTCAAAATAGGGATATATGACCGCCATGACTCTTATTAGTTCTTATTCTAAAATATGACTTATGATGTAACAAATGTATGAAACATTTGTCCTTATTTATGCGCATTATGATTGATTCTTATTAAACCATGAAGTTGTATTTTGTCACATGAGCCAAGTGGGAGAATGTAAGAATTAATGTCTCGTGTGTGACAAATATTAGTGGTGGTTTAATATTTGAATGAAATGACATATTGTTTGACATTTGAATGAATGGTTATGACTCTTGGGAATGAGTCTTATGAATGAAATGATATATTGCTTGATGGAAACAATTATAAAAGGAAGGAAATGAAACATTTCCCTATCTCTGCCTATAAAGAAAGTCTCCTAATTTAAAGTTAGAGGCATAAAGAGGAAGGAAATGGATAGAAGAGTTTCCATTGTTGATTGAAGGCCTTGAAGCATTGACATTTAAGCATGACAAAGGTTATTGTTTCTATCCATACTACTTGTGAGAACTATGAATTCTTAAGATCCTTATTATTGGTTCATGTATGATAGAGTTTACATTTTTCTCAATCTTCTCATTTGTAAAATGGTTGACATTTACACGCTTGTTATGAAACTTTATAAACACAACTCTAGTATAGGTAGATGTAGCGTTATCTTCAATCTTTGAGTCTATACCCAGAATACGTTATTTGTGTCTGGACACAGAGTCTTTTCTTTGTGTAGTATTCATCCCAGAAAAAAGTGCTTGTATTATAAAGTGGTATCCATGACTCTCTCATTACAATTAACTTTTAAGGGCCCGTTTGGTAGTCAGGATAAGAGAGACAGGATATGATAATGTATCATATCCTATTTGAAACTGTTGTTTGGTGAGTCAGCAGGACAGGATAAGGCAATCCTGTCACTTATCATATCCTGTCTATCTAGTTAAAATTTTATCCTGAGGGAAGGGCCGGGTTAACACTCAACAGGATAGAATAATGTTTTTTTTTCTGGTAACAAGTAGGATAGGGTGATTTAAAGTATAATAAAATATCAAAATATATAATACATAAAATAATTAAAGTATAATAAAATAATAATTTAAATTATAATAAAATTTAACATGGTTACCAAAAAAAGGTATAATAAAATATAAAATATTTAAAATAATAAAATATTAATAATTCAATTTAAAATTTATTTTTATTTTATAACAATGCTAATTTTGTTATTTTATATTATTTTAAAAAACTGTAAAATATAAAAAAAGTATTCTAATAATTTAACTATATGTAAAGTAAAAACAAAAAATGAATATTTAAAAATATAAAATATTAATTTTATTTAGATAATATTTAAAAAAATTTAAAAATTATATGTAATTTTATCACAATGATAATTTTGTCTTTTTATATAATTTTAAATAATGAAAATTATAAAAAAAACTAAAATCTAATAAAAGATGAAAACATTTAGAATAAAAACAAAAAATTTAAAATTCATACTTTAATTATAATGTTGTCCGGTTGGTTATCTGGTGGACACTAAACATCGGATATGATAACAGCTTAGCTTGTTCATATCCTATCATGTTCTCTTATCATATTCGCCTCTATCCTATCTGACAACCAAACGAGCCCTAAAGCGGTTCATTTTCTTGCAAATTGTGCATAACCATTATTCGTTTTCAATCATCTTCAAAATATTTGATAGTTGATTGTTCTTGAATGCATCTCTTCAGCTCAATCTTGAATGTTAAGTTTTTGTTATATATGTGTGAAAGCTTTCAGGAAACTTCTTTCTAATGTGCCACAAGCATAGATGATGACGAGTTTCTGGAAAGGAAAGTGCAAATTTGTACGAATTAAACTTCTTAGGAGAAGGTACGAATGACGTGGCGACAACTCCGTGTCTTCCTTCGCCTCTCTCAGTCTTTATATCTCTGATATCCACCGTCATTTCCTTTCCTTGTTTTTTTACCATTTGTGGGATTCTTCCGATGATGATTCCTATTCCACTGGATTTTACTAGTTCCCAACTTCTATAAATAGATCTTGCTAATTTGTGGTTGTTCATGTGAAAAGAACTCTCCTGGCTTAGACTTATTTTTGTTGTTGCTGCAAACTATCTTCAAACTTTTTTTTTATGAGCAACAAACTATCTTCTGTGTTTATTGTAGAATAAAGCCTTTAGGAGAGTTTTTAGAAGTATTTTCATAATATTTTTCTTTCTATTTTATGTCAATAAATTATCTTTCCCCCTTTTCTACAATTTATTTTTTCTTCATGTGAGGAAAGTATTGAGACATGGGCAAGCAAGACCCTCACTAAGTTACAAGTCAGTTCTTGTTTTTGCAATCTGAAATACATCTATGTTGGCGGGTTGCAGAGATTAAAGTATCCCTTTGGTTTTTGTGTGAGGATGGGGAGGGTGAAGGGTTTTGATTTTTTTAAATGAATTGCGGTTTTTCGAAAAAAAAAAAAAAAAAAACCACGTCATTCGTCACCTAAACCAGTTTCTTTCCATTCATTGCTTTAAGCCAAGTTTCAAATAGACATATAAAAGATGTCTCGGATTCATCTTGAAATAATGCACAATCAAATAAAATTGATTGAAATGATGGTTCAATCCAGTACGTGGGGCAAACAGAATGATATATTTGTCGGTATATATATATATATATATATATATATATATATATATATATAAAATCAAAATTAACTACATCTCCAAAATGTTGATATGCTAACCTTATATAGCATCCACCCAAAAAACAGTTTAGACTATAGCATCATCATCACATTGTATTGCGTAAAAAAGAATTAGAATTTTGAGCTTGTTTTTGCTTGCAATAATTAAATACGGATTGTGCATCTCCAGCATCCAGATTCTTGATCCAAATATATTTCATACGATTCCAACAATCTCTATTAGAAAAAGTTTAAGTCACTACCATCAAACATTGCAACAACCTTTTCAGTAGGTAAACCTACTTCGCTAAACTTTTCAAGAAGGTTTTTTGCAGCAACATTCATCTTTTTTGCGGCACCTCAAATAAGAGACTCTTAGAAGTAGCCATAACTATTGACAAAAGTTTTTATAACCCATCTCGATTCTTATTTTTGGACACACTATACAATGCTTTACATCCCATGTGTATGGTTGAACACTTTTTCTTAACTTCTCCTGCGTTGCCATCATCTTTTTCATTTTTACCATTCTACACCTTGTGTTCATATTGCCTAACACATATAAAAATACAACAATTCATCTTATTAGAGCGGGTATGAATCCCAGACCCTTTCACCTTAGCAAATAATGTATACAATTCTTCAAATTTTTTCCCCTAATGAATCAAATTTCATTCCAACTTGAGACTCAATATTGAGTTCTTCAACAATAGAAGGTTGTGGCATCTCAACAAAATTTGAATATGTCACTAGTCTATTGTGCAATTTGAGATTGATCTTCGTATGAGGTCCATATCTAATATCCGTTAACCTGAAACCATAAGTTGAACAAAAACATATTTGAGTCGGTAAATTACTAAATTAAAGCTTTTTCACACTCATATATATTTTTTATTATATAAATATACCTTTGTGGAAGATTAGTTGCGAAAGTAAAGTGTTTCGAAAACTCAAAAAATTTCCTTGTGGTTGCAATGTGAGGCGATGAGTGCAAAGCTTGTGGAAAATGTGATTTGGTGTGAGGGTTTCCAAAATAATGGAAGTTCAAGACATCAAGTTAGAAAGAGGTTGAAGGACATCAATAAGTGTGTCTCTTTATGGCTTTCAAATCTTTCCTAATAGATGTGTTTTTTCATGATTAAATATATTCATTCATCAAGTGTACATTCATGAAAGGTTGCAATCATTCTTTCAAATACATGAAAGGTTATTTCATTCACCAAGAGGCATAAGTTGGTTTATAAATAGAACCACTTGTGCATGCAGAATGATATCTGAAAATTGGCTAAACTTCTGCAGGCCAAATCACTTCCTTTCTTCCCTTAATGCGTAGAGAGAATTAAGGAAACTATTATTCTGTAAAATGCCATTGACGATACGCTTGGTTTAGGGTGTGCAAACCAAACCAAGGTTCTCCATTATATCCTGAAGGGGATTCGCCGGTTATACCTGAGGAGAGATTGGTGGGGGCGAGTCGAACCTAAAGCCTAGTGTTCTTACACGTCTTGGAGGGTGCGCATGTCACTTGTTCTTTTCTTCTTTGTTGCAGACAATACCCCATTTTCTAACAATCTTTAGGTTCGATTTTCGTTATATAATTGTGGTTGCAACATTGGAGGGAGATGACATTTGACATTGTTAAGGTGGAGAGGTTCGAGGATGAAAACTATGTTCGTTAGGAGAAAGAGATGAATGATATTTTTACGACAATGAGAGATGAGTACTCATATGCTTCATCAAAAGCATGTTTATTTGTGACCATGGTGAAATATACACAATTACTTTTCATGGCTATGTTATGCTTGGTATTCTAAATACATGTTTGTACGATGTTAAAGGCATTCTTTGTTTATGTTAAAGTTAACATGTGGTATTAGAGCCTTAGATGCATGATTGTATCAAGTGCATGCATTAATGGATTTGATCCAGGCAAGAATCAATTAATTTTAGAGTTTATATTTTTATATTATGAGTGCATATTTTGTAAATATAAGATGGGGATTATTTCTTGCCTTTGTAAAAATTAGAAATGTTTGGATGTTGTTTAGATTGTTCTAAGTTGTCAAGATAGATATGAATATTCATGAAATAATGTTATAAAAACTGGAATTGAATTTAGATCATTGGTTTGTTAGCTTTCTATAATAACAATTATGTAGTTTTACATTAGAACACGTTTAGACATGAATCCAAGATATAGAGACAACAAAACATGTTTAATTTTGAAGAGAGATTCTTTATTACAATCTAAAGAGAGATTCCTTGTTCGTGACTTAGGATTTTTGAAGGGCTTAGATTCCTTGTTAGTCAACAAGGGGATGCTAATGTGTTAAGGAATAGAGGCATCATAAGAGGCATGAAACAGTGATGCACGACCAATGATGGCGAGTGGCGAACCTAAGAGAGGGAATGGGCACTACACTCATGTCATTGGCTGCCATGGTTAAAGGATTAAGAGCGTTTCATTGACAGAGGAACAAGGTTGTGACGAAAGAAGAGAAAAGGCTGGTAAACAGGAAAAAATTTTGAGGGATAAACAAAATTGAGAAAAGAAAGGAGAATTTGTACCATCAAATGTACATTATATCAATGGTTGAGATCCAGTATAAGAGTTGTAAACTCACTTTGGTGTATATTGCAAAAGTAAAATTGCTAATTATAAGACTTAATATCTAGTTAAAGTTTAATAAAAATGCATACTTGCATTTTACCTAAAACAAGGGAGGGGGCACATATTTAAACAAATTATAGCTAGGATGAGGAAACTAAGATAAATGTTTCTTTAGATATACCAAACTACTAAAATTAGAAACTCAGTCTATGTATGATAATAGAAGAGAAATTTTTGTATACATATGATAAGTATATGTGTGTGTATTTTTTTTTATTTTTTTTTTGTATATTTGGTAAGCATGTGTACGTGCGGGAGAGAGACAGAAATTGGTATTACATTTATATATATAATTAAGATCGTCCGCAGATCTAAAATAAATGTGGTTAAGTCTTATCCATAAATGGAACAACCACCATTTATATCATATATGAAATATGAATTTATGTGAATCTCGTTTGTGTGATGTAAATTTCAACAATTTTATAAATGTTGTACTGGCCGAGAATAAAAGACCGAGAACTCGTCTATACACTGGACCGACCGAGCTTATCCCTACGAATGAGCCTTAGCCCAAACTCCTCCAAAGCCGAGAACATGTCAGCACACCTGACACCCGAGGATAACTACTCGGCACTTTTCCATGCCAGGCCACGCACGAAGATACCTCGGCCCCAAGCTATCCAAATTGCAGACTAATCGGGCCGAATATCTCGCTAGTCATAATATCTCTCCGCATAATCGGGGTCCTGGATATCTCTCCGCATAATCGGGACTCGATCCTAATATTTCTCCGCTTATCTCGGAGCTTGATCCCGAGAGATCTCTATAAATAGGGGCTTACCCCTCATTCGAACTACGTTTTGCATTGAGTCCCATTTGGATACGTAGGAGCAGAATCTCAATTCTGTCAAGCACATTCCAAAACACCCCACTAAACCTAGTTCGGCCGAGTATCTCTCATCCGAGGTATTTGGACGGAACATTTGGCGCCGTCTGTGGGAATCGAAGCAAATATTTTCCCATACCACAAAAAATGGTGAGGACGAGGAGCGGAAACTGCAGGAGGGAGGAGCCAGGGAATACCAACAACGGGGATAACGGAGAGCGATCCATAGGCCCAGCAGCAATGGCCGACAACCCCATGGTTCAGGAGCTTCTCGCGCAAATTGCAGCGCTGAGAAGGGAGAACGAAGAGATCCGCCGGCAGAACAGCCGTCGCGAAAGAGAGCAGAGCAGGGAAAGGTCTGTCTCTTCTTCCCACGAGAGAGAGCGCCGACCACCTGAGAATGAGGGGTCCAGAAACTTGCACAGAGAAGGGGGCCCACAACTCCGGGCTTCCCATCATACCAACCGAGCAGAGGGGGAGGGATTTCCTAGGCAGGCCCCAGAATTTTCACTCCAGACAAATAGACTCAATGACAGGGCCAGCGTGCGGAAGCCGAGGCATCCCTTCACAAATGCCATTATGGAGGTTCCCCTACCAGCCAACTACAAGCCGAAAAGCATTGACAAATATGATGGCACCTCGGACCCAGAGTGTCACTTGGATGCCTTCACTACTCAGATGTACCTCTTTACCGATGACGATGCAATCATGTGTAAAGTCTTTCCGACTACTCTGAAGGATGCAGCGTTGACCTGGTACACCCAGCTACCACCAGCGTCGGTTGACTCCTTTGACACCTTCATGGCTAAGTTCAATGCTCAGTTTGCCACGAGCCGGGCTCATCAAAAAACCTCGGCCTCGTTGGTAAACTTCAGGCAAGAAAAGAATGAGTCCCTGCGTGATTTCATGGCCAGATTCAGCAAGGAGACTCTCCTCATCCGGAATCTCAGTGCCGACGTCGCACTACACACCATCTTGACAGGGTTACGGCCTGGCCCTTTTGCCAGACACTTAGCTCGGAAGCCACCAGCCAATATGGATGAGTTGAGGAGAAAAGCCGCGGGGTTCATTAATATGGAGGAGATTGAGGAATCTAAGAAAAGGGAAAGAACCGAGGACGCTGACAGACGAGATGGACGAGAGAAGAGAAGGGCTGGGGGCGATAAGCCGAAATTCAAAGGCCCGTCTGAGCATTCGGATAAGGGACCGAAGTATGAGCACTATACTCCCCTCAACACGAACCGAGCTCGGGTGTTCGAGGAAGCCTACAACACAGAACTCTTATAGCTCCCCAAATGCGGCCACACGCCCCAGAATGCTGATCGACAGAAATATTGTCGGTACCATCGCAATTACGGGCACACTACCGAGGAGTGCTGGGTCCTGCGAGATAAGATTGAAGAATTGGTGCAAGTCGGCCACCTCAATAATTTTGTCCGAAGAAACCACAACGACGGCGAGGGGCGGGGAATAAACAGAAGGAGAGGAGGTGACCGAAGCCCTAGAAGGGGCGGCGGTCGACAAAATAATGAAAGATCAGAGATCAAAGAGGGCCAAAATGAAAGGAGAGAGGAGGATAATGTGGTCCGAGGTGTGATAAACACTATCTCAGGAGGGTTTGCAGGGGGAGGCACAACAAGTTCAGCTCGGAGAAAGCACCTGCGGGCTATTCGGGCTGTCAACTCGGTATCCGGCAAACCCCCGAGGATTTCCCCACCTATTATCTTTTCTGACGGAGACTTTGTTGGGGTGGATCCTAATCAAGATGACTCTATGGTAATCACAGTGCAGTTGGCTAATTTCTCGGTCAAGAGAACTCTTGTCGATCAGGGGAGCTCGACAGATATTTTGTACTATTCGACATTCCAGAAGCTCGGGATCCCAGAGAAATCTATTCAGCCATACGACAGTAAGCTCGTCGGCTTTGCTGGGGAACAGGTGGACACCCGAGGATACATTGACCTCCTGACTACTTTTGGGGATGGCAAAGCATCTAAGACTATCATGGTCAGGTACGTGTTGGTAAACGCAGTAACATCGTACAATATTCTCATCGGAAGACCATCTTTGAACGAGCTAGGAGCGGTGGTCTCTACTCCCCACCTCACGATGAAATTCCCTTCCAACTCGGGAGACATAATTGCTATCCGGGCGGATCAGAAAATGGCCGACAGTCTTGTATCCGATAGTTTGCGGGTAAGCAAACTCAAACCTACACCTGCAGAAACACTAGACAGGGGGAAAGACAAGTCTGTAAATTCTGTCAGCTCTGTCGAACTAGACCCGAGAATTGACATGCAAGAACAACGGCCACAACCCATTGAGGAGTTGGAGAAGTTCTAGCCTGGATCACAGCCCGATCAGTGCACTAAGCTCCAGTTGATGTATATAGTCGGGTGATGTAATCTTTTTCCTACCTCGGTATTTTGTCCCAAAAAGGGTTTTGACTGGGGAGGTTTTAACGAGGCACACCGCAGACTCCATCCAATAAAAGAATTTATTATGAATATTGTTATGTCTTCCTAATTAGCCGATGTATGTGGCCCGCGCGCCAGTTAAATTTCTGAGGCCAAGTTTGAGCCTGGTGGCCAAGTACGAGCCAATCAAATTCTTAAAGGCCAAGTTTGAGCCTGGTGGCCGAGTTCGAGCCAATCAATTTTTTAAAGGCCAAGTTTGAGCCCGGTAGCCGAGTACGAGCCAATCAAATTCTTAAAGGCCAAGTTTGAGCCTGGTGGCCGAGTACGAGCCAATCAAATTCTTAAAGGCCAAGTTTGAGCCTGGTGGCCGAGTTCGAGCCAATCAATTTTTAAAAGGCCAAGTTTGAGCCTGGTGACCGAGTACGAGCCAATCAAATTCTTAAAGGCCAAGTTTGAGCCTGGTGACCGAGTTCGAGCCAATCAATTTTTAAAAGGCCAAGTTTGAGCCTGGTGGTCGAGTACGAGCCAATCAAATTCTTAAAGGCCAAGTTTGAACCTGGTGGCCGAGTTCGAGCCAATCAATTTTTAAAAGGCCAAGTTTGAGCCCGGTGGCCGAGTACGAGCCAATCAAATTCTTAAAGGCCAAGTTTGAGCCTGGTGGCCGAGTTCGAGCCAATCAATTTTAAAAGGCCAAGTTTGAGCCTGGTGGCCGAGTACGAGCCAATCAAATTCTTAAAAGCCAAGTTTGAGCCTGACGACCGAGTACGAGCCGATCAATTCATAAAGGCCAAGTTTGAGCCTGAAGGCCGAGTTCGAGCCGTTAAATTCTAAAGGCCAAGTTTGAGCCTGTAGGCCGAGTTCGAGCCGATTAAATTCTAAAGGCCAAGTTTGAGCCTATTAGCCGAGTTATTTAGGTCGAGTTCGAGCCGACAAAATTTTTTAAGGCCAAGTTTGAGCCTGAAGGCCGAGTACGAGCCATTCAATTCTCCAAGGCCAAGTTTGAGCCTGAAGGCCGAGTACGAGCCATTCAATTCATAAAGGCCAAGTTTGAGCCTGAAGGTCGAGTTCGAGCCGGTTAAATTCTAAAGGCCAAGTTTGAGTCTATTAGCCGAGTATGAGCTATCAAATTATTAAGGCCGAGTTCGAGCCGCGAAATTGTTGAAATCAAATACGAGTAGCAATTAAAAAAGAACAAAGTTCGAATTTAAAGGTCAAGTTTGAGCCATGATTTTATTAAGGAAACCGAGTACAGTGGGTAAAGCCAAATAAGGCCGAGTTTGACTCTTGAAAAGTACAAACAGGTGAAGATGTTAAGGGAACCGAGCACAGCGCCGAAATTGAAAATAAGGGCCGCTCGGACAAGAGTCCCCCTATTAGAGCCGGGGCAAGTCCAGTCGGCCCCCATTTCCCCAATCCAACGCCATGACTCTCTCTTAAGGGAGGATGTAGTCACTTCCCCCTGAGAAAGCTGGATGATGAGGTGCTCGGCCCGCTCAGGGAGTAGACGGCCTCTACCCCTTTCTCCACTCCCGAAGACTACTGTTCTCCCAGTTAACATCCTTCTTGAAGGATCGAATCATAAAAGGAATTATGGATCCCGTCTCCCACTTACATCCTTTTTGGCGGATGTAAAACCCAAAAAAGGATGTTAACTGGGAGACAGGAACGTAAACCCCTGGTGGCATTGTGGAAGTATTCGGGGCGAAGATTACTCGGGTCACAAAAGAACGAGCTTGGTAGACCAAGAGGACGAAGAATGAAGAAGGGAAGCAAATGAGCAGTCCTATTTATAAGGAGAAAAGGACGGTGAAAGGAGTAATGGCGCGCGGGGAATAGACGAATGGAAAGAACGAATATTCATTGGAAAATGACACATCGAAAAGCATAAATCCTGGAACTCTACAAGAAGCAGTAAATACGCGAGTTTTCCAAAGCGTATAGTGCGTGAACGCATGCGTAAGGCGTGAAACATGTGTTTCATCACCGTCCATTTTTAACATAGACGGTTGATTACCTCGGTCCTAACCGAGGATTTGCTTAAACGGGCCAAACACAAGTGTATCTCGGCCAAACAAGGGGCTACAAGGAAGAAGGAAAGACATCAAAATCGTAACAGTTTTCATTAAATAAAGTCAAATTACAGGGGCACGAGCCCAGTACAGGGGATAAAGAAAAACAAAAAGCTAAGTTACTCCCCCCTATGACTCTCCTCGGCCTCAAGGTGACCCTCGGGAGAATCCCCCACCACGTCTACCTCTTCCTCCTCCTCAGGAATGATGGGGACAAGTTCCCCATTCACCACCTCCTTATTTACATCGGCTCCCGAAAGATCAACGCCAGGGGCTAAAACCTCAACTTGGGCAATGGCCTTGTCAAAACCTTTTCGATGCTCGATGATAATACAGCTGGTGGCCTTTTTCACATCCTCCTCGAGCAGCATCTTGGCCTTGTTCTCAGCCTCCAGGGCAGCCTTAAGTCGCTCAATCTCAGCCTGAGCCTCTTTGAGCTTTTCCTCGGCGCGAGCCTTGTCCTCTTCAACCCGAGCTTTGCCTTCCTCAGCCGATTTTGCCCGGGAATCCAGCTCGGAGTTCCGAGTATTAATCTCGGCAAGGGTGGCAACAGGCGTTGTATCATGGCCAGCTCCTCGCGTCGAGGAAATCCGGGAGAGATCCCCTTCACCTCTCAATTGCAGCAAATTCGGATTCCAACCTGTTGGGACTTCCTTTCGATCTCTGTTAATTCTCGATACGTAAACGAGCCGAGAGCGGCGCGAAGGCAAGGCGATGAGGACCGAGAGGGCCTCCATGCTAGATCGGGCCCCGGCCGCTTAATCACCGGGAGGTCGGCGGGCTTCAAGAAGTTTGAGTCGAAAGAAGGGAAGGGGTTGAAGTCTTCACCCCAGAGAGAGGAAGTCCCTGCCTTCAGAGAAGTATCGTACCATTTCAGCTCGGTTGGGGGAGGAGGGGGTTGTTCTCGCCCTGCGATCCCCGTTTCCTGGGTAGCCGGGTGTGGGGAACTTGGGCTGGGAAGGGGGGAATCTTCGGTGTCTACTACAACCTCCATCCTCTTCCTTTTTTGAGGGGCTGATGATGAAGCCCCCTTCGCAGAGGCCTTGGCTGGAGGAGGTCTTTTCTTCTTCTCAGTTGAGGAGGGCCCCTGACCCTCTTTTGCAGCAGCCTTTACCAGCTTGGAGAAATCAAATTTTCCCATAATGACTGCCAAAAAGAAAGAGTTGTTAGTACAGCAACGCATACGGAAAATATATAAAAAACTAAAAAGCCGAGCACTTACTTTTAAGGTCGGCCCTTGGGGTGGAGGAGAATGGGAGTTTCAGGAGACGTCCACAAGGGAGAGGCCGAGGAAGTTTCTCTAGGGTGTCTATATCCCTTTTCTCCTCGGCAGGAAGGGACTCATATTCGAAACCGACGAATTTAGTGGGAGACGATTGCCAATACAAGGGGAACTTAGCACACCCATCCTCATCAAAGAAGTAAGAACGGTGAGAATCTGAGGGACGAACTCGAAAGAAAACCTTAAAGTCCTTGTACGAAGATTTAAACAAACTGATCAACCCCTTCTGGCTCGCACTCGTTGAGGAGATCCACCCGTTTCTCGCCAAACCTTGTTTGATAAAAATACAAAAATTTGGGAGTAGTAGGCTCCATCCCGATGTATGCACACAAAACTTGAAAGGCTTTCATGAAAGCCCAACTATCAGGGTGAAGTCGAGTAGGCGCGACGCTCATAGTCCTCGAACGTCACACTCAAGCCGGTAAAAGGAAGGGAGACACGCAGGTGAGAAACAAGTGTTTTGTACATGTACGTAAAAGGAGGCTCGGAAGGACGAGCCCGGAGGGAAAACATACTCGGATCCGAGCATGGAGAACAGATGAACTCGCACTCGTCCCCGAGGCCGAAATGGCAACTGGGACCGAAGGTCATCGATTGAGTCCAAAGTCCGATAACTAGAAAGGTAAGCGCCAACTTCGCCTTTGACCCAAGTGTACCCGGGGAGGGTAATATCGGAATAGGATCTTTTGGAACCTGCCGGCGTCGTTTGCGCGCGGGTGGGTTGGGAGATTTGTGGGGAAGAAGAACCAGACCGGAAGAAGACGACCGGAGGAGGACGACCCCACCGACCGACGTTCGCCCTTGGGGAGAAATAGGAGAGGCGGAAGGAGAGCCCCCAATGGGGGAAACCTCCTGTTCCACCGTAGGAGAGGTGTTTGATTCGGTGGAATCGAGGCGAACTCATGACCTAATTCAAAGATAAACTTTAAAAGAAGGAAGGAGGTCATGCGTGAGAGAGTGTGAGGCAGAAAGATAGTCGCAGAGGCTGGAAAGACAAAGCTGAAGAGTGAAGGGAAGTAGGCTGAGAGGGGGAATAAGGGGAGACTTGGGGATATTTATAGCTGTTGCGGGTGAGGGCGCGATCCAAGCCCACGTCCCGTCCAACCCAAAGGGCGCGACTTTTGATTTCCCCCCATTAAATGGGTGCGGAACTCTAGGGTTTCTTGCCCGAAGCGTGCCGCAGAAGTATTAGGGGAATGATTGCTTTCTCTGACAGAGAGAGAAGACTTGATTGAAATGACAGCTGGGAATGCAGATACCTGCATAGCCGAAGAATAAGCTCGGTTTCATACTTATCAGCTCTTTCGCTTATTTAAGCTCGGAGCTCGGGGGGCTTGTGTACTGGCCGAGAATAAAAGACCGAGAACTCGTCTATACACTGGACCGACCGAGCTTATC
The DNA here is from genome assembly GCA_030762895.1 of Sophora flavescens. Taxonomy (NCBI): domain Eukaryota; kingdom Viridiplantae; phylum Streptophyta; class Magnoliopsida; order Fabales; family Fabaceae; genus Sophora; species Sophora flavescens. The sequence goes on from CM061067.1 coordinate 71,752,974, forward strand.
CCCACGAATGGGCCTTAGCCCAAACTCCTCCAAAGCCGAGAACATGTCAGCACACCTGACACCCGAGGATAACTACTCGGCACTTTTCCATGCCAGGCCACACACGAAGATACCTTGGCCCCAATCTATCCAGCCGCAGCTAACTGGGCCGAATATCTCGCTAGTCATAATATCTCTCCGCATAATCAGAGTCCGGATATCTCTCCGCATAATCAGGACCTGATCCTAATATTTCTCCGCTTATCTCGGAGCTTGATCCCGAGAGATCTCTATAAATAGGGGGCCTACCCCCTCATTCAGAACTACGTTTTGCTTTGATTCCCATTTGGATACATAGGAGCAGAATCTCAATTCTGTCAAGCACATTCCAAAACACCCCACTAAACCTAGTTCGACCGAGTATCTCTCATCCGAGGTATTTGGACGGAACAAATGTTTATACAATAATTCAAAGCATAGTGTAATGTTATTATGTAGTTCACAATCTAACCTAAAATTTATAACAATATCTCCTATCTTTTAGTAATTTCTACAAACAAGGGGGCAACATACTATTCAAATGAACCAATGCAATTTAAAACAAGTAATACACTAGAATACACAAAAATATTTTCGAATTGTAGCTGTAAAAACCTAAAAAGGAAAAGAAGAAACAACATTAATGACTTAAGTCCATAAGATGAACTCGATTCAAAAGAAAAATTCATTAAGTGGAAGAATTTAATGACTTCAATAACACAATAATTTTGTTATTTAGTTAAAGTGGATCTCATAATATTGTCACCTAATCAATATTCACAAAGGCTTTACTTTATTCACATTGACGGGTGATAGGCATTGATATGGTACGCAAGGGACATTTCATGCGTATCATGTGCATCTAAATTGATATGCAACAACCAATTATGACATTTTTGTAAATATGAACATTTTTATTTTTATTTATCTATAGGTCTTAGAACTGGATGGGACATTGGCAAAATGGTGACCAAGTAGAGACGACATAGAACTTGACATTAGCCTGTGCAACCAACATTACCAAAATCCTTAAGTTTCTTTTAGCCAACAACTATAAAATAGAAGGCATGGCTACACACATGAATCCATGGGGATTAATACTTTGATTAGTTTTTGGTAACTATATCAACAAAAATGAGTTGTCGCAAAAAACCTTCCACTAGGGTACTAATCGTCCACTTCAATTTCTTTATCTATCATTGAATCAATCTTGTACATCAGTGTGCACTAAATGGCCTTGCGTGCCGTAAATGGCTCCCATATGATAACCATGTTTTCTTTAACAACTTCAATATTTGATACAATACTCTCGACATTAATTCAGTCCCTTTTTCTCATATCAATTACTAGATTCTCCTGATTTAGTGCTTCTTTGATTAGATTTTAGGTTGTCCGAAATCATGATTGCTTATTGTAGAAGTGATTTTGATATTATAAACATGTTTGTTTTAAATTTTGCGTCCAATAAAATCAATTTCAGGTTGGATAAAATTAATTTTAAGAGAAGAAAAATTTCTAACTTTTTTGTTGAGTAGTTGATTTTAGGTACGAGAGCCACAAAATTTTCTATATTTACACTTCTAAAAAAACCAATCCTTATAAACCCATTTTAAAAATAACATTATCAAACATAAATCAAATTTTTTAACATACATTTTTTTTTAAAATCCATCCATTCTATCAAAATCTAAAAAACAAAACAAAACTCAAAAGTACTAGGAAAAAGCAAGTAACCGGATCTTTTCGAACCAAACCGAATAATCCATGATTGACCTAGGAACAGGACGAGGCACATAGGAAGATAAACAACACTCTCCGTCCACCCTCCGTTTATGGTGTTCTGGTACCAGTTGTCAAGACAGCAAAGCCGCCACTTTCAACCACTGATCAACACGTGTCAGTCCCAAATCCATTCGCTTAGGTGGAGTCAGCGCGCACGCTCTCTCACCTTCACTTTTCCCCTCCCAAACTTTTTGGTGAAAAAATCCCAAACAAACCCAAATTAAAATAAAATTATTTAAAAAAAAACAAATAAAAGATTCGAAAAATTCAAGTATTCAACACCCGCTTCCATTTTCTCATATTATTGTTACAGTGTTACTGTTACGATCGAATAGGTGGCAATCGAATCACAAGCATTGGAGCTCTTGCAAAACCCTAGCAACCTTCCGCCGCCTTTTCTCCGCTACACCATGAGCTTCCTCGGTAAGTGTTTTCTTATATTAATAATTAATCAATTATTATAAATTAATAATGCTAACTTGAAAGCCTCTTCGTAGTTTTGGTGCGCCAATGCTTTTTGGTTCAATTTAAAGGGTGATGTACAATTTCAACGTTTATTTCCTTTATTTCTCACTGTTCTTCAAATTTTCAACCTTCCATGTAATTTGGTAACTTTCTGTTTTGTTTATACTCCGGGAAAACTGACAATTAGATGAATTTTTGTTGTTTTTGATGAGAGATTAAACCCCGAGTTAGACAATACGTGCTTGAATTTGTTGTTATTTCAGCATGAGCAACACGTAGATTGGTTGTTTTTTGTTTTGTTTTTTCTAATTTTTTTATTATACATGCTAATTTGGAGCATATTTAAGCTTCCTTGTAGTTTTTTTTTTGTTTTGTTGTTTGGGTTGCGTGTTCTTAATTTTCACCCCAAATACTTCCTACAACATATTAAAGATTTCATAATATTGTTTTAGCATGGTTCGTGAATATCTTGCGAGCACAATTGACTTTGCGGTTGAAGGGAAATTGAAATTTGGAAAGGTTTCAGCTGGCTTTCGGGCTAGTTGAGGAATAGTGCCTTCTGTGTGTCTCAGATGGGTGAAGACAGCCCGCGTGTTGGTGGGTTTTCAGCTGGTCTGGCAGTGATACTGGATGGCGAGGATAGCAAAAAAAATTCTTCAAAAGCTAGGCTTCTTTCTTGTTGTGATGATTTGGGTCAACAGTCTGTGGAGCGAACCCTTGAATATGTTTTTGGCCTCCCCCACAGATCACTCAATCCATTGACTGGGCCAATCGACCGCAATTTAATTCGCTCTATCATCAGGAACGATTTCTCAAGATTTAATATGAAATCGGGCGATTCATTTAATGAAAGGGATGGAATTTGTATCGTAAAAAATGGCAGTGGGCCTGATGTTGTAGGCCTAGAAGAATCCAGTATCTGTGGTGATATTAAAATCATCAAGTCACCGTTTTTAATAGAGAGCTTGGCGCTGTTCAGTAGTGCCAGGGCTAATGCTTGTGTTTGGAAAGGAAAATGGATGTATGAAGTTATGTTAGAAACATCTGGTGTACAGCAGCTTGGTTGGGCCACTCTTTCTTGCCCTTTCACTGACCATAAAGGTGTTGGTGATGCCGATGATTCATACGCATATGATGGGAGAAGAGTTAGGAAATGGAACAAGGATGCCGAGACATATGGTCAGTCATGGGTTGATGGAGATGTCATTGGATGTTGCATAGATTTAGATCGTGATGAAATACTATTCTATCGGAATGGGAATTCACTTGGAGTGGCTTTCCGGGGAATTCGAAAAATGGGTCCTGGTTTTGGCTATTATCCAGCAATTTCTTTCTCCCAGGGTGAAAGGTGTGATTTGAATTTTGGGGCCCGACCCTTCAAGTATCCAATTGAAGGCTACCTTCCTCTTCAGGCTCCTCCCTCTGAAAGTCACTTTGTCACCAGATTGCTGCAATGCTGGTCAAGGCTGTTGGACATGCATTCAGTGGAACGAGCTGAGCATTCTTTCGCTCAGAAATTGAGAAGAGTGAAGAGGTTTGTTTCATTAGAAGAAATTTTTGATCCTGCCTCTCATGCAATATGTGAGGAATTATTCTCTTTACTTGAAACAGATATTGCGAACATAGAGTATATGGTTTGGGGTCCACTGTTGTCTTTCATGTTTGAAGTTTTTGGATTGCATGCATCCCATGATTATTCAAGCTTGGATAAAGTGGTTGAAGTACTGCTACAGTTTCAAGGATCACACATGCTTTTTGAACACATCATAAATGCTCTTTCCTTTGGTTGCAAAACAGCCTCATTAGTTCTAACTGAATGTCCTTACTCTGGATCATATTCTCATCTTGCATTGGCATGTCATCTATTAAGACGAGAGGAACTTATGGTGCTCTGGTGGAGGTCACCAGATTTTGAATTCTTGTTCGAAGCTTTTCTGTCACAAAAGACTCCTAACACACAGGATCTTGACTCCATGATACCGACTGTTTGGTGGCCTGGTTCATGCGAAGATGCTTCTTATGAAGGTAACATGATGTTGACAACCACAACTTTGTCTGAATCAATCAGCAAGGTAGATTTCCTTTCTTCTCGACCTTGCTTTATTTAGTTAATATATCTGAATTGAATATATTTTGCATCATTGTTGCTATTTAAACTTTGAAGATGCAACCAGAAAAACAATAAAACTGATTAGATTTTGAATATGTTAAGTGTCTAAGTCCCACATCGGTTGAGTATATGAGTCAAGAACCATTTATAATAACTTGGGCATCCCTCCCTCTATCAGCTAGTTTTTGGAGTGGAGTTAGGCCCAATTATTCTAACAGAATACAATAATCATATATATTTTCAATGATCATGTTGATTTGTAACTTTATTTTCTGTCAAAAAAAAAAAACCCATTGCATTGTTATGATTGGTAGAGTAGGATAGTAATACAAAGTAAGGGGAGAGTGCTACAAAGAGTAACATGGTTTATTTCAGTTATGTGTGCCTGGATGAAGGAGCCCTCTTTTTATGCCACATATTTTTGCTCAAACATATTGCTTCATGTTACTGTCTCTCCTATTTTGGTCAATGTGTTTAGGGCATGACTGTCAGTGTTCCAAGATCACATAATGAATGCTGGGAGGACCTGTCATTTATGCATGAAACTGACGGGCCTCGAAACCGTGGGTCTCGTGGTTATACTGTAGAAAGGAGAGGAAGAAAAAGGGTAGATTGGGGAATGAGTTGTGGTGCTGAATCATGGAAGGGGACATGTATGAAGTAAATGGAGAGTGGTAGGGAGGAGGTAAACATTTGGGTAGTTTTGACTTTTGGGGTGGCTGATGCCTTAGGGCAGAGATAGCATTTGGTTCTCTGATTTTCTTTTCTTTCTTTCTACACTTTCTATATGTGTATCTGCATTTTCCACTTACTGTCTTCTCTGTAATCAAAGATCCGCTCCTTGAATTTTTATCTACATTTTCTTAGTGATATCCCAGTTCCTTTCTGAAACTGAATGAAAAACGAGAGCAACTTACATAAATTTACTATTGAATATGGTGCAACACATTCCCACTTAAGTAATCATGTGATCTAATTAATGATTAGGGATTTGAGTGATAAGGAGGTCATGGGTTCAACTCCCCCACTAACATAATATACTAATTACTAACATTACTAACATTTGCCTATCAAAAAATAAAAAAAAGGGCATGTTTCTCTTATATTTCTTAAGATACAAGATTGAGCAAAATGAATCCTTAATTTTTATTTGATATACTGATTATTCTTTTTGATTCTGAATTCACTTTCACTATATATCTTCATAATCTTCTTCTCCATTGTATTTCCATGTGGTCATAGTGTTTAGGGATTAGGGATTGTTGCATACCTTATTGATATGATTCTAGAAAGGAACATATAAAAATTCGGATCTATCCTCGAGTGACCAACCAAAATATGAAGAAGAAGAAAACAAAAATGGAGAAGGTAAGGAATGGAAGGTAGGCGCCACAATTCCAAGGGGAATTGATAAGCCAAGGCGAGGATCGCCACAAGGGTCTTGGACTCTTGATAAGATCAAAGGGTTGGCTCAATGAAGAACCCAAGAGAGAACACTCTCACAATTGGTAAAAACCAAATTGAACATCAAAGTTGTATTTCATCATGTAATAGGTGTGTACATATAACATAGGGAAAGAAAAACCAATGTAAGATGACATAAACTCCTAATAACTAGACATAACTCTCCACTAAGTGGTTATTAAAAGAATATAATTATCCTACTTAAGAAAATAATAAAAAGTGGTTTCATAACTTCTAAAGGAGTTACCTAGACATGCAAGCCCAAGGTTGCTCTCCTTTGCAAGTTCCAAAAACGTGCCAGCCACCATTCATAATGGGCCTTGCTCATTCATCAAGTTTAGTGTAGCCCAATTAACATATAACTCATTTAAGATCCAAGAATTCGTATTAACCTTGCAGCCCGTTTTTCACCATGATAGAAGCCGAATCAGGTTAAGAGGCATGAGATATGATTTGTAGATAATTTCCTAATCTTTCCAACAAACCATAGAATGCATCAATCGGAGATCTATAGCTCAAGATACAACCAAAACAAGCATACAGATTCAGCACAATGAAAATAAAATTTTCATCAAAAATTAATTTGGCCTTAAATTGGATATCATTCTTGGTTTGTATCATTCCCTCCCTCTTGAAGAGAATTCGACCTCGAATTCATTGCTTTTGGGAATTGTTTTCATCCTCCGGGTTCAAACACAACCCTTTTGAATCCATGGGGCACCTCTCTTGGAATTGTTTCTTCAACTTTCTTCAAATTAGAGTCATCACCTCCAGGCAAAGAGTTTGTATTAGTAGTCAAACAACCATCTTTACATAGAAAGATATATATAGGCTGCCTTGCCAACATTGCTCCCTACACCTTATTATCTTTTATAGGAAGACTCTCAATTCTTCTTTCAACCTTTGCCTCAATTTTTTTCTTTATATTTCCCCCTTCAAAAAATGCACTCTCCACCTTTTTCTTAACATCTTTGTCATTCTGTTTGTTTTCCTTCATTCCCTTTTCTTCTACCTTTTTCTCATGGCTTTCTTTTTTTATTACTTCTCCTTCTTTGCTTTCCTCATTCACCGAACACTCTTCTTTTATTGTTTTCTCAATCATTCTTTTTTCTCACTTTCTCCTTTCAAGTACATTTGATCTTCATACACTTGTTTTGGTGACAATGACCCAAGAGTAATTTTGTGATTATTAAATACAAATGAGTACTTGTTGTTGGAGACATCATATTTCGCTTCTCGTTCAGCCCTCCAAGGATGCCCAAGTACCAAGTGCCTCGTTTCTATAGGCACCACATCACATAACACCTCATCTTCATATCTCCCAATCCGGAACGACACTAGTACTTGTTTGTTCACCATCATGTCACCGAGATCACTAAACTCCGGGATGCTCCAAATGACATACGGTTGTGGATGCTCTAAAAGAGGAAGTCCCAACTTTTGTACCATGGTGGTACTAGCTAGGTTGATGTAACCCTTTCTATCAATGACCAAGCTACATATCTTGTCCTTCACATAACATCTAGAATAGAAAAAATCCTCAGTTTTCTTAGCATAATTTTTCTTCATTAGTGACTCCATGAAGAACCCGCTAAGAAAAATTCAAACTTCCGAAAAAATCGAAAATTGAAATCAAAAGTTACTTTAGGAAGGAGGGCTCTTGATACCACATGATATGATCCTAGAAAGGAACATATAAAAATTCGGATCTATTCTCGAGTGACTAACCAAAATATGAAGAAGAAAACAAAAATGGAGAAGGTAAGGAATGGAAGGTAGGCGCCACAATTCCAAGGGAATTGATAAGCCAAGGTGAAGATCGCCACAAGGGTCTTGGACTCTTAATAAGATCAAAGGGGTTGACTCAATGAAGAACCCAAGAGAGAACACTCTCACAATTGGTAAAAACCAAATTGAACATCAAAGTTGTATTTCATCATGTAATAGGTGTGTACATATAGCATAGGGAAAGAAAAACCAAAGGTCATCATAAGATGTCATAAACTCCTAATAACTATACATAACTCTCCACTAAGTGGTTATTAAAAGAACATAACTATCCTACTTAAGAAAATAACAAAAAGTGGTTTCATAACTTCTAAAGGAGTTACCTAGGTATGCAAGCCAAAGGTTGCTCTCCTTTGCAAGTTCCAAAAACGTGCCAGCCACCATTCATAACGGGCCTCGCTCTTTCATCAAGTTTAGTGTAGCCCAATTAACATATAACTCATTTAAGATCCAAGAATTCGTGTTAACCTGGCAGTCCGTTTTTCACCATGATAGAAGCCGAATCAGGTTAAGAGGCATGAGATATGATTTGTAGATAATTTCCTAATCTTTCCAACGAACCATAGAATGCATCAATCAGAGATCTGTAGCTCAAGATACAGCCAAAACAAGCATACAGATTCAGCACAATGAAAATAAAATTTTCATCAAAAATTAATTTGGCCTTAAATTGGATATCATTCTTGGTTTGCATCACATAAACATTTGCTAAATACTTGCTCTCATTTTTATCACAAAAACATTATGTGCAGTATTTAACAATATAATGCAAATTATAAGGTTGTTTCTATGAATTTTATGAATAATATTTCTTTCTGATTATAAAATTCGGCGAGCTACTGTGCTATTGAATTTCATAGTTTTCTTAATTTTTCTGAGTATACCTCCTCCACATGTAGATTGAGGAGAAGCATAGGGACCTTTGTCGCTTAGTTATACAATTTATACCACCGACAAGTCCTCCCCAATTACCTGGAGCAGTGTTTAGGACATTTTTACAAAGCCTTCTACTGAAGAACAAAGGAGCAGAACAAAATGTCCCACCCCATGGAGTTTCTAGCAACTCGGTTCTTGTTTCAATTTATACAGTTGTACTCCATTTTCTATCTGAAGGTTTTGCTTTGGGTGATATCTGTGGCTGGTCAAAGAGTTGCAAAGCAGATGTTGGTTTCCTTCATAGAGGGGGTCAACAAAGTTTTCCTGTACAGTTGTTTCTAAAAAATGACCCTCATAGAATTGGTAATTCCAGGCTTGGAGGATCCTATACCCATTTAACAAAGCTACACCCTTCAATTGAGCATGAAATGGAAGTTGTTCTGTGGGAAGAAGGTTGTATGGACAGTGAAGAAACAAGAGTAACTCATTCAACCAGGCAGAAGCCATGCTGTTGCTCTAGTTATGGTTCTGATTTAGCAAGAAACTTCAAAATTCCAGTTAAATATATGGCCAAAGATTCTCGGGGTCATTGTAGCTCTATTCCAGAAAGACCTGCTCATGTTGCTGCTGAATGCAGTGATGGGAGTTTGAATGATGAGATAACAGATAAACCTGGCTCCAGTGATCAATCTGAACCTGAGTATGTTTATCGCCACGTATACCATATGAAATCTGTTCCAAAGGATACTAATATGTCTACAGCTACACTACGAGAAGAAGAACTACTTGATGCTTTGCTGTGGTTGTATCATGTTGGTCTTGCTCCAAATTTTAAGCAGGTAAGAATGAGATCACGTTGGCAAAATTTATTGTGATATAGCAAATTTTGGTGAAGAAGGACTTGAATTTCTCTTAAATGTCTGAACTTTTTATTAAAGATTGAGAAAGAAAAATGTAAAGGAGATATGGTGGTGCATAAGACTTGTAGATCTCAGTCCCCAAAATGCAGAATAAATAGTTACCCTCTGCTAAGGCCAATTTCTTCTTTTTTATGGTCAATGCTCCCAATCAATATTATTCAAAACGGAGCTAAAACTAAGTTTCTGACTTGGAGCCTTAACTCAGATTAAACTGCCTCGACCTCCCTTGCAGTTTGCCTAAATTACACTTACATGCCCTCTTGTTTTGGCATGACTTATTCATCCCTTGTCTTTAGTTTTTTACCTGTATGGATTTGTATATCTGGAAATATTTTAAATATGATAATTGTTTGTTGAGAATTCAAAGATGTCACCCAATGTAATTTCTGAAACAATAGGGGAGATTGATGAATTTCACAAACCTGCAGGGATATTGGTGTAATTTACTCTCAACTCCTTTTTAAATTCATTTTTGTTAATTTAAAAAGCATTTCCTAAGTTAATTTTACATTTCAATTAATTGTAAAACAATGTATGATAAATGTAAAATTTTATGAGCATCATATGCCTGACATAATGTTTTCATCTAATGGTGAATTTTATGAAAAATGCATCCTATAAAAGTTATCTGTACTGTAGTATAAATTTGATTTTGTTTTACACCGAAGTCAATCGATGCTAACCCTGTTGTAAGGTAATCTTCTTTTGCCCCGGACTTCTTTCTACTTTGTACATCCTCATTTCGACTGGTTTAATTTTTGAAAGTTCCAATCACTTATTTGATTTTTAATGTTGTTGAAATTATAGCGAAAAGATGGAAAAGAGATATGAATATTATTCTTCCTATTTCACAGGCATCATACTACATGACTCATCAGGCACAGTCAATCTCCCTTTTGGAGGAAACTGATAAGCAGATAAGAGAAGGAGTTTGCAGCGAGAAATTGAAGCATTTGAAAGAAACTCGTAATGAACATAGAGAAGAGGTTATTGATTGTGTCAGGCATTGTGCTTGGTAAGATGACCGTGTGAAGGAGCAGTTCAGTTAATTTATCTTGTCTGCTTGTTCTTTCGTCATATAATTATAAGTGTTTTTGCTTTTCAACTGGCTTTATACTTCTTCGATATGGTATTAGGTTTAAATTTTATAGTAGTAAATTGGTTAGTAATAGGTGTGGCTTTTGTTAAATTTCTTGCAATTTGATGATGATAGTTTTACAGTGTTCTTTACTTTCAATTTTTGAATTTTTTGGGTGGTACACATCATGGCTATAGTTGATAACAAGCCCTCTGATTGATTTAAGAATACCTGCTAATTCATTCCTTTTCTCACTTTATTTACTTTTCTCTTGTTCATTGAACCCTGCTTAGATTATGGAGCTAAATTAATTTTTAATAAAGAGAAAGATGATGGATATAATTTGGGAGAATCAACGTATGATTCATATTTTTTTAAACAACAGAAAGATTATGCATTCAAATTGTTTGTATTTCTTTTCTCTCTTTCATATTTGTTTATACTTTTCATAAAACTTATACAGAAGATTGGAAGCTGTTCTTTATCTTTATGACATATAATAACTTGCATCAGCCCAAACTTTGTTCTCACTTCTCAGTATGTTGGTTACAGCTCTTATTATAATATGCCCTTATGATAGTTGTGTTTTGTGACCTAGAGTTTAGATTTGCTGTTAATTGTTATTATCACTACTGTTTACCTGCGACAGAATTTTGCTACTGATTGAATTTTTCAGATATCAGTATCTTATAGCTACCTCTTTCATATGAAATCAGCATGTTAAGACTTCATTTTAGAATATTCGGTCCTCAATGTTTTCTTTCAATCTGAGTTTTCTGGATGCTTCAAATGCTAATATCCTTTGAAAAAGTCTACCAATCATAATTTTGATAACTTTGAAATGTATATCATTGTTGTTTTTCTTACTTTCTCGTGTTTTTGGGGTCATTTCTTGCTTTACAGGTATCGGATCTCTCTATTTTCTCCTTGGAAGCAAAGAGGAATGTATGCAATGTGCATATGGGTTGTCCAGTTGTTGCTGGTTCTTAGCAATATGGATTCTGTGTTTATCTTCATCCCTGAATATTATCTTGAAGCTCTGGTAAATGAGCTCTAGTTGGTTTAAATTTTAACAGTCGGTTTTGATTCAATTAACTGTAGAGAAAACATCTTCACTAGTTATCCTCTTGAATACTCTTTTTTTTTTTTGTGTGGGTGTGTGTGGGGGGGGGGGGGGGGGCATATTATACTGCTTATCTGATGCTTTGTTCTAAGACTGGCAGAGTGTGTCGTAATCGAATAGCATAAAATTTGATATGAACTTGGGTTGGGAATTGTGTATATGAATTAATTGCTTAGGTGTCATTTTTTCATTTATTAATTTTTCTCCCTCATACAGGTTGATTGCTTTCATGTGTTGCGGAAAAGTGATCCTCCATTTGTTCCATCCACAATTTTCATCAAGCGAGGGCTTGCTTCATTTGTATGTGTAGCCTTTTCAATCTCTGTTTCTCCAGTTTTCCTTTTTGATATTCAACTTGTGCTGGAAGTAAATGGGATTTGAGTCTACATAATTGTTGCATTATAGCGGAAATTTTTTAGGCCATTTATATAATCACCTGAGAAGAAATTAGATAAAGTTTTGGTCCCTTGTGATGTCTTCTTAAATAGTTGCACTGCACCTCCTAATATTTGCTCCATTGCACAATCATTATAGGAAAGGAAGAGTATTTTTGGTATATACTCAAGGTAAATAGGACTCACTGTACAAAGGTGCGGAAAAGTGATTGTATTTTCACTTGATACAAAAACTGACTACATGAGGAGGTATAAATAGGACAAGGAAATTAATTCTGTACAATCAAATGGGGCTGGAAATCAGGAAACTGATTTTCCCTATAAATGCTATCACTAAAAAAAAGGAATATAATTGAAACGGAAATCCCAATTAATAAATTCTAATAATTGTACAAATCAGAATCATGGGATTCTGATTTAATCTCGCAATCAACACTCCCCCTCAATCTGGGTGGTAGATGTCTATCATGCCCAGATTGGATCTGATATGCTCATATGTATTTCTTGGGAGAGCTTTAGTTAGGATGTCTGCTGTTTGGTTGCACGATGGTACATGATCAATACTTATAATGCCATGATCAATCTTCTCCTTTATAAAATGTTGGTCAATTTCCACATGTTTTGTTCTATCATGGTGAACTGGGTTCTTTGCAATGTTGATGGCAGTTTTGTTGTCACAAAATATCCTCATGGTGTAATTGGTTTGAATTTTGATTTCGTCCAGCATCTTCTTCAGCCAGATTCCTTCGCAAATACCTAGTGCCATGGCCTTGAATTCAGCTTCTGCACTGCTTCTAGCCACCACAGACTGTTTCTTGCTTCTCCAAGTAACCATGTTTCCCCACACAAAGGAGCAATAGCCAGCAGTTGACTTTCTGTCTGATGTACAACCAGCCCAATCCGAGTCAGTATACACTTCAACACCCCTGTTTGAGTTTTTTTTGAAGTGAAGACCTCTGCCTGGTGTACCCTTAAGGTACTGTAGGATTCTGTTCACAGCTTTCATGTGAGCTTCGGTAGGATTTGTCATGCAGCGACTTGCCATGCTTACAAAGAAATCCAATATCGGGCGAGTGTGAGTTAGGTAGATTAACTTCCCAAGTAGGCTTTGGTACCTATCTTTGTCAGCTAGAGGACCTTCTTCGGGGCTACTTCTGCTTACTGATTCCATAGGAGTATTGGCAGCCTTACACCCAAGCATTCCGGTCTCTTGGAGTAAGTCTTGGGTGTATTTCCTTTGAGAGACATATATTCCCTCCTTTGTTCGAGCTACTTCCATCCCTAAAAAATACTTAAGCTGTCCCAAGTCTTTGACTTCGAATTCCCTAGCTAAGAGTTTCTTCAAGTGCTTGATTTGATCATGATCATCTCCTGTGATAACAATGTCATCAACATACACAATGAACAAAGTTACCTTACTTTCCGAGGAGTGTTTGACAAACATAGTGTGATCAGATTGACCTTGAATGAATCCATCTTCTTTGACAACTCGAGTCAATCTATCAAACCACGCTCTTGGAGATTTGTTGAGGCCATACAAAGATTTTCGGAGCTTGCACACCTTGTTTAGGGTGCTGGACGATTCAAGTCCCGGGGGAATTTGCATGTAAACTTCCTCTTCTAACTCATCATTTAGGAAGGCGTTTTTAAAGTCTAGCTGGTGTAGTGGCCAATCCAAGTTTGCAGCCAAGGATAGTATGACCCGTACTGATTAAGTTTGGCCACTGGAGCAAATGTCTCTTCATAGTCTATGCCATATGACTGGGTGAATCCCTTTGCTACTAACCGAGCCTTGTACCGGTTTATGCCAATGTTGTCGATGGCGGATGGCGGAACATAGCGGAAGGCTAAAAATCCGCCATTTCAAGCCGTCATAAAACGCCATGGCGCCGCCATCCTTCACAAATTGGCCATAACGGTTGGGCAAAAATCCGCCACCGCAATCCGCCATGGCGCTGCCATGGCCGCTATTTGATAACACTGGTTTATGCTCCCATCAGCATTGTATTTGATGGAGAATATCCACTTACAACCAACCTGCTTCTTCCCTTCTGGTAGGGCATTGATTTCCCAAGTGTTATTTTTAATCAACGCATGAACCTCTTCTGTTACAGCTGCTGCCCACTCAGGTTGTTGGATTGCTTCTTGAATATTCCTTGGAATATGGGTCTTTGTCAAATCTTTGCTACAAATGCCTTGTACCCTTGTGATAATTTCCCATAGGACAAATATTTTTCAATGGGATGTTGAGTACAAGTTCTCACCCCTTTTCTTAATGCAATAGGGATTTCATTGTCAGTTAAATTCATATGAACAGGTACTGAGTTAGGAACAGTATTACCTGAGGAGATTTCATTTTCTAGAGCCTGGTTGGATTCATGGCTTTGCACCGGAGCCGTGTTTGACTCTACCACCTGTTTGTTTTTCCTCCTCCTAGAGTAAACTTTCCAGTCAGCTTCTTGTGCAGCCTTTTCTACAGGTGCAATTTCAAGGATAGGTTCGGCTGGTTCTGTTGGGGTGGAATTTTCTGGTTCTGCTGGTGTGATTTCAGGGACAGGTGGTGTGGAATTTTCTGGTTGGGACAGGTGGTGTGGAATTTTCTGGTTCTGCAGGTGTGATTTCAGGGACAGGTTAGGCCATCTGAAAATCCAAAAATTGGAATTCAGTTGTTTCGTTCGGGATTAAGGTCCTCTCCCCCTGAATTCCAACTTTGGAGTAATACGGCTGATTCTCAAAGAAAGTCACATCCATAGTGTGGTAAAATTTTCTGGTTGTGGGGGAGTAATACCTGTATCCTTTTTGGTGAGGTGAGTAGCCAAGAAAGACACATTTGATGGATTTTGGGTCAAGTTTGCTGCGGTGAGGGTTTGGGTTGTGAACAAAGGCTGGGCATCCAAATATTTTCAAAGGGATTGAAGAGAGAATTCTGCTGGTTGGAAAAAAGGTTTGGAGAGTGGAATAAGGGGTGTCAAAGCTGAGGATACGGGAAGGCATCCTATTTATGAGATAGGTGGTTGAGAGGATAGCTTCCCCCCAAAAATGTTTTGGTACATTTGTGGCTAGCATGAGAGATCTTGTTACTTCCAGTAGATGCCTATTTTTTCTCTCTGCGACCCCGTTTTGCTGGGAAGTATCAACACATGAACTCTGGTGTACAATTCCATGAGTTTTAAGGTAGGACTCTATTGCTAATGAAAATATTCGCGGCCATTGTCAGTTCTGAGCAGTGTTATCAAATAGCGGCCATGGCGGCGCCATGGCGGATTGCGGTGGCGGATTTTTGCCCAACCGCTATGGCCAATTTGTGAAGGATGGCGGCGCCATGGCGGCCATGGCGTTTTATGGCGGCTTTAAATGGCGGATTTTTAGCCTTCCGCTATGTTCCGCCATCCGCCATCGACAACATTGGTTCTGAGCACCTTAATTTTTGTTTGGAATTGGGTTTGCACCATGGTGTGGAAAAACTCAAATATTTTTCCAACTTCTGATTTTTCTTTCATAAGAAATACCCATGTGACTCTTGTGTGGTCATCAATAAAAGTAACAAACCATCTAGCACCAGTAATGTTGTTGACTCGGGATGGCCCCCATACATCACTGTGAATTAAGGAGAAGGGTTGAGAGGGTTTATATGGTTGAGGTGAATATGTGCTTCGGGTATGTTTGGATAACTGACAAACTTCACATTGAAAATTCCTTTTATTTTTATTGAATAATGACGGAAACATTTTCTCCAAGTACATAAAATTTGGGTGACCTAATCGATAGTGCCACAACATTACTCCTCATTATTTGGAGAAGCCACTGCACAAGAATTGGCTTTGAGTTCTCTTGAGGAATCTTCAACTTGCAGGTAGTAGAGTCCAGCACACTCTTTAGCATTGCCAATCGTCTTCCCCGACTCCAAAATCTGAAATTCACACAGAATAGGGAAAAATGTAGTGGCACATCTCAAATCTTTGGTCAGTTTGCTAATAGACAGCAAATTGCATTCAAGTTTGGGCACATACAGTACAAAATCCAGAGTATTATTTTTTGAAATAACTACTGAACCTGTACCAGTAACCTTTGACAGGGTACCATCAGCAATCCGAACAGTGGAGTTATTATGACAGGGAGAATAATTATCAAATACTGTTATATCTCCAGTCATGTGATCCGAGGCTCCTGAGTCTATGATCCATGATTTTAATTTTCCTTTGCTAGTGTGTAAAGCATGCAAAAAGTTACCTTTTTGAGCTACTGCAGCTGTACCACTTTTCCCTGCAGTAAACATAGTCTGCTGGAGCATTTTCTGCAAAGCTTCCATTTGTTCTTTGCTGAATGGAGATGGATCATGTTTGTCCTCCACTTCTTGTGGGTTATGCGCTGCATTGCCTCTGCTTTCCCTGTTGCGGAATGGTTTTGCTTCTGACGGCTTCCCCTGAATGATCCAACAAGTGTCCTTGGTGTGACCAGTTTTCCTGCAATGTTCACACCAGGGTCGGTTCCTCCTTTGAGCTGAACTTGCTGGACGAAATGGATTTCCCTTCGCTGCGATTGCTGAACTTTCGATAGATGGGGATGTAGTCGAGTTTCCCAACATGAGTTTCCTCCTACTTTCTTCTCTTCTCACTTCTGAGAATACTTCTCGAATTTTCGGAAGTGGTTTGGTTCCAAGAACCCTTCCACGCACTTCATCAAGATCCTTGTTAAGCCCCAATAGAAATTTGTAGATTCTATCCTTCTTTACCAGCTCTTTGTACTTTTTCTTGTCATCCGTACAATTCCATTCTACCTCTTCATATGTATCTAGTTGCTGCCAATGTCGACTGAGGGTGTTGAAATATTCAGTGACAGAAGAGTTACCTTGTTTCAGGTCATGGAGAAGGCTTTTAACTTCGAAGATGGCAAATGTGTTGTCCACATTGGAGTATGTCTCTTTTACTGCATCCCACATATTTTTGGTAGTATCATAATACATGAAATTTTCTCATATTTCATTTGTCATGGTATTGAGGAGCCATGACATGACTAAACTGTTTTCCAATTGCCATTTTTGGAGGCTGGGTTCTTTGGAGTCTCCTGTGACGTAGCCCTCTTTTCCCTTTCCTTGGAGGAAGATTCGGACAGATCTCTTCCAATTGGAGGTAGTTTTGGCCATTCAACTTGTGGCCAGTGATGAGAGGCGCGGTCCCTTCGATTGAGCTGGCAGGAGTTGTGCCAGTCTCCTTGGGCGTGTCCTCTGGTTTTTCTCCTTCCATGGCTGGGTCGGTGATAGGGACTAGGGATGGTTCAGATCAAGCTCTGATACCATGCGGAAAAGTGATTGTATTTTCACTTGATACAAAAACTGACTACATGAGGAGGTGTAAATAGGACAAGGAAATTAATTCTGTACAATCAAATGGGGCTGGAAATCAGGAAACTGATTTTCCCTATAAATGCTATCACTAAAAAAAAGGAATATAATTGAAACGGAAATCCCAATTAATAAATTCTAATAATTGTACAAATCAGAATCATGGGATTCTGATTTAATCTCGCAATCAACAAAAGGTAAATAGGACTCTTCATTGATGTATACTGTTGGGTAGATTTGGGCTAGTCTTGATGTCATTCAACTTCACTCACATCTGATCATCGATTAAGGATTTAAGCCTTAGGGTTCCATCTGAAAAGGTGATAAGAACTGCATTCACTGATTAAATTCAACTAAAGTTGGAGCAATGCTCCTTACAGAAGAGGTGAATTCCTCCGGAGATCAAGCTAAACAGAGAAGGAAAAACTAGAAAGAAAATGCAAGAAAGAGGATAGAGACCCAACCTAGCCCCATGGTTAACCGACCTATGCCAGAATTTTCATGACCCCGATACTGTTACCCCCCCTCTATATGTATCCCCAATGATTTTTCTTGTATCCTCTCTCCCATTCTCCCTCTGCCACCTGTCCATTCTGTTATATACATCCCTTTGATATCCTCTCTTTTCCTCCTTTCCTACACCTATAGGCCTTTACTACTAGGCCCATTTCCCTGCCTCTTCTGGCCCTGTTACTGGGCTTACCCTCCCTTCTCCTATACACTTGTGTCACGGGCCTATCAAAAGGCTTATTATGCTCCATGAAAACAGTTTGATTGGAGTGGACTGTAACAAAATACAGAAGTAATAGGAAACATCACTTTAATTTTAATAGTTGAAGACTTGAACATGCTTTCTATGATTCCTTGGGTTGGCAATATCTTATCTCTACTGTTAATAAAAAGAACAAAGGGGTAGTTTCCCTTTGCATTTTTTGTCTCAAGTTTATATCCAGTTGTCTTGTGTTAATTGAAATAATATAACAAGACCTGTGGTTATTAAAGTGAATACAAAATTAATATAAAATTAAATTGACATTTCTAAATAGCCACGTCCTCATTTCCTCTGTGCACATCCTTTGTTTTCTTCACTCTTACCGTCACCAGTTTTTGTCTTGACTGGTAACATGTTTATTTGTGCCACTTTCTGGTGTACTGGTAAGATGTGGATTGTTGCTGAACATTATTTCTGCGTCAGAGATTGATCAGGGTATCTTCTTATATCTTACAATAAAGAACTATTGGTACCAAAAAAGGAACTTTGATTGTTGAAGAGATGATTAGTTGTGCATGCCTGCGAAGATGGAATTTACTGTCATGCATATGTCAGAAATCAATCTGTCATCATGATGCAGCAAGCTTGATGCTCGTCACCCTGCTTTAGTAAGGGTGTTGATTGTTTCTACCATTGGTTCTAAATTATGGTTGGATATGTTTTTACCAGGTTACCTTTGTAGTGACTCATTTCAACGATCCAAGAATATCAAGAGCCGATCTGAGGGATCTTCTTCTTCAGTCTATATCTGTCCTGGTGCAGTACAGGGAGTATTTGGCAGCTTTTGAGAGCAATGAGGCAGCCACCCAAAGGATGCCAAAAGCTTTACTATCAGCATTTGATAACAGATCTTGGATCACAATAACAAACATATTCTTGCGATTATGCAAGGGATCTGGTTTTAGTTTTTCAAAGAACGGAGAATCATCTTCGTCATCAGTTCTTTTCCAAGTATGCAACAACCACTTTTTGCTGTCAAGTAATATTTGCTTGGGTTGATTTCTCACTACAAAAGTTTTCCCCCTTTGACTATTTGATCCAATGCAGAGGTTGCTAAAAGAAGCTTGCACAAATGATGAAGGGTTGTTTTCATCTTTTCTAAACCGTCTATTTAATACGCTTAGCTGGACCATGACTGAATTTTCAGTTTCTGTTCGAGAAATGCAAGAAAAGTACCAGGTGTGAATATTTTTTTTGTCTTTTATTGGACTTATGGCTTGGTTTGCTTTCTGTCTACTTATTCTGGTGGCTTAAAGAGTTCTGTAACAGTAGTAGTTCGCATGCTACATCATACCTGGGCACATAAAAAAAAGAATGCAATCATGATTCGATACTATTAGATACTTACTAATTACTATTAGATAGTAAAATAAAATCGATTTCGAGTAAGAATCTATTAGGATACTATAGAAAAGGTTCGGTTCACGTGATACTTGATCGATAGAAAAATATAGAATACAATAGAATTCATTATATTCTATTGCGCCAACCAGAAGAAGAAAATTAAGTGATTCCTTTGATTCTTTCTTTTATTTTTATTTCAAATTAAAAACAAAGAGTAATGTTTTGAATCGATTAATGAAGTTCATTTTTTCAAAAACATCATTAAAAAAAATGAAATGGAGTTTTTTAAACATTTTCAAGACATTTTGCAAACATAAGATTGAAGCTGTTTCTATTAACATAATAATTGCTTGGCTAATATAGAGTTTCATGTGCTATTTTGATATATCATTGTACTACATTCCATAATTTATTGTTTAAACCCTTCTTTCACAGGTAGTAGAGTTTCAGCAAAGGAAGTGCTTTGTCATATTTGATCTTTCATGTAATCTTGCAAGGATTCTAGAGTTCTTCACTCATGAGATTCCGGAAGCATTCTTGTCTGGACCAGACACAAACCTACGGAGGTTGACCGAGTTGATTGTATTTATCTTAAATCACATCACTTCTGCAGCCGTTGCTGAATTTATTGACTTGTAAGTCCCAAGCCTGTGACTTAAACTCAAGTTCATAGGCCAGATGTGATTCTTTTTTTCAACTTTTTGTTTACCCATATGCCATATATGGATATTTCTTCATGGGACCAATAGTCCATACTTATTATGACCTAACTTGACCTGTAACCGAGATTCTTTGAGAATTTGGAACCATTTGAGTTAGTTGAAAATATTTCTCATTAATTGATTTTTGATGAGTGGTTGCCCTTCTTGTTTATTCATTTTCAGGTCCCTTAGACGGCACAGCCAATCTTCAGAGAAAGTAAATCGAAGCATGATACTGGCACCTCTCGTTGGGATCATCTTAAATTTATTGGATGCTACTAATTTGGCAGAATATCGAGAGAACAATCATCTTTTGGATGTTTTTGCAAGCATGGACTGCCCAGATACTCTTCATTATGGATTCCAGTATCTTCTGAATTATATCTGCGTTAGTTGTTATCACCCTTAATCTATTTTCTTCATTCCTAGATATTCTGAATGCCTTTGTTTTTAACGTTCTCTCTTTCAAACATGGTATAAATTCCAATTAATTCAGTTCATTATTTCGGTTACTTGCTGCTAATTAGTAATAAACTCAACCTGTAAAGTTTCAAAATTCATACTAAATAGTAAATAATGCTCAAGGAGTGTTTCTAAATTCTAAGTTCTAACATCTGCATGCTTTCTACGTATGAAAAAAGCAGGTTAGACATTGGGTTCCTTAGAATTCTTTTCCCAACATGCATAGAAAGTAGCTTGAATTGCCACTCTTCCATACGATGTTAATTCTGAGAATAGCCGGATATATTGCATGAATCTTATTTATCTTTCACTGGTAAAAATCTTTCAGAGTTTTGCACACCTGCACTACAAAATTAAAATTAAAATTTGATATCTTGTTCCTATAATTAAACTATGTATATACATGTTGAAATGGGAGCTGTTGAAAAATTAGCACTAATGTATGATACATGTCATGATTTCAGTTTTCTCCTGATCTTGGAAGAGTCGGTATTAATTTGTTGAAATAAGGTTTTCTCTGACACTACACTAATGTTTCACCATCTTTTTTGCTCTTTCTATTTCCCAGGATGGATCTTTTCAAGGGCAAGCTTTTGTGACAAAATATGAGCAGCTAGAGAATTTTCTGAGCCTCCTTACTTTCCGCGCCATGATAAAACATGATAAAGTGGATGATAGTGTGGGAGATACAGATTTTGATGATAGCTTGTGCTGCATATGTTACGCATGTGAAGCAGATGCCCGTATTGCACCTTGTTCACACAAGTCTTGCTACGGCTGTATAACCAGGCATCTTTTGAACTGCCAAAGATGTTTCTTTTGCAATACAACAGTAACAGGTGTTAGCAGAATTGGTGAGAAGACGGGCTAAGGAGCTTCTATTTTGTGGTTCCTTGGCCCCTGGTGGAAGCGAGCCAATCAGCAAACTGATTGTTTGCTTTACTTACCAACTCCCTATTTGCAAATGACAACAACTGTAGAGTCAAGGAGAAACAAAGAAAGATGGGGACTGAGGGGTAAAAGAGGGTGTGGGGGTAGGGTTAGTTCGGTAGGATTTAATATTGTTCGAGATGGTGAAGTGCTTATTTATTGGTGAGTCGCCATCTGTGAATTAAGAATTTTGTAGGCTATGTTAGAGGGTATTATACTGTAAATATGCGATGTAAATTGCAAGGAAGATCTTCAAGTCTCTTTGTCTCAGCTTGACAACTCTCCATTATTCACAGGATTGTCTTTGAAGGTCGTACCATCGTCAACCGTGTAAAGTATATGACAAAATAGTTGTATGCATGGGGGATTTAATTTTTTGTAAGATTAGCAAAAATAAAATACCTTGACAAATGAGTGCAGTTCACATAGCTTTGTTCATCACATTAAAAATATTATAATTTAGTCTATTTTTATATATTTCTTTAAAATTCTTGCAGGATCGAGGACTTCAAGTTGCAGCAGTCACTGACTAGCATGGTTGAAGTCGCAGGTGTTGGCTGTTTGGCACTAAAGTGGTGCTACAGGACCATGTTAGGGGCAATTAAGGTATTAAAAAATCTTTCAGGGAATACTTCTAACTGTAGTAAATTGATCTAAACTGCAGTAGGAGCTGTCATTGTGCCCAACAGCTAATACTTGCAGCTTTGACTCAACTGGCAGGTGATTATTTCGACTTCAGGTCTTTTCTGTTCTTCCAAATTTTAATTGAAAACATAAAAATGAACAACAGTGTGACGTAACTTTTATCTTTTAAGGATGGAGAATATAATTTATCAAAATAAAAAGAAAAATGCTGTAATTTAAACATCTCTCGAGGAGTAGGATGTAATTTGTTCTAAAAAATATTTAGATGAATATGTAAGGAACAACTTATAAAATGAGTAATGCATCGGCTATGTATTATTATAGCAGTATAAGAAGTACAGGCATTATAAGTCAGAAACCTGCTATCCTAGATAGAGGCTAAACCAGTACAACATAGCTAAGAAGGGAAAAGAAATACTCCGATAGTAGAAAGGAAAGTCAGAGAGGGAGAGTACAGAATGACCACACAACAATGCACACCTCTCTCTTACTAATTGCTAATCATATATAGTATCTAATCAAAATACTTTATGTTAGGAATCCTCATGCGATTGCTTCTTCTAATTTTCTGGATTCCCGGATCATTGGCCAAGTGCCCATTCTCGGCAACAAACTTCCCCCATTAAAAGAAACCTTGTTCTCAAGGTTGAGGGAAGGAAAAGTGTTCAGTAATGGAAGCCAATCCTCCCATGTGTCGTCTTCAATTGCAAGCCCATCCCAATGAACTAAGACTTGCTTAACTTCCTGCCCATTTTGCTGCACTGTACGAGTCTTGAGTATAGCTTTAGGAAGTAGTATAGGACCTTGATCATTTGTTAAAAGTGGCAGTGGAACATATTGAGTGTCATGGTCACCTTTGCAAGGTTTAAGGAGAGGAATATGGAATACCCAATGAATCTTCGCAGCTGGTGGTAGGAGAAGTTTGTATGCCACTGGACCTGATTTCTCAATTATCGAAAAGGGCCCAAAGTACCTGAAGCTGAGCTTCTGGTTTTTGCGTAGTGCCACAGAGTGTCGCCTTTAGGGCTGTATATCTCTCTCAACTAACAATTCTTGCAAGGCAGGGGGGTCCCTGGCATTGACCGAATATCTAACCCGGGGGGGGGGGGGGGGTCTCTACCGTAGACCGACTTGAAGGGAGTCATGCCAATATTGCTATGAAATGAAGTGTTATACCAGTATTAGGCCCATGCCAATAATCTTACCCCAACACTTTGGATTAGTCCCTGTGAAGCATCTCAAATACATCTCCAAACATTTATTCAAAATCTCCGATTGGCCATCAGTTTGGGGATGGTAGGTTGAGCTCATTGCCAAGGTCGTGCCACTTAATTGGAAGAGATGCTGTCAAAATTTACTCTTAAAGACCTTGTCACGATCCGACACAATGCTCTTGGGAATGCCATGTAATTTGACTACCACACTCATGAATGTTTCAGCAACTTTCTAACTGGAATAATCTGCCTTTAGGGGAGCAAAATGACCATATTTTGAGAGTCTATCAATGACAACCATTACCACTATGTACCCATTAGATGGAGGAAGCCCAGTGATGAAATCCATGGCCACATCTTTCCATATCTGTGATGGAATCGGAAGAGATTGGAGCAAGCCTGCTGGAACCGTGGTGGTTGTTTTGGCCTGTTGGCAAGTCAAGCATTTAGAGACAAAAGTACTAATATCCTTGTGCATAGAGGGCCAAAAGAACTGACTGGATATACGTGCCTTTGTTCTAGCAATACCTGCGTGGCCACCAATGGGAGAAGAATGATACTCAGTGAGAATAGTGTGGAGAATGTCATTGTTATTTGGCACAACCAGTCTAGACTTCCAGTAAAGTAAGTCATGAGTTACCTGGTAGTTTTGGTCAGGGGGTTGGCCTTGCAAGCATTTCAACTTAATGTCATTCAGTTTCAGGTCCTATGCCACAGCTTCATAGATTTGTTGCAGCAGTTCATGTTGTGAGGTGGATAGAGCCATGAAGAAAGACATCGATAGAGCATCGGCTGCAATATTTTCCTTCTCGGACTTATATTCAATAACAAAGTCATAATCGGGAAATTTGTGGAGCCACGCTTGCTGTTCTGGAGTTTGGATGGCTTGTTCTGTTAGAGATTTTATACTCTTTTGATCTGTCCGAATGATGAATTTGTGCCCAAGGAGGTAATGGCGAAACTTTGAAATGACCTCGGAAATAGCATAAAGTTCTCTAACATAAGTGGACTGTTTCTGCATCCTTGGACTCAGTTTTCTTGAGAAGTAAGCAATCAGGTGTTTGGCTTGGCTAAGGATTGCACCAATGCCAGAATCCGAGGCATCAGTTTCTAGGATGAAGGGTTGGTCAAAATCCGGAAGTGCTAAAACTGGTGCATTGGTCATAGCTTGCTTCAAATTTTTGAAAGCCTCTGCAGCTTGGGAATTCCACAGAAACCCATCTTTTTTTAGTGATTCGGTTAATGGTGAAGCTATGGCTACATACCCTTTAATGAAGCACCTGTAATATCCTATCAGGCCTAGAAATCCCCTGAGCTGTTTGACTGTGGTTGGTTCAGGCCAATCCAACACTGCTTGTACCTTGGATTGATCCATTTCCACTCCCATTCCTGATAAAGTATGACCCAAATAATCAATTCTGTTGAGGCCAAAACTGCACTTGGATAATTTTGCAAATAATTTGTGCTGTTGCAGTAACGACAGGACTTCCTCTAGATGAATTAAATGAGAAGACCATGAGGGACTATATACTAGTATATCATAAAAAAAACTAAAACTGACTTGCGCAATTGGTGTTGGAATACCTGGTTCATAAGGCTTTGAAATGAGGCTGGTGCGTTGGTTAAACCGAATGGCATGACGAGCCACTCGTATAAACCTTGGTGAGTTTGAAATGCTGTCTTGTGTATATCCTCTGGTTTCACTAAAATTTGATGGTAACCAGACCACAAATCAAGTTTGGAAAAATGCGTTGCACCGAACAGTTCATCCAGCAGCTTGTCCACACTAGGTATAGGGAAGCTATCTTTTATGGTGATCGCATTCAATGCGCGATAATCGGTATAGAAACGCCAAGTACCATCTTTCTTTTTGACCAACAACACTGGTGAGGAAAATGGACTTGTACTTGGGTGAATGATGCCATCGGCTAGCATCTCACTAACCATGTTGTCAATCTGCTCCTTTTGACTGTGTGGATACCGATAGGGCCTAACCTTGACAGGGTTGCTTCCTTCAACAAGGGGTATCGAGTGATTTTGGGGCCTATCAGGAGGAAGGCCTTTGGGTTTGGAGAAAACACCCTGATACTCCTATAGCAACATTTGTAATTCAGGTGCCACATCGTGCAATAAGTGAGTCACAGATGAATCCGATATCAGATGGATTTGTAGTGCAAACATCTCGGCAATGGAGTTGGTAGAAGACACCCTCTTGATGTGGTGGTACTGAGCTTGCTGAGGTAATTGTGGCCGGTCCTCGTGTAGGTTAACAAAGGTGTTTCTGATGTAAAACTTGATAGTGAGGGCACTGTAATCCGCGATGTGGGGGCCGAGTGTCACCGGCCACGCGGCTCCAAGTACCAAATCGTCACCAGCGATCAGAAGCAAATATATCGGAAGCTGAAGTGTATGGCCCTGCACCTGAACCTCGAGGTTGCAAATATAACCCTTGGTTGTCAATCTATTCCCATTCCCAACAAAAACCTAGAAGGCGGCCGCTGGTTCCACCAGAAGTTTAAGGAAATGGGCAAGGCGTGGCTGAAGGAAGTTGTTGGAGCTGCCACTATCAATCAAAATCTGCAGCTTCAACCCTTGGACAAAGCCCTGAAATCGTAAGGTGCTTAGGCCATTGGAACCCTTAAGAGCAATGAAGGATAAGTGGGGTTGATCAGTTTCGGGTGTGGGGCTGTCTGGGGTGGTATAGTTGTCGGGGTTGGGTTGGTAAGGTGGGTCGGTTTTGAGGCCGGGTGGGTCATCTTCATCACCAATTAGTTGCAAATATTGGCGATTTGGACAGCGGTGGGTGTGGGAAATTTTTTCATCACAGGTGAATTAAAGGCCCTTGTCTCACCGGAGTTGTATTTCAGTCGCGGAGACGTTTTTGATCTGGGTGGGTTTGGGTGTTTGTAGGCGTGGTTTGTAGGGTGGTGTTGTAACACCCTCCTTGGTGTTACATATCTAACACCTTTCGAAAATGAGGAAAAAAAAAACTACTGGTTTGCTTTCAAGAAAATAATTTTATATAAGTACTTAAGTGCCACAAAAAAAAAAAGGGTATAAAATTTATTTTCTTGCGGTTGTGGTAAGAACTTAAACATTTTATAAGATAACACCTCCACATTTTCATAAATTTTGTCACGACCCAAACCTAAGTCGTTACCGACGCACATGCTTAAAATACTAGCTTGGCAAGTCTATTTTCTTTAGAACCATACTTGAATACAGATTGATAACTTTTACAAAAAAAAAAAAAAACAGAATCCCCTTTGTAATTTCAACATCCCAAACAAAAATATCTGCCAATATATTTATATTTTCATAAAAAAGAAAGACTCTCCGAGCCATAAACATTCATAAACAACAGTAATCCAATAAAAGGCTCTCAGAGCCATAATGCAAATAAATATGAAACTTCTCCAAAATTAAACTTGACTCGATAGACTAAGTTGTTCGAACTATGAGACTCTTACTGGAAAAGGCCCCGTGTTTATTCCAGTAAATCAACATTCTTCAAAAGTTGGAACAATCCCTCCGAGGAGGGCAGAGAACTCCTCTGCATCATCTGTACACTCAAACCAAAATACCACAAATAGAAACCAAAATGAAATAACACAAAGGTGAGATACCAATATATGAGTCATCATATAAGTCACACACACGACTCTCACACAATAACATACAATATATATCATAATATATCATAATTATAAACACCGAGATTCATTCCCGACAATCGAATGCATTTTTTAAAAACTTGTCATGTCACTTCAATACTCACTATCTAACTTATAATTCTCCGGAGATCCTAACTTCCCTTCGTCGAGCAATGATAGGATCACGATAATGCCTATAACACAATTGTTTTGCGTTGGATCGGCCTCTCATGGGTCCAAATCCCCAATTGTTCTAGGGTATCGTATCTCACCTAAATAATAGAGAATAATTCCTGATTGAGTACATTTCGAGTAGGGTAACCGAGTTCCACTACCCGAGATTGCTGCCTCGAGTATTTCATGGATTTCGAACCCGAATGTCCCTGAAGGCCCAAAAACTAAAGAATCCGTCTTTGGTCCGTAACTATTCAGTTTGTCAGTTCACCCTTTGTGAAACTGTAGCTCGAATACACAATGGCGCGTCTGCCACAACAATACATTGACCAGACTACGCATGTAAAACACATCCGAATCTCGGCATGGAAAAAAATTAGGTCCTTTCCACAACACCTCTTTCCACATGATTTCCTCTTCCACTTGATTTCCTTTTTTGTTCAGTGAAAAACCAAATTGAAAACAAAACATCGTTGTCTTCTAGACTTTGTACCATGAGTAATTCCTCATACTTAGAAATAGATTCTTCAATAAACTTTACTTTTAAAATTTATTTGCCACAACTTAGAAAAAACACTAAGAACCTTTTCTAAATTTTGAACAAAATTCAAAGTTCTCAATCAAGAGATTTATCCAATAGATTACTTTTGTCTATAACTTTCCACTTTTGAAAAAGAAAACACTTTCTGTAACACTTGAAAGTAAAATCTTTGGTTTTTCAAAGGATGTCTCTATTTTTAAAATCTTTGTTTTCTCAAAATGTTTTTCGTAGACTCTTTACAATTTTCCACATTCTTTCTTCTCCTAGACATTTGCCTATCTCAGCACTTTCATCATTTGAATTTTCTTTCCACTTTGTTAAAGAAATAAAACATAAATGTTTTAACTTTTATGAGTTAAAGCATTTTAATGTCTTAATCTTTGTTAACAAGCAATGACCGATGTCATGCCATCAGCCAATCACAAACAACAACATAGTAATATCATCAAATCATACAACATATATACATCATTCATATCATGCAACATCAACATATATAACTATCTATAATCATCACAACACAATATCTAACACTACACAATAAGGTACATGACTAAAATGAGCTTCTCAGGCAAACTCCATTTACCTTTGAAGACCAGAAAGGATCATCTCCTTGTCACATTCAACAATCAACTTCTCTTACTACGAAACTGCTCAAGTTCAAACCCCAACTCGACGTTCTAGTTTCCTCTAAACAGCTCCTATCAACTCCCGAAAAATATAAAACCTGTTTCCCCCAAATAACACAACCACAACAACGTCCCGGAGAAAGGGAGTCAAAGTAGTTTCAACAATCATACAAATCTAACAGTCGATCATTCATCATCAAACACTGTCTCTAAGTTGGTCTAAACACTTAGGGTGCGTTTGGGTAAACAACTTAATTAAGAGCTTATCGCATAAGACCTTATCGCATGAGAGCTTATGCCATAAGCGCTTAAAGAAAGAAAAAAAAAGAAAGGGACATGAGAGGACTCGAATAGTGAAAAACACAGAGGTTGTTTAGTGCATAAGCTCTTATGATAATTCCATAAGCTTCTCCCAGTGACTTATGAAAATAAGTCAAAAACTTCTTATGGGATGACATAAGTTATTTTTATAAGCTCTGCCAAACACATTGCATAAGAGCTTATGTCATCAGATAAGTCAAAAGAAGCTTAAATAAGCTCTACCAAACGCCACCTTAATTTCATAAAACAGAGCCATTTTCAAAGAAAAATCATGTTTAAGGCTTAAGGTTCATAACACAATTTGAGGAAACTTTGTTTTGATTAAATGGTCATGAAACTGAACTTATAAATCATCAATTAGGAGTCCTAATTGCACTAAATCATAGTTAATTTCATAAGACTGAGTCAACTTCAAATAAAGTTAGATTTGAGTTTTGGGCTCCTAAACCAAATTTGGGGAAAACGAGTTTTGCTCATAGAATCATTAAATTAGTTTATTAAAACATCAATTGATAGTCTCAATTGCATAAGTACATATTTAATTTCAAAGTTTAAAACTGAAGTCAAAAGGCATAGGGTTAGGGTTTCAAAATCAGTTTTGGGTTTTATAACTAGAATGGATTATGGTGAAGTACTCACCCAAAATGAAGAGAAGATGGCATGGTGGTTGTTTTGGGGATGCCGGAAACGGCATTGGTGGCCGACGACAGCAAGGAACGACGGTGGTACGCGCACAAGCTCGAACCAAACAAACCATAACTTATGAGGGACGACGGAGCTCGGTACTTGGTCGTCTCCTTACCAGTGTGGCCGGACGACGATCGGCGACGAGTCGCAGGCTGCGCTCGCGGAGGCTGACGCGACGCGAAGGAAGACCAGACGAAATGGCACTCGCATTGTCTTCTCTGGTCCAAGCGACGAGCGACGGCTGCTTCCAGGCGGTGCGACGACGCGGTATTGAGCAGCAAGAGGGAGGAGCAACCTTTGAAACTCAAGGGAAGAGAGAAATGAAGTTCTGATGAAGGAGAAGGGAGAAAGAAAAAGAAAGCAAAGAGTGTTGGGGGGAAGAGAGAAATGAAGTTCTGATGAAGGAGAAGGGAGAAAGAAAAAGAAAGCAAAGAGTGTTGGGGTGGGGGGTTACGCACGGTACTGGGAAGGGAATCTGGGGTTTTTCTTTTATTTGTCTTACATTTACTTTACGGGTAGGTATAAAATAAGTGGTTGAGATAAAGTCTAGAAAAAGAAATAATATCGATCCTCGGAAATGAGTAACACAAATATAATTTTAATATTTGAATTAGAGTAAAGAACGATAGTTAAATTGATTAATTAAAAAAATCCATGGTCCAACATTTAATCTCTGATTAATGTCAAACCAATTTATTTTCAAATCTAAAATCAAATATAGTAAAATATGAAAATATTTTTCTTTCAATCATCTTATTTAAAATATTTTTCTAAATAAAAACTAACAGTAATAATTATTGTCTAGTAATGTACATGCACTGAAATCAGTGCTAATACAATTAACAAAATTATTTTAAATGAGTAATTAAAATTACTCAAATCAAAAAAGAATAATATAAACATATATATTTACGTTATTGAAAAACAGTAGAAATCGGGACGTTGCCTGTTTGGGTAGGAGCGACGGCAGATTGGGTTGTTTGGGTGGCTGAGTGTAGCCGGGGTAGGGTTCGCAGATCGGTTGGAAGAGGGGGAAAACGTTTTGGGCTCGGGCTGATATTTCTCTTCAAACAATTTGGCCAGAGCAACAGCCTTGGTGAGGGAATAAGGGCTTTGGGCTAGGACCTCTCTTCAGGTTTCGACCCACTAAGGAAACAGTCCAGAATGACGTCAGGACTGAGACCATGGACTCTGTTGGCCAAGGCAGTGAACTCCACGTAATAATCTTGCACTGTGGCGGACTGGGTCAGCTTAAAAAGTGTGGACCCGGGACAATCATATGGTGAGGGCCCGAATTCCATTTCCAACGCCCTAGTGAAGCCCAGCCAAGACTGAAATGGGTTGTTACGGCTCATCATCCGGAACCAGGGAACAACGTCTTTCTCCAGATGAACAACAACAATGGTGATACCTTGCTCATCAGGGGTGTTGTAATAGTCAAAAAATTGTTCTGCTTTAAAAATCCATTGCAACACTTCAGAACCATCAAAACGTGGAAAATCCAATTTGATGTTCCTTACCTGAAATGGAGAGTAGCTGTTTGAGTTCACTCCACCGGTGGCAGCGGTTTGAGGCAGTGATTTCAAGGTGTTCTCCAAGCGGGTCAAGCGTTCATGATCCAATTCTCTCTGTTCGGTATATTCCTGGTGGCGAAGCTCCATTAGCTCTATGAGACGTTTTAGATCTGCTTGGACATCTTTGAGGCGTGTATTTTCTGCCATGATGGCAGATGAAAGCACCAATTTGTAAGGAACAACTTATAAAATATGAGTAATGCACTGGCTATGTATTATTATAGTAGTATCAGGAAGTACAGACACTATAAGTCAGAAACCTGCTATCCTAAATAGAGGCTAGACCAATACAATATAGCGAAGAAGGGAAAAGATATACTCAGATGGTAGAAAGGAAAGTCAGAGAGGGAGAGTATAGAATGACCTCTCAACAATGCACACCTCTCTCTTACTAATTGCCAATTGTATATAGTATCTAATCAAAATACTTTCCGTTAGGAATGCTCATGCGGCTGCTTCTTCTAAATTCCTGGATTCCGGATCATTGGCCAAGTGCCCATTCTCAGCAACAAACTTATTTGTCTTATGTGTGCTGACCTGGCTGCTATTTTTAATCATAACAGAATAAAGAAAAAGCCTCTTCATGCTAGAGCACAGATATTCAGTATTATAGGTTTCCATATTTTGAGCCATTCAACAACCGGTACATGTATTTCTTCTTTTTTTTTTCTTATTCAAAATTTAGCAATTAGCACACGTTAAAAACTTTGAGAGAAATGCTAGTACCTCTCTTTTGAACAATCTTGCAACACATTATTGATTATCGTGTGGATTTCATATTAGACCATCAAATAGAGTGAATTTCACATAAAATTTATGTCTCCCATAAAATTCATTCAATAAACTAACATGTGGTTGATCCAAGAGGTAATGAACTTGGGCACCTTAAGCAAGTGGTCAGTGGTTTGAATCATGGCTTCTATGTATGGAGAAAACCTAGTTGGGAGGGGAGAACCTACCTTGTATGCCCAACAGGTTTCTCGACGAAGATTAGTCATTACTAACAATGGTGATACTTTCTACCCATATCATGTTTACCAAAAAATAAAAATAAAATTCATTCAATGATAAAGAAAGTGTTAAAATGCTAGCACTTCTCAAACTTTTAATAATAACGGTCCATATACAAGCTCCTTTTCCTTTTCGTGTGTTGACATGCCCGGTTTCTATGGCCCATAATGGATATATGACAAACTTTCCATAAACCCAGGGCCCAACTGTGAACTGTTTAGCGATTGCGGAGAGAAGTGGTCGATTATGTTCGGAGAGAAATCGGACAATGCTTCTGTTACACACACAGAGATGCAGCCTGAGCTCCCTGCGATTGCGAGCGTCAAACCCATGCGTTCTTCTGTATTCCAACAACAACAACATCAACCTACAACGTAGGCTTTTGTGTACCAAACGCCCCACCCTACCCTTATGCTCTCTCACCCTACGATCACCCTCTGATGTCCCACACCAACAATCGCATTACACCTCCACCGTTGGATCTTCATCGCTGCACCTCTCTCGTTGGAATCTTACCCACCGCCATCTCACTATTCTCAATGTCTTTGCTTGCGTGGTACCTTCCTCCCCCTAACCAAATTAATTTTCTTTTTTCTTCTTCTTTTTTTATTGAATTCTCAGTGCTTGTTAAATTGTTTCTTGCATCTTGCAGATATATTCTTCTATTAATGTTAGTTTTCCATGTCTCTTTGTCTTGTGTAGACAGCAATTTGTGCAACATGGCTCTTTTGTTCTGCAATTCCCACGCTTCTGGTTTGTTATTTATTTATTTTTTTTTAAAAAAGAGAGAGACTTTTGGAATTGGGGTAGGCTTAATTTTGATTGTGAGTAACTTTGTGTCAATTTTCCAATGTTACTAAAGGCTTTCAAGAGAGCAGCAGAATCACTGGAGAAGCTGATGGATACCACAAGGGAGGAACTTCCTGATACCATGGCTGCTATTCGATTATCCGGAATGGAAATCAGTGACCTCACCACAGAACTCAGTGATATTGGGTTGCATTTTCTTTACTTTTAAATTACATTCCTTTTTATTTGCTGATATATTATTGTCTTGTCTTGTCTTGTCTTGTGTTATGCCTATAATGTTGTTGATGTAAATGGCATTAAAACCTTGTTTTACTTTCAAAATTGTGCAGGCAAGAGATTACACAAGGTGTTAGAAGCTCCACACGTTCGGTTCGCTTAGCGGAGCAGAGGCTTCGCCACTTGACAGCTATGCCTCCTCCTTCTTCTTCAGGTTACCTACTGATCATGAATGATGTCTTAGATTGATTCCTATCATTCATTGAGTTTGTAGTGTAAATGGGGCAAAGAATTTTACTTAATGTTCACTTGATTTATAGCTTCATTGCAGGGAATGGGCAGCAGCTCCAAAACTGAGGCTTCCTTAGGTGGTGGACCTGCGGTGGCCACAACTGCAAGGGGCGTGAGAGAGGGCATTGTCAAGGGTCGTGCAATGTTGCAGATGTTTTTCACTCTCACCCGGTTTTCAAGGTTTGCTTTCAACTATATCACTGGACGTAGATAAAAGCTAGGGGGTAAAAAAGATGCCTGGTCTTCATTGTCAACAACATAGGTGTTGTCATCTCTATGTCTGTTTTTCCCCCTCAGTGGTTATAGATTTTTTTGCATTTCAGCGCATTTGTAATGCAAAATGAACGACTACTTCCCCCCCACTTTGCTTGTGGCATTAATCTTCTTCTTGTTCACGGTTGGTTTGGTTGTGTACTTGTGCCATTTTTCTTTCCCTCTTGTTACAGATTGCATAGAGACATTTCCCTTACGCATCACGGTATATCAATTATGTTTTCTGCAATGTCTACTATTTTTAAAGATGAGTTTAGAGGGAGTTCTTTCTTTCTTATCTACTAAATCACCTCAGAGATATGGGTAAAACATAATATATTATTATAATTATAGTCATCCGTAATTTCTCTCTTTTTTGCCGAACCTTTCTAAGTTGCGTTTTCAGCCAGCCATTGTTGATCAGGGAAGTTGTGTATGAGCTCAAGGGGATGAAATACGGGTTTATTTATTCCAATATTGATATTTTTTTTATTATGAGTAAAGGTCCATTTCGTCCATAACAATTTATGAGGTACACAATTTAGTCTTGAGGAAAAAAAAAACTCACTCACTAGTCCTCGACAATTACAAAACAAAACAGGGATACGTTAGTCCCTCTGTTGACGGCCGTTTGGAAGGCTCTGTTAGTTTACTGACGTGGACCGTTAAGTAGTCTAGTTGTCCGTTAACTTGTCCCACATGGATTTTCTTATTTTGTATCGCCAATTAAGTCCCTGATTATTTCTATCATGGGACAAATTAGTCCACGCACGATGCATGAACCAAAATGCAGCAAAATGAAAAATCAGATACATGAACCAAAGAGCACTAAAATGATGCAGCAAATATCATATATATCAGATATAGATACATGAATCAAAGAGCACCAAATGAACCAAAAGTTAACAAAGGTTGTGCGACCCAGTTTTCTGACTCAATTGGATCTCTTAAAGGAAGCAATGAATTGCATTGGTGTTTCAGTATATGATTTGCATACAGCCGATCTACGAATGACATGACTCAATTTTGGAAATCGCAGCTTCAAACGAAAAAAAATGGGGTTTTCGCACAGCGGTCGCGATACTTAAGTAACAAAGTCTCCCAAAATTTGTAGCGATTTTCAGTGATGTTTTTGTGAGTTTTGTCGCAAGTTATAGACCAAGAATATCCTCAAACCAATTTTTCATAAAATCATCGAAGAGAGGAATCGAAACCCCCCCCCCCCCCCCCCCGAATAGGGTTCTTACACTTAAAAAACCGCAAAACTGCATTGGGTATCTAAAAAATTCTCTCAATTTTCTCAACTAAAACGTGTGATTTTTAAGGGGTTTCGATCACAATGATCAGGTGAAGATAATCCCTAAATCAATTTTGTGAAAAGTTGTTCTATAAGAGAGAATTCAAGTGGAAGAGATCTTAGGGTTCTTGTAATTAAAGATGAAATTCACCCAACCCAGTCCATTTGGTGCTCTTTGGTTCATTTTGATTATTTTGTTGAATTTTGTTGAATTTGGGTTCATTTGGTACTCTTTGGTTCATGTATCTATATATGATGTTTGCTGCATTTTGGTGCTCTTTGGTTCTTGTATCTGGTTTGGCTTATTTTACCTCATTTTGGTTCATGCATCGCGTAAGGACTAATTTGTCTCATGATAGAAATAGTCAGGGACTTAATTGGTGATACAAAATAAGAAAATCCATGTGAGACAAGTTAACGGACAACTGGACTACTTAACGGTCCACATCAGTAAACTGACAGAGCTTTTCAAACGGTCATCAATGGAGGGACTAACGTGTCCCTGTTTTGTAATTGTCGAGGACTAGTGGGTGTGTTTTGTTTCCTCAGGGACTAAATTGGGTACCTCGCAAATTGTCAGGTACAAAAATGGGCCTTTACTCTTTTATTATTTTCATATTCCAAGTAGTTCTTAAAGAAGAACTCTAACTTTGGGGATGCACCATACAAATGAAGAATTACTTAAAAGGCAACTTCTAGTATACACCCTGACTTAGGTGCATGCATGCCCATTAAATCAAACCCACACATTTATCAATAAAGAAATGAAACGGTTGAAATTAAAAGATAAAAATCAGTAAATGACCATATTGCCCTTATCCTTCCTTTCACCCTTTTTTTGGTGACGCTAACACTACTATTACCGGATGACGGCCTAGTGTCATCGCCTCCACTTCCTCTTCCTCAACCGTCAGCTACTGCCTTACCACCACATCTCCCCTCCCTAGATCAGGAACCATTATGCAGTGGATCAATCCTCGGTGCTTGTCCTCGTCATTGTCAACCATGAGCCAGCCATAAACGACGTAAAACATCGGCTAGAGACTCCCTGCATGCAGCAGTCAACTCCTCCGCCATCTTGCTTCGAGCTCTAGACCCGTAAATCGGGTGCTAAACCACCACCGCTTCACTGTTGTCCATCTGATACGAACCTAGGCTCCATTATAACCTCCCAGAATCGTTGCCCTCCGAGCACGCAACACTAAAATGAAGGAAATTAAATAAATATAGATACAAAAGTATATCATATCGAAACATATTACGTAATAGAGAAGGATTAAGTACCAGATTGTGTACCCGGTGGATGATCCATTGTATACTACGATCAGTAATAATGAATCCAGATAGTCTGATCCATTGTTGTTGTTTGGTGTGAGAAGATAACTTTCCGGGAAGCGTACTGATTCAACTGAATAGCCCAACCCATCACGAGCCACTTATAACAAAAGCCCATTACCATTTTCATCATATCGTTGAAGTGCTTACAATATCAATAATTAGCCATAATTAACATATATACTATAATTCCTAATAATAATTAATGCTAATCTATAATATTGATTAATTAAAATAATTAATCCAACATAAAATAATCTTGTTCGACCTCTGCCTTCTTTGACGAACGTAGCATTGCGCCTGACCACCACAACAGTAGAACGCGACCAGATCTCCATCAGATCTCCTTGATCTCCTTGATCGCAACATACGGGAGTGGTGGGGTTGGGATGATGGTGAGGGGTATAAGCTATTGGGGCTGTGGTTTTGTGTAACGGGTTTGGATTCTTGGGAGGAGTCCGGTAGAATCCCAAGCTCTAGCAGGAGTTTCAATGGTAGAATGAAACTCGATGCAGTGAGCTAGAGGAAGATGAAGGTAGTAGAGAATTAATTAGAGGTAAGAGAAAATTGTGTAATGATTGTATGATATTCGTTCTTTGTCATATGGCCTTACTAATAGGCACCAAGTTACACGAGAGTAGTAACTAACTTCCACTACTACAGCCACAAAAAGAATTGCATAAAGGTAAATTCTTAGTTTAAGCAAAACAGAAATGCTTAGGTAATGGCAACAAATAAACCATAGTTTAAAAGGAAATTGTTAGCTGTGTTCACAAACTGTAACAATACCCTTCCCTCAACAACAGTCTTGTCCTCAAGGGTGGAAATTAGGAAATTTAATGAGCACATCATAGTAGAACTCCCAAGTGGCTTGTTCTGGAGGCAAATTGGACCACTTGATCAGCACCTTGGTTGCAGCCATGCGGCCACGCTTCACCATTTTTCGCTCCAAAATAGTTTCGGGTTCACCCCGGGGATCCAAACCTTCTAAAGCATCAGGAAGTGGTGCAACTGAGCAGGCAGTGGGATTCTTGCACAATTTCAGTTGGGATACATAAAAGATATCATGTATTTCAGCAGAGGGGGTAGTTCCAACTGGTAAGCACTGTTGCCAATGCAGTCAAGCACTCTGAAAGGCCCATAGAAGCGAGGCATAAGTTTGTGGAAGTTGTTATGGTGCATAGAGTGTTGTCTGTAGGGTTGAAACTTGAGAAACACATAATCTCCAATGGCAAAATTCCTATCACTTCTGTGCTTGTTTGCTTGCTGTGACATTCGGTTTTGAGCTCTCAAAAGATGGAATTGCAGAAGTTTAATGGCTTCCTCTCTTGCAATTAAGGTCCTGTCAACATTGATGTTGAAAGATTCACCTGGAAGGTGAATTGGAGGGGGTTGGCCATAAACAACCTCATAGGGAGTGGTTTGTATAGAGGAGTAGAAATTGGTGTTGTACCACCATTCAGCCAAGGAGAGCCATTTGGTCCATGAAGAAGGTTTCTCAGAACACATGCACCGGAGATAAGTCTCAAGACATTTATTGACAATCTCAATTTGGCCATCCGATTGAGGATGATAAGCAGTAGATTTGTTCAAAGAAACTCCTTGAAGTTGGAATAAGTCACTCCATACTTTGCTAAGGAATATTGGATCCCTGTCACTAGTAATAGTACTTGGCATTACATGTAATTTGAAGATATGATCCAAAAATAGTTGAGCTACATCAAGGGCAATGTAAGGGTGGGATAAAGGCATAAAATGAGCATATTTGCTCAGCCTGTCCACCACCACTAGAATAACCTGCTTGCCATTAGAGGAGGGTAGACCTTCAATAAAGTCCATGCTTATTTGATCCCAAATTTTGCTTGGAATTGGGAGTGGCTGTAGTAGACCTGGGTATGCTGCTAGGTCCGGTTTGTTCCTTTGGCACACATCACATTCCCTCACATATAGTTGGATGTCTTTGTTCATGCCCCTCCAAAAGAAAAGGGATTTCACCCTTGCTGCTTTTACATCCCTACCCGAATGACCACCAAGGGACGAATTATGTAACCAGAGCAGAGTGGTTCTTTTGATATCCGGATCATCACCAACTACCAGTTTTCACTTTCTTCTCAACTCATCTCTATGCCAAGTGAACTTAGGGTGTGATGTAGCATTCTGTTGGAGGTCTTGGATAAGCATCTTCAGAGCTGAATCTTGAAGCCAAGAGGCCTTCTTGAGCATTGTTTAATAGCAAAGGGAGTAGCTCTGCACTAGCATTCCTAGATAGTGCATCCGCAGCTCTATTTTCTGTCCCTTCCTTCTATTGGATCTCAAAGTCAAATCCCACAAGTTTGGACATCCAAACTTGTTGAAAGGGTGTGTTGAGTCGCTGTTCCAATAAGAATTTGATGCTTTTTTGATCAGTTTTAATGATAAAAGGACCATGAGCCAAATAAGTACCCCGCTTCTGAACTGCATAGACCACAGTAAGAAGTTCTCTCTCATAGATTGACATAGTCTGCTGTTTGGGATCTAATGACTTACTTATATAAGCAATATGATGTTTGTCCTGCATGAGGACTGCTCCAATTCCTTTACCTGAGGCATCCGTTTCCATAACAAAAGGTTTTACAAAATTTGGGAGTGCTAGGACTGGCGCTGTAATGAGGGACTGTTTTAATGTCTCAAATGCATCAAGAGAGTCTTGAGTCCAATTAAAGTTGTCTTTCTTAAGCATATATGTCAATGGTTTGGCAATTTTGCCAAAATAATGCACAAATCTTCTATAATTGCCAACTAGCCCCAAGAAAGCCCTCAACTGTTTGATGTTGGCTGGCTGTGGTCAATTTGCAACTGATTGAACCTCGGCAGGATCTGTAGACACACCATCCTTGGTGATAAAATGACCTAGGTACTCAACCTTTGGGGTAGTAAAACAACACTTATCTTTCTTTAAAAATAGTTGCTGATCTCTTATGACTTGAAAGACAAGTTCCAGATGAGTGGCGCGAGCTTCTGCAGTAGGACTGTAAATAAGAATATCATCAAAGAAGATAATAACAAATCTTCTTAAGAAGGGATGGAATATGTGATGCATAAGGGCTTGGAAGGATGCAGGGGAATTAGTGAGGCCAAATGGCATCACTAAATATTCAAAGTGACCGGCATGAGTCTTGAAGGCTGTTTTAAACTCTTCACCAACTTCCATCCTCAACTGATGGTAACCCGAGGTTAAGTCCAACTTAGAAAAAATTGTAGATCCACACAGCTCATCCATTAGGTCTTCTATCAAGGGAATTGGGAACATGTCCTTGATTGTAAACTGATTTAGCCTTCGATAATCCACACACAATCTCCAATTTCCATTCTTTTTTCTCACTAACACTGCAGGAGAAGCAAACTGACTGTTACTATGTTGAATAATGGCCTACTGCAGTATGTCTTCAACCAGTTTGTCCACTATGCCCTTCTGTATAACTGAGTATCTGTAAGGCTTGAGACTGAATGGATTAGTTCCGTATTTCAATGGTATCTTGTGATCAAAACCTGGTCTAGGTGGAGGTAGTGCTTTAGGTTCCTCAAATATATCAGCATAATGGTCAATGATTTGTTCAATTACAGCAGGTACACGATGCAAGGACTCAGTGGCAGTATGCAGTTGACAAGAAGGCAATTCTAGATGGATATTAGAGGAATCCATGTATAGGAAACATAATTGTGCTCCTTGTTGAAAAGCTTGAGAGAAGGACTTGTTATTAATAAGCTTGACACCAGAGAGTTTAGCTCCTCTTAACAAAAACTTCTTACCCTTCACAGAGAACTCCATTTGCAATTTGTTGAAGTCCCACAAAATTGGTCCTAAGGACTTTAACCATTGCATGCCAAGAATTAAATCACAGCAGCCAAGGGGCAGAACAATTACATCAGCTGTGAAGGTTACCTGTTGTAATTGGCAGCTGAACCCCTTACAAATAAAAGGAGCTTCCAACCTTGTGCCTCCACCAGCAGTGATTGTCATGGGGGTGATTTGCAACCCAATTTCTTAGCTACATCCAAATCCAAGAAGTTGTGTGTGCTTCCACTATCAAGCAATATCTGCAACAGCTTTTTATCATGCATTCTCGTGACCCTCAAAGTTTGGTAACCTGCCATTCCAGTCATAGCATTGAGAGACAATTGTGGAGTCTCACTTGGAGGGCTCTCCATATTCATCATTCCAGTATCATCTACAACTTCAGTTTCCCTATCAATTTGATCCTCCTCATCCAATTCCATTACCAGTATTTGTGACTTTTTATGTTTCAAATGGTGTCCAGGGGTGAAAGGTTCATCACAAAACATACATAGACCCTTAGCCCTTCTATGAGCCATTTCAGAAGCGCTAACAGTTCTAGGAATTTTGTTGAACGATGGTTTCTGACACTGAGTTTGAGGTACAAAGTTACTATGGAATGCAGGTCTCGGGTTCACATTTACAGGTTTAGTAGCAGTATAGTTGGTTCGATTGTTAAACCTACTCATAAATACCCTTGAAGCTTCATGTAACTTAGCAAGACTGGTAGCATGAGAAATTGGAGTGGGGTTAAACATCCTTACCTGCATCTGGGTACCATGCTCTAACCCCGCTAAGAAGATACTCAAGGCATGGTCTGGCAGAAGAGAGACCTGAGTCAGAGCTAGCTCAAACTCATCCACATAATCTTGGACCTGAATCAGTGAAGACATATGATCCTCGTAAGCTACTCCAAATCGCATCACCACATCTGCTACGTACTGTTGCCAAGCTGGGTAGATGTCAAATTTGGGTCTAGCAGGAGTTTCAATGATAGAATGAAACTCGGTGCAGTGAGCTAGAGGAAGATGAAGGAGAAATTTTCAAAATCCTTATTAAAAAGTTGTTTGGTAACGGTTAAATTAATATAATGGTGTATAGTTGATATATAAATATTGATTGATAGAGTGGTTGAGTCCCTTCATTGTAAACTATGCGGTCCAGGTTCAAGTTCAGTTAATGAACGTTAATACTACTTATGTATCGAATTTGACCGTTTGTGGAACTTTTGAAGAGTTGTTTTCTTTCACCAAGTGACATGAGTTGGTCTATAAATAGAACCATCCGCATGCAGTAATTGACACGAAAAACTCAGAATCTCTCAACCATTCTTCACTCCAAATCACATTCTTTTCTCCCTTATGCGCAGAGAGAGTTAAGGAGACTATTGTTCTGTAAACTGTCATTTGTCGATACGCTTGGTTTAGGGTGTGCAAACCAAACCAAGGTTCTCCATTGTATCCTGAAGGGGATTCGCCGGTTACACCTGTTGCATCCAATCTACGAGGAGAGATTGGTGGAGGCGAATCGAACCTAAAGCCTAGTGTCCTCACACGCCTTGGAGATTGCGCATTACCATTATTTTCTTCTTCTTTGTTGCAGATCCATACCCCACTTTCTAACAATCTTTAGGTTCGATTTATGTAATAATGGCTGCAACGTTGAAGGAGATGACTTCTGACTTTATGAAACTTGAGAGGTTCGAAGGCGGAAACTTTCATCGTTGGCAAAAGAAGATGCACTTCCTTCTTACAACATTGAAGGTGGCCTATGTGTTGAACACACCAAGACCAGAGGAAAGAGAAGATGAGACCATCAATGAGACTCGTGAGAGGAACAAGTGGGTTAATGATGACTACATTTTCATGGGGCATATTTTGAATGGCATGACCGACTCATTGTTCGATGTGTATCAAAATGCGGGATCCTCCAAAGAACTATGGGAGAAACTTGAGGCAAGATACATGATGGAGGACGCAACAAGTAAGAAATTTCTTGTTAGTCGTTTTAATAATTATAAAATGGTTGATGGTATGCCTATCATTGAACAAATGCATGAAATTGAACGTATTCTCAATAACTACAAACAACATAATATGCATATGGATGAAACCATCATTGTCTCCTCAATCATTGACAAGCTTCCTCCTTCATGGAAAGACTTTAAAAGAAGTCTTAAACATTGGAAAGATGACATTTCTCTTGAATAATTGGGTAATCACCTTCGTTTAGAAGAAGAGTATCGTAAACAAGATGATACTAAAGAACATTCTGTTCATGAGAAGGTACATGTAGTAGAGGAAGGGAAATCTGGTAAGTCCACTAAAAAGAGGAATCGAGATTTTGGAAAATCTCATGAAAACAACAATGAGAATGACTACAAGAAAAAGAAAAAGAAAAATGGTTGTTCCTATTGTGAAAAACCGGGACATTTCAAGAGGAATTGTCGTCTCCTGAAAAAGGAAAAAGAGAAGGAATCTAGTGCAACAAAGGACAATCTTGTTGCGGTCATTTCCGAAATCAACATGATAGAAGATATTGGATCATGGTGGATTGACTCCGGTGCAACTCGCCATGTGTGTAAGAACAAGGATCTCTTCAAGACAATTAATGAAGAAGATGGAACCGTTCTATATATGGGAAATGCATCACTGTCCAAGTTAAAGGCAAAGGGATAGTGGAACTAGAATTCACTTCGGGAAAAGTAGTCACACTTACAGATGTTTATTATGTACCAGATGTTAGGAAGAATTTAATTTCTGTACCGTTACTTAATAAGTACGGGTTCAAATTTGTATTCGAGGGAGACAAGTTTATTCTCTCTAAGGGAGGAATGTTTGTAGGAAAGGGATACCTTTATGAGAATATGTTCAAACTCAATATTATTAATGATAATGGATTTATTTATGCTTATATTGTTGAGTCTTGTAATTTATGGCATTCTCGTTTAGGACATGTTAATTTTAGGAAAATGGATGAAATGATGAATTCATGTTTAATTCCTAAAACAAGTAGAATTTCGGATGCATGTACAGCTTGTATGCTAACTAAGATAACTAGATTTCCTTTTCCTAGAGTTGAAAGAAGTTCTAAAGTGTTAGATTTAATTCATTCTGATGTATGTGATTTACATGGTTGGCCCACTATAGGTGGTAAAAAATATTTTGTGACATTCATAGATGATTGTACTAGATATTGCTATGTATATTTAATGCATTCAAAGGATGAAGTGTTAGATAAATTTAAGATATTTAAAAGCAGTAGAACTTCAACATGAAACATTTATTAAATGTTTTAGGAGTGATAGAGGAGGAGAGTTCTATAACCCTAGTTACTTTGAGTCTACTGGAATAATTCACCAAACAACCGCACCTTATTCCCCACAACAAAACGGCATAGCTGAAAGGAAAAATAGGGTATTAGAAGAAATGGTAAATGCAATGTTATCATATTCTGGT
Organism: Sophora flavescens; assembly: GCA_030762895.1. NCBI lineage: Eukaryota > Viridiplantae > Streptophyta > Magnoliopsida > Fabales > Fabaceae > Sophora > Sophora flavescens. The sequence continues at coordinate 71,796,465 of CM061067.1, forward strand.
CTAGCAAAGGGTTGTTGGGGAGAAGCCTTGTTGACGGCTTGTTATATCTTTAATAGAGTTCCAAACAAAAGGAACAAAATAACCCCATATGAACTTTGGAAAAATAGAAAGCCCAACCTTGACTATTTCAAAGTTTGGGGTTGTAGGGCAATAGTAAAAGTTCCTGAACCAAAAAGAAAGAAATTAGGTGAAAGGGGAATTGAATGTGTGTTCCTGGGCTATGCTAAAAATAGCATAGCATATAGATTCATGGTTATAGAATCTAATGACTCATATCCTGTAAATACAGTAATTGAGTCTAGGGATGCTATCTTTCAAGAAGATAGGTTTAACTCAATTCCAAGTCACAAAAATGATATTCATAGTAATGCACATAATCTAGAAACCAATGTATTTAATAATGATACTTTAGAGAGTTCAAAACTTAGAAGAAGTCAGAGAGCTAGGAAAGAGAAAACTTATGGACTAGACTTTTTCATGTTCCTTGTTGAAGGAACAAGAGAGTCCATAGACAGTTATGGACCAATATGTTATAATACAGAAAGTGATCCAGAAACATTCAAAGAGGCAATAAAGTCTCAAGATGCCGCTTTCTGGAAGGAAGCTATACAAGAGGAAATGGACTCAATAATGGGGAATAAAACGTGGAAATTAGTAGACCTCCCACCTGGTTCCAAACCTATAGGTTGTAAATGGATTTTCAAAAGGAAAATGAAGGTGGATGGAACCATAGATAAGTTTAAGGCAAGACTAGTTGCTAAGGGATTTACACAAAAAGAGGGCATTGACTATTTTGATACATATGCACTTGTGGCAAGAATTGCTTTAATTAGAGTGCTATTGGCACTTGCATCAATCTATAAGTTTGTCATTCATCAAATGGATGTGAAAACGGTATTTCTTAATGGGGAATTAGATGAAGATGTGTATATGACACAACCTGAAGGGTTTGTGGTTAATGGTCAAGAAAAGAAGGTGTGTAAATTGAATAAGTCATTGTATGGACTGAAACAAGCTCCTAAACAATGGCATCAAAAGTTTGATCAAGTTGTGCTAGCTAGTGGATATAAAATAAATGAATCTGACAAGTGTATTTATAGTAAATTCCATAATGGAAAAGGCGTTATGATTTGTTTATATGTTGATGATATGTTAATATTTGGTACTGATTTAGATGAGGTGCAAAAAACTAAGAGTTTCCTCTCTAGTAATTTTGATATGAAAGACTTAAGGGAAGCCGATGTGATACTAGGAATTAGAATAATAAGAGATGGTGAGAACATAGGTTTGTCCCAATCTCACTATATAGAAAAGGTGTTAAAGAAATTTAATGAATTTGATTGTCAATCTGTTGTTACTCACTTTGATCATAACATTAATTTAGTACCAAATAAAGGCTGTCCAGTAGCACCACTTGAATACTCAAAAGTAATTGGATGCTTAATGTATGCCATGACATGTACCAGACCAGACATTGCATATGCTGCAGGGAGACTAAGTAGGTATACAAGTAATCCAAGCAAAGACCATTGGCATGTTGTCCGAAGAGTATTGAAATACTTGAAGGGGACAATGAATTATAGTTTGAACTATAATGGATATCCTTCAGTATTATAAGGTTATACGGATGCCAGTTGGGTGATGTATACAGAAGATCATGCTTCAACAAGCGGTTGGGTCTTCACACTTGGTGGGGGTGCTATTTCTTGGGGATCCAAGAAACAAACTTGTATTGCTGACTCCACCATGGCTACAGAATTCATAGCATTGGCAGGAGGAAGCAAAGAAGCTGAATGGCTTAGAAATTTGATGTATGAGATACCAATTTGGCCAAAGCCAATAGCACCAATATCCATACATTGTAATAGTCAATCAACACTATCAAAGGCATATAGCCAGGTTTATAATGGAAAGTCCAGGCACATTGGGCTAAGACATAGCTATGTAAAAGATTTGATTACAAATGGAGTAATATCCATAGTCTTTGTGAAAATAGAGAGGAATCTTGCAGATCCTTTGACGAAAGGACTGACGAGGGATATGGTGTTGAAAACATCATTAGGGATGGGACTCAGGCCCATATCTACATGATCACCAATGGTGGAAACCCGACTCACACTTGAGTAGAATCAAGTCTTGAGTTCAATGGGCCAAAGTACACTATGAGAGTGATTGCAAGTACTTGACAAATAGATACATCCCAAGGTTTAAAAGTACTTGGAAACCATAAGGACATAGAAGAAAAGGGTGAGCTTTTGCTCTTAATGGACCTATAGCATATATGTGCTGAGGTGCCCAACTTATGGCGGTGCTTCTGGTAAAGTCCACCTATGTGAGAGTGAAGTGTGGCCGTTTCTTAGAGTTTGGCTTGACTCTGTAAGCTCTCGTAAAAAGGATACATGACACAAGGCCTTACCAAATGTGTCACACTACCACGTCGTTCAATGGTACCGAGATTTCATGTGTAAGTCATGCACGCTTGTTCTAATGAATATTTGGTTCAAAGCTTGTCTACCATTTTATTCGGGGATGAGTGAAACCCATGGCTTACTAAGCAAAGGTTCAAATCTCCAAGATACCTTTGTCTGAAAGCATGCAATTTCCGGAATAATGGGATTTGGATTCATTTTGAAAATGGTGGGGGATTGTGAAAGATTTTCAAAATCCTTATCAAAATGTTGCTTGGTAACGGTTAAATTAATATAATGGTGTATAGTTGATATACAAATGTTGATTGGTAGAGTGGTTGAGTCCCTTCATTGTAAACTATGTGGTCCAGGTTCAAGTCCTAGCGCATGCAGATTTTGATTTTTTATGTTAGTTATGTAACTGACCAAATTTTTAATAAAAAGAGACGTTGGCAGGACTTGAACACGGTACCTGAAGGTTGATGGGGCGCATCCGTTGACCGCTAGGCCAACTGATGTCTTGTGTCAGTTAATGAACATTAATACTACTTATGTATCGAATTTAACCGTTTGTGGAACTTTTGAAGAGTTGTTTTCTTTCACCAAGTGACATGAGTTGGTCTATAAATAGAACCATCTGCATGCAGTAATTGACACGAAAAACTCAGAATCTCTCAACCATTCTTCACTCCAAATCACCTTCTTTTCTCCCTTATGCGCAGAGAGAGTTACGGAGACTATTGTTCTGTAAACTGTCATTTGTCGATATGCTTGGTTTAGGGTGTACAAACCAAACCAAGGTTCTCCATTGTATCCTGAAGGGGATTCGCCGGTTACACCTGTTGCATCCAATCTACGAGGAGAGATTGGTGGGGGCGAATTGAACTTAAAGCCTAGTGTTCTCACACGCCTTGGAGATTGCGCATTAGCATTATTTTCTTCTTCTTTGTTGCAGATACATACCCCATTTTCTAACAGGTAGCAGAGAATTAGTTAGAGGTAAGAGAAAATTGTGTAATGATTGTATGATATTCTTTCTTTGTCATATGGCCTGACTAATTGGCACCAAGTTACACGAGAGTAGTAACTAACTTCCACTACTACAGCCACGTCAGTTGTAGGCTACAAAAGGAATTGCATAAAGGTAAATTCCTAGTTTAAGCAAAACAGAAATGCTAAGGTAAAAGCAACAAATTAACCATAGTGTAAAAGGAACTTGTTAGCAGTGTTCACAAACTGTAACATTTTGAGAGAAGAGCTAAAACTGTGACGATTGCTAATGTCGAAAGAGATTTCACAGTTCCGCAAATATGAAAATGCATTTAGCCAAGAAAATAACGTGAAAAAGATAAACATGAATATTTTGGTTTTGAATCAGGGGAATATTCTTGAATCCTTGAAGGCTAAAGAACAAGACAAGATGGTAGGATGGCAAGTAGATAAAAATACAAAATACAAAGATGGATTTTGCTTCTCATTTTGGAGCAGGGTGACCGTATCCTATTTACTTACTCATCATATAGATTTTTTTTTCATTTTTTTCCCTTTGGACTTTTGCACCGTTTTATAACAAAAACTATTGGAGATAATTCAAATATTTGTTAGAAGTATTAGTTGTTGAGTTTATTAGGGAGTTAGAGAATTAGTTAGTTGTTAGTGTGAAGTGTGAAATTTGTGATAAAAATTTCAGTGTTTGATTACTCTGATTCTTTGTGAGTGTGTGTAAGAATTAGGAGTGTTCTTGCACTAACAGTGGTATCTAGAGCTATAACGATCTTGGGACAAAGAGCGTGTTCATGGATATGGAGTTTTTGAGTGAGGATTTTTCAATCCCTCTACCAGTTCTTGATACTATGACCAATGGGTTGTGAAGATGCAGGTGATTCTTGGCTACCATGAAGTACTGGATATTGTTCATAGAGGCATTCAAGATTCAGAGGATAGTGCCTCCTACAAGCAATCCAAAAAGAGAGATTACAAGGCTCTCATCATCCTTCATCAATGTGTGGATGATGTGAATCTTGGGAAGATTGCTTCAGCCAACAATGCAAGAGAAGCATGGGAGATCTTGAATAAAGCCTATGGTGAGCAGAAACAAAAGGTGAAAAGGAGGGAGATGAGGAGAAAGTAGAGTTAGCTGCTGCAGAGAAAAAGAGAATGATGACTGAAATTGAAAAAGAAGAGGAAGAATCAAATGTTGTTGGGGAAGAATCTTATTATGCAGTTGAGGAAGATGTTAGGGCTCGGGTTTGTGCTCGATTGGAGCAATTGCAAGAACCCTTGCTGTGTTGATCGTAAAAAGATGTGCAAGTGTACACAGTCAAACAAGTAATAAAGAGAGTAAAGATCGTTCCCACGAGGATTTAAATGATTTGAATATAAATTCTAGTTTTAACCTTTTCTACTAAGCTTAATAAAATAAAGAGTGATTTTAAGCATGTAAAGTAAATGGAGGAGTTAAGTCGCAGAACAAAAATTGTTAGTGCACGAAAGTAATAAGAGCAATAAATGAGGGTTTTGAAAACAGAGATGGAAACAACTAGGAATCTAATCCTTTATAATCTTAACTTCAGGGTAATTCATGCTTCAGGATCATACAACATTTAGTCCAGGAAATGCAAATTTGCTTTCTAGCAGTAATAACTGAGTTCATTCAAAGCTTCTTATTCCTAAGTTCAAATTAATTTCCCTCAGCTGCCAGATAAGCACGTCCAGCTACTTAAAGACTTGAAGGCTATTCCAAGCTCATTCACCACAATTAATTTTCCAATTAATTGTTCTATCTATATTTTCTAATCAAATCCACTAGTTCAGTTTTTCCAAACTTAATTAGCTAGTATCTCAGTTTAGTTGATCAGCCCAAAATAAAATAAACATTTAAGCAAAGAAGAAGAAAGTGAATAACATCCTTTGCATTGAATACCCATCAATGTTAATTACAAATTCATAGAATCCTAGCTAAGAGAATTTAGCTCATAATGAGCTTAATGACAAAACACAACATAATAAAGGGAATACTAAGCATAAACGTAAATTAATTACAGAGATGACAAAGGTGAGCTGACGGCTGCTATGCACAGTACAATATGACCTAAAAGCAAGGCTTACACACTATTTGTACTAGCTCCCCAAAATAGGGTTACATTCTCTCTCATGCCTCACTTTTTGGGCTTTACAAAAAATTCAAATAATAAAATAATCCTTGACCCAATTCCCAAGTACACACAGTTGCTGCATTGTATTCTCTCTCTTCATTTTTTCACAGCGCAACGGACATTTTGTCCTCTAGTGGGTATTGGCTGAGCTGGAAATGTTTTTGTCTTGTAGTGAATTGCTCCCCAGAAGCTGTTGCATTCCATAACATTCCAGAGCAACCCCTTCAGCAATTTCACCTCTAAAACCTGCTCAAAACTCAAACAACCTCCAGCAATAACAATTCAATATTCATAGCTTTTTCAGCATTTTAACATATCAACACAGCTATTTACTAAACCAATCAAAACTTGAATTTCTTTTCCAAAAAGTGAGCAAACAAGAACAATGATTAAGCTAAAATGATAGTAATAACTCTTATTTCTAAGAGTTATCACACCCCCAAACTTGAACCATTGCTTGTCCTTAAGTAATGACATTCAAAAAGCACTATTAAACTAAGAACAAAATCAGAACAGCTTAAGCAAAATCCATGGCAGTCCTCAGATGCATTTTTCAGAAACATGTTCAACACAAAATACCCCTTTCTCAATCACTTTCCAAAGTGTGTGTGTGCTCCGTAAGCTCTCAACTCAGTTTTAACAAGGAAACTCCAACCAAACCACATCTCAACAGAGTCTTAGGTGCATTTTCCAATTATCTTTTGGATACAAGGGTGAAGGCTCACTAGATTATCTTCCTAAGAACAGGGGCTTAACACATTATCAGATTTGTCATGTCACTCTATTCACTCTACTTTGTGTTCTTTCTTGGTGTTTCACTCAATCATCATTCACATGCATCTATCACAGGCTTGACAAATTTCTATCAATCAAAAGCACAAACACAAATTACACATAGCAAGAGGACTTTAATGGGTTGTAATGGGGCTAAGGTTCAGGTGTGGAAATTTTTAGGATAGTAGCTAACTTAGGTGGAGTTCAAGATCTCTTGTCCAAATCACCCACCCCCAAACTTAGACGTTTCTGTATTCTTGCCCACATTTCTGGTGACAATGGGGGAAACTTTATTACTTTTAAATCTTTTTTTTTTGAATAACAGACAAACATTGGGACGAAAGGCAGCAGCTTCAGTGCAACATATTCTGCTGCAGTTTTTTTGCAGCTTTTCACTTTTTCACATTGTTCCTTTGATGATTTGCTCTTTCTTCCCTTTTTATTGCATAGGCACCCCCCCAAACTTATACTGATAGTTGTCCTCAACCATTATGGTCAGGACCCATAATTAGATGACTCTTTGACACAGTCCCAAACTCCACCTAAACAGGGTAGTACATTGTTTTTCAGAGAATTTGAGCTTGAAAAGTGGCTTAACACCAACAAGAAAGTCTTAGGCTCAAAGGGGTTCACAAAGGGTAATACTTGAGGGTTGGCCTTTTCAGTCCCAGTAGTTAAAACAAGAACAATGCCTCAAGCCAGTTTGTGTGCAACAGTGAAATATGCAAATATGCAATCAATCACAGAAATAAGTCAAGTTCTGCAGAGAAAACACATGAATGGAATGCATGATGAACAAAATCTGTTGAAGCCCAAAATCTCACAGGATTGATGCTGTAGAGTGCTACAACACCACATTCAGCCTCACTCACCCCCAAACTTGGGTTGAAATCTAATTCAGACCTCACCATCTCTTCCTTGGACAAAGGTCTTTGCAACCCAATTCCCCCAATTGATTGGTGACTTTGAATGAAGTCCTTCTTTTAAGTCCATTTTGAGCTAGGGATTTTGTGGTGAGAAAGGATTAATTCAGGGTATTAATTTATTTTACATGCATTAAAGCACACACAAACAAAGGGTCTTCATCAGATGCACATGGACAGCCAAACCATTCATTTATTCATTTAACTTTTTCTTTCAAAAAGGCCCCACTTTCCATTAATCACAATTCTTTTGACAAAGTGGGGGCAGACACATTTCAACACTAAAAGAACAAACCAAACAACTTCTATTAACAGCAAAAACTAAAAACATAAAGTTAAAGAGAGATTAAAAAAGGGTCCTGGTCATCTGATGCTGCAGCATGCTGCAGCACCTTGGGTGGAACTTCTGCTCAAGGCTGAGCCAATCTTGCACTGCTCCTGGTATTGCCTCCTCTGGCCAATTGCTTTATAGTAGGCTTGCTTGTAGCTGGGATCTCTTTGGTAATGGCCACCTCAAGGCTGACATCTCCTGCTACCTCCACAACCTCCCCTCCACCAGTTTGTGCTCGAGCTTTTGTAGTCTTGGAAGATTTGGGGGTCTCCATTTTTTGTCTAAGAGGCATATCATCCTCAGAATCTTCACTAGTCTCAGCATTAGCCTTTTCAGCTTCCCTTTCAGCCCTCGTTCTCCTAATCATGGGAGGAGCTGTGTGCTCGATTCTTCCCTTCTTGGGTGGAGGAGGGGCTACAGGTTCAGCTTCAACCATCTTCTTCTTGCATTTATCAATGCCACTAGGTTGTGCTGGAGATGGAGTAGGGTCTCTTTTTAGTGCTGGAGGGGTCCATTCAGAGCTGGCCTCATTGTTTTTCACTGAGTGCTCACTAGCAGTGGGATTCACTGGAGGGATTTCAGGGTCTTGTTCTGGTGCAGGATGGTTAGCAGGTGCAGTTTCCTTAGCAGGTTCAGTTTGTTTCTTGGGTTCCGAGGGATAGTACTGGTATGGTTCAAAAATAGCTTCAGGAACAAGGGAGGATACCTGCCTTGTCTCAGCTTGTTGATTCCAAGGGTCCTTTGCATCCACAGATGTTGCTCTTTGGAAAATTCCCAGAAGAGTTGTTGCTGCTTCAAACTATGCTGTAGCATTTGGTAGCATGGGATTGATGTGTCGCGTCGTGGATGCGGCGCGCTCGTGCGATTCCGGCAAGTGTACCGGACTGCCGTCAAGTAATAAAAGATATCGAACCCACAGAGACTGTGTTCTCGAATCGCAATCGGTTTTCGAATCGATTATATCTGGACAGTTTTAAAGAGGGTTTTGGAAAAGGTTTGAATTTGAAATTAAGAGATAGATGAGCAGAGAACAATTAAAACAGAAAACAATTGTTTATGGGGTTTTTATCTAAACGGATTCCTAGGGATTTGGGTTACCTTTGAGGTTGTTTATGTTGCTAACTGATTTACCTTTGTTGATTACCGAAATTGCCTTGAAGGCGAGTTTATCCTCTAATAGCTTAAGCTCCCTCTCGGGTTACAAAAGTCGTGCCCAATTGACCCGACCCCTACTCTCGTGGTAGTCGATCCCAGATTAGACCCTTTGCGTTCCGTGACAACTCGTTGCTCCTCGAGGGACGGCTTCTAACTCTCGTTATTTCAGTCCCAAGTCTGACTTCTATAGGTCCGACACCCAAGTTCACCGCTAGGTTCCTCCTTGAAATGTCTCAGTCATGCAAATAACCTAAGTTCACCGCTAGGTTCCTCCTTGGATCATTCACATCTCACAAACCAGTGGCTGCCGGGCTTTACGAGTGAAACACCCTAGAAATCCTAAGTTCACCGCTAGGTTCCTCCTTAGAACGTCTACGTCACGTAAATAAACGGTTGCCGAAATTTATGAGTGGTTAACACGCTAGAAATCAGATCTAAAACAATAACGAAATCAACAACGATTTTTACATCAAATCAACATCATTTACAAACCTCGGGCAGAGCCCTAGTCCCTAGAAACTAAGCTACTACTCCAGTCTTGCCATGGAGATGACAAGCTGGGTTGTCAACATAGTGAAAATCAGAAAAAGAGAAAAGAGGAGAAGAAGAGAAGAGATCTATAATCTATGCCTAGAGTAGTAGCCCCTAATGTGTTGTGTCCTCTGTATCTGATGCCTTGGTCCATATTTATAGAAATGGGGAAGTTAGAGTCCCAAACCAACTCAAAATCTGATCTATTTCGGTTTCTTCAGGTCCAAGTAATGTGCGTCACGGCCGTGATGGCCATCACGGCCAGGCCGTGACGGTCTCTGCCTCTGCCATTTCTGGAAAATTCAAATTCTCGTGACGCGAGATATGTCTCGCGATGCGAGCCCTCAGCATCATGGCCCGTGAAGAATTTCACGGCTAGGCCGTGATGTGCTCTGACTTGTGGTGGTTTTGGGTCACGGCCGTGATGGCTATCACGGCCAGGCCGTGACAGACTCGACTTGACCTTTCTTCTTTTTCAGTTTTTGCTCGATCATGGCCGTGATGGGCATCACGGCTAAGCCGTGATGGGCTCTGTTTGGCTCATTTTCTTGATTTTAAAGCTCCATCTTCATCCAAACTTCATCATGGTTGATCTTGAGCAATTTACCCTTTATATCTGCAAAACAACACACGAAAACCGCCTTACCCGTTCCAAAGGAAAATTAACCTAAAATCTAATAAAAATATGCCTAAACTACATGAAAATGCATGCAAAATGATAGACAAAGATGATGTGGAATCACACTCATCAAATCACCCCAAGCTTAAAACTTTGCTTGTCCTCAAGCAATTACTCAGGCCATAAGATAAATCATTCAAAGCATGGATAGTGAACCAAGAACCCTAGAAGCTAATCCAAGTAATAGGCATTTTTAATAAGCACTCAAGAGATAATCAAGTTCAAGTCCAATTAGAAGCTTAGGTTCTTCAAGTTCATGTCCTCACTGATTTGGGCACTCATCTCACCTCACTCAAGTGTTTTAGGGTTTATGACAATTCACTCCATTTCCTCAAGTAAAGTATTTTACCATAGGCTTGACTATTAACCAAATCTCTACTTTATTTAAGAAAACACTTAAGAATCAAGAGGTCTTTTCCTTTGGTTGTAATGTGGCCATGGGATTTATGTTAGGTGGGAAAATCAAGGAAAAGGGAATTTCAAGAAGGCTAGACAGATTATCAAACATTACAAAGCATGACACCTTCTAAAATACCTTTTGAGGGCTTTGATTTACTTTTTCCACCTTTCTTCTTTTTTTTTTCTTTTTTTTTTCTTTTTCTTTTCATTTCTCACTTTCTTTGTCATCCCCTTCTCCATTTTTTTCTGTTTATTTCATTTTTATTTGTTTGGAGAAGGGGAGATTTATAGCTCAAGAGAAATTACTTCCTATTTTTTTTCATCCCATACTTTTTTCAACTACCATTTTGCCCTTTTTGTAATACTTTAAAAGGTGTCATACCAAGCATTATTTATCAAATTAATTCATGGTACCAAGAAAAGTATTTTTTTTTCTTTAGGCTCAAAATTGGGCAACTAAGGGGTAGCATTTATCAATCAAAGCTCGGGAGGACGGAAAAATACCTAGTGCCTCAATCATTTCCAAAAATGTTTCCAGAAATTTTTAAGTTTTGAAATGGTTTTAAGTCAAGTTCTAGAAAATACAGCCCATGAGGAATTAAATCACTCTATCACAAGAAATGGGGTAGATTTAGTGAATACCCCTTTTGGCTCAAAATCTTACATTTAGTAGTTCAAAAATCAGTGAGGTACACAAGTTTAAGGAACCACATGCTAATTATCAACTATCAATTGACTATCTCAAGAAATTTCATTTTCAGCCATATCACAAGAATAATGAAAAATTGGGTTCAAAATTTACTATCTCAATTCATTTGGCTCCAAGTTCTCACAATCGGATGCATGTTCTAAGTGAGAGGCAATCTAGAGAATGTGATCATACCAATCTAAGCCTATGTGAATGCAATATGAATGCAACAATGCAAATGCAAAAATAAATACCCCTACCCCAAGCTTGATTACTTACATTGTTTCCAATGTAAATAATCAAGTCGGAGAGAGGAGAAAAATGGAACAACTTACCGAGTCGGTCGCGGGTGTTGACTTCACATTCTAGTCAAAACTTGGGTAGAAATTTTATCACGGCTGTGAGGCTCATCACGGGCAGGCCGTGATCGTTTCTGGTCCTCAGGAGTTGCCCTGTCACGGCCGTGATCTACATCACGGCTAGGCCGTGATGCTCTCTGACCTCGGCATCCTACTCATCACGCCCGTGATGGTTGTCACGGCTAGGCCGTGATGCTTTCTGTGCTCTTGTTTAGTTCATCACGGCCGTGACCACTGTCACGGCCAGGGCTTGATGGCCTCTGACTTTATCTTTTTATGCTCTTCTTCTCTTTCTCAACCTGAAAACACTAGACAAACCTATTAATGATATTTTTGCCTCTTGATCTTCTCAAATTATTCAAGAGGTGAATTCAAAAACAAAACGAAAAAAGGGAAAGAAAACTTGGGTTGCCTCCCAAGAAGCGCTTATTTATGGTCTTAAGCTTGACCATACTTCCTCAAGTCAACCGGGGTCGGCTGGGCGTAGAAGTGCAGGCACACTTCTCTTCCATGGAGCTCCTTCAAATAGCCGTTTCTGCTCATACGGCCAATAGTGCTTCCGCTTCGCTCTTTTCTCTCGGAGCTTCCTAGCCTTCCTTCCTCCCGGTGGAAGTTTTGTTTCAGTATGGACAGCAACTCCAATTCCATCACTGCTGGGTGCATCATTAGTCATGCATACCTTCGGAGTTGCTTCCATGTTCAGTTCTTCTTTTACCACTGGAGACGTTGTATCAATTCTGCACACATGGCTCTCAAAAGGAAGGTTGTTATCAGAGTTAGTCAATTGAAAATCGATCCTACCTTCCCCTACAGTTAGAGAGAGTTTACCATTCCTTACGTCTATTACTGCTCCAGCGGTTGCCAAGAATGGCCTTCCTAAAATGATGGGGAATTCAGAATTCCCTTTCATATCCAATACCAGGAAGTCGGTAGGGATGAAGAATTTCCCTACCTTCACAGGGACATTCTCTAGTATGCCTAGAGGAGTCCTAGTTGAGCCGTCCGCAAATTGTAAGGAGAATTTGAACGGTCTCAACTCTTTACTTTCCAACCTTTCATGATAGTGAGGGGCATCAAGCTCGCACTAGCCCCTAAGTCACACAAGGCTCGGTCTATTTCCACTTTTTCAATCGAGCAAGCGATAGAGAAACTACCTGGGTCCTTCAGTTTAGTAGGCATTTTAGTCTCTACATCTACTTGCTTTTTCCTGACCAACCTTTGTGGGAAAGGTATCGGGGTTGGTACGGTGGTGGAGGGGCGTATTTCGGTTCTGCTCTTCTTTTTCGCTTGTGTCCTCCTCCGGTTCCACGTCCATTTCAGCTACCCCCACCCCAAGCTTATCATCCCTCAAGTGTATGACATTGCAATGCTCATTGGGATTTGCTTGGGTTGCCCCGGAATGTACCCTTAGGTCTCGGGTACGTGATGGCTTGTTGGGCAATCTGGGTTTCTAGCATCTTGTTATGAGTTGCTAAGTTGTCTACCTTAGATGCTAGATCCTTTATTGCCTCACTCACTGCCCTTCCTTGTTGTCTAAACTCCTCATTCTGTTTTGTCTGAGTTTCAACAAAACTTTCAAATAAAGTCTCGAGTTTAGATCTTTGTACCTGAGGATACCCCGGTGCTGGTCTCTTATTACCTTGACCCTCTTGGAGCTCATGATTAAGCGTGTTGCTGTAGTTGCCGTAGGAGAGGTAAGGGTTGTTTCTTCTTTGGTTGTAGGGATTTGGGGGAGCATAGTTGGGCAGCTTCGGGTTCGTATCATAGTAGTTGTTACAAGAGTTCACTTGCTCACCCGAAGCGCCGGATCCATGTGGGCATCCCATCATGTCATGTCCCTGCATTCCACAAATCTCACAAACAAGGTTAGTAGCACCTAATACACTCACATTAGCTCTTTCCAGCCGATCAAAACGTTTATTAAGTGAGTCTATCTTTGACATAATAAGATCTGTGCTATTTACCTCAAACTTACCCCCCGAAATCTTGTTCGGGTTATTACCTCTTTCGGATCCCCATTGGTGGTAGTTGGTGGCGACATTCTCGATGATGTTGAATGCCTCAGTGAGAGGCCTATTCATAAACGCTCCACCGGCTGCAGAATCTAGTGACACCTTCGAAGAGTAGTCCAATCTGTTATAGAAGGTGTGCACTATTAACCACCTCTCGAGTCCGTGATGTGGGCACGACTCAAAGCAGTCCCTTGTAACGATCCCAAGCTTCCGATAATGATTCTCCGTCTTTTTGGAAGAAGCCGGTGATCTGGGTTCTTATGTAGGCCGTCTTGGATGGAGGGAAGAATTTCTCCAAGAACGCCTGCTCCAATTGGTCCCAAGTAGTCAAAGTGTTAGCGGGGATTTGCTTAAGCCAGGCCTTCGCCTTTCCAGTGAGAGATGAGAGGAAGGTCTCAAACGCACAACATCGACTGAGGCTCCATTAATCCGGATTGCATCGGTGAACTCTAAAAATGTCTCTATGTGATCGGTCGGGTCCTCCGAAGGCAATCCTCCGAATTGATGTTGCCTAATCATGTTGATTAGCATGGGCGGTATGGTGTAGTTCTCCGCCTCAATCTCTGGCCTTGCAATCCCAGTTCGCAAGCCTCTCGCATTTGGGGCTGCGTAGTCCTTCAAAGGCTTTGTATCCGGTTGATTCACCATGAGTGGAATGGGACTCAACCTTTCTCCCTCTCTTTGTAGTCTTCTACGTCTGTGGAAGGTCCTCTCGATCTCCGGATCAATCTCACTAAGGCTCCCAAGACTTAGAGATCTTTGCATATAACACACAGAGAGATGGATACAATAGAAGGAAAAGAATGTTTTTGATTTTTTTTTTTTTAAATTTCAGAAACAAAAATCAAATAAAAAGAAAAAGGGTCCAGAAAATCAATTTAAAAACTAATTGAAATTCGAAAAGGCACAGTCCCCGGCAACGGCGCCAAAAACTTGATGTGTCGCGTCGCGGATGCGGCGCGCTCGTGCGATTCCGGCAAGTGTACCGGACTGCCGTCAAGTAATAAAAGATATCGAACCCACAGAGACTGTGTTCTCGAATCGCAATCGGTTTTCGAATCGATTATATCTGGACAGTTTTAAAGAGGGTTTTGGAAAAGGTTTGAATTTGAAATTAAGAGATAGATGAGCAGAGAACAATTAAAACAGAAAACAATTGTTTATGGGGTTTTTATCTAAACGGATTCCTAGGGATTTGGGTTACCTTTGAGGTTGTTTATGTTGCTAACTGATTTACCTTTGTTGATTACCGAAATTGCCTTGAAGGCGAGTTTATCCTCTAATAGCTTAAGCTCCCTCTCGGGTTACAAAAGCCGTGCCCAATTGACCCGACCCCTACTCTCGTGGTAGTCGATCCCAGATTAGACCCTTTGCGTTCCGTGACAACTCGTTGCTCCTCGAGGGACGGCTTCTAACTCTCGTGATTTCAGTCCCAAGTCTGACTTCTATAGGTCCGACACCCAAGTTCACCGCTAGGTTCCTCCTTGAAATGTCTCAGTCATGCAAATAACCTAAGTTCACCGCTAGGTTCCTCCTTGGATCATTCACATCTCACAAACCAGTGGCTGCCGGGCTTTACGAGTGAAACACCCTAGAAATCCTAAGTTCACCGCTAGGTTCCTCCTTAGAACGTCTACGTCACGTAAATAAACGGTTGCAGAAATTTATGAGTGGTTAACACGCTAGAAATCAGATCTAAAACAATAACGAAATCAACAACGATTTTTACATCAAATCAACATCATTTACAAACCTCGGGCAGAGCCCTAGTCACTAGAAACTCAGCTACTACTCCGGTCTTGCCATGGAGATGACAAGTGGGTTGACAACATAGTGAAAATCGAGAAAGAGAAGAGAAGAGAAGAGGAGAAGAGATCTATAATCTATGCCTAGAGTAGTAGCCCCTAATGTGTTGTGTATCTCCAGATCTGATGCCTTGGTCCATATTTATAGAAATGGGTAAGTTAGAGTCCCAAACCAACTCAAAATCTGATCTATTTCGGTTTCTTCAGGTCCAAGTAATGCGCGTCACGGCCGTGATGGCCATCATGGCCAGGCCGTGACGGTCTCTGCCTCTGCCATTTCTGGAAAATTCAAATTCTCGTGACGCGAGATATGTCTCGCGACGCGAGCCCTCAAAGATCATGGCCCGTGAAGAATTTCACGGCTAGGCCGTGATGTGCTCGACTTGTGGTGGTTTTGGGTCACGGCCGTGATGGCTATCACGGCCAGGCCGTGATGCACTCGACTTGACCTTTCTTCTTTTTCAGTTTGTGCGCGATCATGGCCGTGATGGGCATCACGGCTAGGCCGTGATGGGCTCTGTTTGGCTCATTTTCTTCAGTTTTAAAGCTCCATCTTCATCCAAACTTCATCATGGTTGATCTTGAGCAATTTACCCTTTATATCTGCAAAACAACACACGAAAACCGCCTTACCCGTTCCAAAGGAAAATTAACCTAAAATCTAATAAAAATATGCCTAAACTACATGAAAATGCATGCAAAATGATAGACAAAGATGATGTGGAATCACACTCATCAGGGATCACCTTTGTGTTCACATCAACTGGGTGATCTCGCTACCCAGATGGAGGAACTTAACCTTCCACCTTTGATGTTGATGCCCCAAAACGTTTGATAGCCATCCAATCTATGGTCCCCCCCGTTGTCCTTAATTTCATTCTCAGGAAGAGCCTTCACTCCACATTTTAAACATAAGGAGGTGATTAGGGAGGAGAAAAACAGCAATCCCTTCTTCTTGAATGCACAGGAAATAATCTCCCTCTCAATCAGGCTCGAAATTGGGTAACTAAGGGTAGCATTTCATCTATCAAAGCTCAGAAGGCCGGAAAAATACCTAGTGTCTCAATCATTTTCAAAAAATGTTTTAAAAAATTTTTAAGCTTCAAAACGGTTTCAAGTCAAGTTCTAGAGAAATACATTCTAAGAGGAATAACACTCTAACACAAAGAATGGGGTAGATTTAGTGAGTACCCCTTAATGGCTCAAAAGCTCACATTTAGCATTTCAAAAATCAGCGGGAAACACAAATCTATAGAAACATATGCTAATTATCAACTATCCAAGATCATCTCAAGAATTTTTATTTGAAGCCTTATCACAAGAATAAAAAATTTGGGTTCAAAAATTCAATATCTTAATTTATTTGGCACTAAGTTCTCACAATCGGATGCTCAATCTAAGCAAGGGGGAATCGAATCATGTGATCATGCAAAACTATGCCTAAATTAATGCAATATGAACAATGCAAAAAAAATTCAAAAATTTACAAAAATTCCCCTACCCCAAGCTTAAAAACTTACATTGTCCCCAATGTAAACAATTAAGTCAGAGAGGGGAGAAAAATTGGAACGACTCATCGAGGTGGTAGCGGGTGCTGGATCACAAGCCTAGTCACAGGGGTGCTGGAAAATGGGTCACGGCCGTGATGCTCCTCACGGGCAGACCGTGATCAATTCTGGTCCTCAGCAGTTGGCCTGTCACGGCCGTGACCTCCACCACGGCTAGGTCGTGATGCTCTCTGATCTTCAGGGCTGGCTCATCACGCCCGTGATGGGTATCACGGCTGGACCGTGATTCTTTCTGGTCTTCACATTAAGCTCATCACGGTCGTGACCAGTGTCACGGCCTGGGCGTGATGGTTGCTGACT
Organism: Sophora flavescens; assembly: GCA_030762895.1. Taxonomy (NCBI): domain Eukaryota; kingdom Viridiplantae; phylum Streptophyta; class Magnoliopsida; order Fabales; family Fabaceae; genus Sophora; species Sophora flavescens. The sequence continues at coordinate 71,813,552 of CM061067.1, forward strand.
TTGTTTCTCCTTGCCCTTTTTGCTCTTCCTTCCTTCAGAACCTGAAAATACTTAAGAAATCTATTAGTCTATGATTTTATTACTCTTGATCTTCTCAAATTATTCAAGAGTTGTAATCAAAAACAAAAGGAAAAGAAAAGAAAACTTGGGTTGCCTCCCAATAAGCGATTCTTTAATGTTACTAGCTTGACGGGTGATCTCTAAGAGGGTGCCTTAAGAGGGATGGAGACTGCTTGACGATCAAAGTCTCCTCCAAGGTAGTGCTTGAGCCTTTGCCTATTAACAGTGAAAGTGTCTCCGGACGATGGATCTACCAATTCAACCGCACCAAATGGAGAAACTGACATGACATAGAATGGACCCGACCATCTTGATCTCAACTTGCCTGGAAACAGCTTGAGACGTGAATTAAAGAGCAAAACTGATTGGCCTTCTTCAAAATGCTTGGGAAGAATGTACTTATCATGCCAAAATTTTGTTCTTTCCTTATAGATCCTTGCACTCTCATATGCCAAGAGTCGGAATTCATCCAACTCATTCAATTGCAGCAGTCTCTTGTCCATGGCCAGCCTTGTATCAAAGTTCAGGGCCTTCACTGCCCAAAAAGCACAATGTTGGAGCTCTACCGGAAGGTGACATGATTTTCCAAACACTAATTGGTAGGGTGACATACCAATAGGTGTTTTATGTGCAGTCCGATAGGCCCAAAGTGCATCATCAAGCTTCTTTGCCCAATCCTTCCTAGCATTATTCACGGTTTTCTCCAAAATCCTCTTCAATTCCCGATTGGACAACTCCACTTGCCCACTAGTTTGTGGGTGGTATGGTGTGGCAACTTTATGATTGACCCCAAACTTGGCAAGCACTGCATTAAACTCTTTGTTTCAAAAATGAGTACCCCCATCAATTATAATAGCTCTAGGGGTTCCGAATCTGGTAAAGATGTTCTTCCTCACAAAACCAACCACCGCTTTTGCATCATCCTTGACAGTTGGGACAGCTTCCACCCATTTGCTCACATAATCAACCACAACCAGAATATACTTGTTGTTGTAGGATGATGGGAAAGGACCCATGAAGTCGATCCCCCACACATCAAAGAGCTCCACCTCTAAAATACCCTTCAAGGGCATCTCATTTCTTCTGGATATACTTCCGGTTCTTTGACACTTATCACACTTCATCACCCAAGCTCTAGAGTCTTTAAAAATGGTGGGCCAAAACAAACCACTCTGCAATACCTTCATGGCGGTTCTCTCACCACCAAAGTGTCCTCCGTAGGGTGAGTTGTGACAATGAGTCAACACCCCATCAACCTCTTCTTCCGGAATACATCTTCTCAGAATTCCATCTGAACCTCTTTTGAAAAGGTAAGGCTCATCCCATACATAATATTTAGAATCATGGATGAGATTCTTCCTTTGTTGTGCATTGAAGTCCTTCGGAATCTTGTTGGCGGCCTTGTAATTTGCAATGTCCGCAAACCAAGGTGCCACTCGCACCATAAACAACTTTTCATCTGGGAATTCCTCTTGAATTGGCAACTCAGCTTTTGCTTGAACATCTGCTTGTGGAAGCCTAGACAAATGGTCGGCTACCACATTCTCCACTCCTTTCTTGTCCTTTATATCCAAATCAAACTCTTGGAGCAGTAGTACCCACCTGATGAGTCTCGGCTTAGCATCCTGTTTAGTCATGAGATACTTCAAAGCAGAATGATCAGTGTACACAGTAGTTTTAGAGCCAATCAAGTAGGATCTAAACTTATCAAATGCAAACACCACAGCAAGCAATTCTTTTTCAGTCGTGGTATAGTTCAGTTGAGCATCATTCAGTACACGACTGGCATAGTAAATAACATGCAACACTTTATTTTTTCTTTGACCCAAAATGGCTCCCACCGCATAGTCACTTGCATCACACATTAACTCAAATGGTAAACTCCAATCTGGAGGTGCAATGACCGGTGCGGTGGTGAGTTTTTATTTTAAAAGCTGGAAAGCATGCATGCAATCATCATCAAAAACAAAAGGAGTATCAACTACTAAGAGCTTGCATAAAGGTTTCACAATCTTTGAAAAGTCTTTTATAAATCTCCTATAGAAACCCGCATGCCCTAGGAAGCTTCTAACACCTTTCACATTTATGGGAGGGGGAAGTTTTTCAATCACTTCAATTTTTGCTTTATCAACTTCCATCCCCCGTGATGAAATTTTATGACCAAGAACTATACCTTCCCTAACCATGAAATGACATTTTTCCAAATTTAAAACAAGGTTAGTTTCTTGGCATCTTTTCAAAACACATGCAAGATTTTTCAGACAATCATCAAAAGAATTGTCAAACACAGAGAAATCATCCATAAATACCTCAATGAATTTTTCAGTCATATCAGAGAATATGGAAAACATGCACCTTTGAAAAGTGGCGGGTGCATTACACAACCCGAATGGCATCCTCCGATAGGCATAGATGCCATAAGGACAAGTAAAAGCAGTCTTCTCTTGGTCCTTTGGGTCAACCACAATCTGGTTAAACCCTGAGTATCCATCAAGGAAACAATAAAAGGCATGGCCCGCCAATCTCTCCAACATTTGATCAATGAAAGGCAAGGGAAAGTGATCTTTTCTGGTGGCTTCATTCAATCTTCTGTAATCAATACACACTCTCCATCCAGAAACGGTCCTTGAGGGGATGAGTTCATTTTTATCATTTGAAACCACCGTCATCCCCCCTTTCTTAGGAACAACTTGGACCGGACTCACCCATGGACTATCGGAGATTGGATAGATTATACCCGCATCTAAAAGCTTCACAACCTCCTTCCTTACAACTTCCTTCATGTTTGGGTTGAGTCTTCTTTGGGGCTGTCTAACCGGCTTGAAGTTTTCCTCCAAAAGGATTTTGTGCATACAAAATGAGGGACTTATCCCTTTCAAGTCGGACATAGACCACCCAATTGCAGATTTGTGCTCCCAAAGCACCCTTAACAGCTTCTCCTCCTTTAAAGAGTTCAACCCGCTACTGATGATCACCGGGAATGAAGAATTTCCCCCAAGGAAAGCATAACGGAGATGAGATGGAAGTTCTTTCAACTCTAGCACAGGAGGTTCACCCTTGTCTTCAATCCGCACATCCTCCACAACTTTGTCTTCATCAGTATTCAAAACTAGACAAAGCCTCAAGGGATTTAACCATGAACTCAACTTCTTCCTTACATACCTCTTCTTCTTCATTCTCAACCATAAGAGTCGCTTCCAATGAATCTTCAAAAGTTTGTTGCACACTCTTGTCAGTTAATGAATCAGCAAGGTCCACACTCATACATGTGTCTTTGTCGCTTGGATGTCTCATTGCTTGAAACACATTGAAGGTGACCTTTTCATATTGGACTCTAAGCACCAACTCCCCTTGATTTACATCGATCAAAGCTCTACCTGTGGCTAGGAATGGTCTTCCAAGAATCAACGAAGTCTCGCTATCTTCAGCTATATCCAACACCAAAAAATCTGCCGGAAAGATGAATTTGTCTACTTTAACCAATAAATCCTCCACTACACCATAAGGATACGTAATGGAGCGATCCACCAATTGGAGAGAAATCCCGGTTGGCTTGACTTCACCAATTCCCAGCTTCTTGAAAATAGAGAGAGGCATAAGGTTGATGCTTGCACCAAGATCACACAAGGCTCTTCCAATGTTCAAATGACCAATAGTACATGGGATAGTAAAGCTACCCGGATCCTTCATCTTCACCGGTAACTTCCTTTGGAGTATCGCACTGCATTCTTCGGTGAGCATGACCGTCTCCTCCTTCCACTTCCTCTTGTTAGTAAGAATCTCCTTCATAAACTTGGCATAGGAAGGCATTTGTTGAAGAGCTTCGGCAAAAGGGATGTTGATTTGCAGCTTTTTAAACACATCCAAGAACTTAGAGAATTGTTGATCCTTTGCCTCCTTCTTCAACCTTTGAGGATAGGGTATCTTGAAATACGGTGGCAACTCCTTAGGATTGTCAACTTCTTCAAGAATTTGCCTTTTAGTCTTCTTTCTTTCAAACTCTTCATCAACCAGTTTTTCCCTCTGTGGTTTTTCAGCTTCAACAACAATAGGACTAGAGGTAGTGGCTTGGGAAGTCTCAGGTTCTTCATTGGTTACATCTTCAACAGTCACCTCATCAACTCCCCCACCAATTGTCTTTTCTTCTCTCTCTTTTTCAGGTGGAACTAACACTTTCCCGCTTCTTGTAGTAATTGCCTTGCAATCCTCCCTTGGATTCTTCTCGGTATCTCCCGGCAATTGTCCTTGAGGTCTCTCTGTCATTTGCTTTGCCAATTGGCCTATTTGGTGTTCTAGATTCTTGATGGAGGCATTTTGATTCTTCATATTGTCTTGAGTTGCTTGCATGAATTGGGCTAGAATATTCTCCAATTTGCTTGAATTCTCTTGAGGAGGCTTTGCTTGAGAACTTGTGCCTTGCCCTTGTCTCCAACCAAAGTTAGGATGGCTACGCCACCCCAGATTATAGGTGTTAGAGAAAGGATCATTCTTAGGCCCTTGGTTTCCCACGTAGTTCACTTCTTCTTGCCCAGAACTTCCAACCACATTAATCTCACAATTGCCATTTGCATGGTTACCTCCACAGAAATCACACACTGAGGCAGCTTGAACTTGGACCGCTTGTAATTGAGAATTCTGCAGCTGAACGGACCCCAATTGCTTGGTAAGGATGGCCATTTGCGCCTTAAGAGAACCAATCTCATCAAGCTCCAAAACACCTCTCTTGACCAATGATCGTGAACTAGGCATTTGATAATCATTATTAGCCATAGTTTCAATCAAGGCCTTTGCTTCATCGGGTGTCTTTTGGCTCAATGATCCACCTACAGCCGCTTCAATCATACTTCTGGAATTTCGGTTGAGCCCATTGACAAAGGTTGCAACTTGCTGCCATGCCTCCAACTCATGATTTGGGCAAGTGGTAAGCAAAGATTTGAACCTCTCCCATGCTTCATAAAGCGATTCACCATCCCTATGTGCAAAAGCATTAATCTCCGATCTCAACTTGATCATTCTTGACGGAGGGAAGAAACGAGATAAGAACTTGCTCACCAAATCATTCCAAGTGATGATGCTCCCATGAGGATGAGACTGAAGCCATGATTTAGCTCTATCCCTCAAAGAGAAAGGGAAGAGTCTTAAACGAATAGCCTCATCGGAAGCTCAATTTAGCTTGATGATGTCACACAACTCAATGAATGTGCCAATGTGAGAATGAGGGTCTTCACTCTCCAAACCTCCAAACTGATTTTGCTGCACAAGATTGAGAAGTGATGCCTTGATTTCAAAATTGTTGCAAGCCACTGCAGGTCTAACGATTGGAGTTCCACATCTATCGACTCTAGGGGAAATATAGTCCCCCATCGTCCTCCTTGGTGCCTTGTCTTCAGCCATGGTGACAGTTGCTACTTCAACTTGCGGTTCTTGCCCACTTGGTAACTCAGCTTGTGGTTCTTGTACTGTAGAGGATGCTTCTCCTCTGTTCTGTCTTGCCTTGACTTCCTTTCTATTCTTTCTACAAATTTGCTCGATCTCAGGGTCGAATTGAAGTTCACCTGGGTCGATTGTACCTCGCATACAAGGAACAAACAGAGCAGAACAGAAAAATAGAAAAAACAGCAGTAGAACAGCAACGAAACAGCGCGTACAAGCTAAGCAACAGATGGACAATTATGCAGCTTCAATGAAAACAGAAAAACAGAACAAAACAGAAAATACAGCAAGAAAACAGAAAATAGAAAAGAAAAGAAAAAATTTCCTAAATTAGGAGTCCCCTTTGGTACTCGTGATATTGGAACACCGATCCCCGGCAACGGCGCCAAAAACTTGATATGATCTCGGCAAGTGTACCGGGTCGTTGCAAGTAATAAATCGGTAAGAACCGGATATCGTTCTCAAGGATCGTGGACAAGTACCATTTCACAAATTGGACTACTATCTAGGTGATCGTGTTTAGATGGAAGGTAGCTCTAACATATAATGAAACAAACAAGAATAAAATGTTTTTGTTCTTTTGGGAATTTTAACAAACACTAAACAGACAAACAGAGATGTGATAACAAATGGATGAAATTGTTAGGGTTAGACTAAGCTAATCCTCCCTTGATTGCTATGAAATGATAATTTACACAATTCCTAATTCGATTATGACAATCAAATCTTCTCAAATACTCAAACCCTAATGTCTTAGGTGGAATGAGCCTAAAATCCCAAATTAAACCCTAATGTCTTAGGTGGATTAACATGAGAATTTGCATTAAGAGTCAAGATTCATAAGATTGCAAGCACCCCAAGACCTATGTCTAGGTTCGTGAACCACTTGGCATTTGATTCATGAGCATGCCTTAATATCAACCTTTCAATTGTCTATCAAAGCAACTAATCATTCCTAGGATGATCAAACCAAGGAAAGCATTAAGCATGGAATCAAACACTCATAAAGAAATAGGAAATTGTATTACAACCACATCATGTTACAACCAAGTTCAGAAAAGCCATAATCTAACCCCAACAAGGGGGGAGTTTGGCTACACATAATCAAAGAGAAAAGCAAAAGAAAAGATACAGAGATGAAGGAAGGAAGGAAGGAACTCCATGGAAGGATGCACATAGCCACAGCAGCAGAGAGTGTATTTTTAGAGTTTCTGGATGCCCCTTCTGTTCTGCCTAGAGGCCTTTTTATAACGCGTGCGCGCGTCACGGCCGTCACAGCCAGGCCGTGACGGGTTCTGTCCTGAGCGCCTCTTACTTTTTGATTCATCACGGCCGTGATGCCCATCACGGCTAGGCCGTGATAGGTTTTGTCTGGTCCAACTAACAGGTCACGGCCGTGATAGCCATCACGGCTAGGCCGTGACCAGTTCTGACTTTTGGGGGCCTGGTACAACTGACAGGTCACGGCCGTGATAGCCATCACGGCTAGGCCGTGACAGCTTCTGACTTTTGGCTTCTTTTTCTTCAGTTGTTGCTCCTTCACGGCCGTGATGGACTCTGCTTGGCTCATTTTCTTCTCTTTTCAGGCTCTATCTTCATCCAAGCTTCATCATGGCCAAATCTTGGGCATTCAATCATAAATTCCTGCAAAACAACACACAAAACCGCCTTAACCGTTCCAAGGGAAAAACTAACCAAAATCAAACTAAAATGGCCTAACTATATGAAAATGCATGCAGAAATATACATGGAAAATGAGGTGAAATCACACTCATCAAAAAGCTGCAGAAAAACTGCAGCAGAATATGTTGCACTGAAGCTGCTGCCTTTCCTCCCAATGTTTGTTTGTTATTAAAAAAAAAATTAACAGTAATGAAGTTTCACCCCTTGTCACCAGAAATGTGGGCAAGAATACATAAATGTCTAAGTTTGGGGGTGGGTGATTTGGACAAGAGATCTTGAACTCCACCTAAGTTAGCTACTGTCCCAAAAATTTCCACACCTGAACCTTAGCCCCATTACAACCCATTAAAGTCTTCTTGTTGTGTGTAATTTGTGTTTGTGCTTTTGATTGATAGAAATTTGTCAAGCCTATGATAGAGTTGCATGTGAATGATGATTGAGTGAAACACCAAGAAAGAACACAAAGTAGAGTGAATAGAGTGATATGACAAATTCAATAATGTGTTAATCCCCTGTTCTTAGGATGATAATCTGGTGAGCCTTCACCCTTGTATCCAAAGGATAATTGGAAAATGCACCTAAGACTCTGTTGAGAGGTGGTTTTGTTGGAGTTTCCTTGTTAAAACTGAGTTGAGAGCTTGGGGAGCACACACACACTTTGGAAAGTGATTGAAAAAGGGGTATTTTGTGTTGAGCATGTTTCTGAAAAATGCATCTGAGGACTGTCATGGATTTTGCTTAAGCTGTTCTGATTTTGTTCTTAGTTTAGTAGTGCTTTTTGAATGTCATTACTTGAGGACAAGCAATGGTTCAAGTTTGGGGGTGTGATAACTGTTAGAAATAAGAGTTATTACTATCCTTTTAGCTTAATCATTGTTCTTGTTTGATAATTTTTTTGAAAAGAAATTCAAGTTTTGATTGGTTTAGTAAATAGCCGTGTTGATCAATTAAAATGCTGAAAAAGCTATGAATACTGAATTGTTATTGCTGAAGGTTGTTTGAGTTTTGAGCAGGTTTTAGAGGTGAAATTGCTGAAGGAGTTGCTCTGGAATATTATGGACTACTGCAGCTTCTGCGGAGCAATTCACTATAAGACAAAAACTTTTTCAGCTCAGCCAATACCCACTAGAGGACAAAATGTCCGCTGTGCTGTGGAAAAAGGAATAGAGAGAATACAATGCAGCAGATGTGTGTACTTAGGAATTAGGTTAAGGATTATTTTATTATTTGAATTTTTTGTAAAGCCCAAAAAGTGAGGCATGAGAGAGAATGTAACCTTATTTTGGGGAGCTAGTACAAATAGTGTGTAAACCTTGCTTTTAGGTCAGATTGTACTGTGCATAGCAGCCGTTAGCTCACCTTTGTCATCTCTGTAATTAATTTACGTTTATGCTTAGTATTTCCTTTATTATTTTGTGTTTTGTCATTAAGCTTATTATGAGTTAAATTCTCTTAGTTAGGATTCTATGAATTTGTAATTAACACTGATGGGTATTCAATACAAAGGATGTTATTCATTTTCTTCTTCTCTGCTTAAATGTTTATTTTAGTTTGGACTGATCAACTAAACTGAGACACTAGCTAATTAAGTTTGGAAAAACTGAACTAGTGGATTTGATTAGAAGATATAGATAGAACAATTAATTGGAAAAATAATTGTGTTGAATGAGATAGGAATAGCTTTCAAGCCTTTAAGTAGCTGGACGTGCTTATCTAACAGCTGAGGGAAATTAATTTGAACTTAGGAATAAGAAGATTTTAATGAACTCAGTTATTACTGCTGGAAAGCTAATTTTCATTTCCTGGACTAAATGTTGTAGCATCCTGAGGTATGAATTACCTTGAAGTTAAGATTACAAAGGATTAGATTCCTAGTTGTTTTCATCTCTGTTTTCAAAACCCTCATTTATTGCTCTTATTACTTTCGTGCAGTTACAATTTCTGTTCTGAGACTTAACTACTCCCTTTACTTTACATGCTTAAAATCACTTTTTATTTTATTAAGTTAAGTAGAAAATGTCAAAACTAGAATTTATATTCAAATCATTTAAATTCTCGTGGAAACGATCTTTACTCACTCTTTATTACTTGTTTGACTGTGTACACTTGCACATCTTTTTACGATCAACAAGTTTTTGACCACTGCAACGGCGCCAAAAACTTGTTGAGACCCAGGCAAGTATACCAGATCATTGCAAGTAAAAAATGGTAAGAACCTGATATCGTCCACAGGGATCAATTGTCAAGTACCAATTCACAAGTTAAACAACTATCTAGACTTATCTTTGGCATAAAGAGAGCTCAAAATAAATTAAATAAAATAAAACAAAAGAGAAATAAAATGTTTTTGGAATTTTTGTTAGAGATAATTAAACAAACACTTAGAAGGCAAAAATAAATGTGATTAACAAATGGATAAAATGTCGGGGTTAGACTACACTAATCTCTCCTCAATTGCAATGAGATGGTTACTAACACAAGTCCTAATTCATTTATGACAATCAAGCCTTTTAAAATACTCAAACCCTAATTCCTTAGGTGGAATGAGCCTAAAACCCCAAATTAAACCCTAATTACTTAGGTGGATTAACATGAGATTTTGCATAAAGAACCAAGACTTATAAGATTGCAAGCACTTCAAGACCTATTCCTAGATTCATGAACTACTTGGTATTTGATTCATGAGCATGCAATAGCATCAACTTTCCAGTTGTCTACCCAAGCAACAAACCATTTCATGGGTGATCAAGCCAATAAAAGGATTAAGCATAGAATCAAATACTCATAATAAAATAGGAACTTGCATTAGAACCAAATCAAAATACAACCAAGTTTAGAGAAGTAACCATCTAACCCCAACAAGAGGGAGTTTAACTAAACATGCTAAATAATAAAATAAAATAAAAGAGAGACAAAGGAATTAAAGAAAACTCCATTAAATTGAGAATAAAAGAGCGACACTGCTACACAACTCTCGTTACTGCTCCGCGCTTCTCGTTGTTTCTCCGTGCGGCACTGTAGCACCCCATCCCTCTGACATCTATCACAATTCTTGGCAAACTCTTGAGCATCTCTGAACAAAGTGGGCCAGAAGTATCCTGATTAATTGCAGGACCTTTGTAGCTGTTCTTTTTCCTCCAAAGTGACCACCATAAGGAGTAGCGTGGCAATCACTAAGGATGGCTTGCATTTCTTCCTCAGTGGCACATCTCCTCATGATCCGATCCTGGTATCTTTTATACAAGAAAGGTTAATCCCTGTAAAAATGTTTGACTTGATGCAAAAACCTCATTTTTCTGTTGAGAGTTCATTTCCACTGGAATTACCCCACTGACCAGAATGTTCACTATGTCTGCGTACCAGGGTGCTGCAGCATCCTCTATCAACAGAAGGTGCTCATCAGGGAAATTCTCCTTGATTTCTGAGACTTGGCTTCTTCTCCTTGAACAATTCTGGAGAGATGACCAGCTACCTGGTTTTCAATACCTTTCTTGTCCTTCATCTCTACATCAAATTCTTGAAGCAATAGGACCCATCTGATAAGCCTTGGCTTCGCATCCTTCTTGTCAATAAGATATTTGATGGCTGCATGATCTGTGTATACCACCACCTTGGTTCCCACCAAATAAGGTCTGAATTTGTCAAAAGCAAACACAACTGGCAGCAATTCTTTTTCTGTAGTAGTGTAGTTGATCTGAGCATCAATGAGGTTCTTGCTAGCATAATAGATAGTGTGGAAAATTTTGTTGTGCCTTTGACCTAACACAGCCCCCACTGCAAAATCACTTACATCACACATCAACTCAAATGGCTTCTCCCAATATGGAACTACTATTACAGGGGCAGTGATTAAAGCCTTTTTCAAAGTTTCAAAAGCTGATAAACATTCATTTGTGAAGTCAAATGCACTATCATGCTCCAGCAATTTGCACAGTGGCTTTGAAATTTTGGAAAAGTCCTTAATGAATCTCCTATAAAATCCAGCATGGCCTAGAAAACTTCTGATGCCCTTGACAGAATTAGGTGGGGGAAGTTTTTCAATCACCTCAATCTTAGCTTTGTCCACCTCTAAACCTTTCTTTGACACTTTGTGGCCTAAGACAATGCCTTCCTTGACCAGGAAATGACATTTCTCCCAATTTAAAACTAAATTGGTTTCTTCACATCTGTTCAGTACCTACTCTAAGTTGTTTAAGCATCCCATGAATGAATCTCCAAAAACTGAGAAATCATCCATGAAAATCTCCATAGTCTTCTCAATAAAATCAGAAAAGATAGCCATCATGCAACTCTGGGAAGTTGCTAGAGCATTGCAGAGCCCAAAAGGCATTCGTATGAAGGTAAAAATGCCATATGGACAAGTAAAAGTGGTCTTCTGTTGATCTTCTGGTGCTACTGCTATCTGATTGTAGCCTGAATAGCCATCTAAGAAGCAATAAGATTCTCTCCCAGACAACCTATCAAGCATCTGATCAATGAATGGTAGTGGAAAGTGATCCTTCCTTGTGGCCTTATTCAGCTTCCTATAATCCACGCATATCCTCCATCATGTGACTGTCCTTGTGGGAATAAGTTCATTCTTTTCATTCTTCACCACAGTGACTCCTCCCTTTTTTGGAACACATTGCACAGGGCTAACCCACACACTATCTGAGATGGGGTAAATGATTCCTGCATCAAGCCATTTGATGATCTCTTTCTTCACTACTTCTTTCATTATTGGATTCAGCCTTCTCTGACCTTCAATATTGTTTTTGGCATTTTCTTCTAAAAGAATTCTATGCATACAGAGACTAGGACTGAGTCCTCTGATATTTGCCATTTGCCAACCAATAGCCTTCTTGTGCCTCTTCAAAACCGATATGAGATTCACTTCTTGTTCAGAAGTTAAGAAGGAAGAAATGATGATTGGAAGAGTTTCCTGTTCTCCAAGATAGGCATATTTCAGATGAGAAGGTAGTTGTTTTAGTTCAAAGGTGGGAGGTCTTTCAATAGAGGGAACATTCTCCTTCAAGGTGTCTGCAGTTAATTCCAGAGGTTCATATTTTATGATCCAAGATCTTTGTGTCAACTTCTCTTCAACTAGCAGCTTCAGCTCTTCATTTCCAGAATCAGTTTCATCACACATTTCAAACTCTGTTTCTAAGCCTTGCCCAGTTTCTAGCAGTTGCTCTTGCACAAGGGATTCAATGCCAGTATTAACAGAGCAGCATTCCATTTCCTCATCAGGGTAATGCAAGGCATTAAAGACATTGAAAGTAACTTGTTGGTCATTTACCCTCATAGTAAGATCTCCTTTCTGCACATCTATCAATGTTCTTCCAGTTACCAGAAAGGGTCTTCCAAGGATGGTTGAGACTTCCTTATCAGCCTCAAAGTCGAGGATAATAAAATCCACTGGGAACACAAACCTGTCCACTTTGATTTAAGACATCCTCAATCTTTCCTTCTGGGTAAGCAATGGATCTATCAACAAGCTGTAAAGTTACAGTGGTGGGCCTGGCTTCACCAATTTTCAGTTGCTTGAAAATGGACATAGGCATCAAATTAATGCTAGCTCCATTATCACACAAAGTTTTTCCACAATAAGTATTCCCTGTAGAACAAGGGATTGTAAAACTGCCCGGATCTTTCATTTTTTGAGGAACTTTGTTCTGCAACAGCTGGCTGCATTCCTTTGTCATTGCCATTGTCTCGAATTCTCCCAATCTCTTCCTCTTGGTGAGAATGGCCTTCATGAATTTGGTGTAGTTAGGCATCTGCTGCAGAGTTTCAACCAGAGGTATGTTGATGTGCAACTGCTTAAGAATTTCCAGAAATTTGTTAAACGGTTTTTCTTGAGCTGCTTTCTTCAACCTTTGTGGAAATGGAGGAGGGGGCCTTTCTGGAATTAGCTTGGTCTCCTTCTTCCTAGGAATTTCCTGCACTGGTTTTGAAGCTACTGGATTTACCTCAGGGATTTCCTGTTCTGTCTCAACTGTGTCAGTCTGCTTTGTTTTTTTCTGCTTAAGTGCTACAACATCCTGTAGCTCTTTGCCACTTCTTAAGTTAATTGCTTTAACCTGCTCCTTCCCTTTATCATTTAAGGATGATGGAGACTCTGTGGAAGCAGGTAAGGTGCCAGCAGGTCTGTTAGCTAATGCAGTGGCCAACTGACCAACTTGGTTCTCCAAATTTCTTACAACAGCTCCTTGATTCTGAATCTGAGCCTTAGTTTCAGTCATGAAAGTTTTCAACATAGCTTCCAAAGATGATTCCCTTGCAGGGGCTTGATTCTGCTGTTGTTGGTTGTTTTGTCCCTGTTGTTGGCGTTGTTGTGGAGCATTTCCAGCTGAGTAATTCAACGTGTTGTTGTAATTTCCATAGTTGAAATTTGGGTGTTGCTTCCAACCAGGATTGTAAGTGTTGGAATATGCATTGTTCCCTCTATTTCCCACATAATTCACTGATACTGGGTTGTTGGGACACTCTTCAAATAGATGCTCCCCTCCACATAAAACACATGAAGTAGAACTCAGTTGAGTCACCACAGGTTCAGCCATAGCACCAGGTTCCTTACTGGCGTTAGTAGCAGTCAGATTTTTCAGCATATTAGTGATGGAGGCAAGCTGAACAGATAGGGCATTTGCTTCCTTCACTTCAAGCATTTAAGCAGGGGTTTTAGCAGAATTAGCCCTCACAGTTGGCCACTAATAGCTGTTGGCAGCTATGCTATAAATCAATGCATAAGCTTCATTGTATGATTTTGTCAAGAATGTACCTCCAGATGAAGCATCCAACATCAATCTTGAAGAAGGTTGCAGTCCATTGTAGAAGGTCTCCATTTGAATACATACAGGGATGCTACGATGATGACATCTTATCAAAAGCTCCTTGAACCTCTCCACAAGTCATATAATGATTCATCATCATTTTACCTGAATGAAGTTATATCACTCCTCATTCTTGCATTTTTAGTAGGAGGAAAGTACTTAGTCAAGAACTTTTCGGCTAGGCCATTCCATGAAGTAATGGAATTGGATTCCAAGGAGTTCAACCAAGTCTTGGCTCTGTCCCTCTGAGAATGAGGAAAGAGCCTTAACCTGAAAGCGTCATCACTTACTCCAGGAATCTTGAAATTGCTGGCCACTTCTAGAAATTGCCTCAGATGTAAGTGCGGATCTTTAGTAGGGGCACCATTGAACTGTCTAACAGTTTGAAGCATTTGAAACATCATTGGTTTGAACTCAAACTGCAGGGTAGTTATTTATGGTCTCACAATCCCAGTGCTCATGGTTTGGGGATCAAAGACAGCATAGTCCCTGATGGACCGATCCCTATCATTTGCCATTTCAATCATCCCAGGTTGATCTTCATCCTCATTTCCCAGAATGTGAGCCATGAAGCCAAAGTTAGAGTGTTGATCTCTAGCTATTTGCTCTTTAGTTCTTTTCCTTAGCCTCTTTGCTGTTTTCTCTATCTCCAAGTCTATTTGAAACTCGGGTGTACCCTTGCTGGGCATGCAACTATAAACCTGTTGCTGAGCAAAGTGCACATAATTTTTAGTAACTAGCTAAACAGAGAAAGTTAACAAGAGAATTTAAATATTCAACACCATTGTCAATCCCCGACAACGACGCCAAAAACTTTTTGATCGTAAAAAGATATGCAAGTGTACACAGTCAAACAAGTAATAAAGAGTGAGTAAAGATCGTTCCCACAAGGATTTAAATGATTTGAATATAAATTATAGTTTTAACCATTTCTACTTAGCTTAATAAAATAAAGAGTGATTTTAAGCATGTAAAGTAAAGGGAGTAGTTAAGTCTCGGAACAGAAATTGTAAGTGCACGAAAGTAATAAGAGCGATAAATGAGGGTTTTGAAAACAGAGATGGAAACAACTAGGAATCTAATCCTTTGTAATCTTAACTTCAGGGTAATTCACGCTTCAGGATGTTACAACATTTAGTCCAGGAAATGAAAATTTGCTTTCCGGCAGTAATAACTGAGTTCATTAAAAACTTCTTATTCCTAAGTTCAAATTAATTTCCCTCAATTGTCAGATAAGCACGTCCAGCTACTTAAAGACTTGAAGGTTATTCCTAGCTCATTCAACACAATTAATTTTCCAATTAATTGTTCTATCTATATCTTCTAATCAAATCCACTAGTTCAGTTTTTCCAAACTTAATGCTAGTATCTCAGTTTAGTTGATCAGTCCAAACTAAAATAAACATTTAAGCAGAGAAGAAGAAAATGAATAACATCCTTTGTATTGAATACCCATTAGTGTTAATTACAAATTCATAGAATCCTAGCTAAGAGAATTTAGCTCATAATGAGCTTAATGACAAAACACAACATAATAAAGGAAATACTAAGCATAAACGTAAATTAATTACAGAGAGGACAAAGGTGAGCTGACGGCTGCTATGCATAGTACAGTCTGACCTAAAAGCAAGGCTTACACACTATTTGTACTAGCTCCCCAAAATAGGGTTACATTCTCTCTCATGCCTCACTTTTTGGGTTTTACAAAAGTCCAGATAATAAAATAATCCTTGGTCCAATTCCCAAGTATACACAGTTGCTGCATTGTATTCTCTCTATTCCTTTTTCCACAGTGCAGCGGACATTTTGTCCTCTAGTGGGTATTGATTGAGCTGGAAATGTTTTTGTCTTGTAGTGAATTGTTCCCTAGAAGCTGCAGCATTGCGTAACATTTTAGAGCAACTCCTTCAGCAATTTCACCTCTAAAACCTGCTCAAAACTCAAACAACCTTCAGCAATAACAATTCAGTATTCATAGCTTTTTCAACATTTTAACAGATCAACACAACTATTTACTAAACCAATCAAAACTTGAATTTCTTTTCCAAAAGATGATCAAACAAGAACAACGATTAAGCTAAAAGGATAGTAATAAATCTTATTTCTAAGAGTTATCATGTTGTCGTCACTGTCGGAACGACGAGCAGCCAAGACCGTGTTGCCAGTGGAGGTGCCGACGGAAGGAGAGGAGAACCTGGTCTGGGTGGTGGTGCTGCGAGGTGGTTGGAAAGAGACCGATACGGAGGCGACCAGAAAGAGCGGTGAAATGATGGAAGAAGGGAAGAGGTGGACGGTGTTATCCAAAAGGATTAGGGTTTGATGGAGTTCGCCCATGTCCCAACCACCGACTAAGTCTTCGGCCGCGAGCTTGGAGGTCGCTGTTAGTGGGTTGTTTCTGACAGAGATGTCATGGATGGGCTAGGATGGGCTAAGCAATGTCGAAGAAGATGAGGTGTATCAGTGGGTAACCAGCAGCACCGGCAAGGACCGCCGCGAGGACCGCCGCGAGCAGAAGAAGCTCGCTGCAAAGAATGAGAAGGAGGAAAACGGCGTGGAGGAGAAGCCCGAGGAGGCTGATGCGCAATGACGCAAGGAAGCTGCATCCGACCATCAGTACGACGAGTCATCGGAGGAGACGGCTGCGACAATGCAAAACAAGAAGGAAGATGACAGGCGGCGTTGGGTGGTTTCCTAGGTGTCCGAAGAGGTGTTGCCGATCACGGAACCGTCGGACCGGGGTCCTCACGCGACAGCGACAAGAACATCCGTAGTGGAGTCGCA
The DNA here is from genome assembly GCA_030762895.1 of Sophora flavescens. Taxonomy (NCBI): domain Eukaryota; kingdom Viridiplantae; phylum Streptophyta; class Magnoliopsida; order Fabales; family Fabaceae; genus Sophora; species Sophora flavescens. Next base: position 71,830,321 of record CM061067.1, read on the forward strand.
CGAAGAAGAGAAGGTGTTTCCCGACGAGCTGCTGTGGTGCTGTGACAGAAAGGAAGTGAGGCGGTGTGGTAGGTCGATGGTGGAGCTTTCGGACCCTCAACGGTTCTGCTACCTGCGAAGGGCGGTGACAACACCGAAAATGACAGAGCTGCAGTGGTGTTCCATCAGTAAGGTGAAGCTGATGGAATGTGAGGAAGAAGATGATGCAAGGGGCAATTTGGGAATTGCGAAAATTAGGTCAAAATTCTGACCTAATAGGCCAAGCCCAAGTCTTTAGTGAGCATCAATATGCATTTCAGAAAGTGGTTAAAGATTTTGTGTTAATGGGTGAAGCCCAGACATGTTACAGTGGCAGAAAATGGGCTAATATGAGTTTGTCTCATTATAAGTCTGAATGGCTTCATGTGCAACAAGCCCAAATTATTGAAGAAATTGTAATGGGTGCTAAGCTGAAAGATGATAGGGACAAGTGCCATGTTGGGTCAATTTGAATTGTTCTTGTTGACCTAATGGGTCAAGTCCAATTCTTTAAAAGATTGATATGGGATCCTGATGGACAAATGTATGTGTTAGTGATGATAATGTGTGCATTATAAAAATGCAAATTTGAGTGTAATAAAAAATAGTGTATGTGGGATATTTGAATTATGGGGGAGTATTGGAGATAATTCAAATATTTGTTAGAAGTATTAGTTGTTGAGTTTGTTAGGGAGTTAGAGAATTAGTTAGTTGTTAGTGTGACTAATGTGTAAGTACTCTATTATAAATAGAGAAGTATTGTAGAGGTGTGAAATGTGTAAGCGTGTGAAGTGTGAAATTAGTGAATAAAAATTTCAATTTTGTGATATTCTTCTTTCTCTCTATTCTCTCTTTAATTTCTCTTATTCTTTATGAGTGTGTGTAAGAATTAGGAGTGTTCTTGCACTAACAAAAACAATAATGATAGTAGTAATGAAGCCCCGCTTTGTTTTTGGCAGGAACCTTCATTAAGGTTGTTTTGATCACTAGACATTGTCAATCACCTAGTTAAGCAACTTACAAGGAAAATAAACAAAATTAAAACGTTCATATATAATATTATAAATAAAAATATTAAATACCATCATGTGTGTTCTGATAAAAGTGACAATGCAACTCAAAGTAGAGGCCAGTAATTAAGATTACATGGATCGGTGGGTCCATAAAAAAAACCTCAAATTCTGTTTCTAACCATGGACCTACCCCTCCAAGGAAAATTCTCATTCCCTTTTCCATCATTCTACTATGAAAACAACTCCAAAATGTATTACAGGGAAATTTAAGATGTTACATTATATAAATGAATTTCAAGCAGACATATAAGTTAACTAAATAAGCCTTGCAAATTTTGAGATATGCATATTCTTGTAATTATTAAGAAGAAGAAAAGTTGACTTGGCCTCCACGTCCTGCACTTAAGGGTGGTCTTGGAGGCCTCCTCATGGCTCGTGATGTTGTGCATGTTACTTCTTCTCCATCTCTCTGAGGAGGATCTTCTGCTTTTTCAGTTGTTGAATCAAGACCAAGGCATTTGGAGAAAGCTTTCACAACTTGTTCTGAGATATGACATGGACTATATAACTCCCATGCTTTTTCTCTTTCTCTCTGCACCCCTTTTGGTGTCTCCATGTTCTCTTTATTTTGCTGCCTCTCCCCTCTCTCTTTTGTCCCTGAATAATTGTTTTTCTTTTGCTTTAAACCGTTTAAGGTCTTGGGTAAGGTGCTATAAGTTTATCGTGTGCATTCACTGACATGAGATGCATTGTATCGACTTGTAATATCTATATAAACGGACAAGTAACAACCAAGATTGGAATTTGAATTGAAACTTTATAATAGTTCCACACCTGCACACAGAATCAGAGAGACGTGTATACACATTATACAGTCAGACAGATATTGTAATACGTGTAAGTCTGTGCATACGCTGGTGAAGCAGGCAGTGATGTATGTATATATATTTCTTGGAGAAGGCTATGATCAAGGAATTAAAATAAAAAATTAAAACATATATGGAAAAAATGATCTATTCAATTTGTTGATAAGTGTTTCATTTAACTTTTCAATATTAACTTTAGTGTATTCAGAAACTATTTTCATCAACATTACAAGAACTTATTTTCTGTATTAACAGTTGTATCTTGTTTACAAGGAAACAAGTTATTATTTCAAATATTCAACTCCCATTAAAAACAAAGAGTTTAATCTGTATTTATTGTTAATGCAAATAAATTATTTATGATATATTACATAATTAAAAGAGTTCAATGTCAAAATAATTATTATTATGATAACATCAATTATTTTTTTCAGATTGTTGAAACAAAATGCGGGAAGATGGAAAAATCACTAGTGCAATAAGTGTTTTTTACGTCAGTTAAAATTGATTTTTTATGTCAGAATACTGACTGACGTAAATACAGCTGACGTTAATAGTTAATATTTTAACGTCAGTTGAGAACTGACGTTAAATATAAAACTATTAACGTCAGTTCTTTAACAAAACTGGCGTTAATTTTGTAAAAATTAACATCAGTTATGTAAACAACTGACGTTAAAATGATACCTTTAACGTCAGTTCTTTAAGACAACGGACGTTGATTTTGTTAAAACTAACGTCAGTTGTTATAAAGAACTGACGTTAAAGGTATCATTTTAACGTCAGTTGTAATAAACAACTGACGTTAATAGGTTTTTTTTTTTAAATTCAGTTTTAAAATATCACTCCCCTCGCCTATCCCCGCATTCGATCTCGAATACGTAGAATATCACACACATTACAGAATTGCAAAGGAAAATTGAACAATGGGGGGACTTAAACCCAAAACCCATGTATATATATAAATAAATTTTAGTTCCAATGTCTAAAAAACAAAACTATCTAAGGATATATATATACATGTTATTAATTAGTTTCTAAAGTCTAACAAAAAAACTATTCATCTAAGTAGTGCGAAGGTATGTTGTCAATTCCTTTTTCAGCCGCATACTTGAAGAAGAATTCAGCGAAGCGCATCCTCAAGTCTCTTAACTCTTCTTCTTCAATAAGCGATTGGTCGATAAGTGCCTAGACACGTTCAAATAATAACAATAACATCAATGCAAGTCATCTTCAAAACTATAATATATAATTTAACAAGTTGTTTAAATATTACCTTCTTCCATCCATCCGTAATAGATGCAGAGACTATGTTCAGCATATGAAGCATCACATAATAGCCGCACGACCACCCGTCAATTTGAAATCAAGACTACCAACAAAATTAATTTCAACGTCAGTTGAATATACATATAAATTAGTAATTATAATATTAATTATTTGATAAATAAACTACCAAACCTTGAGGATGTTCCATACAGGATTTACTTTAGCCTTAGAAGTCCTATTTCTCCCGTTGGCGCAACTTATGCTAGTCGCCTTCAGCGCGCTATCATAAACAAATAATCATGTCGATCAATTAACAAACTCATATATCATGTGTGTAATAAACTAAAAACAACTGATATTAAAACTTAAATTAAATTTAAGATTAGTTACTTACTTATTTACAGCTTCCACCACCTTCGGTGGCGGATCTTGGTGGAGAGAGCAGAAGAATATGACAGTATGCCTAGACGGGTGAAGTACGAACAACTGCCAATGGAGTTCCATACAGTAGGGAGCCAGATATAATTCTTTCGGATTGTCTCCCAACAAGTTCCCTAAGTATTTACTCAATGCATCTTTATCAAAGAATTCGGGCACAAGGATTGACGGATCTAAGAAACTGTAAACTGATGCAACGCCCTTATCAAGCTGAAGACGATGGAGATACCTAAGATATGAAAAGGTGTGGATGTTAATTACATAATATATATATTGAAATTAAAATAAATTATTAAATGGAAAAATACCAAAAATAAATAAGTTATAGAGTTAAAATTAACTTACGTGCACCAAAGACTGATGACATTGCTGTTCATCCAGATGTTATTTCTGCAGGCGTTCCTGAGATCGTCACCAACGAAGGAAAATATCCTTTGTTGATTTGGGCGTGCCACCCATCCATCGTGATCCAATGGACATACAAAAATCTCAAACGCATAATCCTCACCAAGTGAGAACAAACGAGTGATAGGTGACAGCGACACCGACGTCGACTTGGCCTTCAGTTTAGGAAAAATAAAATAGATAAGTTGTTGATAATTAAAAAAAAACACAAGTAATTATTTGACTAATTTGGACATTAATAATGAATAAATACCTTTGTTAACATTTCGAGCTCACGTCGTTTGGAGTCCAACTCAAGCTCACGCCTTTTCATTTCCAACTCATGCTCATGGCGCTGGACTTCCAACTCCCGCTCCCTAGCTGCCAACTCATCGTCCTCCACATGTGCCCTACTAAAACTCTCTTTTGTGCTCACATGTGAAGGGTTGGCAAGCCCTGCGGTGTCCTGGGATGTACCGACGGAGGAAAGCTCTCGCAAGCGCCGCTTGAATTCCGGGTTGGATATCAAGCCTTTCATCAGATGTGATGTAATAGCTGGGTTTGACATGAGTTGATGAGTAATGTAAGCCAAAATTGATGCTTCATTGACCTCCCGCTTTAGTTAAGCAGACTTGCCATAATATTATTGGATTGTCACGTTCCCGGAACACCGAGAACCCGACCAGGATGGTCTTTCTTGCCTAGAGCAGATCATCAAGACGTCCTGCCGTCCCGGGGGACGAATGCGCCTGTGAGGATTTTGCTTTGAGATCCATCTACAATGAAAAAAAATGAAAAAAACGTGCAAGTGAAAAGTGTTGCAAATATCTATACAAATATCAATTGAAATCAAGTTAATTATTTACTTACAATCTTATCTGCCACTTCGCGAGTGGCATCAGCTTTAAAAGATCCTGTCTTTGTCATGCGGCCGGCTAACCAGACATCCTCGCGGTCGATGTCCGACGGAGGACTTGATGGTGTGCCCTCAGGCACCTCTCCTCTTTCAATCCTAGCAGAGTGCTCTTCCTGCTTCGTCCTCAGCCTATCCGCCATCATCTGCTCGATCCAAGTCTGGTACCCACCCTGAGACATGGTGTGGCGGTGGACGTTCTTCGCCTGATTCTGCCGACCCTTATTTGCCTTAGCCTATTCAAACAAAAACACATAATTAAATACAGTTAAATGATCTATAATAAGCATACAAAATTAACTTAATCAACCAACCTGAAATTCTCCATCCTGTCGACTCCTGGCAATCATATCCCAAGTATCCTGATCAATCCTGGGATAATCCGAGAACATTTTATCAAGCCGCTTCTTCCCAGATACATAGTACCTGGTAAGATCATGCTTGAACCCATTCCAACGCTTTGATGCCATTTTCATACATTTATGACGATGATCCTCGTCATTTGGCACAGGCCAAGCTACCTACACATTAGATACATATATAACAACTGGATGGATTATAACTCGGATAATTATCTAATAATGTAAATCAAACGAATGTAAAGGTAAAATACCGTGATAGCCTCCCAAATCTGATCCTTAACGTTCTGTGGAACGTCATTCCAATGGTTGTAGTTGATGCTTACGTGCTGCTTCGCTTGTAGAAACACCCACTTATTAAATTCTTTAGCATGGGGTCCCTGGGCATTTAGATTAGCATCGAAGGACACCTCAAGCTTCTGTCCGCTCTGCCTGTCCTTCTCTAGTTTCTTCAACAAGGTGGCTCCTCTACCCCGTTTCCTATGAGCCTGTGATGTCTGTATGGACAAAAAAAATGATAAAATAGAGGGTTGTAACATTATAAACTTACATTAAAAAGAAGGACTAAAGATAGTATATAACATGTAAACTTACACTAGAATCGTGGCATAGGCGTGATCGGGTCCTGCGAAACCCCCACAGTGTCCTCCCGTGCATGTGGGCTATCCGACTGATCCATATGTATGCCTGTTCGGAAACAATATATATGTATTAACATAGGTTATAACTCAAAATAAATACAGAAGTATAAATAAAAATAACTAGATGGGTCCTGTAGATATACAAAACATCTATATATCCAATATAAGGACAATACAGGAGATTGAAAACTATAGTTTTTGAAGATTAATGCCAAGCACTGGTCACGGTCGTAACGTGCCAACTGAACCAGACCCTCATAGGCAGAACTGATCACGGCCTAGCCGTGATGAGCATCACGGCCGTGACAGATCAACCAGCAGAGCAACATGCACTCAAAACCAAAAATAGAGACATTCCAAACAACTCAAACTCACGGTTTAAAGTTACAACTACTGAGACTACAGTTTCAACATACACTCAAAACCAAAAATAGAGACATTCCAAACAACTCAAACTCACAGTTTCAAGTATCAACTACTGAGATTACAGTTTCAAACCAGCAGAGCAACATGCATGCACTCAAAACCAAAAATAAAAAAATGTGCCCTAATTAAAGACTCACCAGAAATAGGCGCTCGCGTGGTGGTGGGGGGGAAGCTCGAGTGGTGGCCAACGTTCGATGTGGTTACTGAGAGCAGAGGGACAAGGAGAGTTAGTGCGCGGGAAGGGGAAAGAGAGATGTCAAGTTATTGCAAAGAATGAGCGGGAAAGACAGAGTTAGGGGTTAAGAGTGTACCTCACGGTGGTGGCGAAGAAGCCCTCGCGGTGGTTGCGGTGGAGATGAGCTCGCGATTAGGGCAGAGTGAGAGCGAGAGTGAGGGTTGAGAGTGAGGGGTTGACCAAGATGAAAAGAGACGTACAGAGAAGTGCAGAAGGCGCGCGGGTGTAAACGTTATAATTAAAATAAAACAACATTTTACGTCAGTTGTTAGTAAAACCTGACGTTAAAGGTCATATATTTAACGTCAGTTGTCTTAATAAACTGACGTTAAAAACACTCACACTTCTTACGTCAGTTGTTAGTAAAAACTGACGTTAAAGGTCATATATTTAACGTCAGTTGTATTAAGAAACTGACGTTAAAAACTTCTTACGTCAGTTGTATTACACAACGGACGTTAAAAGTTTATTAGTTTCTGCAAAAACATTCATTCCTTTGACTACTGTGCTACTTACCCATTCACCTTTAATTTGTACCTAATCCTCTTAATGAGCATTAAGTTTATAGATAAGTTTTCAAGAAAATCAGAATAGCTTAGTAACTTCATCCACTGCTCCTATAACTAGCTTCCTTCCATCCTTTTAATTTTTCTGCTTCACAATATGGCTCTGCCATGGAGACTAACTTCATCACTCTTTCTTCCAATTCCTAGACTCAAAGATCTTTGTCTTAATGGTCAAACAACTTCTGAGTTTGAGTAAATCACATTACATGGATATTAAGGTTGGGTGAATCACGTAATGTGATTCTCTCACTTTATTTCATCCCCGTCATCCCTTTCACTTTGCTTTGGAAGCAAGTGATTGTGGATTCAAGATGATGCATCAAGGAATTCCACTGAAGAAGAAAGATGCAAAGATCCATTTCACTTTACTTTCGCTGCTAGTGACTGAGGATTTACTTTGCATAATGGAATTCAAGTGAGGGAGGAGGTGATGCATCCATTGGAGTTTCTGATGACAGGACTGAGAAGAAAATGATGTTGATGCAGAAACTTTTTTATATTTTAGGGCTATGTTGCAGAAATTTTTTATCTTTTAATCATGTAATTTTAACTTATGAATCGCTTCAATGTCATACGATTTGATTATACATATAACTTGTTTTATGTTAAGTGTTTATTTATTTTAATTTGCACAAGAATTTGTTTACTAATTAAAGATAATTAATAAAAATTAAAAATAAACTTGTATAAAAAAAAAGGTTTAGAAATAAACTGCAGTACTATATGGAGTGATCTGCGTTAAGAGGGACAACAGGGACATGACAACCAATGAAATGTGTTTCATAATTATTTACGTCAGTTATTTATAGAACTGATGCAAATAGTGATTTAATATTTACAAACTGCCACCACCTCATTTTTAACATCAACTTAATTTATGACTGCCAAGTTCCCGTATATTAATTACATTATTTCCAATATTGATTCTGCACGTTTATAATATATAGGATTATTTACGTCAGCTATTTATTTAACTGAAGTAGAAATCAAACTTTTAACGTCGCTTTTTAAAAAAGCGACGTTAACAATAAATATTTTTTATTTTAAAAAAACTTTAACGTCAGTTTTTTTAAACAACTGACATTAAAAGTGTATATAGATATCTGCAAAAACATTCATTCCTTTGACTACTGTGCTACTTACCCATGCACCTTGTAACTCAATCCTCTTAATGAGCATTAAGTTTATAGATAAGTTTTCAAGAAAATCGAGAATAGCTAGCTTAGTAACTTTTCATCCACTGCTCCTATAAATAGCTTCCTCCCATATATCCTTTTAATTTTCTGCTTCACAATATGGCTCTGCCGTGGAGATTAACTTCATCACTCTGTCTTCCTATTCCTAGACTCAAAGGTCTTTGTCTTAATGGTCAAACAACTTCTGAGTTTGAGTAAATTACATTACATGGATGATAAGTTTGAGTAAACTACATTATGTGAGTTGCTCACCTTATCACCTTCCGGAGAATCAGCTGCTGGAGGGCTAATCAGGTGCTCGGGGGTCACAGTTCCAAAACCTCAGCTTTGGCAGCAAGTGACCGTCTTGGAAGTCTCTGGAACCACTGTCTTTGCTTGAAACAGATCTAGTGCACCTGTTTTTGCCTCTCTGTTGAGCTCTCTCATGCCCCCCAGTTTTCAAAGGTCTTCGGAGTATATATAGTTTTCCCTTTGGCATATTTCATAAAACTCTCTGATGGGATGTAGCTTTAATATTTAGGATTTTAAACCCTTTCAATGTAACTTTTTATAGGATTTTAAACCCTTTCAATCTTCTCAGATCGATCAGTATTACACTTCATGAATGAGATCCGGTTTGGGTTATTGATTCATCATATATTTCGCACATATATTTTAGTTTTCAAAACAGAAACACAAAACATCAAAGCAATTCATGTGAAACTGAAACTTTGAGGAAGGCAATGCGGAAGGGATCGTATACTAGTTAAAAAAAATTATTAAAATAACCTTTAACGTCTGTTGATGTAAGGACTGACGTTAAAAGTGAAGTGACTTATTTTTAACGTCAGTTCTTTATCGGTCTGACGTTAAAATGATCACTTTTAACGTCAGTTCTTTATTGAACTGACGTTAAAAGTGAGTCACTCACTTTTAACGTCAGTCATTAAAACAACTGACGTTAAAATTGAATTAATGAAGTCTGATATTTACAAAACTGTCACCGCCTCCTTTTTAACGTCTAGCTTTTGGTTAACTGACGTAAACCTTTACTGTCTAATGTATATTTTCCACTAGTGAAGTTTTGTATATTTTATATTTGCTATCATATGAGCTTTGTACCGCTCCATAGAACCATCGGAATGAGTCTTGATTTGAAATACTCACTTGCATCAGTGGCTTACGAAGGAGGATCAACAAGGTCCCAAGTATAAATGAATATTCTCTAATGCCTGTAACTTTTCCTGCATAGCTTGCTGCTAATGAGGGTTTGCAAAGGCTTCCTTATAGGACTGTGGTTCATAAAGGTGAAGCATAGTAGAAAAACAATGATAATCACGATGGTAGGTAGGTGGATTTCATACCCTAGGAGGATGCTCAACGGTGGGAGGTGCTAGATCAATGGCCAAAAGAACATCATCAGAAGCAGATGGAACATCGGAAGAGGTCGAAGCTTCTTTGGAAGTACCTACATCTATGTCACTAGGAGATAAATCAACATCGGGATTTGTAAAAAGAGGAGTGTGAGTGGACTAAATTGGCGTAAACTTGGACAAGGAAGATAACATTATATGTTCCTAGAAGACAACATGATGAGAGATACGAATACACTGAGATATCAAATCCCAACAACGGTAACCTTTGTGTTCTACATCATAACCAAGAAAACAACAAAGACAGGCACAAGGCTCAAGTTTAGTGTATTCATGAGGTTGAAGAAGAACAAAACAAGCACAACCAAAGACCTTAAGAGAGTTATAATCAGGTGTAGTATGGTAAAGACGCTCAAAAGGAGAAATATTACCAAGGACAGGGAGACGGTTGATGACATGAACAACAGTAAGATCAGCTTCACCCTAGGCACGTTCAGGACAGAAGGCTGAGATAAGTAAGACATGGATGAGGTCAAGAATGTGATGATACTTTCTCTCAGCGCGACCATTCTGTTGAGAGGTATATATATGGACATGAGAACTCGGACAGGGTACCCTGTTCACCAAGAAATGATAAGAGTTTAGGATCGCGATATTCCATGGCATTATTTCGACAAAAAACTATAACGACTTTAGAAAACTGTGTTCGAATCATATTATCTAAGTTAATGTAAATTTGAGGAAGTTCATGGCGATTTTTCATCAAGTTAATCCAAGTAAAGCGAGAATAATATCAATAAACAACATGAAATACCGAGAACCTCCCATAGTAGGCGTGGGAGCAGGGCCGCAAATATCAGAATGCAGAAGATCAGATAGTGAAGCGGAAATGGAAGTACTATTATCAAACGACAAAGCTGGTTGTTTAGCATCTTGACAAACAGTACAATCAAGAAACTCATTAGAAACAAATCCTAACACACTCCAAGACACAAGAGTACGAAGTTTACCAAGAGAACTATGGGCAAGACGTTGATGCCATAGATGAATGGTGGAGGCGGTTGAAGCAACACAAATGTTAGACACCGGGGGAATGTGTGGATGAGTGATCTCAAATAGCCTTCCAATCTTACGTCCAGTCCCTATGAGTTGTCCTGTCCGTGGATCCTGCACACGACAACCAGAGGAAGAAAATGTGAGTTGATAACCAAGATCACATAATTGGCCAACATATATAAGGTTAAAATTTAGCTTAGGAATGAGATAAGTGTCAGGTAAACTGAAATTGGATACAGAGATAGAACCCTTATGACTTACATGCATAAGAGATCCATCAGCAGTGTGTATAGAATGAACAATGTCATTTTCAGATATGGATGAAAAGATATGAGATGCAAAGGTCAAGTGGTTACAAAAGGCAGAGTCTAAATACCATTTAGTATTACCTGGTGTGATGGAAAGGGCAGCAAGAGTATTACCATTATCAGAGGAAGTAAGAAGCTTTTTAAGGAGAGTCACAAGGTCACTGACAGAGAACACTGACGAAAGGTGAGAAGAACCTGGAGATTCACTAGCAGCAACATGAGGAGCTAGTACAGGCTTAAAGGAACTGGAACTGGGACGATGTTGATTCCTGTTTTGGTAAGATCGTGGAGGATGGGTCAACACGGTAAACACGAGTCAAGCACACAGACTGAAGCAGGAAATCGGGTCAGGCGCACGAGCATGTGTGCGTTACATGTGCGGACGTTCAGGAGGCACGTGGGGGTCCATCTCCTGTCGGACGGCGACGAGATTTTAGAGACGTATAGATCGGTGGACGGCGGTTCCAATGGTACCGGCAATTAGATGAATCAGTGACTGGAGGATGGACAACTGAAGGCGGCCAACGATGAGACTTTGAAACCTACAAAGTGAATAAAATAGTGGATGAAAATCGATGAGAAAAATGTTTTGTATATTTTATGTTGTGTTTTCAAAGTACAAGGAGGAGCTCCTATTTATAGAGCAAAATAAGAGACAAGAAAATAATTAAATATAAAGACGAAGAATCCTAATCTAATTATAATAAATACATAATCAAATCATATTGCAACATATATCATAGTTATATAAAAAAAAATCAATGAAAATTGCCAGGCATGCACTTGTACCTCTATGGCTCTAAATATAACACACACACACACACACACATATATATATATATATATATATATATATATATATATATATAAACTGAGTGCATATCACTTTACACAAAACACAAGGTTGCAAGACTAGCTGTGGATGTTTCCTGCTTGTCTTGAACCTCTTGGCACACCGAATCCAAGTATGCAATGGACTCTGCAATCTGAAATTAAGTGTTAGACTCTTATTTTGCAAGTTCAGTATCACTAATCAATCTATGCATTCTTGCAATGAAATGTGACCATGATATTTTTTATTTATTATATATATATATATATATATTAATGTATATATTAAAATAAAAAAATTGTAAAGTTAATTTTTTTTACTTGAGAACCCACTTGTTTTTTAAAATTCAGGTTCAAAACTTGACAAACCTTATAAGTAGGAGTGAGAATAGATCAGCCTGATTACAATTGATATTATATTTTAATTAAATGTATAATATACAATATAAAATTTTATTTTTTATTAGATAATTAATATATTATTACTGACTTCTAAAAAAAAAATTGAAACGATGTGTGACACCCTCATTCTCCCTTCTTCTATTCGAATTAGAAAGTAAAAACACTTTGTTTTGTCCCTCTCTCTACGTGACGACTGACTGCATCTCTTGGTAGGCACTTCTGGTCATCATGTTACATTCCTTATTGTTGTAACGGAGAAGAGCAATATAGGAGTTAGCTTGTTTATTTAAAAGAATTGGATATAGTTTTTTGTTTTTGCTACAAGTTATTTGATAAAGTCATAAAACAAACCACTTAACAAATGAAGGTTTTAATGATTGGAATCAGACCAATATTTTTGCTATAACTCTATTATAGTTTGCTACCGTAATCTTTTCCTTTTTTTCGATAACATTTTATTTCACTTGAGGTTATAAAGAATTATTTTTATTTTTTTCCTAAAATCTCACGTTTCCTGTCTCAAATTTTAAGATACAATTTTTATATATATTATATTGAGCAACAGTTTAATACAATATAAGAGTGAGAGCTCATTTTTTTCATTTATGGTTTGTAAGTTAATTTTTGTCGTCGTTCAGACACAACATACTATGAAGTATTAACTCACAAGTCACAACCAAGTTTAATGAGTCAGCTTGTAACATAAACATTAAAAAAGACCCAGGGATCTCTGTTGCCATAATATCTGTAATCTCAGTGCATATTCTTACTAAAGTTACCAATTGTCAGCACTCAGCACCTTGAAATGGAATAACCCCCTGTTATCCTAATTTTATTTTTGTTTAGTTTTTGTCATATTTTTGTCATGTTTGGTTTTGTCTCCAAAAACGATTCTGACTAAAAGCTATAAAGAGTCGCTTTTGAGTTGAGTTGAAAATTTTACATTAAGTTTTAGATCAAACTTGCTTTCAAAATAAAAACATTCAAACATAAATCACTTCACTTTAAACTTAATTCTAACCAAATCAATTTTACAAAATCAATTACATTCAAAATCACGTTTTATCAAATACTCATCCAAACACACACCTGGGAGTTGGGAGAGTGTGATGTGATGATGAGCTGCAACCTGTAAGAGTGTGCAGCCACGTTTCCATGTTGTTAGTAATAGAATATATGGTTAGTTAGTTGGTTAGGAGTTAGTTACACTTGGTTATGGTTAGTTAGTTGGTTAGGAGTTAGTTACACTTGGTTAGCCTAATCAAACTCTATAAATAAGAGACAAATGTACACATTTTATCATCTTTTTTCAATCAATCAACTTCAATGTTGCCTCATGAGTATTATCAATATGCTCTCTACCTCTCTACTTACTGTGATCTTCCTATCACTCATCCATGGATCAGTAACATGGTATCAAAGAGATATCGTGCTTCCGCGGACATGGATGAAGATCTCAGTGAATCAGATTCAGAGGAGGAAGAAGAACATGGTTCCGATTCAGGGGAGAACGGTTACGGTGAAATTGTTTTCGGCAGTTTCCGACGAGACTCAGATCTTGATGTGGCTCCAGCGATTCCGATCAAGTTGATCAAGCCAGAGATAGAAGGTTCTGCGATCAAGATTGGAGAAATTACATGCATTATCGTCGATTCAAGTTCCAACATCTCCAATCTTGCATCCGAATCTGACGTTTATGAAGCAGTTGAGAAATCGAAGGAGTTCACAGATCGCGTCATTTCCACCTTCGTCAACTGCAAACTGGATCCTGAATCAGGTACTGATTCTTCCATCATCGCCGATCTGATCTCTGAAGCCGCTGAGAAATCGAAGAAGGAGAAGGTAGATTTGGTAGCTCCTAAACCGGTGAATCTGGCACCAGATTCATATTCATCGGCCTTCGACAACCATCGCGACGATCTCGGCATCGCCTCCTTCGTCAACCTCTTCTGCGAGCATCTGACTGTCTTCGATCCTGGGGGAATCCTCCTCAACTTTCGCAAGCCAGCGGCTAGCTCCGTCGCATTCCGATCCGCCATTTACAACTCCACCGCGACGGCGCCGGCACCGTCACCACCTTGTTCTGAGTTCGTTTTTGATCCCGGTGGAGCTCTGACAGACATTGTGTTCACCGTCGAATTCAGAATTTGGATTTGGTCGCCCCCGCGTATGGATCGCCGTCTTCGATCCTGGCGGAGCTCTCGCCGCCGTCTACAACTCCTCCGTAGGCGCCTTCCCCACCATCAAACATTCCAAAAGTCTCATCTCCCGCCTTCGATCTCGAGTTTTTGGTCACCATTCCAAGTCCCTGCATTGATTCCATCCTCCTTGTTGCCGAGGTTGCAGAGGCTTCTGAGGTGCGACGCGTTTGATACGAAGCCAGCGCTGTTGACGCTGATCGGAAGTGTCGCCGAGAGCGGTGGTGCGCCCGGCCGTGCCGCCTTGAGGAACTTGGTTTGAAAGAGGATGCAAGAGGAGAAAGGGAACCTCTCGAAAGTTCCATAAGCTTTCCATGACTGACTCAGGAGGAGGCACCCTTGGAGTGTTGCATTACACACAGCAATTGGGCTGGGCCATTTTTTTTTAGCCCTTGATCAGCTTGGATTGGGTTGCCAACTGATTGGGCCTCGTTTTTCTCTCTCTTTATTTCTCCTTTATTTTTGGGTTTAGGCTGCTGGATTGTTGGGCCTTGCTGTGTATTTTTCCCTTTGTTGCTTTATTGTCCTTTTATTTACAAGTTGTAGTAATATTTTTTTTCAAGCTTGTATGTTCAAGCTGATTGTGGTGTTACCACTTATCAGCTTGCGGGAGGGTAATAGAATATATGGTTAGTTAGTTGGTTAGGAGTTAGTTACACTTGGTTATGGTTAGTTAGTTGGTTAGGAGTTAGTTACACTTGGTTAGCCTAATCAAACTCTATAAATAAGAGACAAATGTACACATTTTATCATCTTTTTTCAATCAATCAACTTCAATATTGCCTCATGAGTATTATCAATATGCTCTCTACCTCTCTACTTATTGTGATCTTCCTATCACTCATCCATGGATCAGTAACAGTTAGAATTGCTGGCTGGTGGCTATCTCTCCAACCTTCTGCATTTGGCTGCCCAAATATGTCTGCATGCTTCCCTCGTGGCAACATTTTACTGTATTTTGGTTCACAGGATTTTCGTTTTTTGTCATGTGTGGTGAGGGTCTGAAATGGCCGCTTCTTCCTTGGTGAACCCCAAAAGAACCTGACCACGCTCGCAATTGGGGGAAAAAGAAGAAGCAGAAGAAGGAAAGCATACAATTTAGGAATATTTTTGCTAGAGGAAAGTATCTGAATTATGGTTCAGAGGAGAGGAAGGAGAAAAAAGTTGAGAGAAAATATAAATATATATATTGATCAAAATCATCAAATGATAAAAGTGAAAAATACAATATATAATCTAGACTTATATAACCAATTAATTCAAGTAAATCAACTAACAAATATAACTAACTCTAAGTTTGGTACAAGCAGAAATCAATTTAGTGGCCAGATTTAAATATGGAGGGAAGGAAGAATTTGTTGTTTTTACATTTGGCAAAATCAGTAATTTGAAATTTTCAACTACTACTTTTATCATTTTGTAAATTAAAAAAAAACTACTACTTTTATCATATAATCATTAAAAATTAATCAATTTTCATACCCATCTAAAAGTTAAGTTGAAATTGAAGGACAATTTGATAATTATATATTTAAAAGTCATTTTGGATAGCATAATCTAAACAAAATTACTTTTAACAATAAAATATACAAACATAAATTTATTAGTATAAGCTTACTTTTAACCAAAACTTAATTTATAAAACTGAGTTTATCAAAACTTAATTTTACAACCGAGATCCCAAACACACCCGAATCCTTGTCCAAAATGGGAAATGTCAAGTGGTAGGGTCTATTGGACGGTTATCTTAGCCGCACTTCATCATTCGAAATATTAAAAGGAAAGAAATAACATTTAGCAGCAATTTATGTTGGAGAGATCATATCAGTACAAATCTTTTTTATTCAGGGCCGGTGTCGAGATCAGATCTTGCTTACTCTGGCACTGATTTATTTTTCTCAAAAATAAAAATAAAATGAAAACACATTTGCTTCTTAAAAATTAAAAAATCACAATCACCTACAATTTTAAATATCGACCAATTAATCATTTTTAAGAAAATATTCATACTAACGAGTGCCCTTAAAACACTCTTTAAGAAATTAAGAAAAATAAGTTTTCATTGGAAAATCAAGCATTTTTCTTATTCAAATATTGAATACATCAATTCAATTCTCTGTGTAAACTTTTTTTTTTCCCTTAACCAATATCCTAAGGACACTCGCCTGAAGAAAGAATCAAGAAAAATAAGTTTTCATTAAAAAAACAAATTTTCATTGGAAAAACAACCATTTTACCTATTCAAATATGGAATACACCAAAACTTCAATATTTTACTTTCTTCTCTTCCCCATTCACATGGAGTTAATTTGCTAAATCGTGCGAGAATCAATAACCGATAAGGTAAGAAGTTTTCCAGTAAAAAAAAGATTCATTTTATTTTTTGTCTCTCTATTTTAGTGTTTCGGTAGTTTTGGCCCCCAAATTTTCGCTCGATTTTAGTACACATTTTTAAAATGTGCAACTTGGATCCATTTATTAAGTTAACTTCTAATAATTAACATTCCAAATCTACATTCACTTATGATACTACTTGTTAGAAAGAATAAGTCATATTATAATATCATAAGTCGTGTTAGATACACTGTTAACTGAATGTTTTACCAAAAATAAAAACTATTGGATGTTAATATATAGATGGACCAAAATTATCCATTTTTAAAATGTATGAACTAAAATTAAGCGAAAAATCTGGTGGACCAAAATCTCTCCCAAACACTAAAATAGGGGACAAAAAGGGCAATTAAAAAAAATTCGGACCCAAGCCAAAATAGGAGAATTAATGAGGAAACCGTTCAGAATAATAAAAGCTTTCTTTTCTTTTCCTTCTCTTTTTAAATAAATGACAATAACATATGTCTTTTCTTTTCATAATAATCAGCTTTCTTTTCTTTTCATAATATGTCTTCTGGTTGAAGGAGTATCAGATCTAGAATCCAGACCGAAACATTTGAGAAATGCCACTGTGGCTAATTGAAAATAATGGCAAGGGTGAAAATTCAGTAATGAAGCCTCCCCCTTTGTAATATCTTCCCTTCTCATGCTTGAACTTGTTGCTATCTCGCCTTTTATTCTTAAGTTCTGTCCTCCCTGCTAAAATACTTTCAGTTTAGTGCATGTGCCTAGTCAATTCACCTACTTTTAGTTATAATGAATGAATTTTATATTTATAAATCATTTATTTATTTTTATATAAATATAGGATATAATTAGTATGTACAGTCATTGTAAATATTTTTTTACAATGTCAACCAATCATGAATTGTCACATTATTTAAAATATTTAACTATTATCCCAACAACTTTTAAAGACACTTATATCATGATTTGTAATTAATTATCTATAAAAACTTTACAATTAGTAGTACATAACAATTAAGCCCATAGATGTATAAATCATTTATTTATATATAAAGTACCCTTATAGTTGTGTGGTTTATAGTGTATGACCATTTTAGATATATTTCTTTTTTGACGGTATTTTAGATATATTTCTAAGAATTTAGGAATTCATATTTGAAAGAAATCATCAATAATCTCCCCCTTAAGTATCTGATTATTCTGGTTTTTTAATACTCTCGATTGAAGATGCTCTAAGATGGTTGCAAATGTTACCCTCGGCTCATGAAGTATTGGACATTTTGGTTTACTCTATTAGCTACATATTTTGGTTTCCCTGATATTTTTTTATGGCTCCAGTTTTCGTTTCTGCACAACAAGGTCAAGAGGAGTCTATGGTTTTTTAATTTAATCTATTGGTTATAGGCTATCCAGGCTACTAAGTGGTCAGTAGTTGTATTGGTGGTTACTATAGATGTGTCCACTGTATGAATAGAAGAGGTTATGGGGCCTAAAAGTGGGTCATTGGTGGATAGAATTAATTCTCAACCATGTATTATAACTTTGTTCCTTGTACATATTAAATGGTTGTTAAGGTGTCTTAGTGGTTGCTTTCGCTGATAAATTAGCTTTATTTATACTTTTTTGTATTTATTCTCTTTACATATGGATTCAGAGTACTTCTTGTACTATAAATATCATTTTGCTTATTAAAAAAAAAAATTCCCCCCGCTATAAACAACTGCAGAAAAGAAAATGTACAGCTTGTAACGTAAATTCAGTCAGGAAAAATAATTATAATGTGTTCATGCTTTCCCACTCAACACCGCATCTCAATTCTCAACCACCACCAAGCTTGGAAGCCAGGGAAGGAAAACAAGTAAAAAAAGAGAAAATGTACCAACTACCAACTACCAACTACCAAGACACGTATATAAGGTAAAAACTTACGTTCGCCCCGCAATGATGCTGGCACAATCTATCATGTGAGTCAACTTAATTACACATTGGAACATGGCTCAGGCTTTACTAATTTTAGATTCAGTATCTTATACAACAACAATATTGAAGATTGATTTGCAATTTTGCTTTCTAAAATTATCACTTAAAAATTGTTTTTCTTACAAGAACAATCCAATTTCGTAAAACTGATCAAAATAATTTTCTTTTAATAGTTAACGATGGGATTGGGGTTAAATTTCCAGCCGTAGGCTGTTCAGAAAATTGGGACAGAATAGTTAAGGCTTCACCATCTAGATAGCTAAAAACTAGATATATTCAAACTAATGGATCCAGCTAATCTTATTGGGCGTAGGATAAAATGGATGCCTAATACTGAATAATAGGCCCAGGACCAAGCCGTGGGAATACTCTCTACTAGACTTATTCCATCCAAAAAAACTAACTAGGGTGGATTCTGAACCAAAATAAAAATATAGTGGCCTAAGTTCGGATTAGAATTCTATGTATTAATTTTTTTTTTATCCTCTATCTTAAGCATGGGGCGGCTTCTATAGTTCTATAAAGAGATAATTTAAGCAGATAATTGCAACAAAACAGTTAGAACTTGGAAATTCTGCTATCCCTCTTTCTTGTTTTAATTAGAAATATTTGTTCCAGCTTAAAAACGAACTTTCCTTACCATATAAAAGTCCCGAAATCAAGCATACACAACCAAACAAGGAATATCAATGTAGCTTGATTAGGATAATAGAGGCCTAGTGTGATGTCTCCATCTTCCATTTCCCATTCAGATAACAGCCTTAAAAAAGGCAAAATACAATTGAAGAATATAATGGCTGGATGATATGAATAAAGGTTTAATTTAAAGCCCACTTAAGTGTATTTAAATTAACTTATTTTGTAAAGCTTTATTATTTTCCTAAAATTAAGATTTCCCAAACAGAAGGGATGTGACAGACTAACAGTACCCAATTTAAGGTTTAAAAAAAAAGGCACATTTGACATTCGCTAAAAGATTCTCAAAACCATCAAATTTTTCAGAAAATGAGCCATAAAAAAGTCGTCTAAAGAAAGAAAAAGAAAAATTGGTCCGGGATGTATAAAACTTAAACAAATCAACAAGGTATCTTCGAAAGCCAAAAAAAAAAAAGAATACGAACAAGAGTAAAAAGCTATGTTAATTAAGCCAAAGACTTGGATTTGTAATTGGAAGATGAGAAATTAAGGTTGGCGGGGTTACCTGCTGCGTGTGATTGTTTACAAGAATGGGCGTTGAATCATGGTTGGAGAGTGGTTGTTGGTCAACGTCAATCTGCTGAATATCATTGTTAGAGGAAGAAATAGAGAGCAGCACGCTGGTTGCAACATCGTGGTGAGGAGGACCTAAAGGTAAGAGGGTGAAGGAAAAGAAGATGAGAAGGAGGAGAAACAAAACTATGAGTTGAATCCAAATCAGCCATGGAATTCTATATCTCTCTATTGTCAGCTCCTCCATTAAGAGTGTGTGTATGTGGCTGGGAGAGAGAGAGAAGAAAACAGCTTTGTCTTTGGGTTTGGGTTGCAAGTTGGAAGGAGTTTAAGTATAATAGACGTTACGTGTAAGCAAGACACCACCGGCCTAAAAAGTACGAAACTCGTTAAATGTTTTGTTTGGGTAAGGAGAGAAGTCGGGAAGAAAGAAATAGGAAGGAGAAAAATAGAAGAAAAGAGAAAATTTATAGAAAATGAGCACATTTTTATGTTGTTTGGATTTAGAGAAAAATGAAAGATGTGGAGGAGAAGGAAAAGTTAAATTTTAATACAATGATATTTTTACCCTTATAACAACAATAATAATTTAATAATATTGTTGACAATAAAAGGATGAAATTGGTATTTTAAATTTTATCCTCACTTTGGTTAGATTTCTCTCCACTTTGGCAGAGATATTATTTTTGTGTGGGTTTCACTTATCCTTTTTCCATCTCCCCTATTTTCTCTCCGCGTCCAAACACACATACTTACCTTTCTCTCTCTGACTTCCCTCTCCCCAAGATCACTCGATCCAAACCATAAGGAAAGAGTTATAATAGTATTATTTAAAGGAGAATGCTAACGAGTGTCATTTGGGCACTGATTAAGAAACCAAGAAAAGAAATATCTTATTGAAAAATAGTGTATTTAATATTTTGAAAAGATAAATATTTGATTTTCTAATGAAATCTTGCTATTTTTGGATAACTTAACCAGTGCCGTAATGACAATTGTTAGCAAGTCCCTTATTTAAATATTATTTTTATTTATTTATACACACATTTTATATCTTAAAAATAAAATATATATATTATCCATTTTTGTCCACAAACATGAACAAAACATTTTTCGGTTAGTAAATGATAATGAGTAAGATTTTGTTAAAATACTATAGTATGCTTGTGCTCGTATTTTAGAAAATGACACATATTTGTTTTCATACCCGCATGGTAGCAATGTTAATGCCCTCCTCTATATCTTTTGGTATGCCCAAATCTGGACGTGTTACCCACATTTTATTTGTGTTGTGCTAAAATTACACTTCACACAAGTAACATAGGAGTAATATAGGAGTATTTAGGAATCCAAATATCAAATCCATATGAATTGGTGGCAAGTACTAGATTAGTTAAGTCATTATGTTATTTAGACAATCGAATTCGAGTTGAAAATGAATTTTAAAAGTAAAAGGATAATGAAAATAACAACGGCAAATAATCACAAGCAAAAGTTAAATTATGGAAGGTCTAGGGTGTCTGGTTTCATTCAAGTCACTACCTATGATATTACCAAATTCCTCAATAATGTGTTTCTTATTGATTGCCAATGACTTGCTTTAAACTATTAATACCCAATGATCATGTAATAATATTATTTCACTTAATCAATTACCACCAATGATCATGCAAGGCAAGCATTTAAGAGAAGCATAGAGAATCAGTAAGTTTGTTAATTCAATAATTGGTTAAAAAAAAGGGAATTGTGTTTGGTCCACGCAACCTCAAATCGGGTTAATCCTAAAAGTCTATTAACTAATAGTGGTATGATCGTCAGTCAATTAATCAATTTGGTAAAGGGTGATCAAGCCTTTTAGAATTCAAACACAAGGATAAATCCAACCAGAAAAATACAAAATTAAAATTAAAATTAAAATTAAAATCAAAATCAAACAAACATCAAAAGTATTCAAACATAAGATCCACCGTAACCCTAGCTATGGATTTAGCTACGCATGGTTAAGAAGAGCAACACATAAACCAAACCAATAAAAGAATCCATAAAGAAAATTAGAAAAACTAGACTCATAAACCCCTTTGATATAAAGGAAGACATCAAATCCGGCATGGAGATGATCCTATGTGTGACACTCGGTGCCAACGAGCTCGGGGAGTGATCGCCGGTGCAAGAAGGTACGGACAAAGAGCGGCTCCTGGCAGGCTTCTAGGTGGAGGGGTACATGAATGAACCGATTACACGCCGGAATGAGAGAGATCCTGAGACTGTGTAGGTATGGGACTATACAAGGGAGGATGGCTTATATGAATAGATTGGTACTACCTATACCAATAAGATGCATCTTCTTTTCGGGAGCCCATCACTTAAGAACTCTACAGTTAAGCGTGTTTCACTTGGAGCAATTATGGGATGGGTGACCTCATTGGAAGTTTTCTCAAGAAGCGTGTGAGTGAGGACAATGCATGTTGAGAAGAGGCTCCTGGCAGGCTTCTAGGCGGAGGGGTACATGAATGAACCGATTACACACCGGAATGAGAGGGATCCGAGACTGTGTAGGTATGGGACTATACATGGGAGGATGGCTTATATGAATTGATTGGTACTACTTATACTAACAAGTTGCATCTTCTTTTCGGGAGCCCATCACTTAACTCCACAGTTAAGCGTGCTTGACTTGGAGAAATTATAGGATGGGTGACCTCCTGGGAAGTTTTCTCAGGAAGCGTGTGAGTGAGGACAAAACACGCTGAAAAAACCCGTGTTGGTCTGTAGGGTCAGTCGTCAATCCACAGAATAGCCAGGAATGTTACACTATGCTCGATCCTCTTCGAAATTCTTTCGAAATTTGCTAAAGCTCTCTCTCCCTGACCAAGCTAAGTAAAGGGCTCTGAAGCTATGAGTGCGCAAGATCCCTTGCTACAACTCCTCTTATGTATTTAGATGAAATACCTAGCCCAATTTTGACTCTAAAGGTATGTATGGACATGTTTCGTTATGTACAGGATGCATATGGGTTGTGCATATTATGTACGGGTTATTAAGTAGGGGCGGTGTCCTGGCAGTGCATGTATGTACAGTAATATTAGTTATGCATGGTCGTGCATCACCTTCTAGTGCTCCAAATCATTTTTTTTCCTACTTTTATCCATCAAATATGCTAGCTTTTGAATCAAGTTCAGTCACCCCATCAATTTTGTATCAATCAAAGGGAAATAGGTGAAATATATGTATCAGTAATTAAAAATATGATAATTTCCCCCCAAATCTCAACAAATAAACTGGCAAAATGACAGTCTATCGTTAAGTAGAACACATTTTTTTCTTAAATGTTTTTTTTTTTGACAAATTAGTAAAATAACAATCCTATTTTTTACTAAACTAACTATGAAAATCAATAAAATAAACTGTTTTCCTTGAAAAATGTAACATCTGTTAGAAAATGGGGTATGGATCTGCAACAAAGAAGAGAAGAACATAGAACATGCACAATCTTCAAGGTGTGTAAGAACACTAGGCTTTAGATTCGATTCGCTCCCACCAATCTCTTTGCGTAGATTGGATGCAACAAGTGTGCCAGCGAATCTTCTTCAGGATACAATAGTCTCATTAACACTGTATGCGCGTAAGGGAGGAAAGAATGTGATTTGGAGTGGAGAAAACATGGGAAATTCGAGATTTTTCGAGTTCCTTTCCTGCATGCAGATGGTTCTATTTATAGACCAACTCATGTCATTTGGGGAAAGAAAACAACTCTCCAAGTGTTTTACCAACGGTCAAATCTAGTAGTTAAGTAACATTAACGTTACACAGATGACACAACACACATGTTGGTCTGGTGGCCTGCAAATGTGTCCTTCTCACCATCAGGTACCGGGTCCAAACTTCAAATCCCATCCAACACATCTATTTATTTAAATTTTGGTCCTTTAAATAAAAAACATGCCAGCATTATGCGTTATGACTCAAACACTGGACCGAATGGTTTCCCCCAACGGACATAACCATTGCGCCGTTCAACATTTGCGTGCCAACTTCAAACCATTATATATATTTTACAGTTAACACGCAACCATTTAATATGCTGCAATTTTGAAAATCTCTCACAATCCCTCACCATTTTCAAAATAAACCCAAATGTCATTATCCCGGAAATCGCATGCTTTCAAACAACGGTATCTCACAATTTGAACATTTGCTTAGTGAGCCATGGGTTTCACTCATCTCTGAATAAAGTGGTAGCCAAGTTTTTAGCCAAATATTCAGTAGAACAGGTGTGTATGACTTACACACGAAATCTTAGTACCATTGAACGACATGGTAGTGTGACGCATTTGGTAAGGCCTTGTGTCGTATATCTGATATCTCTTAGAAATAAGAGTTATTACTATCTTTTTAACTAAATCATTGTACTTGTTTTGAGTAATTTAGTAAAAATAAAGTTGAGTTTTGATTTGATGAACAAATAATTGAGTTGATTTGATAATTGCTGAAACAGTTATTAATTTTGAAATATTACAGTTGAAAAGATGTTTGAGTTTTGAGCATACTTTAAAGGTTAAAATTGCTGAAGGTGTTGCTCTAGAATTGCTGTGGAATGCTGCAGCTTATGGAAAGTGATTCACTACAAGACAAAAGAGTTGCTAGTTCAGCACACCTCCACTAGAGGACAAAAGTCCTGTTGTGCTGCCACAAAAGGAAGAAATAGAAAATACAAGACCTCATCTGTGTGTACTTGGGAAATGGGCCAAGGAGTATCTTAACATTTGAATTTTTGTAAGGCCAAAAAAAGTGTGGTAGGAGAGAGAATGTAAAAACCCTACTTGGGGAACACTAGTTCAAATAGTGAGAGGTCGGCCTCCTTTGAGGTCAGCCTGGTACAGAGTACAACAACCACAAATTTCATCTTTGTCCTCTCTGTAATTATGTTTTACGGTTTATGTCACTACTAGAAAAATTGAATTTTCGGACGGAAATGTTTCCGTCCGAAATTTTCAGAAAATTTCGGACGGATTTTCAGACGGATTGTGTTATTTTTTATATTTTCCATGATCCGTCCGAAATCCGTCCGAAATTTCGGACGGAATGTGTTATTTTTTATATTTTCCTTGATCCGTCTGAAATCAGTCCGAAAATTTCGGACGGATTTCAGACGGATTTTGTTATTTTCTATATTTTCCTTGATTTATCTTACATCCGTCTGAAATCCGTCCGAAAATTTCGGACGGATTGTGTTATTTTTTATATTTTCCTTGATCAGTCTGAAATCCGTCCGAAATTTTCGGATAGATTTCAGACGGATTGTGTTATTTTTTATATTTTTCTTGATTTATCTTACATCCGTCCGAAAATTTCAGACGGATTTCGGACGGATTGTGTTATTTTTTATATTTCCCTTGAACCGTCTGAAATCCGTCCGAAAATTTCGGACTGATTTTGGGCGGATTGTGTTATTTTTTATATTTCCCTTCATCCGTTTGAAATCCGTCCGAAAATTTCGGACGGATTTCAGACGGATTGTGTTATTTTTTATATTTTCCTTGATTTATCTTACATCCGTCCGAAAATTTCGGACGGATTTCGGGCGGATTTTTTTTATATTTCCCTTGATCCGTCTGAAATCCGTCCGAAAATTTCGGATTTTCGGACGGATTTCGGACGGATTGTGTTATTTTTTATATTTCCGAAATCCGTCCGAAATTTTCGGACGGATTTCAGACGGATTGTGTTATTTTTTATATTTTCCTTGATTTATCTTACATCCGTCCGAAATCCGTCTGAAAATTTCGGACGGATTTCGGACGGATTGTGTTATTTTTTATATTTCTCTTGATCCGTCTGAAATCCGTCCGAAAATATCCGTCTGAAATCCGTCCGAAAATTTCGGACGGATTGTGTTATTTTTTATATTTTCCATGATCCGTCTGAAATCCGTCCGAAATTTTCGGACGGATTTCAGACGGATTGTATTATGTTTTATATTTTCCTTGATTTATCTTATATTATCCTTGAAAAAATATTAAATAATTTATCTTATAAATATGATTAAAATATTTGATCTTAATAAATTTAAAAGTAAACAAGATTTATATTTCTTACAAGATTTATGAAGTGAATTAAACAAGAAGTACAATTGTTTGATCATAATAGAACCCAAATGGACTGTTTAGGTCATATACGACCTAACTAGGCAAATTTGTACTTTTTCAGGCATAAAGGAGCCCCAATGGACTTGCTCGATCCTAATAGAGCCCAAATCGACTTGGTAGGACCTAATTGGGCCAATTGCCCCGTACGGCCCAATTGTACTTCTTTGGTCCTAATGGATCCCAAATGGACTTGTTTGATCCTAATAGTGCCCAAATGGACTTTTTAGGTCATATACGACCTAACTGGGCCAATTTGTACTTCTTTCGTCCCAATGGAGCCCAAATGGACTTGTTTGATCCTAATAGAGGCCAAATGGACTGTTTAGGTCATATAGGACTTAACTAGGCCAATTTTTACTTTTTCGGGCATAATGGACCCCAAACAGACTTGTTTGATCCCAATGGAGCCCAAATCGACTTGGTAGGACCTAATTGGGCCAATTGCCCCATACGGCCCAATTGTACTTCTTTGGTCCTAATGGATCCCAAATGGACTTGTTTGATCCTAATAGTGCCCAAATGGACTTTTTAGGTCACATACGACCTAACTGGGTCAATTTGTACTTCTTTCGTTCCAATGGAGCCCAAATGAACTTGTTTGATCCTAATAGAGGCCAAATGGACTGTTTAGGTCATATAGGACTTAACTAGGCCAATTTTTACTTTTTTGGGCATAATGGACCCCAAACGGACTTGTTTGATCCCAATGGAGCCCAAACGGACTTGTTTGATTCTAATAGAGCCCAAATGGACTTTTTAGATCATTTAGTACCTAACTAGGCCAATTTGTACTTCTTTGATCCTAATGGAGCCCAAATGGACTGGTTTGATCCTAATAGAGCCCAAATTGACTTGTTAGGACCTAATTGGGTCAATTGCCCCGATCGGCCCAATTGAACTTCTATGGTCCTAATGAAATCTAAATGGACTTGTTTGATCCTAATAGAGCCCAAATCGACTTTTTAGGTCATATACGACCTAACTGGGCCAATTTGTACTTCTTTGATCCTAATGGAGCCCAAATGGACTGGTTTGATCCTAATAGAGCCCAATTTGACTTGTTAGGACCTAATTGGGCCAATTGCCCCGATCGGCCCAATTGAACTTCTATGGCCCTAATGAAACCTAAATGGACTTGTTTGATCCTAATAGAGCCCAAATCGACTTTTTAGGTCATATACGACCTAACTGGGCCAATTTGTACTTCTTTAATCCTAATGGAGCCCAAATGGACTGGTTTGATACTAATAGAGCCCAAATTGACTTGTTAGGACCTAAGCGTAAGCTCCAAACATGATTTTCTTTGAAAATAACCTTGTTTGGTAATAAGATTAAGTGTTTAGATCAAATTAGAATGTGTGTTTGGTCATGCGTAATTAAATTACTCTCTTCAAAGTATTTTATTGGGTGCGTTAGCACTGACTTATTTCAGTGAACGCGCGCTTACTAGACAATAATTTACGTTATTGTCACTATTATTACCAGTACAGAAAAATGTTTTAAATAATATGATTAAGAGAAAAGCATTTTCATATTTTTATCCTATTTGATTTTAGAGTTAAAAATATTTTGGTTTGACATTAAGCGGAGATTAATTTTGGACGGACTATTTTCTTAGTTGATCAGTTCAATTATTAATTTTTGCTCTAATTTGAATTTCGAAATCATATATTTATCAATCTTTATTTGTATGGAATTCGTATGTTAGATCCAAATACTGTAACGACCCGTTTTTAGTTACGCTGTTTAACCGATTAAAATATAATTACACATATGATTAATTATTTTATTTGGATGTTTATGTTAATTTTGTTATGTGGTTTAGTTTGAGTAATTAAATTACTCTCTTCAAATTATTTTATTGGATGCGTTAGCACTGACTTACTTCAGTGAATGCACGCTTATTGACAATAAGTTACATTATTGTCACTATTACTACCAGTACAGAAAAATATTTTAAATAATATGTTTAAGAGAAAATCATTTTCATATTTTCATTCAATTTAATTTTAGAGTTGAAAATAAACTGGTTTGACCTTAATTTGAGATTAAATTTTGGACCGAGTATTTTCTTAGTTGATCAATTCAACTATTAATCTTTACTCTAAATTGAATTTTGAAATTATATAGTTATCAACCTTTATTTTTAGATTCCAAAAAGTAAAAACATATTTATTTTAGACTTAATATTTTATCACTCATTTTATACCTATTACTAAATAATTAACTTAAAGACCTAAGTTTCTCTTTTCTCTCTCTCTTTCTCGACGCCCTCCCCCCTCACTTTCTTTTCTTCTCTACTTTCTCCTTTTCTCTGTCTTTCTTTTTCTCCTTTTTCTCTTTCTTTCTTTTTCTTTTTCTTTCTTTCTTCTTCGGTCTCCTTTCTTCTTTCTTTTTTTTTCTTCTCCCTCCTGACTCCATCTTCTTCTTCCTTTTCCCCAACCTTATCTTCTCCCTTCTTCATTCAGTCCAGCCACCGCCGCCTGGAATCTCCGACCGTCGCCAACCACTAGTCGATGCAGCAGAGAAGCCCACGACCATCGCGTCGCCAGAAGCCACTCGGAGCCGCGCGATCTGGCCGAGCTCCGCCGCGAAGCCGCCGGTTTTTGTGGTGGTTTCCGCCCTGTGAGTTCCTTCCAACCTCCTCCTTCTTATTTCCTTTGGTCTTACTCTATCTCTCTCTTTTTGGTGTTCACAGAAAGCGAACCGCCGCCACGACCACCGTCCGCCGCCGCGTCAACCACCGCAGCACCACCATAAGCTTGCCTTCTTCCTTGGGTAAGTGGTTTTCTCACTTCCTTTGCTCAGATTCAAAACCCTCAAATTGATTTTGAAACCCCAACCCTAGGTTTTGATTTTTAGTTCTCAAAATCTGAAATTAATTGGTGTTTTCTGAAATTGGGAGCATGATTAAGTGCCGCCCCAAATTGATTTTGAAACCCTAACCCTAGGTTTTGATGATGAGTGTAATGATTGTGCTTAGAGGATTGAGTAAATCATAAGTTATGTTGAGATACGAGGATGTATTTGACTATTTTTAAAGGGGACATTTCGAAAATGATTTGTGAAAATCTCTAACGCTAAACGCGCGCTTAAGGAACTAATTACTGAGGTTTTAAACTAAATGTCACAAAGGGGCAAAAGCGGGGTGTCTCAAATACCAGTCGAATATTGAGAATATATCCTCTTGAGAACATAACAAGATGTGAAGTAAGTTTGTTAGCTTCCTTATTGACATTTTGACTATTTCTTCAAAATTAATTTTTGTAACTAGTCTCAATATAATATGTTTCTAATTTAATTATGCAGAAATTTGATTCATCTACCTTTGCATTCTGGTCAAGGAGCTCGGTGGATGTGGAGCCAGGACGAATCAGATTGCAATCCAATAGTTACACTACTAACACACTTTTGGATCTTGGATTTCTTTGCTACTATACAGGTATTCCGAGAATTTCATCCTCCTTTTGTGGAAATAGTTTTTACTGATGAATTAGATTATAAGAATGTAAATTTTATAAATATCTCTTTGGGAGATCTTTGGGTGTACTTTATGTTATTGGGGGACATGATTTAGTTTTAGTTGCTTGCCTTGTATGAGTTGCAATGTGTAGTGTACATTCAAGGCAATGTTTTTACTCACGATATGTTTTGTACTATTTGAAGATTCATTATCATTGGATAATGTTTGTTATATTCAGTGCAACTTACCTGTTTCAACCTTTTCTCTCTTATTCACTGAATCTTCTGTTCTTTAATCTTTATCAAATTTAAAGATTCCAATATTGATTGTTTGTGTGTCGTTTGTTTTGTGTGTGTAGTGGAAATAATGTTGGTTCTTTTGGCTATCCTAATACTCTTGTGCATTGTAGATTTTTTGTTTAGCCTCAATATTTGACTATCCTTTGAACTAAAGTGTAGTGTATGCTTAGGCCAAGGAATTATGAACGGACATGAGTTAGATCAAGATTCAAACAATTTGAGGGTTTGCTAGCAATAAAGATCCAAACAATTTGAGGGTTTGCTGGAAAAATCTCTTGATAATTTTTATTATTTGTACTTTCTGCTAGTCGCATCAATTTAAATGCCAATAATTAATAAATAGCCTTCTAATTATGCTTTTTGGCTGTTAACAATGCTGGCAGATAAAATATGTCCTAAGCATTTAGCACTTTTTAATTGATAAACAATTAGATTGCACTTTCCAACTATTGGAAGTACCATCGATCTTACTGATCTGTAGCATGTATATTTGCTCAGACGGCTATACTAAATAGTATAGATCATGACTTTAAGTCATGACTTTTGGATTCACAATGGCTTGATCTTCTGATAGTTTTTAAGTCATGACTTTTGGATTGCATGCAGCAATTGGTATTTGATTTTTAGAAGTTGTATGGTACCAAGGCTGTATTTTGTAACAATAGTCAAATTCATGATTTTGTGATTGAATGTGAAACTACAAATGTTAGTGATCGATGCAATATAATTCGCATAGATAGTGAAACTGTAATGTAAGTGAAGTGATCTGTCACGGCCGTGATGGGCATCACGGCCTGACCGTGACAGCTTCTGCCTTGAATGTTGCTTCACTAAATGGTCTGTCACGGCCGTGATGGGTATCACGGCCTGGCCGTGAACGGATTCTCGCTTAGAAGTGGGTCTGCTCGATTGACATGTCACGGCCGTGACAGATTCTGACTTTTCATTCTTCCGTGGGAAATCCGTCCCAAATCCGTACGAAAACAAAAATAAATCCGTCTGAAATCCGTCCGAAAAATAACCAACAAAATCACAGCATCCGTCCCAAATCCGTCCGAAAACAGAAATAAATCCGTCCGAAATCCGTCTGAAAAATAACCAACAAAATCACAGCATCCGTCCCAAATCCGTCCGAAAAGAAAAATAAATCTGTCCGAAATCCGTCCGAAAAATAACCACAATCCGGATTTCCACGTTGTCCATATTCCGTCCGAAATCCGTCCGTAAATATTTTCGGACGAAATTTGGGACGGATTTTATAATTTCCCACGAGGCTTTTTCGGACGGGTGCCATTCCGTCCGAAATGAATTATCCGTCCGAAATTTGTCCAATTTCCGTCCGAAATCCATCTGAAAATCCGTCCGAAAAAGATGGATTTCTAGTAGTGTGTCTTCATCTACTATTTTATTAATTTGTTTTGTCATTAAGCTCATTATGAGCTAATTTTCCTTAGCTGGGAACTATGAATTTGTAATCAATACTTATTGGTGATTTTTGCAATGGATGTTATGTATTTTTCCTCTTCTCTGCATAAATGTTTATTTTAGTTTGGATTGATCAACTAAGCTAAGATATTAGCTGGCTAAGTTTGGAAAAACTTAGTGGACTTGTTTAGAGGATAAAGATTAAACAACTAATTAGAAAATTAATTGTGTTGAATAAGCTAGGAATAACCTTAGTCTTTAAGTAGCTAGACGTGCTTAACCTTTCTCTGAGTGAATTTAATATGAACTTAGGAATAAGAAGCATTTAATGAAACTCAGGTGTTACTGCTGGAAACCAAATTTTATTCCCTGGACTAAATGTTGTAGCATCTTGAAGCATAAATTACCCTGAAGTTAAGATTACAGAGGATTGGATTCCTAACTGTCACCCATTTCTGTTTGACAACTCTCATTTATTGCTTTTACCATTCTGCAAATTACAATTACTGCCTGACACTTACTCACTTTCCCTTTTACTTTACATGTTTAAATCACTCTTTATTTTATTAAGCTAAGTGGAAAAAGTTAAAAGTAGAATTTATATTCAAATCATTTAAATCCTCGTGGGGACGATCTTTATTCACACTTTATTACTTGTATGATTGTGTTCACTTGCACACCCTACACATATTCATAAAATATGGTAACAAGTTTTTGGCGCCATTACCGGGGATTGACAATGGTGTTGAATATTTAACTTCTTTTTTAACTTTTTCTATTTAGCTAGTACTGAAGACTGTGTGCACTTTGCTTAGTAACAGGTTTACATCTGCATGCGCAGCAAGGGTACACCTGAGTTTCAATTAGACTTGGAGATAGAGAAAACAGCAAATGGGCTAAGAAAAAGAACTAAATAGCAAAGAGATAAAGATCAACACTCTGACTTAGGCTTCAAGGCTCACATTCTGGGAAAAGAGGATGAAGATAAGTCTGGTATGATTGAAATGGCAAATAATAAGGAGAGGTCCATCAGGGACTATGCTGTCTTCGATCCCCAAACCATGAGCACTGGGATTGAGATACCAGAAATAACTACCTAGCAACTTGAGTTCCAACCAATGATGTTCCAAATGCTTCAAACTGTTAGGTAGTTCAGTGGTACCCCTACTGAAGATCCACATTTGCATCTGAGGCAATTTCTGGAAGTGGCCAGCAATTTCAAGATTCCTGGAGTAAGTGATGATGCTTTCAGGTTAAGGCTCTTTCCTTATTCTTTGAGGGACAGAGCCAATACTTGGCTGAACTCTTTGGAATTGAACTCCATTACTTCGTGGAATGGCCTAGCTGAAAAGTTTTTGACTAAATACTTTCCTCCTACTAAAAATGTAAGAATGAGAAGTGATATAACTTCCTTCATGCAAAATGATGATGAATCACTATATGAATCGTGGGAGAGGTTCAAGGAGCTTTTGAGAAGATGTCCTCTTCATAGCATTCCTTTATGCATCCAAATGGAGACCTTCTACAATGGACTGCTGCCTCCTTCAAGATTGATGTTAGATGCTTCATCTGGAGGTACATTCTTGACAAAATCATACAATGAATCTTATGCATTGATTGAGAGCATAGCTGCTAATAGCAATCAATGGCCAACTGTGAGGGCCAACTCTGCTAAAACCCCTACTGGAGTGCTTGAGGTGAAGGAAGCAAATGCCTTATCTGCTCAGCTAGCTGCCATCACTAATATGCTGAAAAATCTGATTGCTACCAACGCAAGTAAGGAACCTGCTATGGTTGAACCTGTGATGGCTCAAGTGAGCATACTTCCTGTGTTTTCTGTGGAGGGGAGCATCTTTTGCAGAATGTTCCAACAGCCCAGTGTTAGTGAATTATGTGGGAAATAGAGGGAATAATGCATATTCCAACACTTACAATCCTTGTTGGAAGCAACATCCGCATTTCAACTATGTGAATTACAACAACACATTGAATTCCTCCACTGAAAATACCCGACAACAATACCAACAACAAGGACAGAACAGCCAGTTGCAGCAGAATCAAGTCCCTGCAAAAGAATCATCTTTGGAAGCTATGTTGAAAGCTTTCATGACTGAAACTAAGGCTCAAATCCAGAACCAATGAGCTGCTGTAAGAAACTTGGAGAATCAAGTAGGTCGGTTGGCCACTGCATTAACTAACAGACCTGCTGGTACCGTACCTGCTTCCACAGAGTCTCCATCTACCTTAAATGATAAAGGGAAGGAGCAAGTTAAAGCCGTAAATTTAAGAAGTGGCAAAGATCTACAGGATGCTGTAGCACCTAAGCAGCAGTGAACAAAGCCAACTGAACCAACTGAAACAGAGAAGTCTAAGCATGAACACGGTTCCACTGCCTGAAGATACAGTGCAAGTCACTCCTAAGTGGACTGAGCATAAGCTGATTCCAGAGAGGCCTCCTCCTCCATTTCCACAAAGGTTGAAAAAAGCAGCTCAAGAGAAACAGTTTAACAAATTTCTATAATTTCTGAAGCAGTTGCACATCAACATACCTCCGGTTGAAGCTCTGCAGCAGATGCCTAACTACACCAAATTCATGAAAGACTTTCTTACCAATAGAAAGAGATTGAGAGAATTTGAAATGGTGGCAATGACAAAGGAGTACAGCCAGCTGTTACAAAACAAAGTTCCTCAGAAAATGAAAGATCCAGGCAGTTTTACAATCCCTTGTTCTATAGGGAATACTTGTTGTGGAAAAGCTTTGTGTGATCTTGGAGCTAGCATTAATCTGATGCCTATGTCCATTTTCAAGCAACTGAGAATTGGTGAAGCCAGACCTACCAATGTGACTCTGCAACTTGCTGATAGATCCATTGCTTACCCAGAAGGAAAGATTGAGGATGTCCTCATCAAAGTAGACAGATTTGTGTTTCCTGTAGACTTTATTATCCTTGACTTTGAGGCTGATAAGGAAGTACCAATCACCCTTGGAAAACCCTTTCTGGCAACTGGAAGAACATTGATAGATGTGCAGAAAGGAGAGCTTACTATGAGGGTAAATGACCAGCAGGTTACTTTCAATGTCTTTAATGCGCTACAATATCTTGATGAAGAGATGGAAGCTATTCTGTTATTACTGGTATTGAATCCCTTGTGCAAGAGCAACATTTAGTAGCAAGGCAAAGTGTGGAACTCGAATTTGAAATGTATGATGAAACTGATTCTGGAAATGAAGAGCTGAAGATCTTAGTTGAAGAGAAGTTGGCAAAAAGATCTTGGATTATAAAATATGAGTCTTTGGAATTAACTGCAGACACCTTCAAGGAGAATGTTCCCTCTATTGAAAGACCTCCCACCCTTGAACTGAAGCAACTACCTTCTCATATGAAATATGCCAATCTTGGAGAACAGGAAACTCTTCCCATCATCATTTCCTCCTTCTTAACTTCTGCTCAGGAAGATAGTCTCCTTTTAGTTTTGAAGAGGCACAAGAAGGCTATTGGATGGCAAATCGCAGATATCAGAAGTATTAATCCTAGTCTTTGTATGCACAGAATCATGTTGGAAGAAAATGCCAAGAATTGAATTGAAGGCCAGAGAAGATTAAATTCAATAATGAAAGAAGTAGTGAAGAAAGAAATCATCAAATGGCTTGATACAGGAATCATTTACCCTATTTCATATAGTGTGTGGGTTAGCCCTGTGCAATGTGTTCCAAAGAAAGGAGGAGTCACTTTAGTGAAGAATGAAAAGAATGAACTTATTCCCACAAAAACAGTCACAGGGTGGAGAATCTGCATTGATTACAGAAAGTTGAATAAGGCCACAAGGAATGTACATTTTTCATTGCCATTCATTGATCAGATGCTTGATAGGTTATCTGGGAGAGAATTTTATTGCTTCCTAGAAGGCTATTTAGGCTACAATCAGATAGCAGTGGCACCAGAAGATCAGCAGAAGACCACCTTCACCCGTCCATATGGTATATTTGCCTTTAGAAGAATGCCTTTTTGGGCTCTGCAATGCTCCAGCAACTTTTGAGAGATGCATGATGGCTATCTTTTCAGATTTCATTGAGAAAACTATGGATATGTTCATGGATGATTTTTCAGTATTTGGGGATTCATTCATGGGATGCTTGAACAACTTAGAGCAGGTGCTGGACAGATATGAAGAAACCAATTTAGTCTTGAATTGGGAAAAATGCCATTTTATGGTCAAGGAAGGCATTGTCTTGGGCCACAAGGTGTCAAAGAAGGGCTTAGAGGTGGACAAAGCTAAGATTGAGGTGATTGAAAAACTTCCCCCTCCTAACTCTGTCAAGGGCATCAGAAGTTTTCTAGGCCATGCTGGATTTTATAGGAGATTCATCAAAGATTTTTCCAAAATATCCAAGCCACTGTGCAAATTGCTGGAGCATGATAGTGCATTTGGCTTCATAGATGAGTGCGTATCAGCTTTTGAAACTTTGAAGAAGGCTTTGATTACTGCCCCTATGATAGTAGCTCCATATTGGCAAAGGCCATTTGAGTTGATGTGTGATGCAAGTGATTTTGCAGTGGGAGCTGTGCTAGGTCAAAGGCATAACAAGATTTTCCATACTATCTATTATGCTAACAAGACTCTCATTGATGCTCAGGTCAATTACACTACTACAGAAAAGGAGTTGCTACCAGTTGTGTTTGCTTTTGACAAGTTCAGACCTTATCTGGTGGGAACCAAAGTTGTGGTGTACATAAATCATGCAGCCATCAAGTATCTTATTGACAAGAAGGATGCAAAGCCAAGGCTTATCAGATGAGTGCTACTACTTCAAGAATTTGATTTGGAGATTAAGGACAAGAAAGGTATTGAGAATCAAGTAGCTGATCATCTGTCCAGAATTGTTGAAGAAGTAGAAGAAGAAGCACAACCTCAAAGAGAAATCAAAGAAAATTTCCCTGATGAACACCTTTTGCTGATAGAAGATGCTGCAGCACCCTGGTATGCAGACATGTTGAACTTTCTGGTAAGTGGGGTAATTCCAGTGGAAATGAACTCTCAACAGAAAAGGAGGTTTTTGCATCAAGCTAAGCATTTTTACTGGGATGAACCCTTCCTGTATAAAATATGCCAAGATTAGATCATGAGGAGATGTGCTTGCTGAGGAAGAAATGCAAGATATCCTTAGTGATTGCCATGCTGCCCCTTATAGTGGTCACTTTGGAGGAAAAAAGAACTGTTGCAAAGGTACTGCAATCAGGGTACTTTTGGCCTACTTTGTTCAGAGATGCTCAGGAGTATGTCAAGAATTGTGATAGATGTCAGAGGGTGGGAAATATTTTTTCAGCAGACAGGAACTTCCACTTAACACCATTTTGGAGATTGAATTGTTTGATGTGTGGGGAATAGACTTCATGAGACCCTTCCCTATGTCCTATGGAAATGCATACATCTTAGTTGCAGTAGACTATGTCTCCAAATGGCTGGAAGCA
This sequence comes from Sophora flavescens, assembly GCA_030762895.1. Taxonomy (NCBI): domain Eukaryota; kingdom Viridiplantae; phylum Streptophyta; class Magnoliopsida; order Fabales; family Fabaceae; genus Sophora; species Sophora flavescens. Next base: position 71,867,146 of record CM061067.1, read on the forward strand.
GTAGCCTTGCCCTCCAATGATGCCAGAATACTCACAAAGTTCTTGCACAAGAATATTTTCACCAGGTTTGGCACTCCCAGAGCTATAATCAGTGATGAAGGCTCTCATTTTTGCAACACGTTGTTTGCCAACTTGCTTGCAAAATATGGAGTGAAATACAAGGTGGCCACTGCCTATCACCCTCAGACAATTGGTCAAGCTGAAGTGTCCAACAGAGAGATCAAAAGAATCCTTGAAAAGATGGCGAATCCTTCTAGGAAGGATTGATCTTTACACTTGGATGATGCTCTCTAGGTCTACCAGACTGCTTTCAAGACCGCCATTGACATGTCCCCTTACAAATTGGTTTATGGCAAAGCTTGCCATTTACAAATAGAGCTGAAACACAGGGCATTCTAGGCCATAAAGAAGTTGAATTTTGATGTACAAGCAGCTGGAGAGGCAAGACTGTTGTAGTTGAATGAATTGGAAGAGTTCAGGCTCTTTGCTTATGAAAATGATGAAGCATACAAGAGCAAGGTCAAGGCCTGGCCTGATCAGAGAATCCAGCCCAGGGAACTAGTTGAAGGCATGCAAGTGCTATTGTTCAACTCCAGATTAAAATTGTTCCCAGGGAAATTGAAGTCAAGGTGGTCTGAACCTTTCAAATTGGTCAAGGTATACCCTCATGGAGCTGTGGATTTGTTGGATGAAAGCTCTGGAAGAGAGTTCAAAGTAAATGGCCAAAGGGTGAAGCAATATTGGGGTGAGCCTTGTGCAAGAATGAAGGCCACCATCCATCTCTCAAACCCTTAGTCACAAGTGTGGAGTCAGGCTCAGGACATTAAACCAAGTGCTACTGGGAGGAAGCCCAGCTTTATATCTTTTTTTTTTGTCTTTTAATTTCAGTTAAATGGGTTTTATTTAGTTTAATAGTTAGTTAGTGCTATTTTATAATAAATGATTGTTGTTAACATGTGAGTGCAGACTGAAGCATTGTAAGCCCAAGGTTGTGCTGGAAAAGGTGGGTTGGTGTGGTTACATTAGGCCTAGTTAACAGAGACGTTGAAGGGTGATGGTTGCGACAGCACGCAAGCCCAAGTTGGAATGAAATAGTTTTGAATTTCCAATTCAAAAAACTGAAGGGTTTTAGGGGGAGGAGTTACAAGAAAACGTGGGGAATACAGCTTTGCTTTTAACCACCCATTAATTACCACCCTTGTCTCCACCACTCACATCCATCCCCAATCTCTCACCTCAACCCACTCTCTCCTATTAAAGCCTCCACCATCTCTGCCCTAACCCCACACTCAACCTTACCACTCTCATTTTCTGCCATACCCATCTCTTTCTGTCACTATCAGCCAAACTTGCATTTAACCACTTGAAATACCATGGGGAAATCCAACACCCAAGCTCCTAAGAAACCCGCAACTGTCATTCCCTCTTCTTCCTCTGAAGATGTGGACACAACCTTTGTGGATGAGGAGAGTAGACTGAAATACGAGAAATAAGTGGTCAAACAGAGGTTCCATTTGGAAAAAGGTTTCTTCCTCGTCGATACTGACCATTATGGTCTTATTGAAGAGGTAGCCAAGTTGATTGACACCCATCAACGGAAGAAATTTGTTGCTCACCCCAGGGACCACATAGCTCCATTTGTGAGGGAGTTTTACTCAAACCTCACCTCGCCCCAACAGAAGCATGTTATGGCGAGGGGGTCCAAGGTCTCGTTCTCTGCTCCCACTCTGAATAGACGATGGGGGTTTAAGGAGATTGAAGACGAGTACAACACAGAGCTAGCATGAATTGAAGAAACTACCCTAAATGACATGATGAGGGAAGTCACGATGAAAGGTGGTGAATGGATCAATTAAGATGATAACTGGAAGATTGCAAGACCTGACCTCACTCCCTTTGCCAAGGTTTGGTATCACATCATAAGGCACAAGATACTCCCCACTTCTCACTTGGAGACAGTGAACAAAGAGAGGCTCGTTCTCCTCTACTGCATCCTAAAAGGAAAGAAAATCAATTTGGGAAAGTTAGTTAAGAAGGAAATCATTTCCTGTGCTTTCAAGCCAAAGGGACTATTGTTCTTCCCTTCATTGATCACTTCCTTGTGCTTGAGAAGTGAAGTGAAGGCGAAGCCAGGAGAGGAGGACATTGTAAACATGTAGATTGGAGATTGGCTAGCAATTAAGAGATTTGCGGTGTCAAGTTCTAAGGCGACTGTACAAGAACCCCCTTTTGGGCAGCAGGATCACCCAGAAGGTTGGAGAATAAAATTGATTTAATTTACCGGATGGTGCAGCATAATATGAAGCAGCGGCAGCTCTTCTGGGAATTCTGCAAGGAACAGCACCTGTGGTAGCACATGACTTTTGAACTCAACAAATTTAAACAAATCAACCCAGTCCCCATGATTCCTAAAGCTGACTTTGCACCTTTCAAGTATTCAGCCCCTAAACCTGCAAAGCAACCTGAGCATGAAAATCCCCTGTGCCAGAAGAAGAACCTGAGAACCCTCCAGTGAACCCCACTGCCAGTGAACACTCTGTGAACAACAATGAGATTAGCTCTGACTAGACACCACCTGCACCTCAAAGGGACCCCACTCCAGCACCAGCACAACCTAGTGGCACCAAGAGAGGCAAAGAGAAGATGACTGATGCTGCAACTGAAGGACCCCCCCCCCCCCCCAACCAAAGAAAGGCAGAATTAAACATAGGGCTCCTCCCATGATCAGAAAGAAAAAGAAACTCAATGAGGAGGTCCAAAAGACTCCTTCCGCAACAAGTGAGGACCCTGAGGACTTTGAGGACAATAGGGCTATTCTGAGCAGAGTTGAAAAACTCAAGACTGCCAAGGCCCAAGCCAGAACTAGTGGAGGGGAGGAGGCTGAAGCTGACAAGCAACCCAGTGCTGAGGTGGAAATCACCAAAGAAGTGCCAGCAACGAGCAAGCCTACTATGCAGCAATTGACCAGAGGTGGCAACAGGAGGAGCAGTTCCAGATTGGCTCAGGTTTGAGTAGAAAATAACACCCAAGGTGTTGCAGCATGCTGCAACATCAGATGAACAGGACACATTTTTATCTCTATCTAGTTTTATGTTTTCAGTTTATGTTTTGTTGTTAGCAGTAATTTGTTTGTTTGTGGCTTGTGAAGTGCTTGCCCCCACTCTTTCAAATGAATTGTGATTAATGAAAAGTGGGGGCCTTTTTGAAAGAAAAATTTGAATGAATGAATGAAGACATTCTATTTCTATGTGTTTAAATGCATCTCTTCTCATCACTTATTCCCTAACTTAAAATATGCTTAAAAGAAGGACTGCATACAAAGTCAAAAATCAATTTGGAAATTGGGTTGCAAGGACCCTACTTGGGGAACACTAGTACAAATAGTGAGAGGTCAGCCTCCTTTGAGGTCAGCCTGGTACAGAGTACAGCAGCCACCAATTTCTTCTTTGTCCTCTCTGTAATTATGTTTTACGCTTTATGTCTTAATATACTATTTTATTAATTTGTTTTGTCTTTAAGCTCATTATGAGCTAATTTTCCTTAGCTGGGAACTATGAATTTGTAATCAATACTTATGGGTGATTTATGCAATGGATGTTATGCATTTTTCCTCTTCTCTGTATAAATGTTTATTTTAGTTTGGATTGATCAACTAAGCTGAGATATTAGTTGGCCAAGTTTGGAAAAATTTAGTTAGTGGACTTGTTTAGAGGATAAAGATTAAACAACTAATTGGAAAATTAATTGTGTTGAATGAGCTAGGAATAGCCTTCAAGTCTTTAAGTAACTGGACGTGCTTAACCTTTCTCTAAGTGAATTTAATATGAACTTAGGAATAAGAAGCATTTAATGAAACTCAGGTGTTACTTCTAGAAAGCAAATTTATTTCCTGGATAAATGATGTAGCATCCTGAAGCATAAATTACCATGAAGTTAAGATTACAGAGGATTAGATTCCTAGCTGTCACCCATTTCTATTTGACAACTCTCATTTATTGCTTTTACCATTCTGCAAATTACAATTACTGCCTGACACTTACTCGCTTTTTCTTTTACTTTACATGTTTAAATCACTCTTTATTTTATAAAGCTAAGTGGAAAAAGTTAAAAGTAGAATTTATATTCAAATCATTTAAATCCTTGTGGGAACGATCTCTATTCACACTTTATTACTTGTATGATTGTGTCCACTTGCACACCCTGCACATATTCATAAAATATGGCAACAATATCATTTTCATGAGAGCTTACAGAGTCAAGCCCTTAACTCCAAGAAGCAACCCCCACTATTGTGACGGGCCCAAATGGCTTCTTTGAAGTATATTGTGACTGTCGCGACCAAAAAGAAAACTTGTTTTTTCTTTTATAGAATAAACATGGAGTCGCCAACAATTTTATTTAATTTAGGAAAAATTGGAAAACCCTTAAAAACGGTCTTTGAAACCAAGATTGAGTTCGGGAGCCGATTATGTTTAGGGAAGGCATGAAGATTGAACCCCGCGGCACCCTAGAACATCCATTAAAAATGGTTGCCCAAATTAATTTGTACAAATTTTTAGTAACTTTGAAAATATTTACTTTACCCTTTTTACTTGAATTTTTTAGAATCAATCAATTATGCAATCAAAGGGATTCATTATTTTCAAAAGATTTCCATTTTGGAGAGAAACTACTAACTTTAGCATTTATTATTAATTAAGAAAATTAAAAAAAAAACCCAAAAAAAGATCAATTACATTAATAATATTGCAATCACCATAATGAGTTAATGACAAGATGAAAATTTTAGATGATAGCCTCGATAAACATAAATGTCATTTAAAAATATTCTTGAAAATCAACAAATCATTTATAGAGTTTTGATTCTTCCTAAGCACACAATTTAAGCATTTGACTAAAATTCATCCCAGGAATTCATCAACTAAGGCGTATTTTCAAATTTTATCAAATCAAGTTTATAAAGCATTGAACTCACTCAAGTCCTCTAACAGGCACGGCTTCTGGCAAACATATGGCTTGCAAACTAAAACAAAGCACCCCTTAATCACCATAACAGGTGCATGGTCTAGCACAAAGGGAATGAAACCAAAATCTCATATCCAATCCTATAGTAACTCAACATACAATCCAAGCAGAACATGAACCATCATTAGCAAGAACAAAAATAAATAAAAACCCAATAAGAACAGTGTTCCTAATTCAGTGATCAAGAGAAAGAAATTAAGGTTACCAAACGAGATCTTCCTTTGATATTTCTCTTGATGTTCCCCAAATCACAGAGAATGAATTCCAAATAACAGTGACTGAGTACAATAATTGTGACACGCCCTGACTTCTCGATCTACTTTTTCCAAGTTTCTCAACAAAACCAAAAACAACAAGAGGAAATGGAACACTCACCAGAGAAAAAAGAACAAGAAATCTGAGAATTTTTTCGAAGTTGAACACACATATTAAAGAATTTCTTGGCCCCATTTTCTGTCAAACCCGAAAAACTAGTCCCCTACTTTTGTCTTCTGCGTCGCCTTTTATAGAGGTAGAGGAGATGACTTCATGCTTCTCCTTACCCAACGGCTTCAAGGTTGGTTTCAAGAAATCCGAAGCTTGGGGGGTTCTGAGCAGAGATCACGTGTGTCGAGATGGAAGTGGCGCGAGCAAAGGAAGGAAGGTGATTTGATGTGAAGGTTGCGTGTTTGAAAAGAGAAGGAAGTGTGGTGCGGTTAAGATAGTGAAGGAGATGAGGGAGAAGAAGGACCAATGGGTAGAGGGGGTGTATGGGCGGTTGGAGGTGTGGAAGGAGGAAGAGAGGTTTTGTCTGATATGTAAAACCGGTTTTTTAGGGTTAGGAGTAGGGCTGCTAGGTTAAAATGGGGGAGGAGATGAGGAATAAGAAGGACCAATGGGTAGAGGAGGTGTAGGGGCGGTTGGAGAGTGGTAACTCAACCTTCTTTGTTCTTTTTCTACTGATTGTTCTTTTCTCCTTCTTTTCTTCCTCCTTTCTTCACTATTTTCTTCTTCTTCTTCTTTCTTTATTCTTGAGTCTCCTGTCTAAAAATAGAATTATAGTGGACGGAACCTCCTCGTCCAACAGAAAGTTAAGTATGCAATGGACGACCTACTAGTCCAACAGAAAGTTAAACATACAATGGGCGGAACCTCCTCGTCCAATAGAAAGTTAAATATGCAATGGACGACCTCCTCGTCCAACACAAAGTTAAACATGAAATGGACGGAACCTCCTCGTCCAATAGAAAGTTAAATATGCAATGGACGACCTCCTCGTCCAACAGAAAGTTAAACATGCAATGGACGGAACCTCATCGTCCAACAGAAAGTTAAATATTCAATGGACGACCTCCTCGTCCAACAGAAAGTTAAACATGCAATGGACGAATTCTGACAATATCACTCGCCACTTCGAAACTCTTAAGGAGATATGAGGACTTTCGAAGATATACTTCAAAGGATCCATTCGAGAAATTAGTCAAGTGGTGTGATATAACATGTACTGTCTGAGTCTTCTGGAGGTCCACACTAGCGCACAACAAGTCTTCTCGATTGCCATATAACGAGCCTCACAGGCATTAAACTTCTTACTCAGATAGTAAATTGCTTGCTCCTTCCTGCCGATTCATCATGTTGTCCCAGCATTGCACCCATTGAGGTTGGCAATATAGTGAGATAGAGTAACAATGGACGACCTTGGGTAGGTGGTACCAATACCGGGGGATTCAGTAAATATGCCTTTATCTTGTCAAAGGCTTCTTGACAGTTATCATCCCATCTTCTCGGATTATTCTTCCCGAGGAGTTTGAAGATTGACTCGCATGTGCTAGTCAAATTTGCAATGAAGCGCGCAATATAGTTCAACCATCCAAGAAAACCCCTTACTTCTCGCTCGTTCTTAGGTGCTGGCATGTCACGTATTGCTTTTACCTTGTTAGGGTCCACCTTTATTCCTTCTCTACTGACAACAAAGTCAAGTAAATTCCCTGCAGATGCACCAAAAGTACATTTTGCAGGGTTGAGCCGCAACTTGTACTTCCTTAGCCGCTCGAACAACTTTGGCAAAACCGCTACATGACTTTCTTCTTCCTTGGACTTAGCCACTATATCATCAACATATACCTCTACCTCCTTATGCATCATATCATGGAACAATGCTACCATAGCACGTTGGTAAGTGGCCCCAGCATTCTTCAACCCAAAAGGCATCACTTTGTAACAAAAAGTTCCCCAAGGAGTGATAAAAGTTGTCTTTTCTTTGTCATCATCATCCATGAGGATCTGATTGTACCCAGAATACCCATCCATGAAAGAAAACCTATGATTTCTAGCTGTACTATCTACAAGCACATCAATATGAGGCAGCGGGAAATCATCCTTTGGACTGGCTTTGTTCAGATCTCGGTAGTCCACGTACATTCTGACCCTTCCATCCTTCTTTGGTACTGGAACAATATTAGCTACCCATTCCGGGTGTCTAGCTACTTCCAGAAAGCCACCCTCTAACTATTTGGTCACTTCTTCCTTGATCTTCAATGACATCTCAGGATGCATCCTCCTTAATTTTTGCTTCTTTGGAACCACATCTGAGTATAAGGGAATTTTATGTGATGCTATCTCAGGATCTAAACCTGGCATATCTCTGTAGGACCATGCAAAAACGTCCAGATACTCTTTGAATAGTGCAACCTTTCTTCATGCTCTAGGTTATCCACTATTTTCAACTCCTTTTTGTCTTCCTCGGTTCCCATATTGATTACTTCTGCAACCTCTTCATTCAAGCTAATCCCTTCTTCTGACCGTTTCACCATCTTCATGAATTCTTCAATGTCTTCTTCTTCCTCATCAGATTCAAGGTTGTATTCATCAACGGCCGCGAGGGAATCAATAAATGGGTTTTCAAAGTTCCTCTCCTAAGGTAAATATTTAGTGGAAGAAGTATTCCTGGAAGAAAAAGTCGGGAATAGGAGAAGTATAGGCAGGAGTCTTATTCATGAAAGAAAAGCTTAGACAAAGTAAAGAAATGAAAGAGAGAGAAAGGAAACGATGGAACCAAAAGGAAAACACCAGACAAAGTGCTACATTCTCATTCATGCCTCAAACAAAGTAAACATCAGTTCATATTTAGTACAATAAGATAATTACTTCATGGAAATAACATCAGCAAACGGTTCAGATCGTCAATTATTGAGAATTTCATCTATTTCAGAGCTTAAGTTTCTTCCTTCCTCAGGCATGTTGGCAGCCATCCTGGTCCGAGATCTGGTATTGTGAACTCGGGTTTGATTGGTGTCACCTTTCCTAGGTCGCGCAATGGTTCCCTGATTCTCAAAAGTATGTGACTCTGTAAAGCATTCAAGAATCTCATTAGTAAAACCAAAATTTGTGTTTGTGTGTGTGTATGCATGTGCACGTTAAAATCCTTTGTTTGATCGCGAGAGTGCTCTTAGGAAGACTTTCGTATACACCTATAGCAAGAATACGCATCCTGCAATCAAATCTAGTGGTATGGTTCCCTCTAACTTGAATACAGTTGGTGTCAAGTCCAAGGGAGAATCCACTCCTCGATAGACCACACCCGTACTAGCAAACTGCATGAGATGAATACCAAAGTCTTCCAACAAAAAGGCACAAATGAAACAAAATGAGTAAAGTGAAACAAATATATCTTGCATGTTTCAAGTTGTATGAAACCCAATGGGGTTGAAAACCCTGACAGGTATGCTGCCAAAGCATCACCTTCATTATGACATATCACCTATTAGATGTACAATAATATTCGAATATGTCATTCAGGTTTGAGGCGGCAATGTGATGCCCCTAGTTTTGTGAATATTCACAATGAACATGCATGACAATTTATGCTTATGATGATAGAGAGAGAAAAGAAAAGTATGGCCCCATTTATCCTAAGCCAGGTAAAACCTAAGGATGGACACACCCTAAGTTAGGACTCTAACAGGTCGACCACTAGGTTTGCTCTATTAGTGAAAATTGGGACGGGTCTAGACCTCTAAAAGTCATGGTCCCCAGATTGCCCTTATAAGGATTTGATTCATGAATCTAGCCACAAGTAAGGATAAACCCTCTCAATATGACTATTCCAAGATCTCGTGTACAATCTGAGTGGTGAACCGACAAGTATTAGGGAGGTAGAAGACCTCTTCAATGACAATGTCGGAGCACCGCCTAATCCTTGGGTTTTTGAGCAAGCTGGGGCATAGAGCTAAGAGTGTGTGCAATATGTGATAGTGATGTGTGTGAATGGGACATTCAAACCTGTAACACTTAAAAATAAAAAGAAAATAAAAGACAAGAAAAACCTGCAAAACAAAAATATAGGTATATATAAAAATGGTTATAAGTCATCTACCCTATTGTTAAAATATAGGAAAGAAGAAAAGAAAGGAGGAGGAAACAAAAACACTGTTAGTGAAACATATACAAGAATAATATGAGTTAAAATGTATGTACACCTAACTTTTCTCATTTAAATAAAAGGAAAACCCAAACAAAAAGGACAATCCAAACAAACATCACTAAAAATAAAAAACATTTTTTTAGTTTTGTCATTTAATTATTGTAAGGAAAAAAAAGCAAGATATAGCAATAAAAGGTAAAACAAATAAGCTACAAGTTACTAAAAATTTGCAAAACCAATTTTTATGGGCTTGACTCTCTTAAAAGAATCCCCAGTGGAGTCGCCATCTGTCGCGACCAAAAAGAAAACTTGTTTTTTATTTTATAGAATAAACATGGAGTCGCCACCAATTTTATTTAATTTAGGAAAAATTGGAAAACCCTTAAAAACGGTCTTTGAAACCAAGATTGAGTTCGGGAGCCGATTATGTTTAGGGAATGCATGAAGATTGAGCCGATTTAGTTTGTACAAATTTTTAGTAACTTTAAAAATATTTACTTTACCCTTTTTACTTGAATTTTTTAGAATCAATCAATTATGCAATCAAAGGGATTCATTATTTTCAAAAGATTTCCATTTTGGAGAGAAACTACTAACTTTAGCATTTATTATTAATTAAGAAAATAAAAAAAAAACCCAAAAAAAGATCAATTACATTAATAACATTGCAATCACCATAATGAGTTAATGACAAGATGGAAATTTTAGATGATAGCCTCGATAAACATAAATGTCATTTAAAAATATTCTTGAAAATCAACAAATCATTTACAGAGTTTTGATTCTTCCTAAGCACACAATTTAAGCATTTGACTAAAACTCATCCCAGGAATTCGTCAACCAAGGCATATTTTCAAATTTTATCAAATCAAGTTTATAAAGCATTGAACTCACTCAAGTTCTCTAACAGACACGGCTTCTAGCAAACATATGGCTTGCAAACTAAAACAAAGCACCCCTTAATCACCATAACAGGTGCATGGTCTAGCACAAAGGGAATGAAACCAAAAACTCATATCCAATCCTATAGTAACTCGGCATACAATCCAAGCAGAACATGAACCATCATTAGCAAGAACAAAAATAAATAAAAACCCAATAAGAACAGTGTTCCTAATTCAGTGATCAAGAGGAAGAAATTAAGGTTACCAAACGAGATCTTCCTTTGATATTTCTCTTGATGTTCCCCAAATCACAGAGAATGAATTCCAAATAACAGTGACCGGGTACAATAATTGTGACTCTCCCTGACCTCTCGATCTACTTTTTCCAAGTTTCTCAACAAAACCAAAAACAACAAGAGGAAACGGAACACACTCTCCACAGAAAAAAGAACAAGAAATCTGAGAATTTTTTCGAAGTTGACACACATAGATAAAAGAATTTTGGCCCCATTTTTTGTCAAAACCGAAAAACTACTCCCCTGCTTCTGTCTTCTAGGTCGTCCTTTATAGGGGTAGAGGAGAGGACTTCATGCTTCTCCTTACCCAACGGCTTCAAGGTTGGTTTCATGAAATCCGGAGCTTGGGCGGTTCTGAGCAGAGATCGCGTGTGTCCAGATGGAAGTGGCGCGAGCCAAGGAAAGGAGGTGATTTGATGTGAAGGTTGCGTGTTTGAAAAGGGAAGGAAGTGTGGTGCGGTTAAGATAGTGGAGGAGATGAGGGAGAAGAAGGACCAATGGGTAGAGGAGGTGTGGGGGCGGTTGGAGGTGTGGAAGGAGGAAGAGAGGTTTTGTCTGATATGTAAAATCGGTTTTTTAGGGTTAGGAGTAGGGCTGCTAGATTAAAATGAGGGATGAGATGAGGAAGAATAAGGACCAATGGGTGGAGGAGGTGTAGGGGTGGTTGGAGAGTGGTAACTCAACCTTCTTTCTTCTCTTTCTACTTATTATTCTTTTCTCCTTCTTTTCTTCCTCCTTTCTTCACTATTTTCTTCTTCCTCTTTCTTTATTCTTTAGTCTCCAGTCTGAAAATAAAATTGTAGTGGACGGACCCTCCTCTTCTAACAGAAAGTTAAGTATGTAACGGACGACCTCCTCGTCCAACAGAAAGTTAAATATGCAATGGACGGAACCTCCTCGTCCAACAAAAAGTTAAGTATGCAATGGACGATCTACTCGTCCAACATAAAGTTAAACATACGATGGGTGGAACCTCCTCGTCCAATAGAAAGTTAAATATGCAATGGACGACCTCCTCGTCCAACAGAAAGTTAAACATGCAATGGACGGAACCTCCTCATCCAACAGAAAGTTAAATATGCAATGGATGACCTACTCGTCCAACAGAAAGTTAAACATGCAATGGACAGAACCTCCTCGTCCAACAGAAAGTTAAATATGCAATAGACAACCTCCTCGTCCAACAAAAAGTTAAACATGCAATGGACGACCTACTCGTCCAACAGAAAGTTAAACATGCAATGGACGGAACCTCTTCATCCAACAAAAAGTTAAATATGCAATGCACGACCTCCTCATCCAACATAAAGTTAAACATGCAATGGACGGAACCTCCTCGTCCACCAGAAAGTTAAACATGCAATGGACGGAACCTCCTCGCCCAACAGAAAGTTAAACATGCAATGGACGACCTACTCGTCCAACAGAAAGTTAAACATGCAATGGACGACATGCAATGGAAGGAACCTCCTCGTACAACAGAAAGTTAAATATGCAATGGACGACCTCCTCGTCCAATAGAAAGTTAAACATGCAATGGACGGAACCTCCTCGTCCAACAGAACCTTAAATTCGTCCAGTAGAAAGTTAAACATGCAATGGACGACCTACTCGTCCAACAGAAAATTAGATATGAACCTCCTACTCGTTTCTTGGTTATTTTCTTTTTCTTATTTCTTTCTTCACTATTATTTTTTACTCTCCCTGAAACATAATAACATAAAATTAGAATAAAATGAAGACGGACAAAAATAGGTGTTCACGGTGATGCTTCAAAACAAGGACTCGAATGCTTCGCGCCAGTTAAGACCACACGAGGAGAATTACTCAACACACGATCTTGAGTTTGCAGTCGTGGTATTTACTCTCAAGATTTGGAGGCACTACTTGTACGGAGCAAATTTTGAAGTCTTTAGAGATCACAAGAGTTTGAAATATCCATTTGATCAAAAGGAGCTCAACATGAGGCAAAGAAGATGGATGGAGTTCCTGAAAGATTATGAGTTCCAATTAAAATATCACCCTGGGAAGGCTAACGTGGTGGCAGATGCCTTAAGCAGAAAATCTCTCCACATGTCCTCAATGATGGTGCTAGAACAAGAATTACTGGAGAAGTTTCGAGACATGAATTTAAATATTACTCTCACTATCAACAACATTTGGGTCAACACAATGACAATCTCTTCCGAATTGACCGCTCAAATACAGGAGGCTAAAAATATGACGCATTCATCCAGGATAAGAAGGAACAAGTGTTGCAAGGTAAAACGACAAAGTTTGAAATAAACTCTGATGGAATGTTGAAATTTAAAGGGCGAGTTTATGTACCAGATGATTCCAACCTCTGTAATTTAATTTTGACAGAAGCACACAAGAGCGAATTTAGTATTCATCCCAGAGCTACTAAAATGTACCGAGATTTGTAGTCGATGCACTGGTGGCTTGGATTGAAGAAAGATATAGCATGACACGTATCAACTTGCTTAACGTGCCGAAAGGTGAAAATAGAGCATCAGAAGTAGGTTGGAACTCCTCAAGCGTTAGAACTACCCGAGTGAAAGTGGGATCGTGTGACCATGGATTTAGTAATGGGAGTCCCCAGAACATCCAATGGAAATGATGTTGTTTGGGTAGTAGTCGATAGATTAACAAAACATGCATATTTCTTGCCAGTAAACTCTAGATTCTCACTGGAGAAATTTATGCAAATTTACATCAGGGAAATTGTCCGGCTACATGGTATTCCATCTAAGATAATTTCAAATAGAGACCCACGTTTTACCTCATGATTTTGGATAAGTTTGCATGAAGTTCTTGTGACAAGACTCACTTTCAGCTCAGCCTATCATCCTCAGACAGACAAGAAATCGGAAAGAGCGATATAGTCTTTGGAAACCTGCTACGAGCCTGTGTTTTAGAACAACTTGGAAATCGGGACGTACATTTACCATTAACAGAATTAACCTACAACAACAATTTCCATTCTAGTATCGGGAGAGCTCCATATGAAGCATTATATGGAAGGAGATGTAGATCTCATTTGCGTTGGTTTAAGACTGTAGAAAAATTCATGTTGGGACCAGAAATAGTACAACAAACAACAGAGAAGATACAGTAGATCCGTGAAAAGTTGAAAGCTACACATAGTAGACATAAAAGTTATGCTAATAAACGAAGAAGACCCTTGGAAGTTCAAGAAGGTGAACATGTATTCTTAAAAGACACTCCTGTGACTAGGGTTGACAGGGCACTTAAGTCCAGAAAATTTACTCCTCGTTTCATTGAACCCTTCCAAGTCCTTGGGAGTATTGGGTCTGTAGTCTACCAACTTGCTTTACCACCCATCCTTTTCAACCTGCATAATGTTTTTCATGTTTCTCAACTTCGAAAATATATTCCCGATCCAACTCATGTAATTGAGCTTGAGTCAATACAACTACATGAAAACCTTACTTTTAAAAGTGGCCCCTTAAAATTGAGGACAGAAGGGTGAACCAGCTAAGAGGAAAAGAAATACAGTTAGTCAAAGTTATATGGATCAGAGTCAGTACGACTGATGCCACTTGGGAGCTCGAGAAGCGCATGCAAGATTTATACCCTTGCGTTTTTTAAAACGGTACGTACAAAATTTCGAGGATGAAATTTTTGTAAGTAGGGAGGAAGTGTAACATCCTCATTTTTTAGACTAATATTAGAAATATAAAATAAAAATATAATTATTTTATGGTTTTACTTAATTATGCCTAATTGCATTTGTGTTTGTGTAATGGTAGTAATTAAAATATTTGATTACTTTTACATTATGTGACAATTAATTAATTAAAGTATATGTATGAAAATTTGGAATGATCACCTAAAAGCACCGGACTTGTGTGACATGAATAATTAGAAGAAAACATATAATAATAACAATAATAGGTTACACAATTATATTAGTCTTCTTCCTAATATGACACTTTCATGGGAAATACATAATATGTCTAACAATAATGTCATTTTAAAGACCATTCATGTTTTTCAACATCATCATTCATAATTGTGCACACATAAGTTTGAAAACAAAAATTTCAAAAACTTATACATTAATAAGCTTAGAGTGTCATACATACATCATTAATGAATTAAAAACATAATTTAACATTTGCTAGCAGACAGAATATCCATTCTTTCAACATGACCAGTAAATGCTTTGGGCGATAACCCTTTTGTTAAAGGGTCGGCAATCATAAGTTCAGTGCTAATATGATCAATTGACTCTCTTTGTTTATGAACTTCTTCTTTAACGGCAAAGTACTTTATTTCCATATGCTTAGCACCCTTAGAGTACTTATTGTTTTTCGAAAAGAAGACAGCTGCGGAATTATCACAATAAATTTTCAGCGGCCTGGCAATACTGTCGACTATTCCAAGTCCTGAAATAAAGTTCCGCAGCCAATTAGCCTGAATGGTGGCCTCAAAGCATGCCACAAATTCAGCCTCCATAGTGGATGCAGCAATGACCGACTGCTTCGCACTCTTCCATGATATTGCTCCTCCGGCTAAAAGATATACGTAACCAAAAGTGGACTTTCTTGTATCCACACATCCAGCAAAGTCTGAATCTGAATATCCAACCACCTCAAGGTGATTAGATCTCCTACAAGTAAGCATGTAGTCCTTCGTTCCTTGCAAGTATCTTAGAACTTTCTTTGAAGCTTTCCAGTCGTCCATTCCTGGATTACTCTGGTATCTACCCAGCATTCCAACTGCAAAACTTATATCTGGTCTCGTGCATGTTTAAGCATACATCAAACTCCCTACAACAGATGCACAAGGAATATTTTCCATCTGTTTCCGTTCCAAATCATTCTTTGGACATTGCATGAGACTAAACTTGTCTCCTTTCTGAATTGGAACAGGAGATGCTGAGCACTTGTCCATCCTAAATCTCTCTAAAACTTTATTAATACATGATTTTTGAGACAAACCCAACAATCCAAGTGATCTATTCCGAAATATTTCTATTCCGATCACATAGCTTGCCTCACCCATATCCTTCATTTCAAAATTGTTAGAGAGAAAGTTCTTGGTCGCACTTAACAGACCAAGATTATTAGTTGCAAGCAAGATATCATCAACATACAGAATCAGAAATATAAACTTGCTCCCACTGATCTTCAGATATATACACCGGTCAATAGTGTTTTCCTTAAATCCAAAAGAAACAACAGTATCATTGAACTTAAGATACCATTGTCGGGAAGCTTGTTTAAGTCCGTACATTGATCTCTTAAGTTTACATACCATGTGTTCCTTTCCTTTCTCTATGAATCCCATTGGTTGATTCATATAAACATCTTCCTCTAAGTTCCCATTTAGAAAGGCAGTTTTCACATCCATTTGATGCAACTCTAAATCATAATGAGCTACCAATGCCATGATAATTCTGAAAGAATCTTTCTTGGAAACTGGTGAAAACGTTTCTTTGTAATCAATGCCATCTTTCTGAGTAAAACCTTTAGCAACAAGTCTGGCCTTGTAACGTTCAAGGTTGCCATGAGAGTCACGCTCAGTCTTAAAGACCCATTTACACCCAACTTTCTTGCAACCTTCAGGCAATTCTACGAGGTCCCAAACATCATTCTGTTCCATGGATTTAAGCTCATCTTTCATGGCATCTAACCATTTATCAGCATTATCACCATTCATGGCTTGTGAAAACGAAACTGGATCATCATCAATTCCTAAGTCGTTTTCTGACTCTTATAGATATACCACATAATCATTCGGTATAGCAGATCTTATTAATGCTATTTCTTGTGGTTGTTCTAATATAGGTTCATTGTCAACATCGGGAACATTAATTTGTTGCTCTTCTTGATTATTATACGGTTCAACAATTTGAGGAACAACAACTTGAGCAGCAGGAACACAAGTCAAAGGAACTTGTATTCTTACTTCATTAATCTCCACATTTCGTGAAGCTTCACTCCCACTGGTTTCACCACTCTCAATGAACCTGGCATTCCCAGTTTCAACAATTATTGTACTATGGGTAGGATAATAAAATCTAAACCCCTTAGACTTTTCTGGATAACCAATGAAATATCCATTGATTGTTCTTGCATCCAGTTTCTTTTCCTGTGGATTGTAAATCCTTATTTCTACCTGGCAACCCCAAACACGCAGGTGCCTTAAACTAGGTTTCCTTCCAGTCCACAGTTCCAAAGGTGTCTTTGGAACTGCCTTACTAGGAACCCTGTTCAACAAATACATGGCAGTTTTTAAGGCATACATCCACAATGATAAGGGTAAAGATGCATTACTTAACATACTCCTAACCATATCCATTAAGGTTCGATTACGCCTTTTCGATACACCATTTTGTTGTGGTGTACCTGACATTGTGTATTGATCACATATGCCACGCTTTTCTAGGAATTTAGCAAACGGACCAGGGTGTTGTCCATTTTCATCGTACCTTCCGTAATATTCACCACCTCTATCAGACCTTATGATTTTCACCTTTCTGTCCAATTGCCTTTCAACTTCATTTACATAAATTTCTAAGGCATTCACCGCTTGAGACTTCACATGCAGTAAATAGACATATCCATAACGTGAAAAATCATCAGTAAAGGTGATAAAGTATTTTTCCTTACCGAAAGAATTAACATCAAAAGGTCCACATATATCAGTGTGAACTATCTCAAGAAGCTGAGTGCTTCTTGTAGCGCCTTTCTTTGTGTGTTTTGTTTGCTTTCCTTTAATACAATCCACACAAATATTAAGGTCAATAAAATCCAAATCTGGAAGGACTTCATTCTTTATAAGTCTTACCATTCTTTCCTTGGAAATGTGACCCAAGTGCTTATGCCACAAATAAGCAGAACGTTCATTTACTAAACCACGTTTAGTGCCAACATTATGATGCAAGGTCATAAGTGTTTCAGCATATAGATTATCAAGATTCAATCTATATAAACCATCAATAAGTATACCAGATCCAATCATAAATGTATGCTTATACAAACTGAAACATCCATTACCAAACTTAAAAGAGAATCCAGCAACATCAAGTTTAGACAAAGAAACTAAATTCCTAGAAATATTAGGTACATACAAAGTTTCAAATAAATCTAAATGATGTCCAGTGTCAAGGATCAAACTATAAGTCCCGATAGCTTCCACTGTAACTTTCACTCTATTCCCCATGAATACAAACTTCTCATTTGGGCTTATGGTTTGGATCGTAAGAAATCCCTGCATCGTATTACAAACATGAGTTGTACATCCAGAATTAATCCACCAAGTATTATGAGGAACTTCAGTTAAATTTGATTCGAAACATACATAAGCATTAAGGTCACCTTTCTTTTCGAACCAAGCCTTACGTTTGCGGCAATCCTTCTGGAAATGTCCAGATTTCCCACATAAATGACATTTGTCATTCTTTCCTTTCTTCTGGATCTTAACGGAGGACTCGTTTATCTTTAGTGGTTCTTTCCCCTTTCCATGTTTCTTATCAGCATTCTTACCAGCTCCTTGATGGTTCACATAATGGATTGAGTGGCTTCCTTGATTCTTAAGTCTCGTTTCCTCTTGAACCAACATATTGTGCAATTCATGCACATTCCATTTATCTTTCATGGTATTGTAGTTCATTTGGAACGGACCATAATCAGACGGTACTGAGTTCAAAATGAACTGCACAAGGAAATTCTCACCCACTTCCATTCCCAATGACTTAAGTCTTGCTGCCATATTTATCATTTCAACAACATGCTCATGCATAGTACGAGAACCATCAAACTTCATGGTGGTTAAGGTACTCATTAATGTCCCAGCAAGAGACTTGTCAGCATTTTGGGAGCGCTCTTCCACATTCTTCATAAATTCTTCTGCACTTTCAGTTTTAGGAAGAGCAGACTTAATGTTACTTGCTATGCTCATTCGCATAAACATCAAACTTAGTCTGTTTGACTTTTCCCAAGCCTTAAAATGAGCCTTCTCTTCATTGCTACTAGCATCGAATAATAAACGAGGCTTCTCAACTTGAAGAGCCAAATCAAGATCCATTACACCAAAGTGAAATTAGATTTGTTCACTCCATTCAGAGAAGTTCAGCCCATTAAATGTTGGAACAGACGTAGCATGCGAATGTAAAGACATAGGAACATATACTGCAATTAACACATGTTTCACATTAATGCTTTGGGTCATAAAATAACATACAATCAAATTCAGACAATAAACATTAAACATTAAATGCACATTAATGTTCTCCTTTGGGTGATATATCAATGCACAACAAACATAATGATGCTAATACAATCAACATTATTAGGCAATGAAATATGCACTAACTAGAAATATTTACTATCTTTGGACATATAAATAAAACTAATAGTACATTCACATCACCAACAATCATGTCCATTAATTATAAGAACAACTAATCAACCTTTGGGTGATCCATAAATGTCTTATAACAATGAACTTCAAGTTACCCACAAAGTAACGATCATCATGTCATTTATAGCATCACATTCTATGGGTAATTGAAATAAATCATCATTCATTTGGAATTAAATAAACTTTCAGATTTGACCACTTTGGTGATTAACAAACCCATCATACATTTAATCCCAAAATATACATACTTCATAAACATTCAAATGCCTTTCCTTAATTCCCATTTTGAAACACGTTCATGGAGTTTTATTCAAATTTGACATTTGAAAGGAAATCATGTACAAGCATCCAAGATTGATAATTGAAAGGCATTTCAAAACTTAACAATCACGTCCAGGATGCATCGATAATGGAATGGGAATTATAAGAAAGTCATTTATTATTTCCTAATTCACGACTCCGAAAACACGTACAGGGAGATGTGAACAATCACGTAAAAGCCTTTGGATACAAGCAATTCTCATAAAAGGACATACAAAGAACGTTCATCCCAATTCCAAATTGAAAATTGACATTTTTTTTAAAAAAAAATTCATTCATTGAAGTTCCAATCAATCACGTACAGGAACTTTCAATAAATGTTTTTAAATGATCCAATCATATATTGAGAACATACAAGGAGAATCATAATTGAAACATACATACTTTTAACAATCACAGTGCAGCGGAATAAAAAATCATAATTTATAAATTCCCAATATTTAAAATTAGGGTTCATTAAATTGAGGGATTCAAACATCATCAATGGAAAACTATAAATTCCCTAACACATGCTCTGATACCACATGTAAACTCTATCATACATGAGTCATTAATAAGGATCTTAAGAATTCATAATCTTCACTAATAGGATGAATAGAAACACTAACCTTTCACCATGCTTAAATATTAATACTTCTGTGCTCGAACTTCAATCAACAATGGAAACTCTTCTATCCCTTTCCTTCCTCTTTATGCCTCTAACTTTGATGGAAATTAGGAGACTTTCTTTCTAGGCAGAGATAGGGAAATGTTTCATTTCCTTCCTTTTATAATTACTTCCATCAAAGCAATATATTCTTTTATGAAAAGACTCGTTCCCAAGAGTCATAACCATTCATTCAAATATTAAACAATATGTCCTTTCATACAAATATTAAACCATCACTAATATTTGTCACACATATGAGACATTAATTCTTACATCAATTGTTCAACCGTGATTGAGCCGTGGTTGAACCGGCATTAATTAAATATTATTTTTTTTAATTTTAAATATAATATATAGTAATATTAAACAAAAAATAACATAATACTCAAAACTTCATTACCTTAAAAACTAAACTTCACTTAAAAATGTCTTAACTCATAATATAAAGCATGAAAAATTACACATAAAACTAAATTAAATATGATATAATATCTAGAATATTTAAGCCCAAACTTTTTTATTTCAAATTATTAAGCTTAAAAAAATATAAAAACACGCCCATTCTTTGTTTTTTTAGAATATATATATTAAAAGTTTAAACTAAATGAAAGGCACGAGTGTTTTTTTTTTTTTTGGTTGAAGACAATCATTTGCTTTTAGAAGAAAGAAAGAAAGATATATGCGTTTTATTAATATTATTATCATTAGGAGAATTGGATGGCCTAGTGATTCTATAGAGAAATGGCCCAACTTATGGCCCAATACTTATCTATTATGACTGATTCAGCTGTAAAAAAACCCTAGCAGTAGAGAGAAATAACGTGCCTTCCCAGCCTCCTTTTCCAGTCTTCTTTCTTCATCTATCCCTCTCACACACTGACGAATGCCGCTCCGATGCTCCGTTGCTCAGCCTCAACCCACTCCTTGCTCCGGTCATCTCCTCCATGCGCGTCCTTTTCTCCCAGCTCCATATCTCGTACGTCTCCATCTATGTGATTCTTCCTCCCCCGCCTCTGTAAATACGTCCCCTCCGAAGTCGTTCTCCACCATCTCTGTACCGCCGGAGGTGGAAAGCAGTTCGAGGTCGTTGGAATCACGAAGAACAGCGCGGACCGCGGAAAGCCGGTGAACCTCCGGTTTGGTCCGGTTTCACCGATTTTGAACCGGTGATGCAGTTTTTATACCGGTTCAACGTAGGGACGGTTTTACCTACCAACCGAACCTCTCTAGGTCCCAGGTCCTGGTTAAACCAGTCGGACTGGCCGGTTCGATTTTGTAAACCTTAAAAAATTAAGTGTAATGAAAAGGTGGGTGTCGTGTGTGTTTAGTGAAATGAGTATGCAAGTGATACAGAAGTGGTAAAATAGAAACAGAAATGATATTCTAACACTAAAGTTAGACACCAATACCTAACACCATACAAAATACAAACCACTAAAAGATAAAATAGAAAAAATACAAAAATAATAATAAAATAATGGGTTTATCTGAATAAATAACAATAAAATTCGAAGCAACATAAAAAAATTATGGAAGAAACTAATAAAATATTATTTAATTAATAGAAAATACTAATAAAATTTCAAATTACACTTATAATAGAATAAAAAAAGGACAAAATGAAATAAATAATATAAGAGATACATTAAATAGTATAGGTAAGGTAAGAAAATAGACGAAAATAAAGATATTGAAATAATTAGACAAATTCTTGAACAATTAGAACATCTTCTAGAAGATGAAGAAAAGAATAAATATATAACAATAAAAGACTTAGATGAATTATTAAAATCAAGAGAATTAGATAAAATAATTATAAAACAAGAAACACAATTAGAACATCAATATTATCTAAACCAGTAACTTCATGGAGAGGATAAAAGAATATTACATGGAAACATTAAAGAAATCAAATGATTTAGAAGAAATTCAACAATTATTAGAACAATTAAAAATAATTGAAGAAGATCATGATCAAATACAAAAAACAGATCCCATAGATCAAATACTAAAAGAAAATGATGAAAACGAAGAAATAATCATAAACTATAGTTCAACCTCAGAATTTGAAGAAAATTATATAAAAATGGAAAAGGGAGAATATAGTAGGACAAAACCCAAAAGAAAATGGGAAGAATATAAATATATTCCCAATGGAGCGTGGGATAAATACGAAGAAGAAACAAAGTACAAAAAAGGATATGCAAGAAAAAATAGCAAATGGACAAAAATTCAAGAAGAATTTAAACCTCATTATGAATCAACCAGAATAGGAAATGTATTGAATCTTAACTGTGCAAGAAATAAAGAGGAAGTATTAGTCCAATGGACCAATGAAATAATATTACTAATTGCAACCGGCGAAAGATTTAATAAATTAAATGTAATGGATATAAAAAACTTTTTAACATTTAAAACAACAGGGAATGCACAAAGATTTTTACTTAGCATAAAAGATGAAGCTTGGCAAAGACATGCAAGATTAGTAGAAAATAACCAAGATTTTGCCAAAATGGTTATGGCTATGATATATCAAGAATTTCTAGGATATACTATGTTTGATCAACAAGAAAAAACAAATAAATTCAAATGAAAAGGCTAAAACTCATCTAAACAAAATGCAAATATGTGACATGTGTCAAATAGAAAGTTTTATTTGTGAATACCAAAAATATTATTATCAAGTGAATGAAGAAGCAAAAGACACTTATAAATATATCTTTATAGATAAGCTACCATATCCACTTAATACCAGAATAAAGAAATTATGGGAATCTAGACAAGATGAAACAGCTAATACCCTAGGAGAAATTTTTCAAACTGTATACCAAGAATTAAGAGAACAATGTATGAGACACCCCGTTGTGCCTCTTTGTGTCATTAGATTAAAACCTCATTATTTAATTACTTAATTGCATGCTTAACGTGAAAATACGTAAAAATTAAAACTTAACTTATAAAGTATACAACTTCATATAGAATGGCATATCACAATATAAGTATATTATCCATATTACAAAACACTGTTGAGGATATCCTATCAGTAGGATCCCTCACAAGCATATACTTAGACAAAAGTTAAACAGCGGAAAACATAATAAAAATATGCCTCACGAGATGCACTGGACATAACTAACTAGACCCTAATCACCATGGGTCACAGCTCGTTCTCCAGTCTTCGGTTCGTTGGGAGTTCCATCCAACGCCTCTTGGTTACGCTCATCCACAGGGTCTTCTCGTACAATTCCACAAGGAGATAAAATACAACATACAGAAATATACAGGGGATAAGAAACAGTTCTATCATCAAAAAGCGGAAAAGAGTCATAGTAAATTATACAGTAATTGTCATTGACAATCAACACACATAACTAACGAATCATCCTCGGGTTAATATATATCATCCTATACCCTTACTCTCAGGCAATCTAACACGTTATTTTAACGTAACCCCTTTAATCCTGTCACCATGTCTTTACGTTGTCGTGGCCACTACCACTCCTGTCACCATCCCTTATTTGCATCGGGGCACACCCTCATTCCCGTTAGGATGTTCCACCTAGTGCACACCTCCATTCCCGTTAAGGTGTTCCACCCCCATTCCCGTTAAGGTGGAAGTGGTCTCGCGAGAACTCTTGATTTTACGTGTATTATATACCAATACATGGTGTATTATATTACCAATACACATAAGTGTTTTACGTATATTATATTATCAATACAAGGTGTATTATATTACCAATACACAGAAGTATTTTACGTATATTATATTATCAATACACGGTGTATTATATTACCAATACACAAATGTCTTGCGTATTATATTACCAATACACTTTTGTCTTGGTGTATTATATTACCAATACAATTTTGTCCTTGTGTATTATATTACCAATACACGGTCATGGATAACAACACCTATACTTGAATCCCACCAACCCGATTTAACGACATTCTAGTGCCTTAACCTTCCATTAGAACTTGAAACATATTCTATGCCATAACACCTCTTTAACATACATCATCTAAGTTAGGCACTTCTAAATCATCATTATCCTCACACCCAAAACAATCATCTCGTAGACAACATATATATCTTTGCTTAAAATTCACTAAGCATAATAACAAAAACTAGGCAGATAATGCATAACACAATATCAATCAAAATATTCCAATATCACCAACATAGCACAAAAATCAATTCAATAAAGGTAATAAGCTCAAATCAACCATCAAGAATATAAAATCAACCTAATATCGATAAACCTACAATCCCCAAATCGCCATTGGTTTTTCAGAAAAGGTTTCTAATGTGATTTCGGTCTTGTCGATTACTCGACTACTAGTAGGGTTGAGGTCGCCCTACACAATTATTATATAATCTACTACTTATCTATTACGACAATAGGCTGGTTCTTTCCCCCACCTAGGTTATCACCGAACTCCCGAACTTGAATCTCCTCGTCGTCACACCACAAAGTATTAACTCCACCTTCTATGAAGGTAAGGAGATTAGATGGTCGAAGAGGTATACCACGAAAGTCCTCGTTTCCTCTATGATGGAAGTATAAGGTTATGAACACAAAATCACAAGTTAAAATCAAATAAGAACACTAAACCACAAGGTATAGGTTCGTCCAAGACTAGTTCTTAGGGTTAGAGATTCCCGAAAATTATACAACTCATGGATTTATGATCCTTAATTGTTAAAAGTTCATAAACAATGATCATTTAACAAAGTTGAATTAAAATCCCACTAAGTTATACACTTAGGGTATTCGGCCAAGGCTAGTAAAATAGGCTAGCATTCACTAAACTTTTCAATCTCTTAGGTTTAGCATCCATATGTATTAAGGAGCTCAAAACCATGATCATTTTGGAAAAATAAGAACAAAGTATCACAGGTCCATAACCTTCTAGGTTCGGCCTTCATAGGAGTTATAGGTTAGAAATCTTTAAACTTTCCAATCTCTTAGACTTAGCATCCAAATATCTTATGGAGCTCAAGTCCATGATCATTTTGGAAAACAATGGAAACTTAAAGATTCTAATCTCTTAGACTTAGTATCCAAATATCTTATGGAGCTCAAGTCCATGATCATCTTGGAAAAATGAAAGTAATATATCCTAGCTTTAATAACAGAATAAAAACCAGTTAGAAATCATTAAACTTTCCAATCTCTTAGACTTAGCATCCAAATATCTTATGGAGCTTAAGTCCATGATCATTTTGGAAAAATAAAAACTTAAACATCCTAGCACCTAAACACTAAGTTTCGACCATCATAGGATGATGAGGAAAATATTCTTTGTTTAACAAAAACTCTTAGGTTTAGAATCACAAGGTATTAAGAGTTCTAAATCCAACATCATACTTGGAAAGTTGAAACATAGTATCCTGGGCTTACTTATTCATATTTTCAGCCATCATAGGAACAAGCTATCAAAACTTCCAAGATTTATAGATTTAAGATCAATGGATAGCTAGAAACTCAAACACATGTTCATATTCCAAAAGTTGAAACAAAAACTTCATAGGTCACAAATGCAAGCATTCGGCCTTCATTGGAAGAGATAGGTAGAGATTTTTGTTTTACACAACCTCTTAGTATGTGAAAATATAAGTTAATATAAGACTATAGAAAGTGGTTTCAACTCAAAATAAGTTTTCTACCATTTTATAGAGATTTTAGAAGTTTAAAGCATATAAAGAACACAAAGTAAACTAAGAAATAAAAGATGAAACTTGCAAAAAGATTCATATGAGAGCATTACCCTTAGTATAAGGAAGAACTTTAATGAAGAACTCGAGTGGAAAAGACTAATAAAAATGGAAGCTTTAGGTGTTTGAAAAAAAAGAAGAAATGGAAGAAGTTGAAGAAGTATGAAGATGGAGGAAGAAAATGAGAGAATGAAGATGAGTGATGATTATATAGAGGGGGGAGAGGGGCGCACGAAATTTTGGAGAGAGGTTGAGCTTGGAGAGCAAGTTTTGTCTTTAAGACTTGTTTGGTTGAAGAGGAAAGAGAAAAATAGGTTTTTAGAATATAATACGTTATAATTTGAAAAGTGTGATGATTACACTTTTGGAGTGTGTCATAACCCATTTCCATCAAGTCACTTCACTTCTTTTGTGCTCCCTAATCTGCTCTATTTCGTACCCGGTTGTATTTTCCGATCATAATTCTTCCGACGTTTTCGTCCGAATAAAATATTATATTCCATTTTTGAACGAAAATTTTCAAAATAACCAAAGTTGAAGGAAACATATTAAAAACACTAACCATCTCGTTCACGGGTCAAAATTAGGTTTTCTGCACAGTAAACTTGTACCAGCAGTGAAAACACAGACCGACTTTGGTCTGAATTTTCAACCGAAATTTTTACCGTAACCCTCTACCATAAAGTAGACTATGAATATGATTTTATTTTAATCAAAAACACTTTCTAACTCTCAAGTTAAAATATAATTAATTATATTTTAACCGCTTGAACATCATAATTAAAATCAGACTGCTACAATGTATAGCAAGAGAAACAATAAGATAATTAAATAGAGGGAGTATTGCAATTTACTGCGATATCCCAGAAATGGAAAAACCTGGAAATTATGGCTGTGAAAAACCAGCAAGAAAAAGAAATTATAGGAAACCAAATTTAAAAAGAAGATATCCAAGAAAGAAAACATATTATAAAAATAACAAGAAAAATTCTTTAGAAGAAAGAAAGTAACGCTAAGAAAATATTGCCCAAAAGGGAAAAAGAAATGTGTCTGTTGGATATGTAATGTTGAAGGTCATTATGCCAATGAATGTCCTCAACAAAAAGAAAGAGATTTTAAAGAAAAATCAAAATTAATAAAGCAAGTATAACGAATATATCAACTCGAACCATTAGAAGAAGAATTAACTGACACCGATGAAAGCATATATGAATATCTTGAAAATGAATTATCTTCAGAAGAAACAGAATCCGAATAATACTTACATAAAAATAATATTAGAAAAAAGTAAAAAAGAAACTGAAGCATATATAGATACTGGAGCAAGTATTTGTCTAGCAACAAGAGCGTTGTTTGATAAATGGGAAAAATTAGAAAAACCAGCCAAAATACAAATTGCAGATGGATCAATACATCCACTATATTGGGTGATAACAAGAACTACATTAATTATACAAGAAAAATTATTTGTAGTACCAACAATATATCAACAAGATACAAGTGTAGATATGATTATTGGAAATAACTTTTTAAGACTATATGCACCATTTTCCCAGTATTTAAAATATATATCTCTAAAGACACCATGTATTTACAAGAAACAAAACAGAGAGATAATTAACATTCAAATTATTCATTCTTCTGAATGTATTTACTCTAAAAATCAGAATTTAGCAAGCTGAATCATGGTGAAATAGTTAAAGAAATATGTTTAAAAATTCGCCATGTGTTAATAAACATAGAACCAAATAGAAGAATACCAACTCATATAGAAGAACTTTTAGATAAAGTATGTAGTGAAAATCCACTAGATCCAAATATCAATAACAAAAATACTGAATTAACTATATTAAAATTAAAGGACCCAACAAAAGAGGTAAAATGCAAACCCATGATTTACACAAAACAAGATAGAGATGAATTTGTAAAAGATATTGAAGAGATGTGCAAAAAAGGATTAATTAGGCCATCGAAAAGCAAGCATTTTGCACCATCCTTTTATGTAGAAAATCATAATGAAATAAAAAGAGGAAAACGAAGGATGGTAATTAATTATAAACAGATAAATGATGAAATGGAAGATGATACTTATTTTCTTCCAAGAAAAGTTTATATTATTGAACAAATTAGAAATATGAATTGGTTTAGTACCTTTGATTTCAAATCATGATTTTACCAAATCAGATTATCTGAAGAATCTAAAGCATTAACAGCATTCAATTGTCCTCAAGGTCAATATGAATGGAATGTACTTCCAATGGGAATGAAGCAGTCACCGGGAATTTTTCAACGAAGAATGGATTCAATACTTAAAGAATTCAAGGACTTCTGTCTTATATATATTGATGATATCTTACTCTTTACTAATAAAGATTTAGAGGATCATTTTAGCAAAGTTAAATCAGTACTAAATAAATGCTTGGAGCATGGAGTAGTTTTAAGCAAGAAAAAAAGCAATACTAGCTCAAAACAAAATTATTTATTTAGGATTAGAAATTGAGAAAGGAAAGATTTTGATGCAAAAGCATGTGTTAGAAAAATTATGGAATTTTCCCACCAAATTAAAGGACAAAAAGGAATTGCAAAGATTTCTTGGATTACTAACATATATTTCCAGTGAAGGTTTTATCAAGGATCTTGCAACAGAAAGGAAAGTACTTCAACAAAAATTAAAGAAAGATACCCTCTGGTCTTGGACCGAGGAAGAAGAAGCAATTATTGAAAAAATGAAATTAATATGGCACGGTCTTCCTGAGCTATATCATCCATCGGATGATGATTTAATTATTATAGAAACTGATGCATCTAATGACTGTTGGGGAGGAGTCATGAAAGCAAAGCCCCCGGGGTAAAAGAATGAATTATTATGTCGATACGCTTCTGGAACTTTTTAAAATAGCGAAATTAACTATCCAACACATGAAAAATAAACTCTAGCACTAATTCGAATGTTGGAAAAGCATCGAATTTATGTACTAGATAAAGAATTTATTGTTCAGACTGATTCAACCTATGTTTCAGGTTTCAAAAATCTTAATCACAAAGTAACCTATAAGCAAGGGCGATTAATTCGATGACGAATGAAATTATCTGAATACAATTATTCAATCTCTAATCACTACAAAAAAAAGGTCATTTAGCGACCGAAAATAGTGACCGAATTTGTTGGTTGCTGTTTGCGACCGAAATGGCGACCGATTGTAGGATCTAAATCAAACACTGATTACAGTTGATATTGCGACCGAAATAGAGCATAGCAGAGTTATCGGTCTCTATTTTGGTCGCCAAATAAAGGAAAGCAAAAGTCAAAAATTTATGATTTTTTAGCGACCGAAATGGCGACCGAGTTAAATGCAACGGTTAAATTCCATTTATCTTGGCGACCGATGTTAAATCGGTCGCTAAAAGGCGCGTAAAAGAATTAAAATAGAGCGTGTTAGCGACCTAATTTTAAATCGGTCGCTAAATTTATGAATTCTAATTTCAAATTTACCCGTGTAGCATTACAGTTGATATTGCGACCGAAATAGCGACCGAAATAGAGCGTAGCAGAGTTATCGGTCTCTATTTCGGTCGCCAAATAAAGGAAAGAAAAAGTCAAAAATTTATGATTTTTTAGCGACCGAAATGACGACCGAGTTAAATGCAACGGTTAAATTCCATTTATCTTGGTGACCGATGTTAAATCGGTCTCTAAAAGGCGCGTAAAAGAATTAAAATAGAGCGTGTTAGCGACCAAATTTTAAATCGGTCGCTAAATTTATGAATTCAAATTTCAAATTTACACGTGTAGCGACCGAATAATTCGGTCGCTAAAACTGAAATCTCTAAATCGCGACGTTCCTTCCTCTCTTCCCCCATTTCTCTCTTTTCCTCTCTTCTCTCTCACACGCAGGCGGCGCGGCACACCAGCTCCTCTCCGGCCATCATTCTCTCTCTCTCCCTCTCCCTCTCCCTCCCCCTCTCCATTTCTCTCTCTCTCTCTCCATCTCTATCTCTGTCTCTCTCTCTGTCTCTCTGTCTCTAACCGTTTCTCTCTCTCTTAGGTCCGTCTTCCTCCGCACGTCCAGAGCAGCACCACCACCGTCACCACCAGAGCAGCGCCACCATTACCACCGCAGCACAGTAAGTCTTCTTCCCTATGGCAAAATCAGTAATGCACGTCACGGCCGTGATGGCCATCACAGCCAGGCCGTGACGGATTCTGCCTGGAAATTCTTCCTGGTTGGTCTGTCACGGACGTGATGGTCATCACGGCCTGGCCCTGATGGCCGTCACGGCCGTGAAGGCCATCACGGCCATGATGGCCCTGACAGCTTCTAACTTTTTCGTTCTTCTTTCTTTAAGGCCAAAACCACAAAATCTGCCTTAAGGTCAAGGTCTTAGATAATGAAGGATTAAGTATAGGGTTAGATAAAATGAAGGGTGGGGCACAATTTGCCAGGCACATGACGTGCCGTCATCATTCAAACATTATTCACATTAGAAAGCAACTCTATACACAATATTATGAAAGCAACTCTGGTTTTCTACTCATTTGTTTCACTAAGCAATGGAGCTTTCCAGAAATAGTTGTTGATGACCATCCTTACTAGGTTATCTAGGCATTTCTAGTAGGAGGGTCACTTATAGCCCTCTTACAAAACAACCAAACATAACTGGTTTTATATTAGATTTGGGATTTGGATAGAAACCTTATAAAGTAATATTATCAAATGTTGTCATTTCAGCTCTGACACGATTATTTTTATTTATGCATTATAGTGTGCAATGGCAATGACACCCACTGGGTCATATTGAGGATAATCTTACCAATGTTAGCTGTGATAATGTTTGAATAAAATGTAGAGGGGTAATGATGGCCTATACACACTATATATCTTGTTGTTTGTTAGTGGAGAGCTGAGCTCAATAGGAAGGTATCCTGCCTGAAAGGCAAGATGCTGATTGCGTGCTGATAATTTAATATTTATACATGTATTTGCAATTATGTGTTGTTTGTTAGTGGAGAGCAGAGCTTAATAGGATGTGATCCTGTCAAAAAGGCGGGATGCTTGTTGTGTGTTGCTAATTTAGAAGTTATGCATGTGTTTGACAATTATGTGTTGTCTTGTTAGTGGAGAACGAAGCTCAATAGGATGTTTGCTACTATATTTTATCTAAGTTTGTATTGAAATATGCTTCAATATATATTTGTTGAAGTATGCTGCAATCCTTATAAGTCAGTGGTTTTATTTTCTGCTAGAGTTAATTATTAAGCTACGAAAGCCTTAGTTTTCTACTCTGGTTTTCTACTCATTTGTTTCACTAGGCAATGAAGCTTTCCAGAAATAGTTGTTGATGACCATCCTTACTAGGTTATCTAGGCATTTCCAGTAGGAAAAGTCCTCTCTATGACCATCCTTCAAAACGACGTAAAAGCATCTGCTTTCCTGAAAACTACTATGTTTGCTAATCTGTAAAGTTGCATGTGAAGTTGCATTTCTTTGTTCTATTTTAACATGCTAGTATGCTACATGGATCTTTCCATCTTTTCTTATTATCACTTGATGAAGTTTATACATATGACTTGTTTTCCTCATCGTTTTATCGGAAAATGGATCCGACTAAATGTTTGAGACAGCCATCCATATAGACCAGGTACAGTATCTCATCAACTTAAGAATAACGATCGGATTCATGTAATGATGGTTAAGGCATAAACTAATCATTACTAAATTGTTCTTGTGTATTTGCAGGATTTGATTTCAATCCGGCGATCATTCTACCGTCGTTGGGGACAACAAATACCGTGTGTTGTAACTATTGAAGACAAAAGCGGAAATCTGTTCAATGGGAATATAGTAATCCATGAGGATCGCCCATATTTTGCAACAGATACAAATGGTATCAGGGAGTTGTATTTGTTGTCCACTGGTGCATTGGCAAAGTTTAAGTACCTTGGGGGTTCTCGCTTCTACATGTTCATCCCTTTGGAAGATTGATGAGTTTTGATATTTTGATTAATACTTATTGACTGTGGTGTGTTTTTATGTTTTGATCGCTAATTAGTACATTATTAAACTTTTTTTTATAAACAATTATTAAACTTGCGTTAATTAATGTATATGTTTTTTTGATCATATTGACTGAGGTGTTTTGGATCGTTAGTACATCATATTTACGTTTTCTATTTATTCATAAAAAATATTGGTGTATTTTGTTTATATCAGAAATTAAAAATCAATGGGGTAATAGTTGAAAAAACAAAATTTGGTCGGTAGGATTAAGTTACAGGAAAATTTTTATAAAAAAAAATTCAAAATTTGCGACCGAATTCGGTTATCTGAGCATGCGACCAACTATACGGCAATTGAAATATATAATTTTGTGACCGAAATATCGGTCGCAAATTTGCGACCGAAATACAAATTCGGTCGCTAAACATTTAGCCACTAGGGTTTCTGCTACCTCCTTAATTCGGTCGCTACACAGTATAGCAACCGAATCTTCGGTCGCTAAATAAGTTTTTTTTGTAGTGAATATTAAGGGAGAAAAGAATGTTCTTGCAGATATTTTATCCAGAGAATGGAGCGAGGCACGGCAGAATTATTAAAGCAGTAGTACCGGCTCAAAAAAGCACTTGAAGAACAAAAGCTGAAGGAATTAGATTTAATTAAATCAGATTTAAAAGTATTGGAACTCCAAATGCAAACAGAAGGACTTTTGGAAAGAAGAATCCCAAATGAGATCAAAGAAGCAGTACGAAAAGAAACAAATAAATGGTATGTTGTCTTTAATGGCCCAATGCCAGGAATCTATATACGATGATTGGTTCAAAGCAGCCCCTCATTGTCAAGGAATATCAGGAGTTCATCATCAAGCATTTCCAACCAAAGAAGTAGCAGAAAAGGCTCTAAAGACTTCTCAAGAAAATGAAAAAACAAGAAAAGGAAAAGAAGTCCAAAAAGAAGGAAAAGAGATTTATCTCGGACCAAGGACTTACTTGGAAACAACATAAATAACAAAAATAGAAACAAAGAATCCAATGAAGATTCTAGGGAGAATTCCATCCTCCTTAGATAATTATCCAATAATTACCAGAAAATAACACGAATTACTAGTTCAATTTTTGGAAGAAAAATGTTATGAACACCTCGGGAGATTAATTAACTGGAACGAAAAAGAAAAAATCAACTGTTTTTATATGGTTGATAGAAATGTTTATGGAATTAAGACAATAATTACTCCAGGAGCAACCCCAGCTCTAGCATTCAATATGTTCCAATTTGGACTAATTGAGTGTACTTATCCAAGCAAGAATCTCGATGAGATTAATCTGTTCCCACATTACTTCAAAGAAGCAGTTCAACTATACAAGAAGAAGGTAGCCGGAGAAAAAACTATTTATTTAAAGTTCTATTCAGTATACCCAGACTTCCAAACAAAACAACCAGCCAAGACTTTCCGCTTCGTAGGCATAAGCAACAATAAATTTTCATTAATGGACGAAGCAAGCAGAATCACATATGATGAAGATGATATGACAACAATTACAACTAACCAGTTGGCAAGCATTTACGGGCAGTGCAATGTAATAGGACAAAATTCTTTTATCAAAACCAATTACAAAGGCCCAAATACTTTGCTTATAAGCAAAACACTTGGTAAAGTAATGAAATAAAAGGACTTAAGCATCCTGACAAACTTTGAATTCCCATTCTATGCTTTGAAAGGACCACAAATAAATTATAGACCTTCTGTCCTAAGCAAGCTATGCGAATTAATTAAAGAAAGCGGGAATCATGAATGCGAAAGATGCACGAAAAGACAGATAATGACAGAAAGCACCAACAAGCATCAGGAAGAGGACAGAGACTCGGATGAAGCAATAATCGAAGAATGACGTAAGCACTAACGTCAGCAAGCATAATTATTGAACATGACGTAAGCACTGACGTCATCAGTCGAATTATTAAGACCAGATGCAATTATTCGAGGTCATTTATGTAAATTATGTCTCTGTGTCTAGGCTATAAATAAGTCCTCTTCTGCTGAGACAAAAATAGAATTCGGAACTGGTTTCCAATTCTCACTTGTGTAATCTCTCTAAGAGTAGTCTGCTAATCCCTTGTGGTATAACTCGGATGGTTGAGTGTCCATCCAACCCCCTTATGTAAAATAACCAATTATTAAATAAAGTTTCTCTTTCTACAAATTATCCTGTCAATTACTTCATACCAAGCAAAATTAAAAGAAGGAATCAACGGAAGCAGAAGTGGGTAAAATCAAATAATTTCAAGAAACCAAACATCAGGTATGATTACTAAGCTACTCTCCTCAAGATTAGAATTATTTATGCAAAATAATGTCTGAAATAGATCGGATAGAAACTAATGAAATAAAACACTTACAAATTACTGAAGAAGATGGAAATTATGAAGGAATTATCTTTATTAATCCAAAATTATTTAAGAAAATCCAGAAGGAAGATCTAGATATAGTAGAAACAACAAACATGGTAGGAAAGAAAGAAAAATTAATAAATATACTAAAGAAATTCAATCAAAAGGAAAATATAATATATTATAGAAAGATAATGAATGAATCACCGATAGATATATCTAAAACATAAGGAAATACAAGTATTCAGTTAATAATTAAAGAAAAAAATTCAAAATTAAAAAGAAATCCGGAGAACCAAGAACACAAGGTATACATATATAGGAGCAGTACAAGTTCTAATTAAAGCAACGTTCCAAGAAGGAATAAATTCACCAATCGAATTAGTTCTAAAAGATAATAGAATAAATGATCCAAAAGATAAAATACTAGGCGTAATAGAAGTAAATCTAGCTTATGTAAAATTAAAATTTGAAATCAGACCAAATATAGGAATTCCATTAAATACCCAAAGACTAAACCAAGCATTAACTCTTGAACACAAATTTTTAAGAGAAACCTTGATGAAACCAAGGGACAGAATATTTTCAATTACATATTGTGTAAACTATGCATTAACTAACTCACATCATAGTATTACCTTTAGAAATAATGATAGAATAGACATCCCAAGATTATTCGAAGATATAGGAAAAATATATTATCCAAAGAAAAATGAAATAACAGAATTAGGCACTTTTGTAAGTAGTCCAAGAATTATTGAAATAGAATCAATTCCAAGACCAATTAATCTCCCAGAACAAAGAAGATCTAATGAAGAAAATGATATCATAAAACTATCTAATCAAGTAAAAGAACTGACTCTGTTTGTAAAAAATAAAATATGAACAAAATAGAAGAATTAAAACAAAAAGAAAAATTAAAATAATTCATGGAAGAATTTTACCTAAGGAAAGATAGGGCCCAAATAGATATTGGAGACCTTACTGGAGCTCTAGATTAATATCTAGAAAGAGATCCAGAAAATAGAAATAGAAAATTAATTGAAAAACATCTAATAAGAAAAGAAAAGGAGCTAATTGATTTAGAAAACAAAAAAAGAAAAACAAATATGCAATATAAAAAAGGAATGAAAAATATAATAGAATGTATAAAGAATTTGGATCTTGAGGCTTCAAGTTCCTCTTCAACCTCTTCTAATCACTTCAGAATTGAAGTACCCCTTTTGAAGATAGTGAATAAAAGAAAAATGAACGTAGATGAACAAATATATAAAGAATAATAAGTGTATTATAATTTAATCTTCCAGTTGATTGTAAGCAAATTATAATAAAAAAGTTAAAAGAACAATTCTGGAAAGAAGAATACTATTTACACTATTTAGATATTGAAATTGAATTCAAATACCTAGAAGAAATGGAATTAATTGAAGAGCAAAGATATTCTTATGATGAATACTGGTATTAAGAATAATGGAGAAAGAAATACTAAGCATTTTAGCTATGAAAATACACAAAGATTGTAAGCAAATAATAATTAACAAATTAAAGCACCAACATTGACCAGAAGAACTTTAACTAAAGCAAGTACAACAAAGAGTACAGTTAGCATTTTGCAAAGAAGAACGAAAACAGATAATTCAAGAATTAGTAGAAATAGATGAATCTATAAGTGAATATGGGTACGAATTATTAGTAACTCAAATTATGTATAAATACTATCCTAAACATGAAAATAAAATTATAAATAAAACAAAAAAGGAAAAAATTAATATGATGGTACCGTTTTGGTATCAGAGCTAAGCAAGTGAATGGATCAACAAAATATAGAAAAGTTTGTATATAGACTAAGTATTTTAGATTTAACTAATCAAAATAGTCTAAGAAATCTAGTACAATAATTAAAAGCAGAAGCCATAGATATACGTGAAAAACATATGAATTATCACTGTGAATATTGTGATTGTAGAGAATACGATAGAAAAATAAAACTAATAAGAGTAATAATAAGCAAATTAGAATCATGGATAAAATAATAATTTAAAAAAAATGGCACCATATAAATACATATGTCCATATATAGTTGTCAAATTAAGATGTGTAAATAACACACCTCAAATAGAAAATGACAAGTGTGAAGCAAAATGGGTGAAGCAGTGAAAAACAGATAGTGTCATGTGTGAGTAGAAAAAGAGGGTTGAATGCTTTAAATAATCGCACAAACCGTTCCCTTTTTCACCCCACTTGCTACTTTATGAAAATATTTTTGCCTCTTTTACTTTCACTTTCTCCAACCTTTCACTTTTCGGTAAGCTTCCATTCCCTTTTTACTATTTTTCTGCTGCTTCAATTTTTACGGATCATCTCAGTCATCTGGTGTATTTTTCTTTTCTTCTTTTTCTTCGTCCTTTTCCTCAAAATCCTTTCTTGTATTAACATTATATTTTTCTGCACTTATTTCATGATGACAAACGAAAGAAGCATCTCTCAAAGGGGTAGAGAATCTGACCCCACTGTTCTACTCTGAGACAATAAGAGGTAGATGAAGACTGTCTTTACTCTCGAGGACTTGGATATGGACAATGGGGTTGTTTTTCTTTTATTAATGTTTGAAATTTTGAGACTGCCTATCTCAAAATTTCAAAATTTCAAGGCAAAAATAGTTTCTTCTATTTTATTTTTGTGATGATGTTTTAATGAGGAATAAATAATGTTGTAATTATTAAGTGGCTGGACTGTCTATATATGGACTGTGAAAAATGCTCCCTTCTCCCTTTTTATTTTCTAATTATTTATGGTGACAAATCCATGGTTGCATGTTGATATTTTCTGAAAAATTTGCATGTTGTCTTAGAAAAGAATTGATTTCGAAATTTTGCTTGTTCTCTTGGTATAAATTTTTTTTTAAAAGGCAAATGTTAATCATTAGTGTATTATGTTAGTGGGAAAAGTTAAACTCACGACCTCCTTATCACTTTAAACCTTATGTCCCTCCCCCAAGTCAACTCATCCACCTTAGAACTCCGTTGTCTTAGTATAAAAATGATTTGCATGTTTGACCTTTGGCCTTATATGACACAAGATGGTTTCTTTGAAAACACGCATGATGACCCTACTACCAAATATGTGATCTTTCTATTGAATGATTTTTAGAAGAAATTTATGATACATAAGTAGGGTAGCCATTAAGGTTTAACTAAATTATTACATATTATTACACTAATTAGATATATTAGGCAACTTGATTTGGAGTTCTTGCAGGATGGAACCATGCATACCAGACACGGGATAGATCTTCCAAAGAACAAGTTTTTTTTTCAAATACAGTTAAGTGGTCCTCTTCGGATAATTTGTCCAATTTTATAAAATCATAACAATTTATATTCATCAAAATATGACTTACTTTATCATTTTGTAAATCTGGTTTAATTAATTAATTAATTAAAATATAAAAACAACACCCTGACTTATTTAATATGCAAGTGATTAGCTTTAGTTTATCAATACAAGCAGTTTCGTTTTTTTAATAGTATTAGCTTTATGAACATGTGATAGTAGTGAATATAGTTTAGGTGCACTAAGTTAAGTGAATAGCTAATTTTTTAGTAGATGTAATTATTTCGTTGAGTATATCCTTTTATATATATATATATATATATACCTTTCAGTGTAAAACTTGTATACTATTTGTGTTTACTATCATCATGTAAATTTATTTACATGTTTAATAATTGTGTTATAGTTAATATGTCCTTATAGTTATAATAGTTAATTAATTTTAAGGCCGTAAGAAATTCATATATGTTTGATGTGGTCATGAATTGTAATATGGAACGTATGAAATTAATGTAGCTTGTGATCATGCATGCATAAAGAAATGTGTGCGACTTGTTGACACCAAGCATCTGGTTGATGCTAAGAAGGAGCCACGACAAGTGTGTGTGAAATGGAAGAGTGGAGGGTGAAAAAGGGACGTCCTTGGGCATGTAGTCCCGTTTACAAATACATCAACAGTCGAGAGGTAGCTCCCCTGTACTGCATATTGTTCTCTACCTGCCAGACTATCCTAACAAGTCACTAGTCGTTATTATTATGTCGGTTGAGAGTGTCCAGCCACGTTGTTAATCTTTTGTGGTATCTTGACTAGTCATGTACTTCCGAAAATGCTCCTTAACCAAATGACTCTCCACGGATTTAGTCTTTGGTTTGGGCCCACCTGTATTGCATTGCATATGCATTTCTACATTGATTATGAGTTAATTTATCTGTGCTTAATGATTTGTTATTGTTGTTTTATCATCTATTTCTAAGCTATTATTTATCTTAAGTTTTAGACATCTTACCCCTTTTGTGGTTGTTTTATTTTAAATTAATTTTATATAAAGATGAGTATCCTGACAGAGTTCATATAGATTTGAAACCCATCAGAAAAATAGTTAAACATATACCTATAATTTATCTTCCATTGCTATATGTTTTAGTGACAGATCATAATTTATTATACCCATGATTCTGCCTCGACGCTAGATTTTAGTGACAGTATTCATACTAATAATACCCACGATCTTCTATAACGTTGATGATATTACAAATTAAATACACAATAAAATAAATAAATATATTTAGGAACCAAAATAAAATAAAATGAAACTTCATTCATATTGAAAACATAAAGTCTTATCAAAACATATCAAATTCCTCAAAAATAACATATAGTATGCACATTTCTTTTATAAAAAAAAAGCATATAGTATGCACCTAAAGTCTAATAACAATCTCAAAAATTACAAAAACAATCATATCATCTTCACTTAATTGCCAAGTTTATGTCATCAAGAACAAATTTGTTTTTGTATCTTCACCTGCAAGTTATAATATATATCAAATTGTAATAGAATTTCTTATGAAATTTTCCTATATATCTTTAATTTGATTATATATAAACATGAGTTCGTGTTACTATTCGTAACGATGAGTAATAATTGAGACTTAATTTCTAAATATTAATAAAATTTATAAGTAATTCCTTATTAAAATTTTATTTTTATGTAAATATGTTTAAAACATAATTTTAAAATATTAATATTTAAATAACAAAAAACTCAAAACTTCATAAGGAACACGAGGTACCACATTAGAAGAATATGACTATGAATGAATATAAGGATATATTGTATTTTGAAGTAGAATATATATACACATGTGCAACTGTGAAATATATATTAAGTGAGAAGTTAAATTGGCTGTTCAAACAATAAAATTGGAAATAATATGTAATTTCTGCTATTTAAAGTGTGTACAACACATGTTCGATCAAGAACATTAAGGCAGATAAATAGGAATACAGTACAATTTAACATCCGGAGATCCATCTTAAGCCGCAGAACTCTTAACCAAACTTTGACTTTTCATACCAAGCCTTTATTCTCTCTTTGATGGCACTGATCTTCTCTTCCTCTTTCTGGTTCATGAACATTGACCAATGGGGGAGCCAAGATCTTCATCATCACAAACCTCAACATCTGAAGGTTCTTCAACTACACCTCCTCCACCACCACCTCTACCATCTTCCCAGAAAACTACCCTCCTCCAACCATCTCAGAAAAAGAAACATAAAACCAAAGTAGTTCGTGTCTTTCGCTCTGTCTTTCGATCTTTACCAATCATAACACCTGCATGCAAATTTCCTTCATTACCCACGGGAGCCCTAGATAGTCACCACCACCACCACAAGACCATTAACAGTACTGGTGTCAAAGTCTCTGGCACTTTGTTTGGTTACCGAAAAGGACGTGTTAGCCTCTCTTTGCAAGAAAACCCTAAATGCCTCCCTTCGTTGGTGGTTGAGTTATCCATGCAAACCAACACGTTGCAAAAGGAGATGGCTTCAGGGATGGTTAGGATCGCGCTTGAATGCGAAAAGAGACCAGAGAAGGACAAGACCAGGTGTGTATTTAGATTTACTTAATTATTTTATGAATTATGATCAAAATAGATTCTAATCAAAATAATAACTATATCATCAGCGTTTTAATCTGCGGTTGCGGTGATAGTCGTAGCCATGGTTATGCTACATTTACAATTGGTATAGATAATTGTTGAACAAAATACGATTGATGTAATCATAATTGCGGTAAAATCATAACGTGATGACCTCAAATATTGCCTCATTTTAGAAATCATGCAATCTGTGTCATAACATAAAAAGTCATATAATTATATAATAAAAAATAACGAACTGCATATCAATGTCGTGAATGCATACTTAGAAATTTAGGACAAATCTAATAATAATAATAAAAAAAATTCATTGAGAATGTTTTTGAAAAAAAAAAAAAGAATTTTTAACCTAAAATAATTAATCTAAACTAAACATGCTACAGGTTGATGGACGAACCGCTATGGACTATGTTTTGCAATGGGAAGAAGACAGGTTATGGTGTGAGGAGGGAAGCCACAGAAGAGGACTTGAATGTGATGGAGCTGCTCAAGGCTGTGTCAATGGGTGCAGGTGTGCTTCCTGGGAAATCCGAACATGTAGATGATGCAGATGGAGAGTTGGCTTACATGCGAGCCTATTTCGAGCATGTAGTGGGGTCAAAGGATTCTGAGACTCTCTACATGTTGAGCCCAGAGGGTAATTGTGGGCCTGAGCTTACTATATTTTTTGTGAGAATTTAATATTTAACAATTAATGTAGAATATCAATATTGTAAGTTTGGTGAGGTTCGGAGGATAATTTGTGGATGAGTGAGTTAGAATTAATTGATGATCCATATTTAGGGTAGTAAATTAATTACTAAGTACTTATGCAATGTTATATAACTTTTTAGTCCTTTTCGACCAGCATTTGCAAAACTAATGTTTATGTTTTTTTTTTCTTATTTTTGAAGACGTTTTATTAGCTCCCATCTCCAAATAAATGTCATAAAGATAAGCATATTTTGTTGAGTACGTGAAAATTGACGAGGTTTCGAATTTGGCTTGAAAATCACCTTGCACTTGATCGGTAATGGGACTTGACTTCTCTCATGTTATGATTAGATAAAATATAAAAACAAATTTACTTTTTTTATGCATGATTCATTAAAACTTTTTCTGTCTTTCTCTCTCATAACATAAGAGGGAAAATGACTAAAACACAAGAGATAAGATCGATCCATATCAGGTAGAATAAAAAGCCTATTTATTTTACTTGTAGGTACCCGTTAAACTAATCACCTAATACTCATAACCGGTTTACTTATAGATATCCACGAGTATGAGTAATTTTACCATCCACGGTCAAATTTGGTAGTGTTCAAAAGATTTTTTTTTTTTTAAGAGAAGGGGCTACCGCCCAACCTAACAAAAAAAAAACACTAAGTGAGGCATCAAATAATAAGTGAAAATACACACGAGAAGGAA
Organism: Sophora flavescens; assembly: GCA_030762895.1. Classification (NCBI taxonomy): domain Eukaryota; kingdom Viridiplantae; phylum Streptophyta; class Magnoliopsida; order Fabales; family Fabaceae; genus Sophora; species Sophora flavescens. The sequence goes on from CM061067.1 coordinate 71,908,627, forward strand.
CAACATCAAACAAATGCACACTAGATCATATCTTTTAACCAAAAGATAAATGTATTTTCAAACTAGTCATCAATAATGTTTTTTCAGACTAAATGCTCATTTTAGTCTCTAGTAATTTTTAAGGTACCACTTTTCATCCCAGAGGGGAAAACTTATTGAATAGTCCTCAAGAATGATAAAAGAGGGATACGTTAGTCCCTCCATTTGTCTTAGTCATGGACACACTTTTAGACTGCTGATGTACACCATTTGTGCGCCTAGGTGTTTGTCAAACTCGTCCATCCAACTTGTGTTAGTGCATCTGGTGTGGTGTAACTGGTGCATGTGGTGTGTTGCTTGTAACACATAAGAACTAATTTGTCCCATGATAGAAATTATCAGAGACTAAATTGGGTTACTTAAATAATAGTTAGAGGCTTTATTAGGTCAATTCAAAATATCATGCATCCAAGGATTGTTGCCTGGGCACTTGGCAACACTTACGGTACATATCAGTATTCTAACAACGTGTTCCAGATGAAGATAAATAGAGGGACTAACGTGTTCCTAAGGGATGAAAAGTGATACCTCAAAAACTCTCGAAAACTATCAAAGACTAAAAGGGGCCTTTAGTTTATATATATATATATATATATATATATATATATATATATATATATATAAATATATATATATATATATAACTAAATGTAGCAACCTTGTTTTTGCATATGAATTTAATTAATATATAATATTAATGTAAAAAATTTACACCGCGAATCAATGATAAATTATCATATTATTAAAATTATTTTGTTTTTATGATAACTTTATTAAAAGTCACATAAATTATGATTTATATATGATTCATTGATAGTTTTATATAATAAATATATAATATTTTTTTTTTTGACGAAAATAAATATATAATATATAATATATAAATAAAATATCATTTAAATAATGTTGTATGACTCTTCAAGTATTAGTTGTTAAAAATCGAAATTTGGCACACAAAAAAAATCGAAAGTTGTAGAAACTTGTAGAAAAGAAATAAATATGTCTCCATCCATCTCTATATCTCAAATAGAAAATCCCAGATACTTCTTTTCTTTCCTATTGTTGTCAAAAATTGTTTTCAACGTACCACGAACACATGAACAAAGCTGGAACTCACGAACAAATCTCAATAGCATGAGGCGTGTGCAATCACACTGCCCTCAAGGGTTTATCCACGTGGTGTGCAAACCCCCCAGGATACAACAGGTCCCTCCCGGCAAATTAAACCAAGGTATTAGAACAGCCAAGAAAAATGATAAAGATGAAGCAGACAATGTAAAACCCAGAAACAAAATAATAGAGGAGAAAAAAATTAAAAGAAGAAATATGTACATCTAAAAATGTTCACGTAATGCAACTGTTATATATCATAAAGAAGCTTTGTTTTCAACATAAAAAGGTGGTCGAAGTCCACTGTTTTTCTTTTGTTTTTTCCGTCTAATCATCTCTCTTTTTTTTTAAATTGTGTATAGCTAACTTATATGCCTTTTGAAGCTGCAGCCAAGATCCAAAAAATTTGGATCAACATGTCCAACAACCCAGCAGAACGTGCAGCAGTAACGTGCAGCAAAATTTTCGAAGTCAAATAGAGTTACCAGAATTTTAGGATCAAAACAAAATAAGTAACTAATAAAATAAAATAAAATATAAAATTATTTTCACAAAAATTAATTTGACTAAATAATAAAAACTAACCAGATTTATTTTACACTTGTTGTGTGATAATTACACAACCAAAATAAAACATTAAACTTTTGAAAGCTATGGAACCCAAGACACTTAATATGTGCTAGAGGTCTATCAATCACACTACACCCCCACAATTCTTGCTGTTATGTCGTTTTGCGCTAATAGGCCACGCGCGCCCGGTATTCATGAGTGCTCTAGAGATTTCGCCATGATCTCATGCAAGCGGACCCACTTGACACTCATATAGGTGATTTCATCAAGTGTATGCTGCAAATCATACACCACCCATAAGGGATATCAAAATCATTAAAATCTTTACAAGCTTATCCTCTCAATAATGCAGTATCTAGCACTTTCTCAATTACACCATAGGAAAGGGACACAAAACAAAATTAGTTTTGTGTGCTGGCAGAACTGACGAGTGACTTGTTCTTACCCATTGAACCTTCTTCATGGGATCTCCAATCACAAAGGTTGGGTTCCCATCACTCGTTAATTTCAATTGGCTTAATTCTCATTCCCCTCGATGTATCACATATTGATTTTCTTCCCAGGGGCTTTGTTAGAGGATCTGCCAAATCCTTTGACTTCACATAATCGGTCGATATTATTCCATCTTTTAGCAATTGCTTTACCACATTATGTCTCAATTGTATATGTCTATTTTTGCCATTGAAGGTCTTATTTTTTGCAACGGCTATTGCCGATTGACAATCACAATACATCGACACTGATGGGGTTGGTTTAATTCCTAAAGGAATATTTGCCAAGAAGTTTCTCAACCACTCAGCTTCACTACCAGCCAACTCCAAAGCTACAAACTCTGACTCCATAGTAGATCTAACAATTATTGTTTGTTTGGTTGTCTCCAAGTAACCGCACCACCACCAAGTGTGAATACATAACCACTAGTGGATTTTGTCTCATCCGAATCAGATATCCAGTTAGCATCACTGTACCCTTCTAGTACATTGGGAAATCCACTATATATAATACCATAGTTCATGGTACCTCTCAAATATCTCATGAGTCTAGCGAGTGCCTCCCAGTGATCCTGACTAGGACTTTGAGTATATCTACTCAATCGTCCTACTGCATATGCAATGTCAGGTCGTAAAAAATTCATCAAATGTAGCAAGCTCCCAAGAATTTGGGCATACTGAGACTGATTAACAGGATCACCTTTATTTTTTTTCAAATGAGAGTTAGCATCATAAGGGGTACTCACTGGTTTTGAGTCATAGTGACCAAACTTCCTAAGAAGTTTCTCATCATAGTGTCCTTGGGATAGCATTATGTTATCACCCTTCCTAATGATTCTAACTCCCAATATTACACTTGCTTCACCCATGTCTTTCATCTCAAATTTTGATGCAAGAAAAGATTTTGTTCTAATCACTATTTAACGGAGATAGGGAAGGTAATCTTCGCAGAAAGCTGAGGTATCTTAACGATATCCTTGGTGATATGCCTCCAACTACGGCACACTCCAGCACACGCCACCACGCACTTCCTCTGCGGCCACGTGTCTTCCGATGCTTCGATTCGGAGAAGAACCTCTCTCAGAAGCTCTTGCGGCATGTGGGCCCAGCAACTCTGCGTCATGCCGTCGGTGGCGACTACCGCCATGGTGGAAGAAGCGTCCTGCACCAAACGGTGTCAGTGCGACCTCAATTTCATGTCCTGAATTATGCTTCTTATCGTCATTGGCATCGATATTTGAAGATGATGAGATGATGGGGTTCAACCAAATCGGTGAAAGGTTTCAGCTTGAAGAAAAAAAAGAAGATGAGGAGTGTGTGTTAGAAAGAGAGAGAGAAATGACTATAAACCCTTGAGATTATTGTTAAAAATTGTCTTCAAAGTAGTACAAACACTCTCCATATTTGAGAAAGCTTATCAGATTTTTTTGACTTGGTCTATCCATTTTCTAACTGTCCTAGCAATGTTTTTTCTGTTATGGCTGAGCGTGCTCCATATTTTTTGCTTCTTGCAACCGAACAAGCTAGTTGGTTTTAACCATTTTGAACACGTCTTCGCCTCCAAAAACAATGGTAGCACATTCAGTTCAGTTACTAGCCTTATCCTTTTGTTTTACACTTAGTGTGTGTTTGGATGAGCGTTTGACAAACGTGATTTTGGATGGAATTGATTTTGTAAAATTGATTTCAATACAATTGAGTTTGAAGTAAAGTGATTTATGTTTGAATGTTTTTATTTTGAAAGCAAGTTTGATGTAAAACTTAGTATAATTTTTCAATCCAAAAGCAGAAGCTACTCTAAGCTGCTTCTGGTAGAATCAATTCTGGATGCAAAATTGCTTCCACAAACATGTTCCCAAACACCTCTTTTTTTACAAGAATCACGTTTGACAGGTGCAGAAGCACTTCTGATGCCTCCAGAAGTGAAACCAAACACACACTTATCCACCAAAAACATGGCAGAGAGCACGTCCAAGTCCAACGAATTATTTTCAAGCTATAAATATTTTGGTTTTATTTAAAACCAAACAGGATGTATGCTCTTCAAATAGACCACTTCGGCAACTTCAAAAAACCATTGAAACAAAAGCTGATTTCCATCTTTTATAAGAGTGTGCATTACGTGATGAATATTTTCAACAGATATTTCTTGTTCTAAAAATTCTCTCTCATCTATTATTTTCTTCCTGGGTTACATGTCTCTTCACTTCATTACGAACCAGGAAAAGTCCATCGTGGAGTTTGACCGTGCTAAAGTTTTGGTAACTGATCAAAAGATTTCTTTTGTCAAAGAAATCATTCCTTTGCTGGAAAAGGCTATGCAGTTGAGTGCCCCACTCTTAATTATAGCGGAGGATGTCTCAGGGCAAGTGTTGGAAACATTAGCAGTGAACAAAGCCCAAGGATTACTAAGAGTTGCAGTTGTAAAATGTCCAGGATTTGTAGATGCAAAGAAAGCTTTGTTACAAGATATTGCGCTGATGACAGGTGCTGATTTTCTTTCTGGAGACTTGGGTCTCATGTTAGAAATTTGTGGGTCACACTTGTAATGTTTAAATGTTTTAGGGCCATTATTTTTTAATTAGTCAAATTAAAGTGATCTAATTCAAGTAAGGTTTATGGCTATGGACATAATTGTTATGAAAATTATTGTGTAGATACCATAAGGTCTTATTTCTATTTTTATGATGGGCAAAATTAGAAATAAGAAATGTGTGGATAGTCATGACTCTTCATGAAAGAGTTTGAATTCGAAGGGACATCACTCTTCATGAAAGAGCATGCAATTCTTATAAATAAAGGGTTATGGTCCCCAATTGTAGACATACAAAGAATTTCAATTCTCTTCATCCCATTAGAGGAGGAACTAAGGCTAAGGAGAATCTACAATTGGAAGATCACTACTCTATCAAGAACATCATCATTTCCATAAGACTTCATAGATCCTCCGGGTACGCTTCCGCGTTCATTAGTCATCTTGAATTGGCATGAGATTATTGGTTTTGGATTTGTGCTTGATGAAGAACATGTTTCTTGTTAATATTGACTTTGTCTACGTGATGTTTAAGGAATTAGAAACATGTCAATAGGCACAAATAATTTAAGTTCTAACAAGTGGTATCAGAGCCACCCATGTTAAATTCATGTATGATTTAAGGAATTTTAAGTTTACAATTTGATTAATGGAGTTTTCAAATTTTTATGAAGTTTTCAAATTTTTATGAAGTTTTTGGACATGATCGTTCATGATGAATTCTTCCTTTATGATTATGGTATTAGTTTAAGCACATGTCCCTGTGCTAGAGTTGCATGTTAAATGCTGTTTACGGCCATTTTCTCTAAACGTAAAAGTATGAAGGATATAACTGGGTAACATCTTTATTTGTTGTGTTATATGAAAAGTTCAAATTATGATATTTTGGTCTAGGTTTCTATTCTACTATTGATTGTAGTATAATTTTGGATCATTTTTTTTGGGCTTTTTCTTCCTTCTTGATGCTACGTTCTCCATCCGCCTTAATCTTCCATGACATGATGCTCGCGTGGTAATGGTAGTTACCAACTTAATGTATTACATGGGATATTATCAAGCATACATTCATTTCATGAATATTTGGCAATCTGGAAAGGTGTAATTGCATCGTTTGGAAGAACACATAAGGGTGCTTTGCACCGTTTGGAAGACTCCCATTTCCAAATGTTGCTCAAATTGAATAATTTATCAATTTGATGTTTCGGTGTGGAACATGAAAGTTTAAATTTAAGTTTATTAAAGTTTGTTGGCTACACTAGAGATGTATGCTAGATCGACCAACGGTTTCGGGGGGATGTGTCGCTTCCATACGGTTGGGGTACGATTCTCCATTCTCGGGCATTTTGTTTTTAATGTCCATTTTCTGAAATAATTGAATTGAAAGGTTGCAACGTTTCAAGAGATGAACGAACCTGAGATGGTCAATACGGAGGGAAACGCACATACCATTAAGCTACTTCTCTAATCGTGCTGTTTGTTGTTCAAAAAAAATTACTTAAAGGCATTAAGTACAAATTCAAATTGGATCATATCTGTTTAACATTTTAAATGAGCAAATTGAAACAAGAAGTCGCCAAAGTGACCTCTCTTATGTAGATTACTCATGAGAAATGATGAATGTTAGTTTGTATGTATATCCATGCGAGTATTAATCGGCCCAAAGGAAGATTAATATTTGGCCGGATTACATACACACCTGTAATGGTAAACATGTGATATTTATAAGGTTGTACATGTGAATGATAAATCAATCCAAAGAGGGGGTTTATTATTTAACATGCATTATTATCAATGTTTGATCATTACAACAAGAGTACCACTAGCAATTAATATTACTGTCCAAAGACTTGATATTGATGTTGCACTAGGTATCTTGAGATGAGTTATGCCATTATTTGAATTTGTTTATGTTTGAATTTAAATTATGATGTGAGTATATTTATGTTGTTTGTTTTGTTCTCTTTCCAGCTAATATTGCTATTGTATCTGCTAACACGAATTCGGTTCCGGTCCTTAATGGTACCAACTTTAAGGACTGGAAAGAGAACATTTTAATTGTTCTGGGCTGCATGGATCTTGACCTTGCACTAAGGATAGAGCAACCCTCTTCTCTTACGGACTCCAGTACCTTTGAAGAGAGGAAAAGTTATGAGAAGTGGGAACGCTCCAATCGTATGAGTCTCATGATCATTAAGCGCGGCATTCCGGAGGCATTTAGGGGTGCTATATCTGAAAAGATAACAAGTGCCGTAGAATTCCTTGCCAAAATTGAGAAACGCTTTGCCAAAAGTGATAAGGCAGAAACAAGCACACTCCTTCAAAGCTTGATTTCTATGAAGTATAAGGGCAAAGGAAATGTAAGGGAGTACATAATGGAAATGTCTAATATTGCTTCCAAGCTTAAGGCTCTAAAGCTCGAGTTATCAGATGACTTACTCGCACATTTGGTGCTAATATCTCTTCCTGCACAATTCAGTCAATTTAAGATCAGTTATAACTGTCAGAAGGAGAAATGGTCTCTTAACGAGCTCATTTCATATTGTGTGCAAGAGGAAGAGAGGATGAAGCAAGAAAGGAAAAAAAGTGCTCACCTAGCAAGCACCTCTAAAGACAAGGGCAAAAAGAGGAAACATAAGGATACTAAGAATGAAGCTGCTAAGGGTCCAACACAAAAGAAGCAAAATAAGGGTGACAACGGTTGCTTCTTTTGTGGCATGACTGGACATGTCAAGAAAGAATGTACCAAGTATCATGCCTGGCGTGAAAAGAAAGGTATGTTCCTTACTTTGGTCTGTTCTGAGGTAAATTTAGCTTCACTACCTAGAAACACTTGGTGGTTAGATTCTAGGGCTACTACTAACATCAGTGTTTTAATGCAGGGTTGCCTGAGTTACCGAAGGCCAACTGATGCTGAAAGACGCATTTATGTGGGAGATGGCAAGTCGGTAGAAGTAGAGGTAATAGGGAATTTTAGGTTGTTATTAAGTACTGGTTATTATTTGGATTTAATGGATACTTTTGTTGTACCGTCCTTTAGATGGAATTTAGTTTGTTTCTTGTTTGGACAAATTTGGTTATCATTGTTCATTTGGAAACAATCAATTCAGTTTATCTATTAATTCAAATATTGTTGGAACTGGTACTCTTATGGTGTATGACAATCTATATTTGCTTGACACTATTGCTTCCTATAATGAACACTTGAATGTGGAATCACGTGGTACTAAGCGCAAAGTTGACAATGCAAATTCAGGAGCGTTGTGGCACAAGCGTCTAGGTCACATCTCTAGAAATAGAGTTGAACGAATTGTGTCAAATGGGATCCTTGATTCCATTGACTTTACAGACTTTAATGTCTGTGTTGAGTGCATTAAGGGTAAACAGACCAAACAAAAGAAATTGGGAGCATATAGAGCTACAGATGTCTTAGAATTGATACATACGGACATTTGTGGGCCATTTCCAACACCATCTTGGAATGGTAAACAATACTTTATATCATTCATAGACGATTATTCCAGATATGCGTACCTATTTCTTATACATGAAAAGTCTCAATCTTTGGACGTGTTCAAATCATTTAAGGCTGAAGTTGAAAATCAACTCGATAAAAGAATTAAGAGTGTCAAATCTGACCGTGGAGGTGAATATTACGGTAGGTATGACGGTTCAGGTGAACAACGTCCGGGACCATTTGCCAAATACCTTCAGGAATGTGGGATCGTCCCACAGTACACCATGCCGGGGTCACCTAGCATGAATGGTGTAGTTGAAAGACGAAACCGGACTCTTAAGGATATGGTAAGGAGTATGCTATGTCATTCTACTTTACCGGAGTCACTCTGGGGAGAGGCATTGAAGACTGCAGCTTACATTTCGAACAGAGTGTCAACTAAGGCAGCTGCCAAAACACCCTATGAGCTTTGGACAGGTAGAAAGCCTAGTCTAAATCACCTTGATGTATGGGGATGTCCAGCTGAGACAAGGCCTTATAGGCCAAATGAAAGGAAATTGGATCCTCGAACAGTGAGCAACTACTTTATTGGCTATTCTGAACGATCCAGGGGCTATAAGTTTTACGATCCCAAATTAAAGACAATTTTTGAGACGGGAACTGCCACGTTCTTTGAGGATATTGAGTTTGGCGGGAGAAATAAGGTTAGAGACTTTGTCTTTGAGGAAGAATCAGTTTCAATTCCAGGACCGGTTCATACAGTTGCTTCTGATGAAGCAAGTACGGAACCTCTCCAAGACATTGTTGTTCAAACTCCCATTCAAGATGAATTAGTTGTCCCAGAAGAACAAACTCAAGATCCTCAAGAACCAGTGCTTCAAGAACCAGTGTCGTTGCGACGATCCACTAGAGAAAGAAGAAATGCTATTCCGGATGATTACATAGTATTTCTCCAAGAACATGAGGAAAATGATGGTATGATGGAAAATGATCCAATCAATTTCCGTGAAGCCATGCAAGATTCCAACTCGGAAAAATGGATTGAATCAATGAATGAAGAGTATAAGTCCATGCAAGACAATAAGGTTTGGGAACTTGTCCCATTACCAGAAGGTGCGAAACCCATTGGTTGCAAATGGATATTTAAGACCAAAAGGGATTCCAAAGGTAATGTGGAAAGGTATAAGGCTCGTCTTGTAGCCAAGGGCTATACTCAAAAGGAATGGATTGACTTTAAAGAGACCTTCTCTCCGGTTTCATCGAATGACTCTTTTAGGACAATCATGGCTCTTGTTGCACATTATGATTTGGAGCTTCATCAGACGGATGTTAAGACGGCGTTTCTCAATGGCAACATTGATGAAACAATCTATATGGTGCAACCAGAAAACTTTGTGTCGGGAGACCCAAAGAAAATGGTTTGCAAATTGACAAAATCCATCTATGGACTAAAACAGGCGTCTCGTTAGTGGTACCAAAAGTTTCATCAGGTAGTTCTCTCATTTGGTTTTGAGATGAATGCGGTTGATGATTGTGTGTATCACAAATTCAGTGGGAGCAAGTATATTTTCCTGGTATTGTATGTTAATGACATACTGCTTGCCACTAACAATATAGGCATGTTGCACGAAACCAAGATATTTCTATCAAGAAATTTCGAGATGAATGATCTTGGTGACGCCTCCTTTGTGTTAGGGATCCAGATACATCGAGATCGATCTCGAGGTATTCTAGGATTATCACAAGGCATCTATATCGATAAGGTGCTCAAAATATTTGGCATGCAGGACTGCAAACCAGGTGATACCCCGGTCGCTAAGGGAGACAAATTTAGTCTCAGTCAATGCCCAAAAGGAAATATTGAGATTCAGGAGATGAAGAAGATTCCCTATGCATCAGCTGTAGGGAGTCTAATGTATGCCCAGGTTTGTATGCGTCCGGACATAGCGTACATTGTTGGAGTTTTAGGCAGATACTTAAGCAATCCAGGAATGGATCATTGGAAAGCAGCCAAAAGAGTTATGAGGTATTTGAAGAGAACAAAAGATCATATGCTCACATATAGGAGATCAGACTCTTTGGAGATCATTGGGTATTCTGACTCCGATTTTGCCGGATGCCAAGATAGTAGAAGATCCACTTCGGGCTATATCTATCTGCTGGCTGGTGGTGCAGTTTCTTGGCGCAGTGCCAAGCAAACGCTTATTGCTTCATCCACCATGGCAGCAGAGTTTGTAGCATGTTATGAGGCATCAAATCATGGGATTTGGCTGAGGAATTTTGTCACTGGGCTGCGAATTTTGGAAGGGATTGAAAGACCACTTAAGTTATACTGTGACAACAAATCAGCCGTCTTATACTCCAATAACAATAGGAGCTCGACAAAGTCGAAACACATCGACATCAAGTTCCTAGTTGTCAAGGAGAGAGTACAGAGTGGACAGATTTTCATAGAACACTTAGGGACAAACTCCATGATAGCAGACCCTCTAACAAAGAACCTTCCACCCAAGGTCTTTCATAAGCACACTGCTCACATGGGTGTCATACAGTTTGAGGATTCTTTGGTTTAGTGGGAGTTAGTCTTTGATGTAATTCATGTTCTATATTTGAAATTATGTATGCATACTATTATATTTGGATCTTGTTACGATCGAAATAAATTTTGGTATTTAGTTTATTACACTTTGTACGATAATGTCTTTAATGATCTCACTAAAGTAAAGTAGGACCAGTTGAAAATCGACATGTACAGATCACCTTCATGTGATTTTCATGCTGCACATTTCATGATTAATCTATGTCATTTGGTTGTGTTAATATTAGTGATCATTGATGGATTTAGTTATGATTGATATAACGAAAGCCGCTTTGGTTCTATATATTGATATAACTAATGGACGGGATAAGGATATGTCCAAGGTTTATAATGGCAAATTTGGAGCTCATAAAGTATAACACATTTATAAGCATACATATGTGACCAGTGGGAGATTGTTAGAAATTTTTGGGTCACACTTGTAATGTTTAAATGTGTTAGGGCCATTATTTTTTAATTAGTCAAATTAAAGTGATCTAATTCAAGTAAGGTTTATGGCTATGGACATAATTGTTATGAAAATTAGTGTGTAGATACCATAAGGTCTTATTTCTATTTTTATGATGGGCAAAATTAGAAATAAGAAATGTGTGGATAGTCATGACTCTTCATGAAAGAGTTTGAATTCGAAGGGACATCACTCTTCATGAAAGGGCATGCAATTCTTATAAATAAAGGGTTATGGTCCCCAATTGTAGACATACAAAGAATTTCAATTCTCTTCATCCCATTAGAGGAGGAACTAAGGCTAAGGAGAATCTACAATTGGAAGATCACTACTCTATCAAGAACATCATCATTTCCATCATGACTTCATGGATCCTCCGGGTACGCTTCCGCATTCATTAGTCATCTTGAATTGGCATGAGATTATTGGTTTTGGATTTGTGCTTGATGAAGAACATGTTTCTTGTTAATATTGACTTTGTCTACAGGATGTTTAAGGAATTAGAAACATGTCAATAGGCACAAATAATTTAAGTTCTAACATCTCACACCTGAAGGTGCAACATCAGATCAGCATGGCACTGCACTGAAAGTGACAATAACCAATAATCTAAACCCTTGAGATTGTTGTCAAAAATTGTCTTCAACGTACCACGAACACAGGAACAAAGCTGGAACTCACGAACAAATCTCAATAGCCTGAGACGTGTGTAATCATACTGCCCTCAAGGGTTTATCCGCATGGTGCGCAAACCCCCAGGATACAACAGGCCCCTCCCGGCAAATTAAACCGAGGTATCAGAACAGTCAAAAAAAATGATAAAGATGAAGTAGGCAATGTAAAATTCCAGGAACAAAATAATAGAGGAGACAAAAAAAATTTAAAAGAAGAAATATGTGCATCTAAAAATGTTCACGTAATGCAACTGTTATATATCATAGAAAGAAGCTTTGTTTTCAACATAAAAAGGTGGTTGAAGTCCCCTGTTTTTCTTTTGTTTTTTCCGTCTGATCATCTCTCTTTTTTTTAAATTGTGTATAGCTAACTTATATGCCTTTTGAAGCTGCAACCAAGATCCAAAAAATTTGGATCAACGTGTCCAACAACCCAGCAGAAGTGCAGCGGTAACGTGCAGCAAAATTTTCGAAGTCAAATAAAATTACTAGAATTTTAGGATCAAAACAAAATAAGTAACTAATAAAATAAAATAAAATATAAAATTATTTTTACAAAAATTAATTTGATTAAATAATAAAAACTAACTAGATTTATACACAACAAAAATAAAACATTAAACTTTTGAAATATCTCTAATTATCCAACACATGTAATATACAAAGCCTCCTCTCTTTTCACCTGCCATTAGTAGCAGTGAACAACATCTTATTTCAAGTTACAAATCCCGGCTTCCATTCGAAGTTCAAGCGGAAACCAATATAACACCATGTCTCTCATCCCAAGCTTCTTGAGTGGCCGACGTAGCAACATCTTTGATCCTTTATCTTTGGATCTCCAGCAGCGTGCCTTCCTCTGCTCGTGAAACTAGTGCTATGTTATATTGTGTGTTGCAGTCATGCGAGGTTTGATTGTGCATATATGAAGTCGTGGTTGTAGTTAAATAAGTATATCAATAAACTGTTGTTGTTTCTATATCTTTATGATTTTCGTTTTCTGAGTTTACTTCCCAATCTCTTCGTTTTCCAATTTGATGACAATATGTGGAGGACTCAGACAAACATGAGTTCAAATTTTGGTAATCTATCAGACATTACAATTTATCAAGGTATGCATGGTTTACCTACAACATTACAATTAACCGACCCAAGAAATGCGGAATCATAGAGACATTGTTGAGTGAATTTGGAATTGATGTGATATGTGCTTATTTTTAGACCGAGGTTAGAAATATCCCGAGGATTCGAAAACTTCTGTTGTGGTTGCCCTGCGAAGAAATATTAGAAACGTCCCTCTGCTTTCTCGAAATTTCGACATGTTCCCCTGCATTTCCCCTTTCTCATTTACTTGCTACTATAACAACAGCCTTTTCATATGGCCCGGCCCAAAACTTAATCTACGATTTGAAGGATGGCCTTAGATGGTTAATAATAGAATGAAGTAGTGAAAATCTATTAATCAATTGTTTGAGAGTTTCTTCATTGATAAATTGGGATGATTGAGGATGATAACCAAAACCACTGCACTCCATCCAAAACCTTTTATTTTCGTACCCTCCAAATTGGGGGGTTTGGTATTTTCTTCCATTCCCTCATTAAACTTCGGCTAAATTACACTTTTGGTCCCCAAATTATTTTTTAATATTCAATTTGGTCCCCAAGTTTTTAAAATGTTCATTTTGGTCTCTAAGTTCCTAAAACGTATTTAATCGAGTCATTCTGTCAAGTTGACAACGGACATGGACGTTGACCCCAAAATAATGGTCCCCAAATTGTTTTTCAATGTTCAATTTGGTCCTCAGTTGTTTTTCAATGTTCAATTTGGTCCTCAATTCCGGCGGACCTGACGGGGTCAACGTCCATGTCCGTTAGTCAACATGACGGAAGGACTCGGTTGAATAAGTTTTAGGAACTTAGGGACCAAAATGAACATTTTAAAAATTTGGGGATCAAATTGAATATTGAAAAACAATTTGGGGACCAAAAGTGTAATTTAGCCTTAAACTTCTAAATAATGGAATGTATATTTTTACATTTTCACTCCAGTCCATTACTAACCACATCATTACTAACCACTCCACTTCATCTCCTTAAAAACTTCCAAACATAGCCTTAATTATCATATTAGGGATGAGAATATGTGAAAGGTCGTTCGTCGGGCATATGACTTAACTTATTTAAGATCTAACTCGATTTAGTCTATTTAATAAAGAAGTTAAGTTAAGGTTTTTTTTAAAAAAAAAAAATCATATAATTAACATTTTGAAGGAGGTTAGGGTAGACCTTAAGATTGAAACATAGGTTAGACCTGTTTATGTTAGGACTTGGTTTGACCTTACTTATTTCCACCTCATCATAATCATTTCTTGTCAGTGACAAATAATAATATTTTAGTGAATCAACTTGAATTTTTTTAAACACACAAGATAAAAATAAAGGAATTACTATGTTTTGAGGGATCAAATTATACTAAAGAATTAAAATTATTTATAATTCATAAAATGTAATGTAAAAAAAACAGTTTTCACTTAACATTATTCATTCATTAATTATTGTTAAAATTATTGTTACTTGAAATTTGAAATTTTTGACTCACATTGATCTTATATTTTAGACTCTAAAGATTTTTTTAAAAAAAAAAACACAAATTATTATCTCACACTAATATAGAAAATGGTATAAAAATATAAATAAAAAAGGGCTAAAATACCTTTTTTTTTTGTCCTTTATCCATTTGTGAAAATTCGTTTTGGTTATTTATCTTTTAAAAGATTCATTTTGATCATTTATCTTCCAAACGTTACTCAAAATGATCATTCTGTCAAATCTGTTACTGAATCCCGTTAAGGAGCCGCCAAAAATCCGTCGGAATTGGACATTTCGCGAATCCGGATATTTCTTCTCAAAACCCCTTTGCCCTTCATCTCATTTCTTCTAAAATCAAATTATGTACACTAATTCTTCTCAAAACTCCTTCCTCTTCATCTCATGAGAAACCCCCTTTCACTCTTCTCCCCTCACAAACCCTAACTTCCATTAGCACTCATTCTTCTTCTCAAAAATCATAGCAGCCGCATGCTTCATCAGCTAATCTGCTAACTGGAGGAGATTAGGAAAGATTCAAGGCCATGCAGATGGCTAAATTGCTATTTGTCTTTCATTCATGTAAGCATGGAAAGCAAAATCAATTAGGTGAGGTGGTTCAAATCCACCTCTCCAGCATAATGGAAACATGACACAACAATCTAAACATAATTGGTTTGAAATTAGTTTGGCCCAGGTTCTCGCATCAGTTTGGAAGGCATAAAATCATAATTAATAGGACATAAAAGACACAAGTTACCGAAAGCAATTGGAAAACCCATTCTCATTTATATTCTTCTAGGCTTTTTATCAAGCACTTATTGTTCATCAACTTATAACAATTATGCAAGGTATGAATAATGCTTGTTCCTCTGCAAGTAACAACGTGCCACTCAACAGAATTGAAAGAAGCATTACCCATATCTGAAAGGCCCAACATTGACATTTTTAGAAGGAAGTCACTTGGGCTAACAAGTGGCCAGAAAGGATAAAAAACTCAACCCAAGTCAGATAAATGTAAATGATAACCGAAATCGTCTTCTCCAGTAAATTAAAAGATGAAGCAGGCAGTTGCTATGATTTTTGAAAGAAGGACGAGTGCTTATGAAGGCTAGGGTTTGACGGAAAGGTCATCTTAAGTAGCTTTTGAAAAATAAAAGATCGAAATAAATCTTTTAAAAGATAATGGAGTAAACGAATTTTTATTAATAGATGAATGATAAAAAAAATGTATTTTAGTAAAAAAACAAAAAACAGGGTAAGAATACAGAAGTTGAAAAAAAATTGTTAAAGAAATAGTTAATGACGAAAGACCGACTCTTCTTCAATATTCACTCGTCACGTGTATCATGTATTCTGCGTCCCCCTTTACTCCATTATTACTCTTCACTCATCACTCTTCACTGCATCTACAAAAAAAAGAAACTTTGAATCAGAAATAGATAGAGATTGAGCTAGCGATGTCTCTCTCACTCAATGTCTCAGTGTTGTTCCCGCAACTACAGCGGTGTATGGCTACTCCCTTGAAACCCAAAGCATCTGTTTCCTTCACTGGTGCTGCTGCTTCTTCACTCAGCGTGGGTGTGGGTGAAGATTTACCATCGAACTACGGGGATTGGGTTGCTAAGCCCGACCCTCAACAGCAAAGAAGGGCAGGTATTATACTCCACCCGACGTCGTTTCGAGGCCCCTATGGGATCGGCGACCTCGGGGACGAGGCGTTTCGTTTCGTTGACTGGCTCGATCACGCTGGTTGTTCCGTTTGGCAGGTGCTGCCTCTTGTTCCTCCTGGCAGAAAGGCTAACGAAGAGGGATCTCCTTACTCTGGCCAGGTTATAATTCTTCATTCTATTATCTTCATCCAAATAAGGGTTACTTTGCTTTACATTTTCCCCTTTTTATTTAATGTTTTAATTAATACTTGCAAAATTGTTTCCTTATCTTTGTTTCGTCACCTATTCTCACAGGTTTGTACATGAAAAGGTGAAACAACAAAGGATTTAATTTGTATGCAAGTTCAGTATACAATGATTTCTTATATTATCAACTAATAATAAATTATTGCATCATTAAAAATTGCTCACTCTTATTTTAACTAGTTTAAAAGTCATCGAAATTATGATTTGTGATTGGTCAGTGAAAAAAAAACTTTACATTAACACTGCGTAACAATTAAACTCAACAACAAAATACTCGGTTGTGTTTGCTTTGTTTCAATTTCTTTTTTTAAATACCAATTGCAAAAATGTCACCAAATAGAATGAAAAGTAGATCTTTGAAAATAGAAATGTATTTTGAGGCTCCGTTCCAGATAAAAATCTTTGAAAATAGAAAACATAATAAAAAGTGCGATATTTTTGCAATTATTAAGAAAACGGAAAATAAAATAGAAAACCGGAGACAAAGCAAAGTGACCTCTAGTTTTCAATTTTTATGTACAAATCTTTTGAAAAAAAGAAACAAAATAAAGATAAGATGACATTATTTTTTCAATCATTAATGAACTGGGAACAAAACAAAGTTGCCTTATATATCTTCGTTTTGTCTAAGATTGGTGCTCAACTCTGAAACACTATAAATTTTAATTTTCAGGATGCAAACTGTGGCAACACCCTCTTGATCTCTCTTGAACACCTTGTTGAGGATGGATTGTTGGAAAAGCATGAGCTTCCAGAACCAATGTCTGATTTTTTTAAATCTGCCACTGACCTAGTTTGTTCCTTCTTTGCCTGTCTTATAGTTATTATTAAATGAATGCAGTGATGCGGAGCGCGTGAACTTTTCACTGGTTGCTGATCTTAAGGATCCTTTGATAACTAAAGTAAGACATTCTTGTGTGCCTCATAATAACAAGGTGTTAAAATTCATTTGATTAATCAACTAACTGATTATTTTCCACCCACTAATAATTTGACACTTTAGTTATCAAGTTAGTAAGTGGTCTGCGGAGGCTTTTTGTGATTTGTAGTCAGTTACTCTATTTTCTTTACACCATTGAACATTTCAGTGCCCTGTGTGTGTCTGATCTTTTTTGTTAATTTTCCTCTTATTCAAACCCTTTTTGCAGGCTGCAGAGAGGCTAATTTCAAGTGAAGGGGAACTCAAAACACAGCTTGAGAATTTTCGTAGGGACCCTAGCATATCAAGTGAGACACTCATTTAAGTTGCATTTCTAATTTGGGTGAGGCAATTGGCACTTCCAATGCCTATCTAAATTCCCTACATTAGGGGTTTTTCTTTTGTATTGCTGTATCTGTTCGATCGATGTTGTAGGCTGGCTTGAAGATGCAGCTTATTTCGCTGCTATTGATGACAGTTTAAACACAATCAGCTGGTACAATTGGCCTGAACCTTTACGAAACCGCCATCTTGTAGCTCTAGAAGATATTTATCAACAAAAGAGACATTTTGTAAGACCAGAAAGAATCCTTCCAGATATCATTATCATTAACACTTTCTCATTGTTTGCATACTTCAAGCAAGAAGTGGTCTTGATGAGTCACTTATGTTTTTGCATGCAGATAGATGTATTTATTGCCCAACAGTTCTTGTTCCAAAGACAATGGCAGAAAGTTCGCAACTATGCGCAGAGTAGGGGAATCAGGATAATGGGAGACATGCCCATATATGTAGGTTATCATAGTGCAGATGTTTGGGCAAATAAGAACCAGTTTTTACTGGTTAGTAGTCTCTAAAGAATATGGATCTGTCTCTCTGAAGTCTCATTTAACCTTTGTTTCGGAGAATTTTGTACCTTTGCATCATAAAATGCTTTCCATTTATCTGGCAGAACAGGAAAGGCTTTCCTCTTTTAGTTAGTGGTGTTCCACCTGATGCATTCAGTGATACCGGTCAGCTGTGGGGCAGGTTTGATGTTAATCCCATGATAAATGTTTTGCCATAGATCTTGCTTCTTGAACCTTTTCCATGTTTGCTATTTAATTAATGTCCTGATTTTAACATAAAATTATTTTATTTTTCTTAAAGATGTCTGATTATTCTGTAATCATGGTCGGCAAGACGTCTTTCCTTGTTCCTATTTTCCCATGCTTTTTTAACCATCTTTGACAACATAACACATTGTTATGAAGCACATTGCAAAAGGTCTCCCGTCTCATTTTTATTACTGATTTCTTGTTTTTTTCTTCACGTTTTAATGAAAAAGCCCTCTGTATGATTGGAAAGCCATGGAGAAAGAAGGTTACTCATGGTGGATACGCCGCATACGACGTGCACAGGATTTATACGATGAATTTAGAATTGACCACTTCCGAGGACTTGCTGGATTTTGGGCTGTTCCCTCTGGTAAGTCTACACTAAGTTTATTCCAGCTTTTTGCTAGGTGTGATGTTTCCATAACATGTGTATGTTCTATAAATTTGCAGAAGCAAAAGTAGCTATGGTTGGAAAGTGGAAGGTCAGATCCTGTCATTTTGTTTTTCTTTTGATCTGTTTGGCCAAACTATAATTTGCTTAATATCCTTTGAATGATAGGTGGGACCTGGATTATCTTTCTTTGATGCCCTTTTTAGAGCTGTTGGAAGGATTAATATTATAGCAGAAGACTTGGTAAGTATTATGATATTATCTAAACAAATTCTGAAAATGTTTCAACATTACCATATAATTAGCCTTGCTAGGGCCATTGCTTTTCATTCATTTATGACTCTTGCTGAGGCAGGCCCTTGTAATTGTTTGGGTTTGTGATTTATGGCAGGGAGTTATCACTGAGGATGTAGTCCAACTAAGAAAATCCATTGGAGCACCTGGAATGGCTGTTCTCCAGTTTGGTAATCATTAATTGCTAATTTTGTTTACCATCCTTCAGTATCATACTCTAAAGTAATGCTAAGTCTCAGTGTCTGAACATTTTTTTCTTCTATTTTATTACATTGTCCAGGGTTTGGAGGTGACGCTGATAACCCTCATTTGCCTCATAATCACGAGAGCAATCAAGTTGTGTATACAGGGACTCATGACAATGACACGGTAAGAATATATTTTGCCATACATTTTTTCAATGCTGCACATCTATCTTAGAAAAAACCTGGGTATGCACTGTAGAAATCAGTCAAAGATTTGCAATATAGGACCTGCATTTTTTTAAATGTTTTCCTATTGAGATAGATGCATGCAACCAACTTTGTAGCTTATGATATCGCTTAGCTGTTTTATTTCCCTATTTTCTTTATGCCTTAAAAAATATTACCTGTCAACATTAATAAAGCTTGATAAGAAATTTCTTTTTGCTACCAGATTAAAGGTTGGTGGGAAGCTTTGAAGCCAGAAGAGAAATCCAATGTGGGTGCTATATGTAGTAGTGAAATGCTATTTTTCAATCTAGTTGGATGAGAGTTCATCTCCTTCTTTATTTTCATGTTTCAGGTATTAAGTTATCTTTCACTAACAGGGGAAGATGACATTTCATGGGCTCTAATCCAGAGAGTATTAGGTTCTGTTGCTCAAACAGCAATAATACCTATGCAAGATGTCCTTGGACTAGGGAATTCTGCCAGGATGAATATCCCTGCAACTCAGGTAGAAGTTTATGCAACATGTTCATAGTTTGTTCTAACAACGTTTCTTTGTTTATTTAGCCCAATAAAAGAAATATAAAAATGTTTTGGATGACATTTACCCTCTGAAAAAAATATATTAAATTGTTGATCTCATGACCAATGTAGTTTGGAAACTGGGGTTGGAGACTTGCAAGTTGTGTGAGCTTTGATAGCTTGGAGAGAGAGGCGGACAGACTCAAAGAGATGCTTTCAATGTATGGCCGGCTTTGAACGTGGAATCCTTTTTTGATAGTCAAGTAGAAGAGTTTGCTTTGTTAAGTGGAAGATGGTAAGCCTGAAGTGTTTATCCACATGTTGCTAGAGCATGCACGATGCTGAATGCTGATCAATCAAAGCCGAGTGCGTTGTGTTAGTTGGTCAAGAAATTTGGGGAAGTCGGTTGCTTCTATGGGAATTTGTAACAATATCTTACAGCAAAAACTAGAAGGTTCCTCAAACAAAGAACTGAAAATAAAATAAGATAAATCCCTGTGTAAATTTCCAATAACAGGATAGTGCTTAGATGATTGATCCATGGTGATCTGAAGTCATCCCCTGAACAGTTTTAGGAAACAGAAATAAGCTACCTTGCATGCCCACAAAAAGTTGTGAAAGAACATGTAATTAATTGTATGCATAATGAGTTCAGAAGAATGATGTGGAGTAATTTTCTCAAAGTATTGTATGAATTCAAGCATTGTTTTGTTCATGTGATTCAAAGGATAACAAGTTAAGAACAACCAAGAAATCTGGCAGCTGAGAGTCGTCCACACATTGCCAATACGAAGCTGTTACATCGTGCAATGAATTATTATTTATATAATAACTATGTTCGTTAAATTAAGAAAAAAAATGGCATTCCACATTTGTTATCAATTACCAGTTGTCTACACGTTTCTTAAGGGGCTAAACATTTGCAGTTCTGTTTTTTAATTTTTGTACAGAATCCGTCATATGTTCATTATAAGAAACCCCCATTCGAAGTTATAAAACATACCATGTAGTGCCAGTTAAATGTTATGTATGTCAAATGTGTTGCTCTTATGAACAGGAGTGCCGGGAGAAATTTGTCTTACGTAAATTATGTAAAACTTTAATGATGCAGTTTTATGAGCAAGAAAAAAAATAATTCAAGTTGTTGTAAATAATGTTTTTATAATGATTAATGTCACAGTTTAGAATGTCTAATGTAGAACTACGCTGTCCTCTCGATTGCCTGAATTCACCCTGGGACGATGATCTTTCATATAGGTGCCTTTTTTTCGTACAATAATTCATTTATTTTAGATTTTGATATAATTGATTTTGGTATAATTGATTTTGAAAAAATCAAGGTTAAAAAAATTGATTTGTGTTTAGTAATAATATTTTAAAAGTAGGTTCGGAAGAATTGATTTTGTTTGAATGATAAAGTAAAATCACTTTTGAGGTGTAAATATGTAGAATTTTATGGGACCTATATCTAGAATAAATTATTCTCAACAGAAAAGCTATAAATTCTTGCTTCCACTAAAATTAATTTAACCTACTCAGGAATCAATTATTTTGGTCGGAATTTTGCACCCAAACATTTCAGTTGCTACTTGCAACGCAAACCACCAAACAGGCACAATATAGGTGCCTTTAATGCTTCATGATTCATGAACCATCTTGTTAATTTTAAAGAGAGCAGCAACAAACAAAGTCTGCAAGCATCAGCATTTAAGTACAAAAAAAATGCATCAATTTGGGGATACATGTCCTTGGTAATCTTCAAATTGTCAAAACATATCTTAAATGGATTAAGAACATGTTTGTTTAGCCTTAAAAAAAAGGTGATTTTTTAAAAAAGAAATTTTGTCAAATGTGATTTATATAAAATCGAAAAACATTTTGTCTTTGGTTATAACTTATAACTTGTAAGTGTGAAAAGTGATTTTATAAAACATGTTAAATAATAATATAGTTTTTTTTATGCATAATATAATTCATTATTACTCTATTTATAATATTTACTTAAAAAATTGTTTAATAAAATAAGTTATTATTTGGTAAAATTTAAAGGAATAATAGTGTCAAAATAATTATATAGTGATTCTAATTCCCAGTTTGAAAAACACATTTTTCATATAAGTTAGAAAACATATCTTCATCTAAAATCTTTTTTGGCAATTGATTTTTTAAAAAAGTATAACCAAACAAATTAAAAATATATATATATAATATGAAAAGCCATTTTTTGTAAAAGAAAACATTTATATCTCTAGTCTATATAGAAAGAAGTGATTATTTGAATAGCAATTTGTTTGTTATTTTTCAACAGTGTTTACACAGCTGCGTGACAGACAGTCAGAAAAACAATAACAGTGTTGTTGAGAGTGGGATTTGAACCCACGCCCTTTCGGACCAGAACCTTAATCTGGCGCCTTAGACCAACTCGGCCATCTCAACTTATTGGTATTACAACAGCACCAAAATATATGACACATATAAAATTAGATGGTATGAAATAAAATGTTGTACATGAATTTTCGTTAGTGTACATGTTATATTTTCATGTGATTGATACAATTGGATGAAGAAGAACAGCTGCGCTGCGACAGTTGAGGCTCGAGAGTTCACTCTTACATTCCACAAACACCAAATGTTGACATCCGCATCACAAGAACAATCATCACCACCGACGCCGACCAACCTGATCCCTTCCCTCCCAGACGACGTCGCTTTAAACTGCCTCGCACGCGTCCCTCGTTCCCACCACCCAACCCTCTCTCTCCTCTCCAAACCAATCCGCTCCCTCCTCTCTTCCCCTCTCCTCTTCACCGCACGCGCCCAACTCAACTCCACCCAACACCTCCTCTACCTCACGCTCCGACCACGCGCCTCCCCAAACCAATTCTTCACGCTCCACCACAACTCCACAACCAACCGCCGCTCCCTAATCCCCCTCCCTCCCATCCCTTCCCCCGCCGTGGGATCCGCCTACGCCGTCCTCGGCTCCACCATCTACCTCCTCGGCGGCTCCCTCAACGACGTCCCCTCCTCCCGCGTCTGGCTCCTCGACTGCCGCTTCCACCGCTGGCTCCCCGGCCCATCCATGCGCGTCGCCAGAGAATTCCCCGCTGCGGGAGTCCTCGACGGCAAGATCTACGTCCTCGGCGGATGCGTCGCCGACACGTGGTCACGCTCCGCCGCGTGGGCGGAGGTCCTCGACCCCGCCGCCGGGAAGTGGGAGCGCGTGCCAAGCCCGGTAGAGGTCAGGGAGAAGTGGATGCACGCCAGCGCCGTCGTGGACGGGAAGGTTTACGCCATGGCGGACCGTGGCGGCGTCATGTTCGATCCGCGTAGCGGCGCGTGGGAGAGCGTGGGGCCGGATCTGGATAACGGGTGGCGGGGGAGGGCATGCGTGGTGGATGGGGTTTTGTATTGCTATGATTATTTGGGGAAGATTAAGGGTTTTGATGTGAAGGGTGGTGGTGGGGTGTGGAAGGAGGTGAAGGGGTTGGAGAAGGGTTTGTTGCCGAGGTTCTTGTGTGGGGCTACGATGGCCAATGTTGGTGGGAAGTTGGTTGTGGTTTGGGAGTGTGAGGGGAAAAGTGGGAGGGAAATGGAGATTTGGTGTGCTGAGATTGAGATTCACAAGGATGATGATAATGATAATGGAGAATTGTGCGGTGAAGTTGGTTGGTTTGATAAGGTTCTTTCTCTTCCCAAAGGATCATCCATTGTGCAGTGTTGTGCTGTTACCTTGTGACATTGGTGGTGATGATGAGCACACATGTATATGAACTATGGCTATGGCTAGGAGGTATTGAACTCTTGTTTCTCTAAGGAATTATTCATGTTCTTCATTGTGTCAGGGTTTTACTAATTAGGGCACTGACTAAGGAAACAATAAAAGGAAAGTTTGTATGAAGAAACTAAGTGTAGTGTCACACTTTTCAATGTAATAAATGAAGTTTCGCATAACCTTTGTGTCTATCGTTCTCCTTCGAATGATTGCATGATAAGATAAGGCATGATTTAGCACGTGTTTGCATACACGTTGCAAACTTGGTTTGGCTTTGGCCACCGAGTTTGATGCAATTTTTTTTTACAGTAGTTCCATTGAACGGCAAACTTGAAACCGAGATACCCTTGTTCCCTATTGTCTGTCCTGATTTTATTTCCCTGGCATGTTATGATTCTGTTTTAATTGATTTAGAAAAGGAGAAGTGAATTGGATAACTGTGTGCGTGTTAGTGTAGGCGTCACGTCATCCATTTTCATGTTGAGAGTCCAGTCTCGTAATTATTTTTAAGGAAAAAGTGAAAGCAAGTTTTCCCAACTTTCGCGTCCATCAAAAGGGAACGTGAAACCAAACATAGCATGTCTTGATCTTTTGGACAAATCTTCATCAATTCACTCTGCTATTATTGCTAACTGTAATTTGTAAATATAATCAATGTCAACTTATCTGGTGGCATTGATTAACTCATTGCATTGTGTATTTGGTTGGACTAGTTTTGTGGAATATTTGCTGGGGCTTGGTTAAAAGGATGGCCATGAATAATGTGCTTGTAAAGAGCTGGTGTACTTGAGGTATTTCCAGTCATGACTTTCCAATGTATATGACTTCAATGTATTGCATTCCATGTGTTCCATAATCCATTGGATGGGTGGGTGGGATATGGAGTTGAAATTGTGCTGTGTTTTCAAATTTAAGGGGAAGGAAAACCTTTGATCGCCCATTTTTTTGGTGAATCAATTGCTCGCCCTTAAGAACATATTGATCAACACTTAACAAGGTTAGGGTGGATTCAATGTCTAATGTTGACGAGAATGAAAATGATGGAATATTCATGGGGAAATTTTGATGGTTGGCCTGATTTTGTGAGATGGGTTTAACTTGTGATTGGCATATAGAGGTTGAGAATTTTCTTAAGTAAATTTTGCATATTATATTCTTCATACTCTACTCTTTCTAATTTTAATATTGTATGCCTTTCCCCCCTCTTTTTGGCAAGCAAGATTTCTGATTAACAGTTGTGGTAGTGGAAAAACTCACTGTGCTTTATCTCAGGTCACCTGTTTCTATCAGCAAATGTCCTGTAGGACCGAGATCTTGAACATGATGTAACTAGAACATCCAATGATTGTACATTAAATTGCTGCCACCTGATCTAACAAGTTTTGATCAGGTAACATTTATAGCTCCATTGTTGTATAAATAAACAGGAGCTGCTCAAATAGTAGTGCATGTAGTGTATAGTTTAGCACTTCCATTGTTACATGGTGCCATTTTCCCCTTGTATTTGCATTTTGTACCCGGGTGAGTTTGTAAGTTGCAGAGTTAGTACTAAACCCCACACCCAATAAATTGCAGTTAGTTTTGAGGTTTATACTGTTCGACTTTTACCAGGTTTGGCACCTTTTAAGGATAAAGTTGTGAGCCATAACTCATTTGAAAAAAGTAGACAAGACCTCAGGGGGAAGTGAGCATATGACTACCAAGATTTTTGGCTGTAACGAGTGTTTTTGAACTAATGCTGCTGCATAATGTATGGTGAATGTGTGTATTATGTTGAAAGTAATGCCATGTGCCTTTTGTATTTGTTTCATCGTACTAATTCATATTCGCTCTGCTAGGACGCATTTAGCTCTACATGATGCATCCTTGTGTTTGTGGAATGGAAGTAACAGAAATATCTTTGCAACTTTGATTGTTTGAGATTTTATTTGATTCTAATTCTAAAGCATACGGTAACCTTCTTACAATGAATATCATCTCTCTTCAGTTATGAGAAGAGGCGTTACGCTGCATGCTTGCACATTCACTGATTCACACATCAAGTTCAGTGTCAAATTTGTGCAGCTTAGAATCAATAGAGTGACACTTCCTCATGATTGTGCATCTCCATGCTTAAGTAACTTGTGAGTCTCCATTTAACTACGAATTTCATTGCGAATTCACTTTGTAAATCCAGGCTGCATAATTGTTTAAAGTGTCAAATTAGTAATAGGAACATATCTTAAAGATTTCAAATTAAAATATTATTGGCGCATTTTGTCAAGGCTTGGGATTGAATTTCTGAGTATACGTATCTGTAAACTATATGAATAAGTGGTAGCAAAAATATTTCCAAAATATTTTAGCTTTGCATCTTGGCATCATTCTCATATCGACTCCAGGCTTTCCTAACTAAGAAGGAACATGTTGATTGCCAAATGGCAGCGTAATCCACAACCTGCAGCAAAAATCTTCAAATATGGCTATTTTTATCCTTTAAAATTAGTGTGTGTTTGGATTAGCTTTTGACAAACGTGATTTTAGAAAGAATTGATTTTGTAGAATTGATTGTGGTTAAAAATGAGTTGATAGTGAAGTGATTTGTGTTTGGATGCCTTCATGAAAAAGTGATTCTTATCAATTCTTATTGTTTAGATAGTTTAGATCAAAATTGCTTCTAAGTGTGCAATCATTCACAATGCAGCAAATAAGACTAAAAACAGTACACTAAAACCATGGACGTGATTCAAGTTTACTGTAGAAGCTACAAAATCCAGCTTTCGTATGGACGTGAGTTTGGGACCAAAAGCAATTTTCGGACTTGGAAGCCAAACATCAAACTTTTTCGGTCAACAGTGGTTTGACCATAACAAAAGCACTTTTGGGGGAGAAAACCAGTGAACCAAACATGCACTTAGTGTGTGCGGAAACACGGTAGAAATTAGGAAAACCGCTTCTTTTTTCGTGCATCCAAACATATGGCTTAATATCTACGACAAAGTAGAATCATGAAGGATGCAATATATGAGCAAATAATACAAGATTCACACAAGTTTGTCGGTTTAGTCAAACAGAAATAACATTACAAACTCTCAGTAGAATGTGCTAATTCACTAATTAGCTGAACAATAATACTTTTGACACAAAAAATATAGCAAGTTGCCTTTGATGTGAAAAACTGAAAACGACTGTCCACAAATTCTAATATACGGCGGCAGAGGTATTGGTTTCGGGTACAAAGGAATCCTTAGAGCTCAAATGAGGGATGAGTGGTTAGCACCTAAAGAGTCTGCTATGTTGTGGCAAATGTTAAAGGTGTCCTAACAATTATCTGCAAGTAAAAGCAAAACGTTTGTTAACAGTTATTTAGTTTCGTAACCAAATTTACGGAACTGTAATGGTAAAGAGCTGTTAAGGAAGAGTGTGACAGGGATGAGGTGTGGCAAAGTTTGAGCGGTCATATAAAAGAGAGAATTCTCTAAATTGTTTGATATAGCTAAAATATAGTGGCAATTTCACTGTTAAGTATTTTAAAATTTGAAGTATGCGACCAACTCTTGGTTGCTCCCTTGACTCAGAAATCAGAATTTTATATATTATAAATTGATAGATTATATTATATAGATATAATAAGAGTTTTACTCTCCAATACCTTAAAAAATCTAATATAACTTTTATTACTAACCAATGTAATCTTTTTATCTTATTTGAACAGAATGATCCTTGAAGAATTATCAACTTACTTCAAATTTTAAAATACTTAACAGTGAAATTGGTGAGTGGTGAGTATAGGAAAATTAATTAGATTGATAGAGTGATGAGTATGATTTCAATGCATATTTCATTATCGTTTTGCATGCATTTTTCATATAGTTTAAGCATGATTAGTTTGAATTTGGATAGTTTTCACCTTGGAACGGGTAAGGTGGTTTCGTGGTGTTGTTTTGCAAAAATCAAGGAAAAATGCTCAAAATTGACCATGATGGAGCTTGGATGACGATAGAGCTTGAAAAGTGATGAAAATGAGCCAAGCAGAGCTCATCACGGCTAGGCCGTGATGATCATCACGGCCATGATCAAACAGAACAGAAGGCAAAAGTCAGAAGTTGTCACAGCCTAGCCGTGATGCCCATCACGGCCGTGACAAAGCCAACAACTGCACCCTTCCGATGAGAATCATCACGGCCTAGCCGTGATGACCATCACGGCCATGACAGACCAAAATTTGAAAGCGCGCCCTTTACAGAAGCCGTCACGGCCTGGCCGTGAAGGCCATCACGGTTGTGACGCGTGGCCACTCTATAAATAGGAGCGCAAAACAGACGGAAAACGAGGATCTCTGATAGAATTTCGAGACCAGAAAAAGAGAACTTGGAACCCTAAAACATCTGCTCTGACCTAGAGCAGCTGTGGCTGGGAGTTGCATAGAGGGATTCCAACCCAAAAAGGGAGCTGCTGAGAGGGGCTGCTGGACTGCTGTGGGAAGCTGCCATGGAGTTCTTCCTTTCCCTTTTCTCTATTGCTTTTATTTTGGCTTTCTCTGTAACCATGAGTAGCTAAATCCCTTTTTGTTGGGATTAGATGTAGTCAAACTGAATAACATGTAATTGCCTTAACTGATTAATCTGTGTTTACGTTTCTCTATTAGTGTTTAATTCCTTTGCTTAATGGTTTTTGTGGGTTGGTCATCCATAAACTGATTCTAAGATTTGATTTGCAATGGGAACGTACTTATCAATTCTTGATCTGGAATTAATCACCTTGTAAACCTCACATCTAGGAATGGGGTTTGGTTTATTAGTAATCGCGTAATCCTTAATCTTAATGCAAATTCATTAATCTAGGCCACCTAAGGAATTAGGGTCTATTAGTGGATTTAGGCTCTTGTCATCTGAGGAATCAGGGCTTGAGTAATCTCGTGGGTTGATTTTAATATTTGAAGCATGAATGGGAGGTATCTAGTCTTGGTAGTGCATGAGGCTAAGGTTTGGTGAAATCTAGTCCCAACAAGAATCCCCTTTTCGCATTCCAAGTACTCGACAAAAATACAAAAAGATTTTGTTTGTTTTATTTTTTTTATTTAGAATTCTCTTCATACCATATTTTAGTCTAGATAGTTGTCGAAGTTGTGAATTGGTATTTAGCAACCAATCCTCGTGGGAACGATATCGGTCTCACCACCGTATTACTTGTACGACTGGGTATACTTGCCTAGGTTTTCGTCCAACAAGTTTTTGGCGCCGTTGCCGGGGATTGGTTTTGCCAATATCATTAGTAACAAAGGAGGCAACTAATTTGGAAATTTTTATTTTTTTATTTTTTCTGTATATATTTGATCTTTTCTTTTGAGTTTTGGTTGTGCCAAGTGGATGAAATTCATGGACAACTATCATTATCCATCTGATAAGGAAGCCGCAAGTCACACTTGGGAGGACAACTTATGTTGGGGAGACTACATAGATTTGGGAGGATTCTTCATGGAGTTTTCTTCATCTCATGATATTCCAGCACAAGTTGATTGTATGACTGGCGAGCTTGTATATACAGTCTCCGAGGAGGAATGGGAAACCTTTTGCTCGTATTTACCACCTCCACCACCATGTTTACAACCGATTCCCAAAGAGCCACATGAAGCAGAATTTGAGCAGAATATGACTGTGGGGATGGATCAAAATGAAGATGAAGTGGTGGTGGTAGACGAGTCACAAAAAGAGGAATTACCTTTCACAAGTCCTTGGGAAATTGAGGAATGGGAATGGAATGAGCAAACACCCTTGAAAGTTTCTCTAGAACAATATTCCCAGGAGCTATCCGCCTCTGAGGCCAAAGCAAGAGCCAATTGTGATTGTATCGAAGCTCTGATGCAAAACTTCAAAATGCAAGTTGAGGAAATTTGCAAACAGTTAGTACAAGAGTCACATGCAGCACAATTTGAGTAAAATCTGGTTTTGGGGATAGTTCAAAATGAAGATGAAGTGGTAGTGGACTCCACCATGCTTGTTGAATTTGCTGCATTAGACAAATATGTCGGCTTACATGCATGTGTGGACACTGTTAAGTTAGTCCCTTCCACTTGTCTGTCAAACTTCCTCGTGAAAACACCATTTGACCCGAGAGGAAGTGAGTTCATAATTGTAGAGGTCAATGGAGTTTTCACACACTGGCTAGGTGCAATGGTGGATAGAGTCGTATTGCTTCTACAATCGCCACTCCACAGGCCATGGGACCCGGGAGGAGGATCCTAACCTGTCAAGCTAGTGACGTTAAAGAAGCGCTTATTGGGAGGCAACCCAAATTTTTATTTTCCTTTTTCCATTCGTTTTTATTTTAACTCTTGAATAATTTGAGAAGCTCAAGAGGAAAATAAATTAATAAATTTGTTAAGTGTTTTCAGCTAAGGAGGAAGGAGGAGCAAAAAGGGCAGAGGGAAACAAAGTCAGCAACCATCACGCCCAGGCTGTGACACTGGTCACGGCCGTGATGAGCCTAACGAGAAGACCAGAAAGTATCACGACCCAGCCGTGATACCCATCACGGGCGTGATGAGAGGACCTTGAAGGTCAGAGAGCATCACGGCCTAGCCGTGATGGAGGTCACGGCCGTGACAGGCCAACACCCATGGATCATAATTGATCACGGCCTGCCCGTGATAGAGGTCACGACCGTGGCCCATTTTTCAGCATCTCTTTGACTAGCCATGTGAGCCAACACCCGCTACCACCTCGATGAGTGTTCCAATTTTTCTCCTCTCTCCGACTTGATTATTTACATTGGGGATAATGTAAGTTATTAAGCTTGGGGTGATTAGGGGTATTTTTGCATTTTTCATTTTGAATTATTGCATTTTGCATTGTGCATTCATATAGGCATAGTTTTACATGATCACATTATTATATTGCCCCTTGCTTAGATTATGCATCTAAATTGTGAGAACTGAGTGCCAATTAAATGGAGATAGTGGATTTTTGAACCCAATTTTTTTTATTCTTGTGATAAGGCTACAAATAAAAATTATTGAGATGATCTTTGATAGTTGATAATTAGCATGTGGTTCCGTAGATTTGTGTTTCTCACTGATTTTTGAACTACTAAATGTGAGATTTTGAGCTAAAAAGGGGTACTCACTAAATCTACCCCATTCTTTGTGATAGAGTGTTATTCCTATTGGATTGGTATTTTCTAGAACTTGACTTGAAACCATGTTGAAGCTTAAATATTTTTGAAAATATTTTTGAAAATGATTGAGGCAAAAGGTATTTTTCCGGCCTTCTGAGCTTTGATTGACTAAATGCTACCCCTTAGTTGCCCAATTTTGAGCCTGAAAGAATAAAATACTTTTCTTGGTACCCTGAAATATTTTGATGAATGATGCTTGATAGGAGACCTTCTAAAGTATTGTACAAAAAGGGTGAAAAGGTAGTTTGAAAAAGTATGGGATGAGAAAATTAGAAAAATATTTCTCTTGAATTGAAAATCTCCCATTCTCTTACTAAAGAAAAGAGAAAAAGAAATATATATGGAGAAGGGGATGACAAAAAGAAAAGTGAGAAATAAAAGAAAAAGAAAGAAAGAAAGGTGGAAAAGTGAATCAGAACCCACAAAGGTATTTTAGAAGGTGTCATGCTTTACCATGCTTGATTTTGTTTAGCCCTTTTGAAATTTCCTTTTCTTGATTTCCCCACCTAACGATTAATCCCATGGCCCCGTTACAACCAAAGTAAAAGACCTCTTGATTCTTAGTTGTTTTCATTAATAAAGTAGAGATTTGGTTGATGGTCAAGCTTATGGTAGAATTCATTTCTTGAGGAAATTGAGCGAATTATCATATATCCCTAAACACTTGAGTGAGGTGAGAAAGAGTGCCCGAATCAGTGAGAATATGAGTCTAGGGAACCTAAGCCTCTAACTGGACTTAAGATTGATTGTCTCTTGCTGAATTATTTGAAAATGCCTGTTACTTGGATTAGTTACCACTCGGGTTCTTAGTTCACTATCCCTGCTCTGATTATTATATCTTATGGCCTTAGTGTTTGCTTGAGGACAAGCAAAATATTAAGCTTGGGGTGATTTGATGAGTGTGATTTCAATGCATCTTTCATTATCGTTTTGCAAGCATTTTTCATATAGTTTAGGCATGATTAGTTTGATTTTGGATAGTTTTCACCTTGGAACGGGTAAAGTGGTTTCGTGGTGTTGTTTTGCAGAAATCAAGGAAAAATGCTCAAAATTGACCATGATGGAGCTTGGATGACGATAGAGCTTGAAAAGTGAAGAAAATGAGCCAAGCAGAGCCCATCACGGCCATGATCAAACAGAACAGAAGGCAAAAGTCAGAAGCTATCACGGCCTAGCCGTGATGCCCATCACGGCCGTGACAGGCCAGCTGAACCAGACCCGTTCCAGGCAGAATCTGTCATGGCCTAGCCGTGATGACCATCACGGCCGTGACAGACCAAAATTTGAAAGCACGCCCTTTACAGAAGCCGTCATGGCCTGGCCGTGATGGCCATCACTGCCGTGACGCATGGCCATTCTATAAGTAGGAGCGCAGAACAGACAGAAAACGAGGATCTCTGATAGAATTTTGAGACCATAAAAAGAGAACTTGAAACCCTAAAACATTTGCCCTGACCTAGAGCAGCTGCGGCTGGGAGTTGCAAAGAGGGATTCCAACCCAAAAAGGGAGCTGCTGAGAGGGGATGTTGGACTGCTGTGGGAAGCTGCCATGGAGTTCTTCCTTTCCCTTTTCTCTATTGCTTTTATTTTGGCTTTCTATGTAACCATGAGTAGCTAAATCCCTTTTTGTTGGGATTAGATGTAGTCAAACTGAATAACATGTAATTGCCTTGACTGATTAATCTGTGTTTACGTTTCTCTATTAGTGTTTAATTCCTTTGCTTAATGCTTTTTGTGGGTTGGCCATCCATAAACTGATTCTAAGATTTGATTTGCAATGGGAACGTACTTATCAATTCTTGATCTGGAATTAATCACCTAGTAAACCTCACATCTAGGAATGGGGTTTGGTTTATTAGTAATCGCGTAATCCTTAATCTTAATACAAATTCATTAATCTAGACCACCTAAGGAATTAGGGTCTATTAGTGGATTTAGGCTCTTGTCATCTGAGGAATCAGGGCTTGAGTAATCTCGTGGGTTGATTTTAATATTTAAAGCATGAATGGGAGGTATCTAGTCTTGGTAGTGCATGAGGCTAAGGTTTGGTGAAGTCTAGTCCCAACAAGAATCCCTTTTTCGCATTCCAAGTACTCGACAAAAATACAAAAAGATTTTGTTTGTTTTATTTTGTTTATTTAGAACTCTCTTCATACCATATTTTAGTCTAGATAGTTGTCGAAGTTGTGAATTGGTATTTGGCAACCAATCCTCGTGGGAACGATATCGGTCTCACCACCGTATTACTTGTACGACTGGGTATACTTGCCTAGGTTTTCGTCCAACATAGAGCTATTATAATTAAATTCTACAAATTGATGAACAAACAAGTGTTAAAATTTGTTTCATCTGAAAACTTTAGTTAAACTTACGATTTATGACTTAATTCTTGCAAGTTGCAATGACCATTAAAATGAGACACAGGCTTTTAAGAATAACAACAAAGAAAGAGAATATTACTTACATCATGTGTTTCACTTTCAGTGAGAGATCTTTGGTATCGGAACAACCATAAAACATGAAATGAAAAAAAAAATCTAAAAGCAAAAGAAACACCATTTGCACGCATGGTTAGGGCCACTTTACAACAAACATTTGTTCCACCCGTAATATACAGCAACTAACAAAAAATGTATAAATTAAATGCTTGCTGTCTTGATATTTCCTGTCAAATTATGCAAACGACGGTTATGCATAACCATTAAATACGCCCCATGTTCCCCAAACAAAAAGACATAGCATAATGTCATGCTCTAATTGCAATTTGAAGAGAAACATATGAACGATTAAAACATCCCTGTGTCGAAGTTTGTGTTAGCATCATGCATAACAACCATCTTCATCCTTTAGAAAGCCTTTGATTTGTTCAAGCGCCTGAAATACATGAACATAAATTAAATAAGTATCAATGATACAAAATGTAGATTCAACTTTAGCTCACAGGATTTTTTCAGTTGACAAAATAGCAAGCAAACTGAATTGGAGTTCAGAAGGGGATAGGGCAGAATGTGAGGAAGACCTCAATTGCAATAGTAGTTGGAGACAAATCTGACACATCTTTTTGGCCCAGTTTTGCTGCTATATCTGCACAAAAGAACATAACACAATTATAAATGGATACCATCTAGGAAGCATATTATAAAGGAGGGTGAAGTTATTGGCACTCGATTTGCCTATCTACACTCCCTTCTAACCTAACATAAATTTAGTTTTTCTCTTTTTAACAAAATTGTAAGTTGTTAATGAAAAGTGTGAGTATGAAATTGGCATATCAATAACCTCACTCCTTAAAGGAATAATATCCTTTTTAGCTCAACAGAAATCTATAATACACAGTAATATGAATATTCAATATTCATGCTCTTTTATTGCAGTCTTGAAAGACGAATCTATGGAGAACACTAAGACCTGAATAATTACGCGGCAGAAGATAAGAGACTATAATAGCAAGTCCCTTTCCTGTTGTATTCTCACAGATTCAGGACAGAACCACAATTCATATTTGAAAAGAAGAAATAGTTTTTGCAGGCATACTTTCCAAGGAGACTCTAGCATCGGCGTTTTCATATGCTTCGCCTCTTTCTTCAAAAAGAGCAGACAAGCGCGTGTAAGCCTGCAAGTGAATCCAGAGGGTAAAATTATTAGTGCAAAATTTATTTGATGCAAATTCCCTACCAACATGTTCCTCCCACTATGTGACGTAAATTCTTAATGATTACTATCTCAAGTTTTGTGAAAGAAAAATACTCCTAACATGCAAGTGAAATCATTTACCCGTGTGTATGCATCTCCTGCTTCATAATGCAGAAGCGGGCGAGATTTAGTTCCAACAGTTGTTATTCTCTGAGCCAAGGCTTCTAAAGGTACATCCAACAATACACTAACCCCCTTGTGCATATACTTCCTGCAGGTACATTCATACAAGTGGTGTGAAAACTGAATTAAGAAGAGTTAATCATAAAAATGAAGGTTTTTTTTTGTTTCCATTAGCTTGTTGGTTATTATACCAATTGATGGGCCTCACAACAGCACCTCCACCAGTAGAAATAACATGCCTCTGCATCATTGACAGTTTCTGCAATACCTCAGTCTGCAACAGTGAAATAAACATGGAAAATGAACGGTGAATGTGATAACAAAACCACAAAGTTAAAAGAACAATTCACAATACCCGTGTCTTTGTTCTAAGACAGAAGAATAGCAATTGGGAGATATTGTAATGGATACTCACAATACCATCCATATTTGATCCAAAGGCCTAGATTTGCTCCTCTCACTCTCATATAAAAGTAGCCCTCTCACTTGATAGTCGAAGACTAATCCCTTTGGAGGCGTAGGGATCACCAAAGTGAGTTTTGTCCCTACCAAAAAAGCATTTTCCATACATACAGCGGGAATTGAACCCTTGACAACATACTTAAGGAACACAACTATCTACCAGCTGTGTTCTTACTTCAAATGATCAAGCTCAAAGTATGAGACCATACTAACTATAGAACTTCAAGGAGTAAAAACATGTAGGGTCCTCCGTTGACAGACCTGTGGTTAGGCCACAACCTCACCACTGTTTAGGAGCTATTGTAGCATAGCCAGTATGCCACTAACCCTAAGGAAGGGCAAAGCAAAACATATGGTTTTGTCTGGCCAATCAAATGGCATCGATTTTCCAACACATTAAGGGCTCTTAAGACATTGCTAAGGGAATGAGATCAACCAACAAACAGTAATATATTGTGCCCCCATCTCCTTGGTGCAGCTTATGTCATAAAGGTAAAGATTCTGTGTGGAGAAATTTAGGCAGAGATATATGGAGATTGGATAGGATTGAGGAAATAGGAAAACCTAAAAATTCAAAACCTTAACTAAATCTTCCAAACACTAAGGAGCACATAAAATGGAAACATAGTGCTTTTTAACTGACCTCCTTATCACGAAAAAAAGCCTCACCATAGTGCTTGAATATATCAGCTACTGAAGTTCCATCAACCTCTGCCTCCACCAATGCATCACTGCTCCCACGAATGCAGAAAATGTTCAGTGGAAAATTTAGCGTGCCCTAATAAAGTATTTGCATTGTGACTAGTAGAATTGTACATAATAATCTCTACCAGGAATCTTGTAAACCAAAGTAAACCATATTCCTCAGCATAACCAAGAACATGTTTTAAACTATTAGATACAAATATAACTTTGTGAGTTGTTACATCTCCTTGGCTGTAAAGTCATCTAATAATATCAATCAAATACAATCACCTTTCTCTATCCTGCAAATCTATTGAGTATTCAAATTATGCACACTTCACATATCCTCAACACTCTACTTTTCACTTTGAAAAAAAGACAAGCAATCACCATACTGACCTATCAAAAAATGAATAACAAAGCACTTTGGACAAAATCTTCCCCACAGTTGTCTTCCCAGAGCCCATCATCCCTGCATGTCAAATTCAAAATATTTTAAATACCAAAGTAATTATACTTGCAATGTATTCTATGTAAGCACAAGGACTTCTACCAAGAAACTGACCAACAAGATATATACACCGTCCACTTAAATATGGCTCGACCTCTTGTGATTTACTCTGCAATTTTATTGATTCAAGTTAGATAAAGGCATATGGATGCTTAGACAAGTAACAAACTGAGCTCAGATTACCATTTCTCCATGCCTTACTAACTATAATAGAAGTGTATAGCATCATCACACTGAAAGGACTTAAATTAATTAAAAATGACAAAGGGCATCATAATTTACCTTCAGTATTAAATCTTCATCAAGAGCAGAATGAAAGCTCCCAGATTCCAACGTTGAGGCTACATACATTTGAAATAAAATGTCAACACTCAAAACGGGCACAACTTCACTACAGTGAATAGCAAACTAGGCAACTAGCTACCACATCTTGCAGGCATACATAAATACATACTACATTTGTTCACACACATGCCCTTACTTAAAGATCTAGTAAGTTGATTTTTCCAACTAATCAATCGACGAAAATGTGATTGAAGCTGCAGATAATGAAGGCTAGCTCAAAATCGAGCCATATACCCACATCTAGTTCACCTTGATAGAAACTGATCTCAAGTTTCCAGCTAGTAAGAGGCCTGTCCTTTCTCATAGGCCACATAATGTTTTCAATATAGATACTCCACTATATTTAGTCTCAAATATATAAGCTCAATGATTTCAAAATCAAATTTATAAACAGAAAATCTGGCTTCCAATTCCAATACTTTAATTTTTGAAACAACATTTTACAAATTTCAGAAGGCTTAAAGCTCTAGTGAAACTTTTCTGACTTCAGTGATTTTGTCAATGAAAGTTGTGAAACATCTTGGCATAAAAAAATGTTAGGGAAACCCACGTTTCTGCATTTAATTCAAAGGGGGAAGCAACCAAATAGACATGAAAACATTAATAGGAATGTACCTTGGGGGGCAGATTTGCATTCTCCATACGATTATATTATGAGTTATGAGTATCACATAGTAGTTCTTTCATCCTAATTCTTTTCAATTTACCATAACTATTCCTTGTACCTTCTTTCCATAACTAGTAAGTAGTAACTCTACTTTCGGTTTGGAAGACGAACAGTTCAAAATTACTATTCCTTTCCGTTAGAAAAAAAAAAACAACACTTACATAATTTAAATCAAGAAGAGCAAAGGCAGGGGCGGAATAAGAAACTTAGTTTGAGGGGGGCAGATTAAATCAAAAATATACAAAACAAAAAACAATTTTTTTAAGCTTTTTAAAGGAATACATGAAGACAATGACAAACTTGAAGCACCAATAAAAGAATAACAGATGTGTGCGTTAGTTTGAAAACAAACGGGAAAAAGAAATAGAAACACATAACAAAAACATAAATCTTATTTGGACAAAAAAAAAATGGGACAACAATTTACAATTGCGTTAATGATGTTCAAAATCATGATTAATCCTTGTCCCGTTTTTCATGTGAAGACAACAGAACTGACCTGGAACATTGTTATAGGAACAAGCAACCTCTAAAGGAACCGTCCTGCGATTTCTCCATGTTGAAGGTCTTGCAAATGAAACAAAAACCCGAAGCTTCTTTGGCTCTACAAAACCACGACACACTCTCACAGAACCACTTGGTCGTGCTCTCCCAAGCTTGTCGGAAAACACCATAGTTGAAAATTGCAAACTTTGAACAGCTTTAGCTTCCATGGCACTTCACAGCGGAACTATTGAATTTCACCAATAACCCAATTAATAATATAATAGTTTCAACACGATTAAAGCAAACCCATTTAAAATTTCCTATTAAATAATTGAGTTGATAAATG
Source organism: Sophora flavescens (assembly GCA_030762895.1). Taxonomy (NCBI): domain Eukaryota; kingdom Viridiplantae; phylum Streptophyta; class Magnoliopsida; order Fabales; family Fabaceae; genus Sophora; species Sophora flavescens. The sequence continues at coordinate 71,946,927 of CM061067.1, forward strand.
AAAATGGAACAAAATGATAAAATTAAGGGGTAGAGCGAATGAACTCAGAATGAAACATAATTACCCAAACATAATAACACATTATTATATATATGATTTTGACTTGAGCTTGTTCGTTAAAAATGTTGAAAACAAAACGTAAGAGAAACAGAGAGAGATTCAGAAACCTTAAATTCTTACCTCGTATTTCTTAAGTGGTGAAAAGGCTTTCCACACAGAGAGAAGCAAACAGAACAGAATCTAATCAAATTTTTGATGGAATAGATCGTGAAACAGAGCTTAGAAGCGCAATCAAATCCTGAAATGTATATATTAAAGGAAGTAATCAAATCCAGAAGAGGATTTAGGACTGAGATTGTTTCACGTTCTTTTTGTCTCAGCGCAATTTCCTCACCTTTTTATTATTTTTCTTATGTAACGTAAAAACCTGATTAATTAATACTAGTAAAATAGTTCGGGTTCCTTATCTACATTATTATATTTAAAAATATATCTTTAACAGAGATTTCGGTTAATAAATGTCTAATCTTATTGTCAAAAACAAAATGTCTAATCTTCTGCATGTTGATTTGTTTACTTAAAACAGGAAAGTATATTAGGAGAAACAAATATTACTTTTTTTTTTTAATGAACAAAAGAGGTTAAACCCCAAACAAGACCAGGCTAAAAGCCTCTAGGAAACACACTACAAGAGGCACATGCAATTAAGGCATTATCAATACAATCAGTAGATAGCTCATACTTTACCAAAGCATCCGCTACCTGATTAGCTTCTCTGATAATATGCTTCCAAGAAATAACTTCCAAAGTACTGCTGGTCCATGAATGGCATTGACTAAAGAGTAGCACAAATATTACTGCTCTCGAACAAAGATGCAAAGTATCCTATGCATGTTAAATATGCACTCGTGAAATTTTTGCTCCTTTTACTAAAAATAAGGAAAATTTATTATTTGGGTAAAGTGTAAACAGAATTTGATACAGTGAATCATTATCATATAATCAATAGTTGTAATTGATGAGAAATCATAAATAAGATAAATTTAATTATAAATAGAAATTTGTTACTGTATATAAAATCATATTATTTATTTAAATTATAAATAATATATAATAAATAATAATATTTAATTGTAACGTTGAATTCGGCGAGTATGAAATTGGAATGTAAAATATATAATATATAATTTAATGACTTAGAAGTAGGTGGCCAGGCCATGTGACAATGACAATGACAATGACAGTGTGGGAGCAATCTCACCACCAACCACGAAATTGATGGTTGGTGGAACAGTGGCACGGTGGCAGTGGTAGGAAAGCCGGGTATCTTATCCAACCGAATGTATTGTAGATTCATCCCATAAAAAAAAATTGGGGTGTTGGCGGATGGATTGGATCTATGATTTTAAATTAAAAAGTTATTCGATCAAATGATAAAAATATTATATGATTTAGATTGGATCAATTTGTTTTTTTTAAATTAATCTAATCCGATCCGATCCAATCAAAAGTGTTTTGGATTGGATTGGATAATTCGGTTTTTTTTTTCGAATGTCAAGTGTCATTTATATTTATTTAACAGTGGATAAAAGATAATCTTCGTTTTAATTTGGGAGTTTGAGAAAAAAAAAATTGTTGATATTTTCAACATGTTCTTTTATATTAATTATCTATATCTAATTTCACTTGTCCTATTTTTTTTTCCTTGAATCGACTACAATATTTGTAGCTAATTATTTTTCAAATTTACTTAATTAATTTCCTATTTTTTCATGTTTACTCAATCAAATATATATATGATATGCATCAAAACTTTTAGCAAAATATAACTTCAAGACATTAATATTTATTCTAAATAGTCTCATATATGTCATTCCAACAAAAATATTAAAGATAATGAGGGACATAGAAATATGAAGAATAATGTTTAAGTATGAGTAATATTATAATTTCAAAAATAATAGTATATCTATATAATAGATCAGTTTAGATTGGATTGGATTGGATTTCACTAGAGGATCCGAAATCTGATCTAATCTAATAAAAAATTTGTTGTTTTTTCGGTTTTCGATTTTTTCGATTTTCGGTTTTTCGATTCGGTTTTTACGGTTTGGATCGGTTGATGAACACCCATGAAAAAAATAATAGGTATCCTTCCATTTATATATTGATTTTAAATTCGGTCATATAAGTGAAAAAATTTGAAATTAATTTTCTCATATATAATTATTTTGAATTTGATTTTTATTCTCTGCTAGTTTTATAATATTATTTGTTGGAGTTAAAGCATATAGATCAAATTGAAAAAAAATTTTATATGTAGGGATTGAATTCAAAATTTTTGGTTCCTTAATTTGAAAATCATTTTTATTTTGATTCTTATACATGATCATTATTTTAAATTTACTATCTATATTTTAACTCTAGCAAATAACATTATAACATCAAAACACAACGATGATTAAATAAAAATAATTATACATATGGTGACCGATTTCAAAATTTTATAGGGGTCACGACCAAAATCAATTTTATGTATAACAGCCAAACGATTAGTTTAACTAAACTAATATAATTAAAGTTGACCATCACGAAAAAAACCATAAGCAAACTTTCAACGGTGATCTATAAGGTTTATTTATTGGAGAATGTTAATCATTGCACCAAGAAAATTAGTTAAGAAGTAAAGAAAAATATATTATTGTGGATAAGTGATATATTTATTATTTTGAGAATGCGTTTGATTCACGTTAATGCATAGGATAAAGAGAACAACACGGGATAAATGTTTGAGACAAAACACAACTTTTTTCGTGTAATTTTTTTTTATAGAATTTTTCATATATATTGTTTAGTGGACAATGGATAACACAAGTAAAATAATAAAAAATTTACTTAAATACCCTTTATAATATATAATATCATATTAAATAAGTATTATATATAATATTATGTTATATAATTATAATTATATATATATGATATAATTTATATACAGCACATTTTATATTTTAGATGACGTATTTTTTTATTTGGTGCTATATTACATTTTTTATCAAAGTTTTATATTATATTTTGTATATATAATATAATATAACATATTACATTAATGTTGAGGGAGAAATAATGATAATTTTATCTTATGAATAGCATGTTCATGTGACAAAAAGTTGTCTCATAGTTTGATAAGGGACAAGATTTTGGGTTTTTTTGTCCAATCTCTTATCCCTTTTTATCATGCCCCCTGATTTCTTTTCCAATCAAATATGGAACAATTATTTTTGTGTTGTCTAGTCCCTTACTTTTTTGCAAATCAAACACACCATGAAATGTGATATATTTAAAAAAATATTCCTTAATCAATTATTACACTAATTAACAAGTCCTTATTTGGCCTTAAAAAAATCCTTATTTATTTAAGCATATATTATGATTTTTTTTAATACGATGATTAGTTAGTTATATTATGAAATTCATTTTATTTAATAGATGGTTGATGAGTGTGATTTCACCTCATATTTCCTTGTCATTTTGCATGCATTTTCAACTAGTTTAGGCATATTTAATTTGATTTTATGAGTTTTTGCCTTGGAACGGGTAAGGTGGTTTTGTGGTGTTTATGTGCAGGAATTGAAGATTAAAATGTTCAAGATCAACCACGATGGAGCTTGCATGAAGACGGAGCTTGAAAAGCAAGAAAACTGAGCCAAACAGAGCCCATCACGACCTAGCCGTGACAACCATCACGGTCATTATCGAGCAAGGCTGAAAAGAAAAGTACACAAAAGTCAGAACCTGTCACGGCCAGGCCGTGATGGCCATCACGGCCGTGACAGGTCAACCAATGTCAAGTTTTCCACGACAGAATCTGTCACGGCCTGGTCGTGACCCGAAAATTCTGAAAATTTAATTGCTGATTTGATCTAATTTTGTAATAAATTTAATCCAAAGTTACCCTACATTATAAATAGGACTCTAAGGCTCGAAAATAGGGATCCCTTGGGTTGCTACCTTAGGCAAAAATTAGGATTTCTCTTCTTCTCAATTTCTTCTTTTCTCTTAGGTTTTTTATGCTTTTGTTAATCAAGCTTGCTATGAACATGGCAATGCTTGAGTAGTCTTTTTATTTCTAGGGACTGAGGTTATGCCCAAGACTCGTTTTACGTGATGAATTGATATTTTGCTTCTTGTTAATTTCAATTTTGCTTTCGATTTGATTCCTATTGCATGAATTACTTGTGAATCAGGTGCGCACTTATTTGCTTGTCATAGATACTCTAAGGAGGAACCTAGCGACGAACTTAGGTATTGGATCTATAAGGATTGAACTTAAGACTTAAATCACGAGAGTTAGAAGCGGTCCTTCGAGGGTTCACTGAATTGTCACAAAGCTTAAGGGTTCAATTTAAATTCAATTACCACGAGAGTAGGGGTTGGTTTAATTGGGCATGGTTCTTGTATCCAGAGAGGGAATATTAACTTATTTAGAATAAATTCACCTTCAAAGCAAATTTCGATAATTAACAAGAGGGGTAGTCAATTTAGTAACATGAGCAGTCTTGTTGGTAACCCAATTCCTGGAAATCTCTTTTGATATTGAAAAATCCCATATTTGATTTGATTGCGATTTGTTTGATTGCGTTTTAGATATTTGATTTGTTAGTTAATCTTTTAAAAACCAAATCTTTTCCAAATCTTTTTCTAGTCCATTTTAATTGACTTAATAATTGATAGTTATTTAAGGTCACGGTCCCCGTGGATTCGATCTTTTTATTACTCGACGACGAAGTCATACACTTGCGGATTCGAGCCATCAATGGTTTGGTTTAGGGTCGATTGGTGAAGCAACAAACCTCTTGGCTGAGCTTAATGCCATTAGATAGGGTTGAATTTGTGTTGGCAACAAGGGTAGACAAGTATTTTATGTGAGTCAGACTCTCTACAAGTAGTTGAGCTTATAAAAAAAAACTGATCTATCTTGCCATCTTTATGCTGGGATTATCCATGATATCAAGCTTATATATGTTGACGCGAGATTGGATAGTGGGCCGGTCACGTTTTTCGCGAGGCTAATCAGGTAGCTGACTTCCTTGCTAAAGCATTAGAGTTGGAGATTGTTGGATTGTCCTCCCTTTGAACTGACGATTATGTTGCTTGTGAATGCTCATTCTGTAGCCTTTCCTAGGGTTAGAATTTTCTTTCTTTACTGTTATCTAAAAAAAATTAGATGGTTTGGTTTGGATGGTCTTGCCTTAAATATAAATGTTATGTAATATCTTACTAGTTATTATAAACAAAGTTATTAAGTATTGAGTTTAATTTTTATGCATTGTTAGTGTAAAGACTTTTTTCACTCTGTTTCATAAAACTTTGGTATTGTCTCTCATTCGCTCGTCTTGGTTAGGAAGTGAGCACTTTTTTCCCACTTATTCAACATCAGTGTCTAGGCGTATTAGGGTAACTATTTTGCTCAATGTGTATTGTCCCTGTTTTCTTAAAAAAAAATTGTGTTCTTAAGCATGATGATTTAGGCAATTTATGCTAGGAATGGGCTATGCTAATGAAGCACTTCATTTTCTTGGAATATCAAAGAGGCATGATGTATGCTTGTAACCAATGCTAGCATATTGTTGTTTACTCCTTATGGCATGGTATGGCTAGAAATAAAACATATCGAGGTTTGCTTTCTGTGCAGATTGGAGTTTGATTCGGCAATGAAGAGCAATGGTTTGTAGAGAGCTCTTCTGTATCTTCTTACCATGAGTAACAGCAGGGATATGGGACATGAGAATACCGGGCTTGCTTTGAATGACATTCTTAAATTAACAGGTAAAAAATAAGATTTGTCATATTGTTGCTTAAACTGATATTAGGGACCAATATGCTGGATGTGCTCTTAATACTTAGCTTTGTTTCGTATTATAAAGCACTTTCTGAGAGTTTATCTGCAAGTTGGTTCCAAATGGCACAAAAAATGGAACTATTGAGAACTTCTGGTATAAATGTTGTTGTTATGGACCAGTATGCAGGCAATTGCAGAAGCAAGCCTAGAAGCAACTTTGAAGTTTGAAGTTGCAAAGCTCAAGTGTGAAGACTTTTTGGAATAGGACCCGTGGATTGTTCTTGAATATGTATAGTTAAATTTCAATAGTCGTAAAATAACATACCAAAAGTTCTGATTGCAACAAAATGATATTTGAAGTCTTCCTGGTGTACATTTCTTTTATGTAATTGGAAGCAAAATTACATGTGTGCCCAAAAATACCAAAAACATATACAAAAACATTAGTTAAGAAGTCAAGAAAAATATATTATTGTGGATAAGTGATATATTTATTATTTTGAGGGTGCGTTTGTTTCGTATTAATGTATAGGACAAAGAGAACAACACATGATAAATGCTTAAGAAATAACACAACTTTTTTTCGTGTATTATTTTTTGGGCAGAATTTTTCATGTATATTGTTTGGTGGACAATTGATAACACAACTAAAATAATATAAAATTTACTTAAATATCCTTTATAATATATATATTATATTAAATAAGTATTATATATAATATTATGTTATATAATTATAATTATATATATATATATATATATATGTGATATAATTTATATACAACACATTTTATATTTTATATTACGTTTTTTTTATTTGGTGCTATATTACAATTTTTTATCAAAGTTTTATATTATGTTTTATATATACAATATAATATAACATATTACTTTAATATAGAGAGAGAAATAAGGATAATTTTATCTTATGGATAGCATGTTCATGTGATAAAAAGTTGTCTCATGGTTTGGTAAGGGACAAGATTTTGGGTTTTTGTCCAATCATCTCTCACACATTTTTTATCATATCTCCTGGTCACTTTTTAAATCAAACATGGAACAATTATTTTTGTGTTATCCAGTCCCTTACTTTTTTGCAAATTAAACGTACCCCGAAAAGAAATATATTTTAAAAAAAAAATCCTTTAATCAATTATTACACTAATTAACAAGTCCTCCGCATCAGCGGCGAGAGGAACCGCGAAACTGAGGAGAAGACTGACACGTGGCACTGTGTGGAGTGTAGCAAAGGAAGGTTCGAGAGGAGGTTCAGGCTTCCGAAGAATGCAAAGGTCGATCAGGTAAAGGCTGCCATGGAAGATGGGGTTTTGAGTTTTGACTGTTACCTTGCCTAAGGAAGAGCCCCATAAGAAGGCTAACGTCAGGTCCATTCACATTTCTGGTTAACACTCCCAAAGAAGTCTCTTGTTGTCCCTCGTTAAAATAGGAGAAGAGCCCTATTATGGTCTTGTGCCTTATGTCTAGGATTTTATGTTAAATAGTCTTGTGTTGCTTGTTTGTTACTATCAGCTATGAGCCTATGACTAAAAAATGTTCTGTGACTCTGCCTAAAATGTGTTGACATTATTATATAAATTTTCCTACTTAACTTATCCTAAATCTTTGATGTTGCCCCTTCTCTCATTTCTTTTCTTTTCTTTTTCTTAGCCTGTGATAGATTTTTCCTTCTCAGTTTGTTTCGCAGAAAAGATTTGTCGGAAGCACAAGTATGGATTTAACCATTTTTAATGGAACAATTAAACGTCGAAGTTTGTGTTTGTGTTGCAATTGAATTGGCGAGATATTAGTACCCTGAATATTTAGTAGATTGAATAATTGGATATGTTGAATTGCTGATCATAAGGAGTTGATAGAGTTTTCCATATGACCAATATTAGTTATTATTCTTATTTTAGACATGTTAAATCTATTATGTGAATCTCAGACCCATTCTTAAATTTAATTTACATTGTCAATGTTAATGTATTATTCCCTGCTAGCACTTACTAATGAATACTGACATTGGATGGATCTTGACCAAAGATTGATCACATCCGTTTGAAAGATCAGAGTTCTTCAATGAACCTATAAAGATGATTGAAAGCCAAAAACGTTAGAAATCAACGGAGGTACCCTATGCTTACCTTGATTAATTGTAATGTTGCATGAAAATTTTGATCTAGCTTCGGAGTATGACACAATAGCTGATTAATTATTGATTACAACAGATAACGGGCTGATTATGACATTTCTAAGCAAGGATTTATCAAAATTTGAACTCATGTCTGATCAAAGTGCCTTGGTATGGGTGGAAAGAAAAGAAGAATGCCCATGGAGCTTGAGATTCCTGTCCAACAAAATGAAGAATATGCTTCTAGTCCTTAAAAATGTCACTTTTGTGCATAAAAATAGAGAATTAAATGGGCTAACAGATTCATTAGCAAAGGGAGGAACAAGGATGGAAGGAACTTGGATTATGTGGAATTAGAATTATGTGGTGAAAAAAAATATTTAACTAAGGAAATGATGTAATAACAGGTTGCTAAAGCTGTCTGGATAATTATCTTGCCTTACAATAGTATTAAATGTGTTTTGGTTGGCTGATTTTGATTGGAATCTCTTATGTTCTTGTTCTTGTTTTTTAAAATATAAGATAAAGGTGTTTCCCGTATCCCTGTTGTATAGTTTCAAAGCTGCAGGTAATTTCTGGAATGCATAAAAGAGAAGAAGGATCAACATGATGCAGGGAGCTATGATATTTTTCTGGATGAAACAGGATGACAAATTGTGATCTTAGAAGGAACCAAAGGTGCTGAAAGGTGTGAAGACTGAAGAGGCACGAAAGATATAGGTGAAGAAGTTAAGGGATCAGCTGTACTACCTGATTGCACATGATTCTTCAATCCATGCAACCAAAGGAGAGCCAAAATGATTGACCATTAACCTGCAGAAGTGTATATAGGCGTATAATAAGAAATAGAATTGCTGAAATTTTAGTCATTGATGATAGATGTCGGTAGCAGATAAAAGGTGCTATAAGTTTTATGTGCATATGATGTAATTGAATGCTATATCGATAGATAGGTGGTGTTGTGGTCTGTTGATGGTTCTGTTAAAAGTTAGCAAAAGGGGAGTATGATGGGGATACAAGAATGTCTGAAGATGAATGTATCTGAAGGAAATTTTGTACTGTTTTCTTATCTAGCTATGACCAAATGATAGTGGGGTTTTTCTCCAAACCTTCCTAGAAGGTGGGGAGGAAAATCTCTGTGATGCTTTAGCTAGGTTTTTATCAATAATATCTTTACTTATCGAAAAAAAAATACATTAGTATTTAAATGATGCATACAACCAACCATCCATGGTAAGCTAATAGAATTATTTTGGGGTATATGCTGTAAAATGGTGGATTGATATTTTTACAAGTCCATTGGACATACTTTTATTTGGTATCGTTTTTGGTATTTTGGGGTACACTTGTAATTTTGCTTCAAATTACATAAAAAGAAATGTACACAAGGAAGACTTCGAATATCATTTTATTGCTATCAAAACTTTTGTTATGTTATTTTACAACTATTGAAATTTAACTCTTCATACACTACTAGAAATCCATCTTTTTCGGACAGAATTTCAGACGGATTTCGGACGAAAATTGGACAAATTTCGGACGGAATGGCACCCGTCTGAAAAAGTCTCGTGGGAAATTATAAAATTCGTCCCAAATTCTGTCCGAAAATATTTACAGACGGATTTCGGACGGAACATGGACAACGTGGAAATCCGGATTTTGGTTATTGTTCGGACGAATTTCGGACAGATTTATTTTTGTTTTCCAACAGATTTGGGACGGATGGTGTGATTTTGTTGGTTATTGTTCTGACGGATTTCTGACGATTTATTTTTGTTTTCCAACGGATTTGGGACTGATTTCCCACGGAAGAATGAAAAGTCGAGAATCATCACGGTCCGGACAGTGATGCCCATCACGACCAGGCCGTGATGCCCTTTCTAGGCGAGAATGCATCACGGCCAGGTCGTGATACCCATCACGGCTGTGATGCACCATTTAGTGAAGCAACATTCAAGGCGTAGTTGCCACGCCAGGCGTGATGCCCATCACTACCGTGGACGCGCATTCTATGGATGATTTTTGAAAAGCCCTATGTCCAAAGGGGATAAGAATCATCAAACATCAAACATTTTTGAAAAACATACTACTATTATGCTTTAGCATCAAACATCAACTTAGCCTTAGAACAAGCTACAGACAATGGACTACTAACAAGTACAAACAATAGTATATAAATCCCATTTAATCGGGTTTCTATATGCTTCAAATTAGTCTCATTGTGCTCAAGCCTCGCCTCCATGTCTTTGCGGGGGCTTTTCAATCACGCAAATGAACATTCAACGGAAATCGGATATCAAGAACTAAAAGCTAAAAGCAAAATAAAGAACTAAAAGCTAGATGCCAAAAACTAAAAGCAAAATAAAGTGTAACAAAGAAAGCCTAAAAATAAGGAGGTTGCAACTGACCAAATGTAACACCCCCATTAATTGAGCACTGACCAATGTCAGGCTTCTCAGTCAATCAACCAACCAACAGATAATCCACACATAGCAGATATCCATACATCATAGTATAATCATGCTTTCACAGAAAACATTAAAAACCACATAACAATCATATAACAACTTAATTTAACACCACACATCACAACAGATAAACTCAAATACAACGCACAAATAGCATGCGATTCTGAAAATCCTCAAAGCGGTCTCCCCTTACCTTTGAAGACAAGTAAAGGATCCTCGTCTTAATGCTCACGTTAGCTCCAAGAGTGTAACGCGCAACAACCAGAAATCAAGAAATCAATTACACATGATCAAACACACATTCTAATTTGATCTAAACACTTAATCTTATTACCAAACAAGGTTATTTTCAAAGAAAATCATGTTTGAAGTTTTACGCTTCACAATACCCTTTTTAAGGAAACTTTGTTTTGATTAAAGGATCATGAAAGAGAACTTGGGAATCATCAATTTAGAGTCCTAATTGCACTAAATCATAATTAATTTCACAAAAACATAACCAAATTCAAATAAAATCAAATTGGGGTTTAGGGCTCCTAAATATAATTTGGGGAAAACTCATTTTAACTAAAGAATAATGAAATTGGTTTAGGGAAACACTAATCCACAGTCCCTATTTCATAAAAGCAAGGTTTAATCTTAAGATTAAAATCTGAAATCAGAGGGTTAGAGTTAGGGTTTCAAAATCAATTTGGGGGTTTTGAATCTGAGACACAAGAGAGGGTTTTGACTCACCCAAGGAAGAAGAAGAAGAAGAAGTTGTGGTGGCTGTTGAGACCTCCGGCGTGGCGGTGGACGGCAGCGACACGGCGGCCAGTGGCGGTTCGAGGTGGTTCTCTACATCAACCATGGTAAAAAGAGATGAAAGGAATCATAGGTGAAGGAGAAATGAAGATCTAATACTCTAGGGTGGTGAAACCACCATGAACGGCGCTTACCATGGTGAGGCGACGGCGGTCCGACGCAGGACAACGGCGGCTCGGCTTCACTGCTCCGGCGACGCGTGCAGGGACGCGAGACGTGACCGTCTCCTCCTCGTGCGACGGTCGAGCGGCCGGCTGGGCTGGGCGGCGGCGCGATCTGGGCGGAGCAAGGTTGAAGGAAAGGAAGGTGGAGGACTTGAGTTGGAGGGAGGAAGAAGAAGAAGAAGGCATCAGGAAAAGAAAGAAAGAAAATAGTGAAAAGGGGGGAGTTCGACGTTAATAAGAGAGGGAGGAGAGAGAAAATCTTTTTTTTTTTGTATTAGTGAGTATAAAATAAGTGATAAATATCAAGCCTAAAGTAAACATTTTTACTTTTTGGAATCTAAAAATAAAGATTGATAAATATATGATTTCGAAATTCAAATTAGAGTAAAGATTAATAGTTGAACCGATCAACTAAGAAAATACTTCGATCCAAAAATTAATCTCCGATTAATGTCAAACCAAAATATTTTTAACTCTAAAATTAAATAGAATAAATATATGAAAATGCTTTTCTCTTAATCATATTATTTAAAATATTTTTCTCAGACTTAGATAATAGTGACAATAACGTAAATTATTATTCAAGTAAGCGTGCATTCATTGTATACGGATTGCTTTAATAGGGATTGATTTCATTTTATTAGTCTAAATATGTTTTTTAATTTTTTTCATAAATCTTGTTTACTTTTAAATTTATTAAGATCAAATATTTTAATCATATTTATAGGATAAATTATTTAATCTTTTTCAAGGAAAATACAAAAATAACAAATTAAAGTGAAATCCGTCCGAAATTTTCGACGACGGTTTGATTGATGTAAGAAATATAAACAAAATAGCACAATCCGTCCAAATTTTTGGACGGATTTCAACTGATCAAGAAAAATATAAAAATAACACAATCTTGTCAAAATCAAATCCAAAATTTTGACGATTTCAGACGGATCAAGGAAAATATAAAAAATAACACAATCCGTCTGAAATTTTCGGACGGATTTCAGACGGATCAAGGAAAATATAAAAAATAGCACAATCTGTGTGAAATCCGTCCGAAATTTTCGGACGGATTTCAGACGGATCAAGGAAAATATAAAAAATAACACAATCCGTAAATCAAATCAAATCCAAATTTTCGAAAAATTTCAGACAGAAACATTTCCGTCCGAAAATTCAAGTTTTCTAGTAGTGATATTCAAAAACAATCCATGGGTCATATTCCGAAAAGTCTTCAAACTTAATCTTTACAACTTCAAACTTCAAAGTTGCTTCTAGGCTTTCTTCTGCAACTGCCTGCATAGTGGTCCATAACAACAACATTGATACCAGAAGTTCTCAATAATTCCATTTTTTTGTGCCATTTGGAAACAACTTGCTGACAAACTCTCAGAAAGTGCTTTACAAATGAAACAAAACTAAGAATTAAGAGCACATCCTGCATATTGGTCCATAATATCAGTCCAAGCAACAATATGACAAATCTTATTTTTTATCTGTTAAATTAAGAATGTCATTCAAAGCAAGCCCAGTATTCTCATTCACATATCCCTGCGGTTACTCATGGTAAGAAGACACTGAAGAGCTCTCTTCAAATCATTGCCAAATCAAACTCCAACCTGCACGGAAAGTAAACCACAAAATGTTTTAGTTCTAGCGATACCATGCCATATGGAGTAAACAACAATATGCTAGCCTTGGCTACAAGCATACATCATACCTCTTTGATATTCCAGGCAAATGAAGTGCTTCATTAGCATAACCCATTCCTAGTATAAATTGTACTAAATCATCATGCTTAAGAACACAAAAAAAAAAAGGGACAATATGCAATGAGCAGAATAGTTCATGTACTCCCACTACCTGTCTTCTCAACCATTGCAAAGTTTGTTTGTTTGCTCGTATCAATGCTTTACGAGGTAAAAAAGATTGTAAGAAACAGATTGAAATACTAAAAAAATAGAAAATATAGCAAATATTCATTGCAATTTGAAGTAAGCCTAAAATTTATATATTGTTTGCTTCTGTCCAAACAGAGTCTTACTTCATAAAGTTTTTGTCCACAATCTGAACACTGCAATAGGGGGTCTACCCCAATATAATCTGATATCGCTTTGATAATATCCACCGTCTTGTAGGCATACTTGATGGTACAATACCCTTCTCTCCAAGGATCATTGTGATATTATAGTTGGCATAAATTTATAATGCCAACTGAAAGTAACCTTCTTGATCCATGTTGGAACATGTACCGTGTTTGTCCCATTGGTTTTTCCAAAGAATGTACTCATCACCAAGCAAACTAGGCCAGTAGGAGTAAATATTGTCCAAAACCTCTATCTAATAAAAAAATGAGTGAGTTAGTAAAACACATAGTGCAGGTAGAGAATGTGAGTATTAAATGAGCAACGAGATGGTTGAGGCCCACTGTAATTAGACGGCCAAAATCCATGAACAGTAAAATGATTTGGTGCCTTATAGGCACATGGTCCGGGTCCCACGAAGCAGAAGGTCGGTGGCCATGTTTCGGCAATCCTGAAATAATCAAAGATTGTCGAAGCTGGGGAGAAGAACAGTAGCAATACAGAAAAATTAGCAAGATTCATATTTGGTGAGTGTAAGTGAGTGAGATAAATAAGTGTTGGAGTGTCAAGGTGTAGTGAATATCGGGAGGACGGTGTAGTGAATGCTGAGGAGAAGAAGACCAATATCAATATATAGCAAAAGCACATTCATTTTGCGTGAGTGTAAGTGAGCGAGAGAAATCATTGTTGGAGTGTCAAGGACAAGTAAGGAAAAAAGATACCAAAGTGAATGGAAGGATAGTAGTTTGAAGTCACAATCTAGATGCCCAGAAATGGTGACACTCACCATTTATATACTGTTTGCTTCTGTCCAAACAGAGTCTTACTTCATAAATTTTTTGTCCCCAATCTGAACACTGCAATAGGGGGTCTACCCCAATATAATCTGATATCGCTTTGATAATATCCACTGTCTTGGAGGCATGCTTGATGGTACAATACCCTTCTCTCCAAGGATCTTTGTGATATTATAGTTGGCATAAATTTCTAATGCCAACTGAAAATAACCTTCTTGATCCATGTTGGAACATGTACCATGTGTTGTCCCATTGGTTTTTCCAAAGAGTGTACTCATCACAGAGCAAACTAGGCCAATAGGAGTAAATATTGTCCAAAACCTCGATCTAATAAAAAAAATGAGTGAGTTGGTAAAAAACAGAGTGAAGGTAGAGAAAGTGAGTATTAAAAAATATATAAAAAATTAGTAAGAGTTACCAACTTTATTAAAATCAAAGGGGGCACTTGAGCAACGAGATGGTTGAGGCCCACTGTAATTTGAGGCCAAAATCCATGAACAGTAAAATGATTTGTTCCTTATAGGCACATGGTCCTGGTCCCACAAAGCAGAAGGTCGGTGGCCATGTTTCGGCAATCTTGAAGTAATCAAAGATTGTCGAAGCTGGGGAGAAGAACAGTAAAATTACAGAAAAATTAGCAAGATTCATATTTGGTGAGTGTAAGTGAGTGAGATAAATAAGTGTTGGAGTGTCAAGGTGTAGTGAATATCAGGAGGAGGGTGTAGTGAATGCTGAGGAGAAGAAGAACTGTATCAATATATAGCAAAAGCACATTCATTTTGCATGAGTGTAAGTGAGTGAGAGAAATCATTGTTGGAGTGTCAAGGACAAGTAAGGAATAAATATACCATAGTGAATGGAAGGATAGTAGTTTGAAGTCACAATCCAGATGCCCAGAAATGGTAACACTCACCATTTTCGTGTTATACCGCAAAAGGAAATATTCAGTCTTCAACACAACAACGGATAGAAGCATCATTGGGATTTCGTTGAACTGTGAAATACAGAAGGAGAAGAGGCATGATTTTGTGTTTGTCTAGTCTGCTCTTCTTTTTCTTTGTCACGGACTTGAAAGCAGTCTTCCATTTCATTTAACAATTTTGAATTCTGAAACACTGTACAGTATATACACTGGTCCATGTGATTGATGTTTTTTGTTTTGGTTTACAGTGATTGATATATTTTCCACCCAGTCTAATACACATTAAAATCAATGATTTTTGCCGGTTACTTTTTATCTTATTTTTACATAGTAAACTGTTCTAAATCATCATGCTTAAGAACACAAAAAAAGGGGACAATATGCAATGAGCAAAATAGTTCATGTACTCCCACTGCCTGTCTTCTCAGCCATTGCAAAGTTTGTTTGTTTGCTCGTATCAATGCTTTACAGGTTAAAAAGATTGTAAGAAACAGTTTGGCATACTAAAAAAATAGAAAATATAGCAAATATTCACATATAATTACCTTGGAAAATCTACAAATTCATTACAATTTTAAGTAGGCCTACAATTTATATACTATTTGCTTCTGTCAAAACGGAGTCTTACTTCATAAATTTTTTGTCCACAATCTGAACACTGCAATAGGGGGTCTACCCCAATATAATCTGATATCGCTTTGATAATATCCACTGTCTTGTAGGCATGCTTGATGCTACAATACCCTTCTCTCCAAGGATCTTTGTGATATTATAGTTGGCAGAATTTTATAATGCCAACTGAAAATAACCTTCTTGATCCATGTTGGAACATGTACCATGTTTGTCCCATTGGTTTTTCCAAAGAGTGTACTCATCACATAGCAAACTAGGCCAATAGGAGTAAATATTGTCCAAAACCTCAATCTAATAAAAAAATGAGTGAGTTGGCAGAGTGCATGTAGAGAATGTGAGTATTAAAAAACATATAAAAAAAATTAGTAAGGGTTACCAACTTTATTAAAATCAAGGGGGCACTTGAGTAACGAGATGGTTGAGGCCCACTGTAATTTGACGGCCAAAATCCATGAATAGTAAAATGATTTAGTGCCTTATAGGCACATGGTCCTGGTCCCATGAAGCAGAAGGTCGATGGTCATGTTTCGACAATCTTGAAATAATCAGAGATTGTCGAAGTTGGGGAGAATAGCAGTAACAATATAGAAAAATTAGCAAGATTCATATTTGGTGAGTGTAAGTGAGTGAGATAAATAAGTGTTGGAGTGTCAAGGTGTAGTGGATAACGGGAGGAGGGTGTAGTGAATGCCGAGGAGAAGAAGAACAATATCAATATATAGCAAAAGCACATTCATTTTGCGTGAGTGTAAGTGTGTGAGAGAAATCAGTGTTGGAGTGTCAAGGACTAGTAAGCAAAAAAGATGCCATATTGAATGGAAGGATAGTAGTTTGAAGTCACAATCCAGATGCCCAAAAATGGTAACACTCACCATTTTCGTGTTATACCGCAAAAGGAAATCTTTAGTCTTCAACACAACAACGGATATAAGCGTCATTGGGATTTCGCTGAACTGTGAAATACAGAAGGAGAAGAGGCGTGATTTTATGTCAGTCTAGTCTACTCTTCTTTTTCTTTGTCACGGACTTGAAAGCAGTCTTCCATTTCATCTAGCAATTTTGAATTCTGAAACACTGTACAGTATATACACATGCCTATGTGATTGGTGTTTTTTTTTTGGTTTATAGTGATTGATATTTTTTCCACCCAATGTAATACACATTAAAATCAATGATTTTTGCAGGTTACTTTTTATCTTATTTTTACATAGTAAAATAAAGAGGGGAAAAAAACATGTATTCAATTTCAAAGTCCACAAACAGACTTTTTGGAATAATGACCCATGGATTGTTCTTGAATATGAATAGTTAAATTTCAATAGTTGTAAAATAACATAACAAAAGTTTTGATAGCAATAAAATGATATTTGAAGTCTTCCTTGTGAACATTTCTTTTATGTAATTTGAAGCAAAATTACATGTGTACCCCAAAATATCAAAAACATATACCAAAAAAAAGTATGTCTAATGGACTTGTAAAAATATCAATCCACCATTTTACATCATATACCCCAAAATAATGCTTTTAGCTTACCATGGTTGGTTGGTTGTATGCATCATTGAGCCATGTAGGCTTTGGCAGAAGCACTCGAGCCTCCATAGTAGGTTCTTGACTGTTTGAAGTACTTGGGCCTCAATGTTTTTTCTTTTGAAAAGTTGACGCTCTACCCAACTTTTAATATGTTTTGAACCCTTTTTGCCTTTTTTTTTCTCTTGAACACCTTTATTTGTTGTGTTGAACCATCATTGATGCTTGCAATCTCTTTAAGGTACCCATTCGCTTGAGCACTACTTGTTTATTTTGAAACTCTAGTATTTACCTATCCAAGTCATCGGTGACTTTCCCAAGGAACATGAATGTTTTAAGACTTCTACATGCTTCAGTGGCTATCCTAATAAGGTGGGGACAAATCTCCTTATAACGCTATGTTCGGGACAAATCAACATCTTCAACTACATGACTAACACCAACATTAGGTAAAGCACCACTTCTTGCAAACTGTGTCCAACTCTTCAAGATATATTGCTCGGGCACCGATTTGATATCCATATGAATAAAGACTCTGACACAATGACAACAAAGTATGCCATAGCTTTCAAACTTACAACAAGAGTAACAAATTGAACTTTTATCCAAATCAAAAGACACCTGCCACTCTCCCAAATCCCTTACCATGGCAATAACAAAATCAAGTGATGATGTTTGATTGTTCATGCTCTTCACAGAACATGCTTCAAATAATTTGTACTCTTATTGGAATAGATAAAAAATGGTGGGAGTACAAAGCTCTTCTTGCAAGATATCAGAATATGGGTTCTTGAGTCTTGAAATTTTTAGGCGAGCTTCATATTCATACTTCAATTCGTTATATCATTTTTTTTCTACCACGTCCTCAAAATGCTTTAAAAACTTGACAATATCCAAGTTCACTTTCATAAAACTTTTAATATTTGCATTCACACTTTCACTAAGTTGGGTGCTTCGCATTCCTTATGTGAATGTATTATTCATGTAACAAGATGCCCATTTCTTCTTCAGAGTGTACACTCTTTGTAACCAAGTGTTTTCCTTAACATCATACTTTACAAGGAGGGTTCTCCAACCTTCTTCGAATTGCACTTCATCTTCACAGTCATACATGCACTTCTTAAAGTCACTGAGAAAATGAAAGTCACCTTTCATTAAGTTGCCTAAGTGCTTGATGCCATTTTGCATCAAGTTCCACGTACAAAGGCCATGGTAAGTTTCAGGCATAACCTCAACTAGTCCTTTTGCCATTGCCTGGTCTTGATCATTAAAAATCGTGTTAGTTTTTTTTTTTTTTTGCTTATGTGCCTCTAGAAAAGTCTCAAAGAGCCACTTGTATGACTCTATTGTTTCATCATACAATAATGCAGATCCAAAGACCACTGCTTTTCGATGGTGGTTAAATCCTTAGAACACTCCTAGTGGTCTATGCGAACTATTTGTGCAATATGTTAAATAGAGAGAAACCACATCACCAAAATACCCGTAATCAATGAGCATCCTTGCATCTTCCCAGAACACATTGGGGATTTGATTTTCAGCATCTATTTGATACGCATGGTAGAAAGTTGGATTTTCAACTAACTTTCTCTGAAAGTATTGCAACAAATAACCGGCTTCCTGATGTCATGCGATGCACGTCATGCGATCCGGCAAGTGTACCGGATTGTCGCCAAGTAATAAAAAGATATCGATCCCACAGAGACCGTGATCTCAAATTGCAACTAATTATCAAATTGACTAAACTGGACTTTTAGAAAAGGATTTTGAAAAGGTTTTTGATATTTGAAATAAGAGATAACTTAAAATCAGAATCAAGTAAAACAAAAAGTAAATCAGTTTATGGTTTTTTTCCAGATCTAAATGGATTCCTAGGAATTGGGTTACCAACAAGATCGTTTATGTTACTAAATTGATTATCCCTTGTTAATTATCGAAATCGCCTTGAAGGCGAATTTATCCTCAAATAGTTAATGCTCCCTCTAGGGTTACAAAAACCGTGCCCAATTAAACCAACCCCTACTCTCGTGGTAGTCGAATTTCGATTGGACCCTTTACATTTTGTGACAATTCGTTAATCCTCGAAGGACGGCTTCTAACTCTCGTGATTTCAGTCCTAAGTCTGATTCTATAGATCCGATACCTAAGTTCGCTGCTAGGTCCCTCCTTAGAATATCTATGTCACGCAAATAAGCGGCCGCCGAATTTACGAGTAATTAAAACACTAGAAATCAGGTCTAAACCAAAATCGCAATTAACAAGACATTGAAATCAATTCATAACATGAAAACAGATCTTGGGCATAGCCCCAATCCCTAGAAATTAAGCTACTACTCAAGCCTTGCCATGGTGATGATAAGCTTGGTTAACAACAACATAAAATAAAAATAAGAGAAGAGAGGAGGAAGAAGAAGAGAGATCCTAAATAATAGCCTAAGAGTAGCAGCCCCCAAAAAAAGTCCCTTCATCTCTGCCTAGATGCCTTATTTATAGATTTGGGAAGTTTGAATCCCAATCAAATACAAATTCAGATCCAAATCAGTTGCTTCAGATCCAAGTAATGCGCGTCATGGCCGTGATGGCCATTACGGCCAGGCCATGACGGATTCTGCCTTGGGCGTTTCTTCACTTTTTGGTTTGTCACGACCGTGATGTTCATCACGGCTAGGCTGTGATCAGTTCTGCCTGTTGAGGGTCTGGTTCAGCTAACATGTCACGACCGTGATGGACATCACGACTAGACCGTGACCAGTTCTGACTTTTGCCTTCTTTCTTTTCAGTTTTACTTGATCATGACCGTGATAGGCTCTGTTTGGCTCATTTTCTTCACTTTTAAGGCTCCATCTTCATGCAAGCTCCATCATGGTCAATCCCGAGCATTTAATCCTTAATTCCTGCAAAACAACACCACAAAACCGCCTTACCCATTCCAAAGTAAAAACTAACAAAAATCAAATTAAATATGCATAAACTATATGAAAATGCATGCAAAATGACAGTGAAATATGAGGTGGAATCACACTCATCACTTCCCCGTGTACCAAACTCATTTGCCTTCTTTTGCAGAGATAGTTTCTTTGATCAAGACGAATATATCCCAAGTTAGTTCTACCTCCCACTTCTTTACTCATCAAATCAAATAATTTCTTTAGTTGTAGGCTTGCATTATCAGCGAGATCAATTTGATGACATCGAACTTCTGAAATTTTTCGTTGAGATGACTACATATGAGTTGTTTCTTGTAGATGTAAAATATGGTTATGTTCCTCCACAAATTCATGCACAGTCAATTTTCCACCCATATTCTTAATTCCCAACTTTGCTTAACAATTACATCTCGTCTCCGGTCTTGGATTAATTGTTTTAGAATCTCGTTTGTCTGCCTTTCTCATGCCTTCTTTGCAGCAAACAAACCTAATAGAAGAATATGAGCCATCTTTTTTCTTGTGTGAATGTTCTTTCCTCGCTCCAAATCCGACTCTTCCGCTATAATCAACCTAAAAGTTCCAAGCATCATCAAAACTCTCAAAAACCATGCCCACTTTTGGCTTCCAATCTTCTTGCATCTTTTTGCTTCCAATCCTAATAAAGGGCAACTACAAGCAATTACACTGCAGTTTTCATACAAGATAAAATGATTCAAGCAAACTCATCCGGTATTAATTGATGGCTATACAATGCTTCTTGTTAAAATAAGTATAAAAACCAAATAAATGATGTAACAACTAAGTTCTAAATTGAGGTCCATGATTACAAAAAGTTTTATTGCCTCCACATTGGCTAGCCTATTCAATCAAAATTTCAGACCCTGTATGTAGCTTAAAAGTTATACGGTAGTCTTAGCTAAAATTAATTCCAATGAAAAACTTAAACAACCAGCTAAATGATCATGCTTAAGAACCCAGGAAAAATAAGTAAACAGGGAAATATGCAATGAGCAAAAAACCAAGCATAAGGAGAAGGGAGAAATGGTTTTTGATGGAAGGATAAAGGGGTTTTGATGGAAGGAGGAAAACAAGTATACTAGAGAGAACCCGATGATTTGCGAAGCGGCGGTGGCAGATGGAGGTAGGGACGTCGGACAAAAACGAGGGAAACAAATGTAGGGACGCTTGCGCACGATGGTGAGGGAACAACAACGATGACACGCGGGAGGAACACATACGACAAAGACATAGTAGACGGACAACCAGGCGTGGTGCTCACAGTGGCCTCCAATGGCAAGGGGTGGTGCGAGTTGGAGAGTGGTGTGGGTGAGTGAGGTGCTGGATGGGAATTGGGTTTTCAGAAAATTAGGGATTTTAAGTTTTGACATTATTTTTTAATATTTAAAATATTCAAATATTTTAGGCCATTGGATTAAATGGAGGGTGGAGATGCATGATGGAGAGTGGGCGCTGGACAGAATTGGAATCCAAGGTGAGACACAGGTAAGGGAGCTTTATTTGTGTGCAAGATAGTGTCCTAAAACATGTTAGTACATGATATATGGACGTCAAAAACCGTAAGGTGCACGGTACACCATTTTTTCTAAGGTGTACTATAGACTCTACCTCTGTTAACAAAGAAAATAAGAGACGGAATGGGCTACGGCGGAGCTTAAACCAAAGTGTTATAAAACTAGAATCGGTCATCGACTCGGTCAAGAGATTGGGTTGATGGGTCATTGGTCGAACCTAGGTGACTCACCGGTTTAACCTAAGTTAATTCGATATATATTAAAATATTCCAAAAATATATTTTATCAATGAATTTATAGTATTAAAATATTTAACAACATAATAATATATAATTAATTAGATGAGTAATTTTACATGTTATTAAAATTAAATCGGTATAGTGATTTTTTCTGGTAGAAGATAGAAAAGAAAGATGGCGCAGACTGTAAAAACTAAAATGATAGTGAATTATTATTAAGTAAAACATTTTGAGGCATGAATACTAATAAGTACCTTTGGGGGCATGAGGTTATTATTAAGTAAAACATTTTGAGGCACGAGGCAAGACCCAAAATGTAAAAGGATGGGGCAGACTTTTTGACTTTTGCAACTTGCAATATTATACCAAGTTGGACCCCACATGGAAGTTTTTTTTTACAAGAAAATGTGAAATAATATAGCTGCCTTTTACATTGATTTAGGAAGAAAGGCTTTTGCAAGCCCAAAAGGCTCGGCTCGGGCCCATTAAGACTATGGATTTATGGAAGATGATGAAATGGAATGAAACTAACATAATGAAATGGAGCAAGCGGTGAACTGAATGAAATAAAATTTATGTTCCTTTGTTTGGATATTGTATGATGAAGGTTTGGAAAATGGATGGAACTGAATGTGTTATAAATTTTTATTCCTATATTACCCTTATTTTGAATTATTAATGTTTTATATTTTTGTACAAAAAATATAAAACTTTTATTTATCATATCCTTTGAGATATGTGTCTTGTGAAAATAAGAAAGTTTTTTTTTAAAA
Organism: Sophora flavescens; assembly: GCA_030762895.1. Lineage (NCBI taxonomy): Eukaryota > Viridiplantae > Streptophyta > Magnoliopsida > Fabales > Fabaceae > Sophora > Sophora flavescens. The sequence goes on from CM061067.1 coordinate 71,969,765, forward strand.
GGAAGTGATAATAAGAAAGTTGAAAGACAAAACACCTGTCTATTGAGGAAAACAAAGAGGGCTTTCGGAAAAAGTGGACAAAAAGAAACGGTTGATTATTTTTTCGCTGTAAGTCCACAAAACTTCATCAAATATATAGAACTAAGAAAGGAACATATCGATGCAGTAAAGTAAAAAGAAACTGTTGATTTTTTGTTTCAAGCTCATGTCATCACCCTCTTCCATCAATCCAAACGTACCCAAAGTCTTCGACTTAACCCTAAACCATGTTAAGCTGAAAAGTAAGACATGTTTGTTTTGTTTCCATTTCATGTTTTCATTCATTATTTCCAGAAATAATTATAAAACTGTCACCTAATTTTCATTTTATTCTATTTTTTGTTTTTGGAAATTTGAACAGAAAATACTAAAAACAAGATAACAGTTTTGTAATTATTTCTGAAAACAAAATGAAAATATGAAAACGTAGGTCTGTTTGCTTTGTTTCCAGTTTTCTGTTTTCATTTACTGTTTTTAAAATAATTACAAAATTGACACCTTGTTTTTATTTTGTTTCATGTTTTCAGAAATTTGTACAGAAAATACTGAAAACAAAAAAAGTGTTGTTTTCAGTATTTTTTTACAAATTTCTGAAAACAGAAAATAAAATAAAAATAAAATATCAATTTTATAATTATTTCTGAAAACAGGAAAGAAAATAAGAAACCAAAAATAAAACAAACATGCCGTGAATAAAGCAAACAAACAGTAAACGCACCACATGAAGCCTCTGCCGCCGCATTCTTCATTTCTTCTTCCCAAACGCAAATGGGCCTAAATTAGATTGGGTTTCATCAGGCACCCCGGCCCAGGCCGCAAGTAAATACTAAATACCCTAACCATAGCGCACCTCGTTCATTATCAGCTCCGTCAGAAAGTAGGGTTTTGTGTTTGGAGCAGCAGCATCATCGCAATGGCGCCGAAGCAGAGAACCGCTAGGGTTAACAGCAGAAACCCCGAATTGATAAGGGGAATTGGGAAATACTCGAGGTCCCAGATGTACCACAAGAGGGGTCTATGGGCAATCAAGGCTAAGAACGGTGGCGCTTTCCCTCGCCACGATCCTAAGCCCAAGGCTGAAGCTCCTGCTCAGAAGGCCCCGAAGTTCTACCCTGCTGATGATGTTAAGAAACCCCTTCTCAACAAGCACAAGCCCAAACCCACCAAGCTCAGGTTAGGAATCAGGAGATGTGAAAATGATGTGGTAGTTTTGATTTTGAATTGAATGTGTTTAGTTTTGGATCTGGGATAAGATCTGAGGTATTTGTTAATGTTAGATTGTCAATGATGAAATGAAACACTTTTATCTAACTAGGTACTTCTGTTTCAATAGTAACTTTTTTTTTATTCAAAAGATTGTTGTTTTGTTGTTGATATTGAGCTTATGTGACTCAAATGATTTGTTTTGGTTTTCAGGGCTAGCATTACTCCTGGGACAGTGCTGATTCTTCTTGCTGGAAGATTTAAGGGCAAGAGAGTTGTGTTCCTCAAGCAGCTTCCTTCTGGGTTGCTTCTTGTTACTGGTAAACTCTTTAATGAGTTCCTTTTTTTTATTTCATTTTATTTATTTTTTCAGTAATCGATGTTCAGCTATGCTTCAAGCTGCCTTTTATGGTGAATAGTATGTATCGCTGTTTCAATTCATGCTCAATACTGCCTCTTGTTATGATAGGTGATGTGATTCTTTTTGTTTAATGACTTTTTACATGATAAGTATTGGTGATTTAGGATGCTTCATTTGTTTGAAAGTCATTTGATTGAGTTTGATTGCTATATTATTAGGCGGTGTTGTGATTTTACTTGTGATAGAATGTTGGTATAGAACTGCTACTTCACGTCTCATTGCTTGAATTGAGTTATATACTGCCGTATAAATTCATGCTCTTTAATGTCTCTCTTATATATTTCTTTCCATGGTGTGTATCGATGTGTGTGTTCAAATGTTTGTGGCTATGTATCTGGATGAGATTGAAGTGTACTTTTTTGCTTCAGGACCTCCTGTTGATTTCCATTTTGAAAGACGAGATTCTTCCTTTTCTTTACTTATCCCCACTCATCTCTGGCCTTCCTTATGTTTCTTTCTTCTTCAGGTCCTTTCAAGATTAATGGAGTTCCATTGAGACGTGTGAATCAGTCATATGTTATTGGCACTTCAACCAAGGTAGATGTTTCTGCAGTTAATGTAGATAAATTTGATGACAAGTACTTTTCAAAGGAAGCCCAGAAAAAGAAAAAGAAGGGTGAAGGGGAATTTTTTGAGGCAGATAATGAGGTTAGTTTGTTGAAATTTCTGGTTTTGTTGAATTTTTTTGCTGTTATATCCAATTGCTCATGTTTACTGATCTCTGCTATCTTGTAGGAGAAAAATGTGCTCCCCCAAGTGAAGAAAGATGATCAGAAGAGTGTGGATACCGCTTTGTTGAAAGCCGTCGAGAGTGTTCCAGAATTGAAGGCTTACCTTGGTGCTAGGTTTTCCTTGAAGGCAGGCCAGAAGCCTCACGAACTAGTCTTTTAGAGGAAACCAGAGTGTTAGAAGTGTTTCTGTGTTCTGTTTTTCTGTTGAACTTGAACCTAATAGTTGTATTTTTTTTTTGCCTCTGAAGACCATGATTTTTATGTTGTCATTTTACCAACAGAATTTTCCAGCTATTTGCCTTCCTTCAATTTTGCTCGTGGACTAATTGATTTTATGATTTTGAGGCTTACTTGTTGGCCATATCGAATGAAGAATAGCTGCAAGCTGAAAAAGGATGAATACAGAGGATTCTCCTTTTGAAATCTGCAAGATTATTATTTTCTTCATGCTTAGTATGTTTAATGAAGCGTGGATGATGCTAGCATAAAGAGCTGTTTCAAACAATCAAGCGGTGCACGTCAACTGAAACACAAACATTCATATAAATACCTCTAGTCAAAGTTGGAGGATTAATAGCTACATAACATGACTTTGGTCGATATACTACTAAGGAGAATGATGGGCATTGATTCAGGAATATTAATTTTTTTTATTAAAAAATGATGTATTTAGTATTTTGAGAAGTAAAACACTTTTGTTTCAAGAAAATCTTGTTTTTTTTGAGTTTTTTTTTAACTAATGTCCTTGGGTACTTGTTAACAACGTCCTAATGGTGTTGTTTTGTTCTTCTAATGGTGTATGAACCCCTTGGATAGTGCTATTACTGTGAGGAGCAGAAGATAGGAACAGGGCAAAAGAAAGTGTTTGTAGCTGCTGTCATATTTGCTGTTCTGGTGTTATTTTGCTGATATGCATTCTGCCATGCTGTCCCTAGTCTTTGTATCTTGCTGCCTGCGAATGTTGGCTGCCATGGGGAGAGGCTATGTTTTTTAGATAGCCTTGCTTTACCTTTTTGTATAGTTTTTATAGTTTGTAACTAGTGGAGCATTTGTTTCTTGCTGTACATCTCCTTTTTAGATGCTGCAGCAACTTGGGGATTTTACACAGTTAACAACATGAAGTTATACTTGGCAGCTGGATGGTTTACTTGGCAGGGATGTGGTTTTGAGGGTGTCCTGTGGTTGGTGTTCATTGATGTTTTGTATATGTCACTGACAATGGACTTGGTGGGTCATCTTGTATTTCTGAGAGTACTAGTACTCATTCAAATATATATACATACCTTTTTATGGTAAAAAAAAATCCCAAAATTAAACATTACTTTGTAGAGAACATAATATAATCTTCCATTGTGATTATAAATTTATAATGACCACGTTAAATCACTGTGTTAAAAGAAGGAAGAGATTGTGGCGGATCTTGTTTTTGGGGAACCATTAGCTACTATTTGGAGAGTAGTACTTTAGTCATGAAGGAAAAAAATCGAACCAACTATTTTGAAAGAATAACGATATTTGGACACAAAAATGATGTACAACACTGTATAAAAAAATACTCCACACTTATTTATTGTTTTCTTTTCTCTCCTCATATGTTTCATCACTCCCAAGACACTCATAAGTTCTAACGTGTCTATACAAGGTGTACAAATTGTGTGTCTAAATATCTTTACTCGATTGAAATGGTTTGATGTTTATCTCCATTTTCAACATCACTAATCCCAATTTAGATAGGGTTTTTAAACTTGTCTGGTTGATTCACTTGATATTCTCAAATTTAGGGATGCTTTCCGAGGTCACATTCTAAATAATTAACATCAAATTCATCAACTGTGACTTTGTGAATATTGAAAGGTTACTAACTATTTGATCATTAGAATCGTGTTTTTGAAGTGAAAATATCGAAACTATACATTGTTTTTTCATTGTTGGATGTTTTCCTCCAAAATTATGCATTAATTTCTTATACTCAACCATTGTTTCTTTTTAAAAAAAAAATTGTACCAAAATCCTAAAACATCTGAAATTGATTACATAAAAATTTATAATATATATATATATATATATATATATATATATATATATATATATAATTAATCAGAGTTAGGAGAGATCGATGTTTAGCATGACAAAAAAGAAATAGAAGATTAACCCACACTCTATTTCATTCCATATATATTGTTGTTTGTTTGTATATATAAAAATGAGTTTAATTTTGATACTTTGTTAGTATAATTTTTTTTACACAGTCAACCAATCATAAATTATATTGAATGTGTCTTTTAAGGTAATTATGATAAAAAATAACTATTTTTTATAACGTAACAACTTATGATTGATTTAAAATATAAAAAAAAACCTTTGAATTGACAGTACATGTCAATTAAATCTATAAAAAAAAATTCAGATTGTAGAATTGTCTTTCAAAATATGCATTTTCACTAGAAATTTGATAAATAATATTTGATCTCGCACGTATTCATTACTGACAGTTCAAATAATTGTTATGGTAGCTTTTTCATTTTTTCTTTTCTGGTTTTATATTTCTTTGAGAGGCTCAAATACTAGTAGAATTTTTTTATGTGAAGTTCGTTAAGTCTTGGTAAAGGAATGAATTGCAAAAACTGATTGTTCATTGAATGAGAGAAGCTATTTAAGCTCAGAACAAATTGTTAAGAACCTAACAAGCTGCCTAACAAGCTGGCTAACTAAAAACAGAAAAACAGTAACTAACTAACAGAAATACAAACTGAAAATACAACTATACTTGGAAAACTAACTATACTAACAAATCCTCACTTGAACTAAATTGCATTTTGCAATTAGTTTAATTCTGACACAGTACACATTCCCAACATACTTCTTAACTTCGTGAAAGACTCGAGCTTCAATGGCTTGGTCATGATATCAGATAGTTGCTCCTGAGATGCACAATGAACCAGATCAATAGCTGAGATCTCTCAGAAAGTGAAATCTGACATCTATGTGCTTGCTTCTACCATGCATTACAGGATTTTTAGACAATTTAATTGCTGAACTATTGTCACAAAATACTGTAATGCATCTCTTCTGACCATGCCCCAACTTCTCCAATATTCTCCTTAGCCATATTGCTTGACAGGCACATGAAGCAACAACTATAAACTCAGCCTATGTAGTCCAAGTAACCACTGGCTATTTCTTAGAAGACCAAGAAATAGCTCCAGAACCAAGCATGAAAACATACCCTGAAGTACTTTTCCTGTCATCTAAATCCCCTGCATAATCACTATCTGAATAGGCTATGAGATCAGTTTTCTGCCCATGCTTGAACACAATACCAAATTCCAAAGTTCCTTCAAGTATCTGAGAATTCTCTTTGCATGTTAAGTGCTGAACTATTGGTTTCTCCATGTATCTGCTGATTAGACTGACTGCAAACATCAGATCTGGTCTAGTAGCAGTTAGGTACATCAAACTCCCTACGATCTGCTTATAGAATGTTGCATCTACTGAGTTTCCCCCATCATCTCTTGATAATTTAGAACCAGGCACAATCGGATTTGCAACTGCATTACTCTTCTCCATGCCAAACCTTTATAGGACATCTTTTGCATATTTGTGCTGACAAATAAAAATTCCTTTGGCACTTTGAATAACTTCCATTCCCAAAAAAATCTCATCCTCCCTAAGTCAGTCATGTCAAATTCTTTCTGCATTGAGGCTTTGAAACTATCAAACATTTCTTTGTTGTTCCCTTGAAAATGAGATCGTCAACATAGAGACTTACAATCGACATATTTTCTCGAGCACCTGTCTTTATGAACAAGTATGTTCACAAGGACACTTCTCAAATCCCTCCTTGTTGAAGTAAGACTTTATTTTGTTGTACCAAGCCCGTGGGGCTTGTCTTAGACCATACAAGGCCTTATGGAGCCTGTATACCTTGTCCTCTTCTCCCTTCTTCAAGTAACCTTGAGGATGATCAGCATATACAACCTCATTTAGATTTACATGTAGAAAAACACTCTTAACATCAAGCCGGAAAACATTCTAACCTTTAAGAGCAGCAAGAGCTATAATGCTTCTGTTGGTATCCCATCTAGCCACAAGAGCAAACACCTCATTATAATCAATTCCATATTGTTGAGAATACCCCTTTGCCACCAACCTAGCTTTGTGCTTCTCAACTTTGCCATCCTCATTGTACTTGGTTTTATATACCAACTTCACACCAATTCTCTTTGCATCTGATGGAAGAGAAGTCAATTCCCATGTCTTATTTCTTTCTATAGCATTGGTTTCTACATCCATAGCCTTTCTCCACATATCATGCTTCACTGCCTCCTCATAAGAACTAGGATATTCAGTACTGATAATTGCCAGATTATGTAGTTCCTCATCTGCATACATCTCATTTGAGGTGACATAATCATCCAACCAAGCAGACTGACTTCTACTCCTCCCTTGATTCAAGTTTGGAGTAGCTGCAGAAATTGTGTCCAGAGCAGTTTCAGCTATTGTTTCAGGTTCTACATTCCCTTCAATTTCATTTGCTGTCTCTACTGCAGCTTTCTCAGGTTCAACACTTTCATCAATTTCATTTTCAACTATAGCCTTCCTTCCATTTGTCTCATTCTTCCAATCCCATTTTTCTGTTTCTTGAAACACCACATCTCTGCTAACAATTATCCTTTTTGAAATAGGATCATAGATTCTATATGCTTTAGACTCCTCACATAGAGTCTATATGCCTTAGACTCTTCACTAATTCCTGGGAACACACGTCTGACACTCTTGCTGTCTAATTTCTTTCTTTGAGCATCTGGTACATGAGTATGTGCTATGCAGCCAAAGACTCAAAAATGGTGAACACAAGGTTTAATCTCACTCCAAGCCTCCTCAGGTGTGACATTTTTCACTGCAAAAGTTTGTCTTCTATTTAACACATAGATTGCCCAATTCACAGCTTCTGGCCAAAACTCCTTAGGAACATTTGTTCCAGATAACATGCTTCTAACCATATTCATAATGGTCCTATTCTTCCTCTCAGCTACTTCGTTCTATTGTGGAGTATCTGCAGCAGTAAGTTACCTTTTGATTCCATTATCAATGCAAAAATCAGCAAATTCAGTGGAGGTAAACTCTCCACCTCTATCAGTCCTCAAGCAACATATAACACCTCCTACCTCCTTTTCAACCATGATCTTAAATCTTTTAACTGTATCAAATGCAGCAGACTTTTCTGACAAAATAGATCCAGGTCTTCTTACTGAAGTCATCAATGAAAGTAAGGAAGTACCTTTTATTACGATTTGATTCTGGTTTAATGGGACCAAAGATATCAGCATGAATAAGCTCCAATCTCTGTGAGGCTCTCCATGTACTGGACTGAGGGGTTGTTTCTCTATGCTGCTTCCCTATCATGCAATCTTTGCATATTTCTGCTGATTCTTCAAGTTTAGGCAACCCTTTCACCATATATTTATGTACCAGAACTTTAAGACCTTTAAAATTGAAATGTCCATACGTCTGCAATGCCACAGATGTGTCATATCTTCACCGGTGATTTGCAAGCAAGAAGGGGAAATTACAGAAGCAATGATAGCAAACAATCTATTTGTTGCCTTTTTGGATGACATTATAAGACCCCTCTCATTGTGATAGACCTTGCACATGTCTTGCTGAAACACAACAGCTAGGTTCTTCTGCTGCAGTTGCCCTATACTGAGAAGATTGTTCTCGAGTTCTGGAATGTAATAAACTCCAGTGGTCACCTGAGTCAGCCCATTGATGAGGAGCTTCACATTTCCTATTCCCATTACTGTCATCCGAGAATAGTCTCCAAGCTTCACTGATTCCCTGAAATCTTCATCAAGATCAAAGAGCAAATCTTTTTAACCACACATATGGTTGCTACATCCTGAATCCAGAAACCACACTTTATTTCTAGTGCAATTTTTATTTTCTTCATAAGCCATGAGTAGCATTTCCTCTTCTTCATCAAACTCAACATAGTTGGCAGCATTCTCCTCCCAATTAGGACATTCATACTGAAAATGGCCTAATTTATGTTATTTAAAACATTCTACCCGCTCTTTGTTGAAAGCCTTTCTACCTTTGCCTCTTCCACCTCTAAAACCTCCACGACCCCTTCCTCTTCCTCCATTTCTAACTCCATTTGAGACTTTTAATGCTTGCTCTTCCTCCTTGTGACCTTTCATTCTCTGCTCATGCACCAGCAAACTGCTTTGGAGATCACCAATGGACATGCTTGTCACATTATTTGACTCATCAATTGAACACACCACATAGTCAAATCTTGATGTCATTGACTTGAGAATCTTCTCTACAATCACAGTCTCTTCCATTTTCTTCATCTTGTTTGCTATAGAAAGAGTTCTTGCAAAGTACTCATCAACCAATTCTCCCTCCTTCATACTTAGAATCTCAAACTCCCTTCTCAGAGCCTGCAATTGAGCTCTTTTAACCTTTGTCGACCCTTGATACTTTTGTTTCATAGAGTCCCAGATATTCTTGGAGGTATCTTTGTTGAGGATAGTCTCCCAGATGTTCCTATCTATTGCTTGGAATAGAGAGTTTTTGACTTTCAAGTCCTTCAGCTTGCTATCTTCTACATTCTTGATCTGTTCTTGTGTAGGTGCTGCAGGAGATTTTACATAAGCATTGCCCAATGATCGAAATAACCATCGAATCAGGGAATTGGTGGTTGCACAAAGTTGTTATTTTCTGCCATACTTCTTCACTTTCTCACGAGTTTCTTTATTCTATCTTCTTTCACTCACTCTTTTCACTCTCTTTTAGAACTGCAGTTTTGTATCAGGCCCCGTTAGGAGCTCTGATACCAATTGTTAAGTCTTGGTAAAGGAATGAATTGCAAAAACTGATTGTTCATTGAATGAGAAAAGCTATTTAAGCTCGGAACAAATTGTTAAGAACCTAACAAGCTGGCTAACTAAAAACATAAAAACAATAACTAACTAACAAAAATACAAACCAAAAATACAACTATATTTGGAAAACTAACTATACTAACAAAGTTACTGTTTTGTTCATGTGACACCGGGGGTTGACGAGAGTAGGGAGTGGTCGTCGGTGCAAGAAGACCCGGACAAGTAGCGACTCCTAACCGACTTCTAGGCGGAGATAAGTGATCCTAAGACTGTGTAGGTATGAGATTATACAGTTGAGGATGACTTATATGAATTGATTAGTATTAGCTATACCAACAACATGCATCTTGCCCATCACTTAAGAACTCCACGGATAAACGTGCTTGACCTGGAACAACTCTGGGATGGGTGATCTCCTGGGAAGTATACCTCATTTAGGTGAGACAGCTGGCAGGGATCTGGGTCGAAAAGGAACTCAAGCCCAAAATCTTTCGGGCCCTGCTCTTTACACCTTATTTTTTCTTCACACACCTGAGCCTTTTTTTTTCCTATTATTTTGTTCCAAAAATACCCCTTTGCACCTATTCCTCCACACATCCGGAAAAGGATATCCGTCCAAGACGCCTCTGCCGTCGCCGCTGGAAACCTCGTCTCGTCTGGTAAGCGTCGCCGAGAATATGAGGCTCCCGGCACCGCTGCCAAGGCGAAGCTTTCGGCGGCAAAGCGTGTGAAGGGCCAGGGCGTGATATTCAGGATCGTCGTGCCGTCGCACAGATCGGGAAGGAATTATCAGTATAGCTCAGAGGATCAAGCAGCAACTTGAGGATGGTGAATTTGTTGATGCAACCGACTCATGGGATGAACTCGAGTCCGTGATTATCGAGAGCAGCAACAATGTGATACTATAATTTTTATTCAACATCTTTCTATCTCTTAAATGAGTCCTTTTCTAATCCACATTGCACCAGCCTGGTGGATGCGGGAAGTGACTCAGTAACCTTATCAGCAATGGAGCTGGGGTTATTAAGAGAAATAGCAACGGAGCGTTACTCCAAGTATCTACTTCCATGAGGTTAAGGTCATCTGTGGTGGTGATGGTGATCTTGAAACCTTGTTAAATGGTGCCATCTCCGGATGTGTTTTATAATTAACCTCCGGAATTTAGATTGCAGTAGTTGTCCGGAATTTATTTTCCTGAGAGTCTTTCGTAACATCGGGAATTTAATTTCCGGATACCTTCCGGAACTAAATTTCCGGAGGTTGATGATAGATGCAGAAACGTGTGTTAAAGTGAGTGACAAGGGTATTTTTGGAATGTAAAAGGAAAAATTGCAAGGTGTGTGGAGGAGCATAATGCAAGGGGTAAAAAGCAAGCCCCAAACTTTCAAGACAGGCTCTTTCGGCCTACATATTACGGGCCTACCAAAAAGCTATTGGGCCATCACAAATCACATTTTCGATTCTACCGTCGACACAGAACATAGGTTCCTGCATAATATTTCTTCTTCCAGCACCTTCCTGCTTCGCCTCCTTCTCCAACTTCACTACCAGAAAGGAGTAATCTGAATCTGTTTTGCGTTGCTTCTGAGATTCTTCTATCTCTATTTCAAAATGGCGACGGTGATGCAGAAAATCAAAGACATCGAAGACGAGGTACCTTTACCTACGCTTTTTACTCAAATGCTGCTTCATTCATTTCTGGCTTCAACATAGAGGAATCTTTCTAGACATGCGAAATTTATTTCAGTACATTAACCTTTTAGTAGTCACTGTTGGATTTAGCACTTTGAAATGATTTATTATTTTAAAAATTAAAAATAGTGATTGTATTTTATTTTTTATTTTTTATTGAAGCAACATTCTTACCAAGCTAATATAAGCTTCGGTGTTATCCTTTTTTATTTTATTTTATTTTATTTTATTTATGTAGATATAAATATTTATGTTTCATTTGATTTTCTAAGAAACTTCATTTTTCTTGGAACAATGAATTTTCAATGTAGGAATTGTGTTAGTTGCAAACTCTATTTTATCATGTAGTTATTATTTTGAATTTGATCACGATCATTTGTATTATGCAGATGGCAAGGACTCAGAAGAACAAGGCTACAGCACATCATTTGGGCTTGCTGAAGGTTAATATGTTGGTGTATTTTGTTTAATCATTAAATGGCACTTGGTGGGAAAAATGAAAAGTGATCAATTGTATTTGATTAAATAACCGGTGTGCTGTACTGAATTTTATTTTCTTGGGTGGTTGATTGCGTGTGTTTCAGCTTTAGTTGAGGTTGAGTCTTGAAGAAGATAGGATATTTTTTTGTTTTCAAATATTGTAGAAAATGTTTTTGAAAATGTTTGTTTCAGATACTGAGATATTTGCATGACTTTGTATGGGTTTTATAGGATAACATTTGGACATGCATCTGAACAGTGATTTAATCCAATACCCTTTGCCTATATTTCATAGTGAAGTTGCATTTGTAAGCATAGCATATTTCTGCCCATGCATTTGGCCTACTTCGTCTCCACTCTCCACTCTCCACTCTCCATCCATTATAGGGATTCCTTTCCATTTGTATAATGATTTGTTTATGATTTCAGGTAAATGAGGCTAGTACTGTGTCTCTTTATTTGTATTATTGTTTCTATTCTATGGTTGACATGGATCATTGGTATTAGTTTTTTCTGATATGTGATATTGAAGGCAAGATTTGTGTTTCACTATTCTGCTTATACGAGGAATCAACCTTCCATAACTATATTTTCTTAATAGAATTTTATTCCATGTTGCCTCTCTTTTGTGAGCTTCCCCTTCTGTTTACTTCTTTTCTGTTGCTAGTTTTGTTGAGGAGTTGATTCAATATTAGCACCCATATGGTGGCAGGCTAAACTTGCAAAGCTGCGGAGGGAACTCCTTACACCGTCATCAAAAGGAGGTGGGGGTGCTGGTGAAGGTTTTGATGTTACTAAGAGTGGGGATTCAAGAGTTGGTCTTGTAGGCTTCCCTTCAGTTGGCAAATCTACTCTACTGAATAAGTTGACAGGGACATATTCAGAGGTATGGTAGTATTTCAGGTCTCATACATATTCCTCTTTAATGAAGGTATATATTGTATCATAGGCCAATATTTTATTTTCTTTCCATGTATTGGAAAATGGATTTGATTCAATGTAGCCCAAGGAAGTGCAACCTTTGGACCCAATTGAAAAAAACAAATGAGATAGAGAGAAAGAAGATAAAGTTATGGCAATAGTGGGAAAAAAACTTTTGAGAAGTTAAAAAGGCCATTGGACACATATGGCTAAAATAAAACAGTTGAATTACTATAACGTGCCTTTGTAGGAATAACCAACCTCTTCGAAATCTCGTGAACTAGCACCCATGTTGAAATATGTCAGCATAGACCTCCCATACAAGTTCCAGTCTCAAGAAATTCATTATCCAGACTCCAGAGCACTTAGGATAACATTATGATGTCTCTAACTTCCTGCCATAACCCCCTTTCTAGAAGGAAACTTTTCATTACTAGTACTTCAGTTTCAGTCTTCTCAATTCCTATTTACATTTAGAAGCAGCACTTCTACTATGCTGTCCACCAAATCTATGACCAATTCCACTCTGCATGTTATTTATGATTAAATATTCAATCTGTTCAAAAGATTAGTTATTTGATATTTTCTTGAGTTCTAGGTAAAATAATGTCTATCTACTGCCAGAAAATAAACATTCTAGACAACTGGAGTTGATGTTTATTTGAAGTTCTCTGGCATTTTGCACAATTGCCACAAGGATTGTGATACAAACCAGAACCACACTATTGAATTAAAGCCGTAAATACCAACAAGAAAGAAGAGAAAACTGTATAATACTTCAGGAATGAAAGGATTACATGGGAAATAAGGATCCTACTGCCACAGAGCTAGGCTCCTACAGAGAGCTATTGCTCTCCATTCATAACTAACAATGATTTCCAAAAAGATATCCTGCTACTTGGCACCCATCCTACTAATAACCATAACCCACACTCACGTAACTAACCTCCTCCTATTTCTCTCTCCCTGCCAGCTAAGCCACTCCACACAACATAGTCACCCTCTATTCCTTATAGTATAAACTTTCCAAGTGTTAGGACCATGCAACACGTGGTGATCCAACACCTCTCTTGGACCCTTGAAGTTATCCTGGGCCCAATCAGATTGTATTTTAGTGCTATGGATAGTGTATTCATTCTGCACAAATGATATTATTTTTGTGGGTTTTCTGGCTTTATCCCTACTGCACTGCTATTATTTTTTCTAGATCAAAAGTTATATTTCTAAACCGTGGGATTTTAAAACATGTCTTGGGTTTTGCTTGATTTTGTTGTGTGAAGAACTTGTTGTCTACAGATCTGTACCTCGTGCGGGATGTGTATTTTATTTCGTGTTAGTTACCTACCTGATTTATGTGTAGTTTGATGACTTGTTTAGTTTAGTTATAAGGATGGCTGGTTTGGTTAAAATTATCCTACTGAATATTAAAGCTATCCACTTGTCTCCATATTTGTTCTATTTCATAAGGATAATAATCTTGCAGAGGGGGCTGGATAAGGGATATGGACAAGTAGACTAGGAGAAGTAGGCATATCATTATAAATTGTCACCGGTAATTGGTAATTCTTTTAGTTATTAAAGTTGACATATAATAATATTACAAATATATATTAGCATTATTATATTACAAATACAAATAATATAATAATTAATAATGTTCTATTATATTATATTATTATCTGTAGATCTCATTGCTAATGTGTTTGGCTAATCAACCATATCATGAGATATGTGCTTATCCTATCTTATTCATATATATTCCTGTTATCCTCCGATCAGATACATTAAATGAGCCCTTTTAAGGTGTGGGCTGTTTGTTTTGGAATCATGTTGATATAGGAGTTTTTAATTTCCCCTGTAACATGATGCATTATATCTTCTAGTGGTTTACTTGTACACGGGTTAGAGTACCCCTAGTACTCTAATGAATATATTTTTGGCTTATAAAAAAAAATGCAGTTATGGTTGCGACCTGCAGTATTTCTTTCTTTTGTTTCCTTTTTCCCCCATTTTGGAAACGAGAATTAGAAACAAAATTTCAAGCGTACTATTTTTTTCTTTTGGATAATGTCATTGAGGTTTTTGTTTTTAGCAAAATGGCATGCAAAGGCATCACATTAGAGAAAAAAGATCCCAACTAGGTTGGCACCTCAGAGTCTATCAATCATTTACAGCACACCATAAATTTATTTAAAACAGGAAAAGAATAAAGAATACAAAAAACCATGAGGGGGCATAGACCAAACCCATGGAGACAAGTAGACAAAGCTATCTAGATCTATAATTAGGCCAAACCTATTGCAGAACAAGTCTACTTTACTCTAATAAAATTGGGAATGTCATTGAGGTTATTCATGGAGCTAATTAAGCAATCAACTGTCTTGTGCATGCTGGATTATTTTCTGTTTGTATAAGGTGTTGGGATACAGAACATTTTTCTAAACTATTTAAATTCTAGCTTATGTGAAAGAATTTTCTGAAAATTTTTGCTTATTTTGGTTTGTAGGTTGCTTCCTATGAGTTTACTACCTTAACTTGCATCCCAGGTGTGATCACATATCGTGGAGCAAAAATTCAGGTAACATCACATTAATAAGCTATATGTTAGAGAATTTATACTAAGGGCGAGATATTCTGCTTGTGGGTTAAAAAACACGGGATGCCAAAAGCTAAATTTAGTTGTGTCTTATTGATGATAGTCAAGAGAAGATTGAATGAGATCTGAATGCTGCCACTCTATATTGATAGCTTTTGACTTTCAATTGCATCTATGCTCAGTTTTTAAGGTGCATCTTTTGGAATTCAACATATAGATTTGGTGCATTCTTTTCTCTTCCTATATGGTTCATTTTTCTGTAGAATTGGCTTGTTAAATTGAGCTGCAATATTTTGCCAATTGTTGTACCAGGTATCCCAAGATGACTTAAAACTTGATTGAGACAAACACCTAAAATTAATTAACCCTTTGTCTTGTGTCTCTTGGTTGCATCTGTTGATACTTTTGTCCATATTACAAATGAATATGTTAGGAGTTTTATTTTATTTGAACTGTAGTTTTTTTTTTTAAATTGTGGACATCTCTTCATGGTTCCTAGTGTTTGCACGATCGAAACCTCTTTTTACTGTCAAATTAGGCATCAAAAGATTTTTTAGATGAAGTCTCTACAACAATGCAGAGGTGCTTCTTTTGAAGCTTTTTTTTTTCTTCAACTGGCATTGAAGGATTAGTATTAAGTTGATTCTCCATCACGTAACAGACAAGATGGTCGCATTGATATTTTTTGCTTCGAAACGAAATTTTCAACTGACTCTTGAAAATTTATATTCAGTTTGAATTATTTTCTGTGCTTGCAACTTAATCATCCCACAGTTTATGTCTGTGATGCATATTCAAGTTATACTCAATTTGTAAGTGCTAATTATTCAATTTGGTATGGCAGTTGCTGGATCTCCCTGGAATTATTGAGGGTGCTAAGGATGGAAAGGGTAGAGGAAGGCAGGTGATAAAAAAACCATGCTCTCAATCATTGTTTGACTACATTTTGTTATCATCTGTGTCATGGTAATTTCAATTAGTCAATCATGTTGTAAGTAAAGTCTGCTATGTAGTCGAAGTAACCTGTAAATTTTCAAAAATTTGTTTTTATTTATCTTCTGTTGAGTTCTGAATGCTGAATGCTGAGATGAGATCTATGAGAACCATTTTAGTATTTAGAGAAATTATGGGTATATATTTTGTCATAATCTGATGTTTTTTTAAAAGTCTCCTGGTTCTTTGGACTATTCTACACATAACTATGTAATAACTTAATGATTGTAAGCTATATTCCTCATCTCATTTCCAAGACAGAAAGTGTTTTGAGAGATTGAAACCAAGATTTTACTCTATTTTAATTTTAATTTGATTCTATCAAGTTTCTGTTAGAGAATTGAATGTTGTCTTCCTTGTAATAATATAAATATTTACTTATATGACTAACTTTACTTGTTAATGATATAGTGTTCAAATTATGCCTACGCTCTACACATATTTCATTTGCAGTAATTAAGGACTTCGATTTACAATGCATCTTCCATTTTCCATAGCTCATTCATACATAGACAAACATACATTTTATGACATATACTGTTTTGCAAATGCAGGTTATCAGTACTGCAAGGACATGCAATTGCATTTTAATTGTTCTTGATGCAATAAAGCCAATAACTCATAAGCGTCTTATAGAAAAAGAGCTAGAGGGATTTGGTATAAGGTAACGGGTAATATTGTTATTTTAACAATGTTTGTATTAAGTCACCAATTGTCTGGCCAAGCATAGGGTCTCCCACTTGTATTTTTCACTGTATGCAGCAGCATATACTTGAATGAATAGTTCACTTTGTTTTGGACTTTTTCTAAAGTATATTTCTCAATGTAGCACGAAGATTATAATGCTTAGGATTTTAGATACAAAAGTAAGCATTCTGGCTGTTGTTTGATGGCAGCAGTTGCACTCATAGGCCTAGAGGAACTGTGATTTGATATGGGTTTATGGTGAAGTGTGGATCAAGCGATGAAGTACTGTTGTAAGGGATAATTGATAATTGAATCATGGTGAGGCTTACTTCTTGTTGGGTGTTTGTGAAAGCAGCCCTTCATAAATTGGCTTTATAATTTCAAATTTTCAACAACCTTGTCTGTTCGATATATGTTAACCAAAAGTGTAATGTTACAGACACTTATGAAGTTGTTCTGTTAGAAGTCTCATAGGATTCATTAGGCATCTGATAGAAACTGGTTAATCGAAATACTGTAACTGAATGTTACTATCTGTATATTGATGAATCTCTGAGAAATGTTCTCTACAGAGTAAGAATCAAGAAACTACAGTGATAGGGGCAGAGACAGAATGATACAACACACCACACTCTAGGGATTCGAGAGCCTAGTCTCTCCTAACCAACTCCTCAACAAACTAACTGAATCCTAACTTTCCCTCCTTCCTTATTTATACAGTGAATAGGCTAACTAACTAATACATTGTTTTAACTACTGTCAGGTGCATGCCCAGTGGCTTTGGCCTGTTTATTCTTTCTGTAATAAGCCTTGTATATGGGAGGTCTTGTGTTACTAACAATACTCCCCCCCAAAAGTTTCACCTTGTCCTCAAGGTGGAAAAGGGGAAATTGCTCATGGATCACATCATAAGACTCCCAAGTGGCTTCAAACTCGGGTATGTCCTTCCACCGGATCAGTACCTCTACCTGTCCTGCTTCTCCAGACCTTACTGCCAGCACCTGATCTGGCTCATCCAGCAGCTCCAGATCTTCACTGAGAGTTCGTGGTAGGGTTTGGCGTACCACTGATGGCCCAATAGCTTTCTTAAGGAGTGAGATGTGAAATACGGGGTGGACTTTGCTTTCAGTAGGCAGCTCTAGTTGATAAGCAACTTGCCCTATCCTTTTGCAAATTTGGTAGGGCCCATAGAACCTAGGTCCTAGTTTTTCATTCATCTTCTTAGCCAAGGATCGCAATCTGTATGGTTGCAGCTTTAAGTAGACCCAATCCCCTACTGCATAGGTAACATCTCTTCTTGATTTGTCTGCTGTAGCTTTCATTTGTCCCTGAGCCTTGAGGAGGTTGCCCTTGAGATCATGCAACAGCATATCTCTTTCCTGAGTCATAAGATTGACTTCCTCTACAGCTGATGGTATAGTGGTCCCTTTAAGGAGGTGGGGAGGATCCCTGCCATAAAGAGCTTTAAATGGGGTGAGTTTGGTTGAACTATTGTAGTTTGTGTTGAACCAGAATTCCGCCCAACTGAGCCATTTCAACCACTGTTTTGGCTTGGAACCCCTCAGGCACCTCAAATACGTTTCTAAGCACCTGTTAACCACTTCAGTCTGCCCATCCCATTGTGGGTGATAAGCAGAACTGAACTTGAGTTTTGTTCCAGCCAATCTAAACAATTCAGTCCAGAAATTACTAAGGAATACCTTGTCTCTGTCTGAGACTATGGTGGATGGGAAACCATGTAACTTCACTACTTCTCTGATAAAGACCTCCGCAACATCCTTTGCAGTGAACGGGTGACTAAGCGGGATGAAGTGTGCATACTTGGTTAGTCTATCTACTACTACCAAGATGACATCTTTCCCATGAGCCTTGGGCAGTCCCTCCACAAAGTCCATTGAAACATCTGCCCAAACTTGAGTTGGTATTGGGAGAGGTTGCAAAAGACCCGCGGGAGACAAATTTTGATACTTACTGAGTTGAGACACCTCACAAGTTGCCACATATTGCTGAATGTCCTTCCTCATACCCTCCCAATATCCTTTTATAGGATTGGAAGAACCCGGAGTGACCACCAATGGCTGAACTGTGGAATTCTTTAAGAAGGATGGGGATTTTTGGGGAATTTCGGGGTAATACCAGTTTCCCTTTGTACAGAAGCTTCTTGTTCACAAAGGAATACCCCGGATGGGAAAGGGGGTCACAAATTAAGTCCTGTATGACTCTCTGCAGCTTGCTATCATTATGGATCTCTTCTTCCCACTCTTCAACCTCGGAGAACTGCACTACTGAAATTGCAGCATTAGTCATCCTGCGAGAGAGTGCATCCGCTGCTCTATTATCACTTCCTGGTTTGTATTTGATCTCAAAGTCAAACCCCATCAGTTTGGAGGTCCATTTAAATTGTTCCTCACCCAATACCCTCTGTTCTGTCAGAAATTTTAGACTTTTCTGGTCTGTATGTATAATAAAATGCCTGCCCATCAAGTAATGTCTCCATTTTTGAACCGCCATGACAATTGCCATCAACTCTCGGTCATACACTGATTTCTTTTGTGCCCTGTCTGATAAGGATTGGCTCAAGAATGCCACTGGCCTGCTCTCTTGTAACAAGACAGCCCCAAGTCCCTTGTTAGAGGCATCTGTTTCTATAACAAATGGTTTAGAAAAATCAGGGACAGTTAGGACTGGTAATGCAGCCATGACTGATTTCAATAATTCAAACACCTTCTGAGCTTCCCCATTCCATAAGAACCCATCTTTCCTCAACAGCAGTGTCAATGGGCAGGCAATCTTGCCATAGTCCTTCACAAACCTCCTGTAGTACCCCGTGAGACCTAAAAATCCTCTCAATGCTTTGACATCTTTTGGTATGGGCCATTGTTTCATAGCTTCTAGCTTTTTGGGATCTGCTGCTACACCTTTTCCCGAAATGATATGGCCCAAATATTCAATTTGTTCTTGCCCGAAAGTGCACTTTTTCTTGTTGGCATACAACTGATTTTGCTTCAACAATAATAACACAGCCTGCAAGTGTTCTTTATGATCTTCCTTGCTCTTACTATATATCAAAATATCATAAAAAAATACGAGAGCGAACTTCCTAAGATACAGTTTCAACACTTCATTCATGAGGGATTGAAAAGTGGATGGTGCATTTGTGAGACCGAAAGGCATTACCACAAACTCATATTGGCCTTCGTGTGTCCTAAATGCCGCTTTAGATATATCACCCTCTTTCATTCTAATTTGGTGATACCCTGAGCGTAGGTCCAGTTTTGAGAAAACCCTTGCTCCCCCAAGTTCATCTAGCAACTCATCAATAATTGGGATCGAGAACTTATTGGGCACAGTCACCTTATTTAAAGCCCTACAGTCTACACAAAATCACCTGCCTCCATCTTTCTTTTTAACTAGAATGATGGGACTGGAATATGGGCTGACACTAGGCCTGATCACACCAGACTTCAACATATCATTCACAAGTTTTTCTATCTCATTCTTTTGGTAATGGGGGTACCTGTACGACCGTAAGTTTGGAATATCAGCTCCTTCTTTAAGGACAATGGCATGGTCATGTCTTCTGGAGGGTGGTAGCCCTTGGGGTTCCTTGAAAACATCTGCATATTCATCCACTATCTCCCCCAACCACTGTAGCTCTACTGAATTGTAATTAGGACCAGCTTCTATGCTCTGATGGTCCAGAATAAATCCCTGTCCCTCTGCTTGAATGGCTTTCATTACAGATTTAAAGGATGCTACTACCCAAGCTAGTGTTGGTTCCCCCTTTAACACCTTGGTACCATTGGGTGTGGGTACCTTTAGAGTTAATTCTTGAAAGTTTGCACGGATTTCTCCCAACCCAGCCAGCCACTCCATCCCCAACACCACATCTACACCTCCCAATTCAAAGATATAGAAGTCTTGTTGTACTTCTATTCCTTGAATTTATAAACTCAATTTAGAGCACACCCCTTCACAACGGATTTTCCTACCATCTCCTACCTCCACTGTATAAGGAGCAGTTTTAGTCACTGCAACCCTTCTTCCCCAACTAGTACCGAGGAGATGAAATTGTGGGAAGCTCCACAATCAATCAGCACCACAACCCTCCTCCCTGATAACTCTCCCCACATCTTAATGGACTTCTTGGAAGTGGGTCCTGTAATACTGTAAAGTGACAACTGCAGATTCTTAAGTTCTGCCTCCGCTGTCTCAGGGTTCTCTTCCTCCTTAGGTTCCTCCCTCTCCTCCTCTTCAAGGATTAAAAGTTGTAGTTGTTTGTTTGCACAAACATGGCCTTGACCAAACTTGCCATCACACCTAAAACACAATCCCTTCTCCCTTCGTCCTTGTTTCTCAGCATTGGTCAGGACCTTAAATTCCCTTCCCCTGAAGGTTTCTGTACTACGCATACTATTGGAATCTGAGCTTGAATTTCCACTTCGATTGCCACTCGAGTTTTGATGATTACTCCTATTCCCAGACTCCCACATCACTGTTCTGGTGTTGGAGTACACTCGGTTGCTTCCCCCGCTTCTACTTCCCCCTGTAACTCCTTTACTCAGCAATTCATTTTTCTCATCAACCCTCTGTGCAAACTTCATCATTTCAGGTAGGGTTTTTAGGGTGTGTAATTTCAATTCAGCCTTAACCAAATCATTAAGCCCATTCAGGAAAATTCCTTTTACGTATTCCGGATCTGCCCCCTTTAATGGTCCTGAGTAAAGCTCGAACCGCTCCCTGTATTCCTCCACCGTTCCCGTTTGCTTGAGACTCATCAATAACTCAAAAGGGTTTTGAGTGATCGATGGTTGAAATCTCTCAAGCAGTGTCGTACGGAACTCCTCCCAAGTGGGGTCGACAATGCAAAATTCCCACCATTGGTACCAATTTAGGGCTTTACCTTCCATTGCCACCATCGACGCTTGGAGCTTCTCGCGATTTGTCACCTCCTTCAGATCGAAGTATCGGTCGATCTTGCTCATCCAACCGTAAGCGTCTTCGCCCGAGAATATAGGTATCTCGAGTCTCCTCCACTTATTGCCCCTACGAGGGTTACTTTCTTCTTCGATCGTTTCTTCTTCGCTGTGGTGACTATCACTGTTGCGATTGCTATTACTGCGCGAATTCCTTTGGAGAAGAGCCAGAATCTCACCAAATTGCTTGCAATTCTCAGCCTTCTCTTCTTCGAGGATTTTCCACAGTTCTTGGCGCTCTCGCCGATCTTCGTCACGATTCCTCCTCAACTCCTCGACACCTCGCTCTAATGATTCAATTCTTGCGTCCATTCTTCTCGTACGAACCATGTACCACGCCCAGAAAAGAGCTTTGATACCAGTTGATAGAAACTGGTTAATCGAAATACTGTAACTGAATGTTACTATCTGTATATTGATGAATCTCTGTGAGAAATGTTCTCGACAGAGTAAGAATCAAGAAACTACAGTGATAGGGACAGAGACAGAATGATACAACACACCACACTCTAGGGATTCGAGGCCTAGTCTCTCCTAACCAACTCCTCAACAAACTAACCGAATCCTAACTTTCCCTCCTCCTTCCTTATTTATACAGTGAATAGGCTAACTAACTAATACATTGTTTTAACTACTGTCAGGCGCATGCCCATTGGCTTTGGCCTGTTTATTCTTTCTATAATAAGCCTTGTATATGGGAGGTCTTGTGTTGCTAACAGCATCCTACAATGATTATGGGGAAACTAAGGAGGGATGAGAGAGCAGCAGGGGATCATACACTGGCATGAGCAATGAGGGAAGTGTAACTACATGTAACTAGCAGACTGGCAGGTGGGCCAGGATATGCTAGGAGAGGAATTTGGTTAAGGAGAGAATAAGAAGGGCCAATGAGAAAAGGTGGTATTCATTCAGATTATTAGTGGGAAGATGGTGGGAAGGAGCCAGCAACACCTTGAAGAGTCAGCAACCATCTCTATTTCCTTTTTCTTTTTCTGCTTCTCATGAAGTACCGCCGTCCAAACAAAAGATTTGGCTTAAAAGGGAGTTTTAGATTTCTAAATAGGTTTGTCAAGAAGGACTCCTTGTCTGTCTAGGGAGTAAAGCTAGAAACCAACACATTTACAAGATAACGCACCAGAAGATTCTGAAGTCTAAACTCCTATTAGAGCTAGTGGAGAAATGAGCTGAATCAAGTAAAAGCAAAAGGGATTGTAACAAGTATCTTGTCCTCTTTCCCATTAACATGTACAATTTTCAATTGGTAATAGTTTTTACTCATTATAACTTGCATTCTGAGTGGCAACAATGGAATATCTAGCTTCCATATGTTTGCCATTGTAGACGTTCTGAAGCTACCTTTTCCATGGCGCATACAAACTTGGATGCATAAAACTAAAATTTAGCAACTGTTTGCATTGAACTTGATAAAATTAGCCCGGATCTGTTGTTCCTTGCTAATTTAGTATTGGTTTGCTGTGAAACACAATACATAGTTGATAGACTCAAGTATTCTAGAGTGATCGTTGATAAAAGTCACGAAGTATTGTTTTCCACCAATGGATGAGACGGTCGTTGGTCCCCAAACATCAGAATGAACAAGCTCAAGTCTTTCCTTCTTTGGGGTTCTTCTACTTGTCTGAAAGCTGACTCTTTTCTGCTTTCCAAGTATGCAATCTTCACACGTCAATTTCCACTGACTGAAGACGTGGTAATATACCTTTCCAATGCATAATCTTCATCCCTTTCTCACTCATATGGCCAAGTCTCTTGTGCCATAGATTGGGATTTTTATTGTTTGCAGCAACTGCAATTAAAGGACTTGCCCCTGCTGTAAGGTAAAGAGTACCACTCTTCCTACCGTGAGCAATTATGATTGCACCCCTTTGAAATCTTCCAATTATCGTCGTGGAAGACCGTTGTGTAGTCGTCACTGGCCAATTGGCCTACCGAGATTAAGTTCTTTCTCAAGTCGGGAATATGTCTGACATTCTTTAATCCCCAAACAGGCTTGTTGAGCTTAATCTTCATTACACCTTCGCTAACAACATCACAAGATTGTTCATTGCCAAGGTAAACTTTGCCAAGCTTTCCGGGAACATAATTCTCGAAGAATTCTTTATCCGAAGTAGCATGAAAGGATGCTCCAGAATCTAACACCCAAGATTCTTCCTTGCTCTCTTCTCTTGAGGTGGAGGTAACATTTGCCTCTGCCTTTGCTTCTTGATTATCTGGTGCACTCTTGCACTGATTCTCGTAGTGCCCGATCTTTCCACAATTCCAACACTCGACAATCTTCGAGCAATTAGAACTACGATGATTTTTGGACTTGAACCTCCTGTCCTTCGATTCATCGCGTTCATTTCCTTTGTTTGAATTTCTTTCTCGTGACTCTGTGTGCAATACCGAAGAGGTTGATGATTCACCCGACTCTCTCCGTCGGATCTCTTCACAAAGAACCAGATCACGAACATCATTAAATTTCAACTTGTTGCTTCCTAATGAGCTACTCACAGCCGTGACAGTAGTATTCCAACTTTCTAGTAGGGAAGACAAAAGTATTAATGTTTGTATTTTTTCATCAAACTCGATTCCAACTGAACTCAACTGGGTTGTGACTGTATTGAGTTCATTGAGATGTTGCACCGTCGATGCGCCTTTTGTCATCCGTAAATTGAACAATCACCTCATCAAATGAACTTTGTTTGAGACCGACGACTTTTCATTCATACTGGAAAGAGCCGCCATAGGACTTGCTGTGGTCTTTTCTTTTGCAATGTTAAAAGCAACATTGCGGGATAACGTCAATCGGATAACTCCAAGGGCTTGTCTGTCAAGAAGAGTCTAATCTTCATCCTTCATGCCCTCTGGTTTCTCTTCTTGGAGAGGTTGATATAGCTTTTTCTGATACAAATAATCTTCAATCTGCATTTTCCAAAAGCCAAAGATCGCACCATTGAACTTCTCAATTTTCACCTTTCCTTCATCTACAGCCATCGCTCCCACTCAAATCTAACTTCTTTAGGATTGTTTCTGACAATTTGTATGAGCCATCGTGTTTTAGAACACCTCCGTGGATAATTTGGTATCGCCGACAAAATTTCACTATTCACAAAATTTACTATTTATGTGAATAATACCTTTGTCAAAAAATTGACAGAAATAATCACCAAAGCTTTGATACTAGTTGGGAAAATATGCAATTTTCTTAAATCAGATTTGTGAAAAACAAAATAAATGTGGAATAATAACACACAATTTGATAACGGAGTTCGACCAATTATGCTTACCTCAAAGCTTTTCTCTCAAAGCCTTAATTTTCTCTCGTTGTTGGGATTAAAATTTCCTTCTGCAAAGGCATAAATTTATAGGAGGAATTTGCACCGCGTACACAGCTGGTGCCAAGGTGTTTCCAAAATTTGTGGAAAACTAAATGCTAACAATAATTTATTGTTCCTAACAATTTGCACCAACGGCGGAATGCTAGCAATTTGCATCTGAACAACTTCTGGAGTTGGCATGGGAGCTAGCTGAGCTACCCATGGGAAAGAAGGCACTTCACAACAAATGGTGTATCGGGTGAAGGAGGAGCATGATGGCTCCAAGAGATACATAGCCCGACTAGATGTCAAAGGATTCCAACAGAAGGAAGGAGTCGGCTACACTGAAATTTTGCTCCAGTTGTTAAGCTCAATAGTCAATACTATCAGGTCTGTGTTAAGTATTGTTGCCATTGAAGAGCTCTACCTCGAGCAGTTGGACGCGAAGACCGCATTTCTTCACAAATACTTAGACGAGGAGATATAGACGCACCAACCAGAAGGTTTCTCAGAAAAAGGGAAGGAGAATATGGTGTGTAGATTGAAGAAGAGCTTGTATGACTTGAAACAAGCCCCGAGACCTGATACAGGAAGTTTGACGGCTTCATGCACAAGGAAGGTTTTCAGAAGTGCAATGCCGACCACTGTTGTTACTTCAAGAGATATAAGTCCAGTTATTTCATTATGCTACTTGATGTCGATGATATGTTAGTAGCTTATTCGGATATCGACGAAATTAGAAACTTGAAGACAAGGTTGTCCAAAGAACTTGACATGAAGGACTTGGGTGCAACAAAGAAGATCCTTGGAATGCAAATCACGAGAGATAAGCAAAGAGGAATTTTACAGTTATCTCAGGCAGAGTACATCAACCGTGTTTTGCAAATATTCAACATGGGCGACGCCAAGCCGGTAAGCACACCTTTTGGCTAGTCATTTTCGCCTATCCAAGGACCAGTCTCCTCAGACAGAGGAAGAAAGAGAATTCATGGCTAAGATTCCGTATGCTTCAGCCATTGGAAGTTTGATGTAAGCAATGGTCTGTACAAGGCCAGACATTGGCCATGCAGTGAGAGTTGTTAGCAGGTTTATATCAAATCCAGGTAAAGCTCATTGGGAAATAGTTAAGTGGATTTTGAGGTATCTACGAGGCACTACAAATAAGTGTTTGTACTTCGGTAAAGGAGAATTAAAAGTACAAGGATACATAGATGCAGTCTTCGGAGGTGAAGTTGATCACCGAAGAGGTATCACCGGTTACATATTCACTATTGGAACAACAATTGGATGTCGCAGGTACAAAAGATTGTTGCTTTATCCACTACAGAAGCTGAGTATGTAGCTGTAACAGAAGCCAATAAAGAATTGATATGGCTTCAAGGATTGTTGACAGAGTTGGGATTCATCCAGGATAAAAGTGTTTTACACAGTGATAATCAGAGTGCGATACATCTGGCTAAGAATTCAACATTCCATTCCAAAACAAAGCATATTGATCTTCGTTATCACTTTACCAGATCTCTGCTTGAGGATAAGGTGCTAACATTGAAGAAGATCCAAGGAAGTAAGAATCCAGCAGACATGTTAACAAAGATGGTGACCATTGACAAACTGAAGTTATGTTCAACTTTAGTTGGCCTGCTAGAATAACAAACTAGAGAAGGTTGCTGCATTGATCGAGGTGTGAAGACAGATTGAAATCAGTCTTCAAGTGAGAGATTGTTGGAGGTGGCCCATCTAGAAGTTGTCCAGATGCAAATTGTTAGCAATCCGCTGTTGGTGCAAATTGTTAGGAACAATAAATTATTATTAGCATTTAGCTTTCCACAAAATTTGAAAATACCTTGGTGCCGGTTGTGTACGCGGTGCAAATTCCTCCTATAAATATAAGCCTTTGCAGAAGGAATAATCCCAACAATGAGAGAGAAAATTAAGGCTTTGAGTGAAAAGCTTTTAGTGAGAGAAAATCTCAATTTTTTGGGTGTAATTGGGTTGTGAGAGGTTGTGTTTTGTAAACACTTTTCTATATTTCCCTTTTTAGTAAAATAACTGCAGTAGCCCGGAGACGTAGGCATAATTTACCGAACTCCGTTATCAAATTGTGTGTTATTATTCCACATTTATTTTGCTTATTTATTTTACTTTTCACAAATCTGATTTAAGAAAATTTCATATTTTCCCAAAAGTGGGCTCCGGAACATATCATCAAATTCCTCCAAAATTCCCTTCATAGCTGCTGGAACTCTGTTTATGTCAGCTATTTCTGTTGGTTGCAGCAAACAATGAGAAATCCTTCTCCATCATCTTGTAACTCTCGAATAATGGATTTTGCTGAAACTTCATCTTTACACAGGGTAGGGTCACCTTTGAGTGTGTTTCGTACCCCCTCTTTTGATCCTTAGTGTCAGCTCCTTTAATTTAGTCTTCATGTCTCCTAAACCCCCCAACCATGCCATTCCTAGAACCACATCCTCTTC
The DNA here is from genome assembly GCA_030762895.1 of Sophora flavescens. Classification (NCBI taxonomy): domain Eukaryota; kingdom Viridiplantae; phylum Streptophyta; class Magnoliopsida; order Fabales; family Fabaceae; genus Sophora; species Sophora flavescens. The sequence goes on from CM061067.1 coordinate 71,997,191, forward strand.
ATCCAAGGCAAACACATAAAAGTCCTCATGAAAAGTTAACTACTGAAGTTGCAGTTGCAGATTTCTACACACTCCACTTGTTTTAATACGTTGTCCATTCCCTACCTTCACCCAATATGGTACAGTCGGTTCCATTATTAATTTGAGTTGCTGCACAAACTCTTTTGATATTGCGGAAAAGTGATTGTATTTTCACTTGATACAAAACTGACTACATGAGGAGGTATAAATAGGACAAGGAAATTAATTTTTTACAATCAAATGGGGCTAGAAATCAGGAAACTGATTTTCCCTATAAATGCTATCACTAAAAAGAATATAATTGAAACGGAAATCCCAATTAATAAATTCTAATAATTGTACAAATCAGAATCATGGGATTCTGATTTAATCTCACAATCAACACTCCCCCTCAATCTGGGTGGTAGATGTCTATCATGCCCAGATTGGATCTGATATTCTCATGTGTATTTCTTGGTAGAGCTTTAGTTAGGATGTCTGCTGTTTGGTTACACGATGGTACATGATCAATACTTATAATGCCATGATCAATCTTCTCCTTTATAAAATGTCGGTCAATTTCCACATGTTTTGTTCTATCATGGTGAACTGGGTTCTTTGCAATGCTGATGGCAGCTTTGTTGTCACAAAATATCCTCATGGTGTAATTGGATTGAATTTTGATTTTGTCCAGCATCTTCTTCAGCCAGATTCCTTCGCAAATACCTAGTGCCATGGCTCTGAATTCAACTTCTGCACTGCTTCTAGCTACCACAGACTGTTTCTTGCTTCTCCAAGTAACCATGTTTCCCCACACAAAGGAGCAATAGCCAGTAGTTGACTTTCTGTCTGATGTACAACCAGCCCAATCTGAGTCAGTATATACTTCAATACCCCTGTTTGAGTTTTTTCTGAAGTGAAGACCTCTGCACTGTGTACCCTTAAGGTATTGTAGGATTCCGTTCACACTTTCATGTGAGCTTCGGTAGGATTTGTTATGCAAGACTTGCCATGCTTACAACAAATCCAATATCGACCGAGTGTGAGTTAGGTAGATTAACTTCCCAACTAGGCTTTGGTACCTATCTTTGTCGACTAGAGGACCTTCTTCGGGGCTACTTACATCGATTCCATAGGAGTATTGGCGCCTTACACCCAAGCATTCGGTCTCTTGGAGTAAGTCTAGGGTGTATTTCCTTTGAGAGACATATTCCCTCCTTTGTTCGAGCTACTTCCATCCCTAAAAAATACTTAAGTCTGTCCCAAGTCTTTGACTTGAACTCCCTAGCTAAGAGTTTCTTCAAGTGCTTGATTTGATCATGATCATCTCCTCGTGATAACAATGTCAACAACATACACAATGAACAAAGTTACCTTACTTTCCGAGGAGTGTTTGACAAACATAGTGTGATCAGATTGCCCTTGAATGAATCCATCTTCTTTGACAGCTCGAGTCAATCTATCAAACCACGCTCTTGGAGATTTGTTGAGGCCATACAAAGATTTTCGGAGCTTGCACACCTTGTTTAGGGTGCTGGACGATTCAAGTCCCAGGGGAATTTGCATGTAAACTTCCTCTTCTAACTCACCATTTAGGAAGGCGTTTTTAATGTCTAGCAGGTGTAGTGGCCAATCCAAGTTTGCAGCCAAGGATAGTATGACCCGTACTGATTAAGTTTGGCCACTGGAGCAAATGTCTCTTCATAGTCTATGCCATATGACTGGGTGAATCCCTTTGCTACTAACCGAGCCTTGTACCGGTTTAAGCTCCCATCAGCATTGTATTTGATGGAGAATATCCACTTACAACCAACCTGCTTCTTCCCTTCTGGTAGGGCAGTGATTTCCCAAGTGTTATTTTTAATCAACGCATGAACCTCTTCACATTACACTGCTGCCCACTCGGGTTGTTGGATTGCTTCTTGAATATTCCTTGGAATATGGGTCTTTGTCAAATCTTTGTTACAAATGCCATGTACCCGTGATAATTTCCCATAGGACAAATATTTTTCAATGGGATGTTGAGTACAGGTTCTCACCACTTTTCTTAATGCAATAGGGATTTCACTGTCAGTTAAACTCATATGAATAGGCACTGAGTTAGGAACAGTATTACCTGAGGAGATTTCATTTTCTAGAGCCTGGTTGGATTCATGGCTTTGCACCGGAGCTGTGTTTGACTCTACCACCTGTTTGTTTTTCCTCCTCCTAGAGTAAACTTTCCAGTCAGCTTCTTGTGCAGTCTTTTCTACAGGTGCAGTTTCAAGGACAGGTTCGGCTGGTTCTGTTGGTGTGGAATTTTCTGGTTCTGCTGGTGGGATTTCAGGGATAGGTGGTGTGGAATTTTCTGGTTCTGCTGGTGTGATTTCAGGGACAGGTTCGACCATCTGAAAATCCACAAATTGGAATTCTGTTGTTTCGTTTGGGATTAAGGTCCTCTCCCCCTGAATTCCAACTTTGGAGTAATACGACTGATTCTCAAAGAAAGTCACATCCATCGTGTGGTAAAATTTCCTGGTTGTGGGGGGAGTAACACATGTATCCTTTTTGGTGAGGTGAGTAGCCAAGAAAAACACATTTGATGGATTTTGGGTCAAGTTTGCTGCGGTGAGGGTTTAGGTTGTGAACAAAGGCTGAGCATCCAAATATTTTCAAAGGGATTGAAGAGAGAATTCTGCTGGTTGGAAAAAAGGTTTGGAGAGTGGAATAAGGGGTGTCAAAGTTGAGGTTACGGGAAGGCATCCTATTTATGAGATAGGTGGCTGAGAGGATAGCTTCCCCCTCAAAAATGTTTTGGTACATTTGTGGCTAGCATGAGAGATCTTGTTACTTCCAGTAGATGCCTATTTTTTCTCTCTGTGACCTCGTTTTGCTGGGGAGTATCTACACATGAACTCTGGTGTACAATTTCATGAGTTTTAAGGTAGGACTCTATTGTTGAATGAAAATATTCGCGGCCACTGTTAGTTCTGAGCACCTTAATTTTTGTTTGGAATTGGGTTTGCACCATGGTGTGGAAAAATTCAAATATTTTTCCAACTTCTGATTTTTCTTTCATAAGAAATACCCATGTGACTCTTGTGTGGTCATCAATAAAAGTAACAAACCATCTAGCACCAGTAATGTTGTTGACCCGGGATGGCCCCCATACATCACCGTGAATTAAGGAGAAGGGTTGAGAGGGTTTATATGGTTGAGTTGAATATGTGCTTCGGGTATGCTTGGATAACTGGCAAACTTCACATTGAAAATTCCTTTTATTTTTATTGAATAATGAAGGAAACATTTTCTCCAAGTACATAAAATTTGGGTGACCTAATCGATAGTGCCACAACATTACAGACTCCTCATTATTTGGAGAAACCACTGCACAAGAATTGGCTCTGAGTTCTCTTGAGGAATCTTCAACTTGCAGGTAGTAGAGTTCAGCACACTCTTTAGCATTGCCAATCGTATTCCCCGACTCCAAAATCTGAAATTCACACAGAATAGGGAAAAATGTAGTGGCACATCTCAAATCTTTGGTCAGTTTGTAAACAGAATCGAAAATTAGGGTAGAAGAAGGAAAATAGAGAGAGAGAATGAATGAATCAATTGTAATTGATTTCTGTTTTCTTGATTGTACAGATTTCAGAGAAGGCTATGTATTTATAGCCTTGAGCTTCTAACAGCTATTTTGATAATTGACCTAACTGAATTTTACATCTAGCAGTTTTTGATAACTGCCTTATCTAACTATCATAACCGAATATGCTGAGTCAGCAGCATTCGGTTATGATTTACAGAGATCCTCTTATACCCTATTAGCCCCCCTTCAAGCTCAAGGTGGTGGCTGCAAAGGTACTACATTGAGCTTGATCCTTGTGTTGGCAAACTGAGCTGATGAGAGAGGTTTGGTAAGGGAGTCTGCCAGCTGATTACCACTAGGAACATGAAGAACAGTGAGTGCTTTAGAGAAGACCTTCTCTCTTACAAAGTGAATATCAAGTTCAATGTGCTTCGTGCGAGCATGAAGGACTGGATTGTGTGCTAGAGACACAGCACTTAGATTATCACAGTAGAGTTGAGGAGTGATGTGAGGAATCTTAAGTTCAGATAGTAACGATTGTATCCATGATAGTTCAGCAACAGTATGTGCCATGCTCCGATACTCAAACTTCGTACTAGGCCGAGCCACTAGAGGTCGTTTTCTTTGAGCTCCAAGATACCAGGTTGGGACCAAAGTAGATGCATGAACCAGAGGTAGACCTACGATCATCTGGATCACTTGCCCAGTCGGCATCACAGTAGGCAGATAGAGAAAAGGGCATAGATATAGGAGCTGGTCTGAGTAGTAGTCCATGGGAGATAGACCCTTTAAGATAGCGGAGAATCCTTTTAACATCTTGCCAGTGTGTTTCAAGAGGATTAGACATAAACTGACACACTTTGTTGACACTAAAGGCAATGTCTGGCCTAGTTAGTGTAGCATATTGTAAAGCACCAACAATAGACCTGTACAGCTGAGGATCGGACATAGTGTCTGTCCCAAATCTTGACAATTTACAGTTGCTTACCATAAGAGAGCTGATTCCCTTGGCTTCAGCCATATGTGCCTTGGCAAGAAGGTCACGAATGTACTTAGTCTGAGTCAGCAGCAGGGTATCTGGGGACGGATGCTTGACTTCAACTCCTAGGAAATAGTCAAGAGATCCAAGTTCTTTTAGAGCAAATTCAACATTCAGCTTCTTTATGAGATTAGTGAGAAAAGCAGTAGATGACCCAGTGATAATAATATCGTCCACATAGACTAGGACAAAAACAGAGATGCTGTCCTTGGCATAGACAAATAAGGATGGATCACAGCAACTGGCAGCAAACCCAAACCGAACCAAAGTAGAGGCTAGTCGTTCATACCAGGCCCGAGGGGCTTGTTTTAGACCATAAAGTGCCTTGTGCAATCGACAAACAAGAGTTTTATCACTGTTTTCAAACCCTGGGGGCTGGATCATGTACACTTCTTCATGCAGTAAGCCATTGAGGAAGGCATTGTTGACATCTATTTGTTGAATTGCCCATTTATTTGTGAGAGCTAGAGTGAGGATGATCCGAATGGTCACTGGTTTCACAACTGGAGAAAAGGTTTCATGAAAATCAAAACCATGTTGTTGATGGAAGCCCTTAGCAACCAACCAGGCTTTATATTTGCTTATAGTACCATCTGGATTTTCCTTTACTCGAAAGACCTATTTACACCCAATAGCATTCCTATTTGGAGGTAAGGGAACAAGTGACCAAGTGTTGTTTTTGAGGAGAGCAGTGTGCTCATCCTTCATGGCTGCAAGCCAGTGAGGACTAGACAGGGCTGCTTTGACAGAGGTAGGCTCAAGATGAGCTAGGAAGAGCCTAGGAGGAAGACAACCTGTTTTAGACCAAGTAAGCATAGGATAAGTGTTGTCAGGAGGAAGGAAAGAAGACTGAATTGCAGAAGAAGAGTTGTTGGAGGGATGAGCAGGAGCGGCAGCAGAAGTAGTAATGAATGGAGATGGCTCATGTTGTGACACAGGCACTGGAGAGAGATGAGACTCATTAGAGCTAATCAAAGATGAAGTATGGGGAATGGTTGGAGACTCAGGGAAGGGACTGGAATCTGAAGTCCGAGGTGAGGGTGCAAGAGAGAGATCAGGTGCAGATGTTGAATGATGCTCAGGGGTGAAATTATGTTCATGTGAGGGAGTTGGATTGTGTTGGTTGAGGGGAATAGGTGAAAGAGGAGGATATTGTGGAGTAGGAATAGATGCAGAAAAGGTGGTTTCATTAGGTGAACAATGTGAAGTGATCTTGAAGAGAGTTGAGTAGGGAAATCTGATCTCATTAACGAGAACATCTTTGGAAACATAGATCCTTCTAGATGGGGCAAGGCATTTATGCCCTTTGTGTTGAGGAGATAACCCTAGATAGACACACTCAGTAGACCTAAATTCAAGTTTGTGTTGATTATATGGTCTAAGAAAGGGAAAGCAAGCACATCCAAAAGTTTTAATGGTTTTGTAATCAGGTAGAGTGCCATAAAGAGCATGGTAAGGTGAGGAGAAATCCTTTAGGGCTTCTGTAGGAAGTCTATTGATGAGAAACACAGATTGAGTGAAACTATGATCCCAGTAGTTGAGAGGAATGGCAGAATGAGACAAAAGGGTGAGCCCCATCTCCACAATTTGCCTGTGTTTTCTCTCAACTGTGCCATTTTGGTGAGAGGTGTGGGGACATGAGCCTATGCACAATACCTAAGTCAGTCAAGTACTTAGTGAAGGGCCGAAATTCCCCTCCCTAATCTGACTGGGCAGCTTTGAGTTTTGTTGAGAATTGAGTGGAAATAAGAGTATAAAACTGTTTGAAAGCTGTTAAAGCATCTGATTTTTGTTTAAGAAAATAGATCCATGTGAATCGTGTGTAAGCATCAACAAAGGTAATGTAGTATTTATAGCCACAAGAGGACTGAGAGGGTGCTGGTCCCCACAGATCAGTATGGATTAATTCAAAGGATTCATGGTAAACAATGGTGGAAGGTGGGGCATGCAGTCTATGGGCCTTACCAATACAGCAGGCATTGCAAAAATCACTCTCTTTATTATTGATTAAGGGAATATTACACAGTTGTAATACAGTTTTTACAGCATTGAAATGAGCATGTCCTAGTCTACAATGCCAAGAGTTGTAGGAATTAGGACTAAGAGATACAACATTGGAGGTATTTACAGAGGCAGGAATACTTTGACACTTAGCTAGAGAGGATCTGGATGTAGACTGAGGCTGAGAGTGAGAGTCTTGATGAACTTTGAGATTGCTGAAGGAATAGAGGCCATCCTTTCCAAGACAGCCTTCAAGCAAAACTCTGCTAGAGTCCTGTGTTTTAACAAAGCATGAGTATGGATGGAATTCAAAATAAACATTATTATCCCTAGCAAATTGAGACACAGACACAAGATTCTTTGTAATTTTGGGAACAAGAAGGAGATTATTTAGAGAAAAGGTAGTAATTGGATTTAGAGAAGAGTAAAGTTTAGAAGAGCCAATGGAATTAATGACAAGACCTTGTCCATTACCCATGAAAACTTGGTCTTGACCACCAAAAGGAGTGCTATGAGTGAAGTTGTGAGGATCTGCAGTCAAGTGATGAGTTGCCCCAGAATCAGGGTACCATGTTTGACCTTCAAAATGATTTGCTCCATTGCAATCATTATTGCTGGAATTATTAGAAAACTGAGTTGTTTGGGCAGCCATGTGTGCACTTGGCTGAGCATTTTGCTGAGAATTTGGCAGGGGTAGAAGGCCTGGAGCTGAGTTTGGTGCATATTGCCCTTGTTGATTAGAAGGAGGAGGCTGTGGAGGAACGAAAGTTTCATCAAACCTGTGCCAACAATTAAAGGAGTCATGACCATACTTTCCACAAAGCTGACAAGTAGGTCTGTTTCCACGACTACGGCCTCTGCCTCTGCCTCTGCCTCTGCCTCTGCTCCTTCTTCCTCGATAAGAACCTCGAAAGCTACCTCGTTGTGCATCAAACTGACCTCTGTGAGCACTGTTAGGGTTCACATTTGCAGGGAATGGAGCATGGGCTATGTTGGCTGAAACCGAACTACCAGTAGGCAATTCTTGACGAAACTTTTCTAATTGTGAATCTTGAATTTGTAATAGAGCTTCGATATCATCAATCGAAGGAGAATCACCTCTACCATATATCATCATTACAAACGTGTTGTATTCCTCTGGGAGTCCTTCCAATACTGTGTCAATGTGATCTTGCTCTGAGATCGGATCTCCCATAGCTTGGAGAGAGTCAACTAGGGCTCGAATTCGTAACAAGTATTCAGACATGGTTCTTGTTCCTTTCTTGGTATTCTTCAGTTCAGATCGAAACTGCCTCACCTTGGCGCGAAGATGCGCATAGAAACATTTGTGAATTTTGTCCCAGACTTCATGCGAGTGTTTACATCCTAAGAATCGAGGAAGAATCGCCGATGAAAGTGAGCTGAGTAACCACGTGAACAACATTTGATCCTGTACGATCCATAGCTGATAGGCTTCGGTTTCGATTCCAAGATTGCGATCTGCTTCACTCGCGAACCTTGGAGGAATCGTCGGATTCACAACATACCGATGAAGCTTATGAGCGATGATTACGGCTTCTACCTGCTGCTTCCACAGAAGGAAGTTTTGATCGTCTAGCTTAATAGAAAGCGATGGATTGAAGTTGGTTGGAGAAGACGATGGCGCCAGAGATGCAGCGATATTCTCAGCGAAGGGATTCCCGATAGAAGCCATGGCCCAGAATTTGGCTCAAGATACCATAAACAGAATCGAAAATTAGGGTAGAAGAAGGAAAATAGAGAGAGAGAATGAATGAATCAATTGTAATTGATTTCTGTTTTCTTGATTGTACAGATTTCAGAGAAGGCTATGTATTTATAGCCTTGAGCTTCTAACAGCTCTTTTGATAACTGACCTAACTGAATTTTACATCTAGCAGTTTTTGATAACTGCCTTATCTAACTATCATAACCGAATATGCTGAGTCAGCAGCATTCGGTTATGATTTACAGAGATCCTCTTATACTCTATTAGTTTGCTAATAGACAGCAAATTGCATTCAAGTTTGGGCACATACAGTACAGAATCCAGAGTAATATTTTTTGAAATAACAACTGAACCTGTACCAGTAACCTTTGACAGGGTACCATCAGCAATCCGAACAGTGGAGTTATTATGACAGGGAGAATAATTATCAAATACTGTTATATCTCCAGTCATGTGATCCGAGGCTCCTGAGTCTATGATCCATGATTTTAATTTTCCTTTGCTAGTGTGTAAAGCATGCAAAAAGTTACCTTTTTGAGCTACTGCAGCTGTACCACTTTTCCCTGCAGTAAACATAGTCTGCTGGAGCATTTTCTGCAAAGCTTCCATTTGTTCTTTGCTGAATGGAGATGGATCATGTTTGTCCTCCACTTCTTGTGGGTTATGCGCTGCATTGCCTCTGCTTTCCCTGTTGCGGAATGGTTTTGCTTCTGACGGCTTCCCGTGAATGATCCAACAAGTGTCCTTGGTGTGACCAGTTTTCCTGCAATGTTCACACCAGGGTCGGTTCCTCCTTTGAGCTGAACTTGCTGGACGAAATGGATTTCCCTTCGCTGCCATTGCTGAACTTTCGATAGATGGGGATGAAGTCGAGTTTCCCAACATGAGTTTCCTCCTACTTTCTTCTCTTCTCACTTCTGAGAATACTTCTCGAATTTTCGGAAGTGGTTTGGTTCCAAGAACCCTTCCACGCACTTCATCAAGATCCTTGTTAAGCCCCAATAGAAATTTGTAGATTCTATCCTTCTCTACCAGCTCTTTGTACTTTTTCTTGTCATCAGTACAATTCCATTCTACCTCTTCATATGTATCTAGTTGCTGCCAATGTCGACTGAGGGTGTTGAAATATTCAGTGACAGAAGAGTTACCTTGTTTCAGGTCATGGAGAAGGCTTTTAACTTCGAAGATGGCAGATGTGTTGTCCACATTGGAGTATGTCTCTTTTACTGCATCCCACATATCTTTGGCAGTATCATAGTACATGAAATTTTCTCCTATTTCATTTGTCATGGTATTGAGGAGCCATGACATGACTAAACTGTTTTCCAATTGCCATTTTTGGAGGCTGGGTTCTCCCTTCTTGGGTTCTTTGGAGTCTCCTGTGACGTAGCCCTCTTTTCCCTTTCCTTGGAGGAAGATTCGGACAGACCTCTCCCATTGGAGGTAGTTTTGGCCATTCAACTTGTGGCCAGTGATGAGAGGTGCAGTCCCTTCGATTGAGTTGGCAAGAGTTGTGCCAGTCTCCTTGGGCGTGTCCTCTGGTTTTTCTCCTTCCATGGCTGGGTCGGTGATAGGGACTAGGTATGGTTCAGATCAAGCTCTGATACCATGCGGAAAAGTGATTGTATTTTCACTTGATGCAAAACTGACTACATGAGGAGGTATAAATAGGACAAGGAAATTAATTCTGTACAATCAAATGGGGCTGGAAATCAGGAAACTGATTTTCCCTATAAATGCTATCACTAAAAAGAATATAATTGAAACGGAAATCCCAATTAATAAATTCTAATAATCGTACAAATCAGAATCATGGGATTCTGATTTAATCTCTAATCATCAGATATGAAATTGTGGGATGCTCCACTATCAATTAGTATTAGCACCTTGTTTGCTATCACTTCTCCCCAAATCATGAAATATCTTTTCGATGTCAACCCTGCCATGCTGCAAAGATTCAAGCTCGTGACTCTGCTAGCTCCCCAAGCTCCTCGTCCTCTACCAACATGATTTTAAGGTGTTTATTTTTGCAAACATGACTGGAAGAGAACTTTTCATCACATGTAAAGCATAGCCCCATTCTCCTTTTCTCGAGGTACTCATCATGTGTCAATTGCCTGGAATTACTCGTTCCCCCTTCTTCCTCCCTGTTCACCCGGGTTGGCATGGACCCTGGTGTTACCTTCACTGCTCGTATAGCCAGCTTGCCCTCCTTGATAGTGTCCCTTGCTTCCAGTATCAGACCTCCATCCTCTATTTTCACTCTCCCGTTTGTTACCGAAAGTGCCCCATTTCTGGTAGGGTCCCTTCTGTTTCCCGTATACCTCATTCTTCCCATCCACCAACATAGCCATTTCCATTATTTCTTTAAGGGATTTTGGCATGTGCAACCTCACTTCTACTGGAACCTCCTCCTTGAGCCCGTCAAACACCTCGAATTGCTCCATGTACTCCCTCACAGAACCTTCTTGCTTCAAGCCTAGTAAGATCTCAAAAGAGTTTTCAACCAACATCGGTTGAAACCTTGTCAAGACCGCTTCTTTGAATTCAACCCAATCGACATGATCGGTGCAAGACTCCCACCATTGCATCCACGGCAACCAGAACCGCCTCCATCATTTCTTGCTCGCTCAATCCCCTCAATAGGACATACCTTTCTATCATACCGATCCATCCCGGAGCATCTTCTCCGTTGAAGATCAGCACCTCGATCTTTCTGAACCTTGCGAATTCTCCGATCAACCTGCCTCCACGATTGGAGTTCCCATTCACGTTACCTCCGCCATTGCCGCTCCGTCTATCTTTGCGATTGTTCAACAAATTGCGAATAGCTTGCAGCAACTCCTTCATTTTCACCATTTCTCTCTCCACCGTTTCTATTCGTGCCTCCATTTTCTTAACCATGAATATTTCGGTCCCAATTGGTGTGCTTTGATACCAGTTGATAGACTCAAATGGATCTAAGAAAGAATGAACAAGAACAGAGAAAAAATTAGGGTAAGCTATGTATAGAATTGAATTATGGGCTTTATTGTGACTTTATGCCATTAGATGATTATAAACATATGTTTACATTTTGGTGCATTTCAATTAAAATTCTGGTTGGAGATTTTTCGGCCTTTATTCTTTTCCTCGTAATAATTTGTTTCCCTTTTATTAAAAGGGCAACCTGCTGCTATAAGGCTCCCACTATGCATAGGGTCCAGGGAAGGGTCGGACCCACTATGTGGATTCATAGGAGGCAGCCTTATCTTGCATTTGCAAGAGGCTGATTCCGCAACTCAAACTTGTGACCTTTCTGTCACATAGCAGCAACTCCCACCATTGCACTAAGGCTCCTCTTTTATTATCTAAATATATTTTCTGACTGTAGGTTAAACAAAGAGCCACCAAATCTGACTTTTAGGAAGAAAGATAAGGGTGGAATCAATTTCACTTCAACTGTCACCAACACACATCTAGATCTTGAGACCGTGAAGGCTATATGTAGTGAGTACAGAATTCACAACGCAGATATTACTCTCAGGTATGATGCCACTGCGGATGACCTTATAGATGTCATTGAGGGCAGTAGAGTATACATCCCTTGTATTTATGTTGTGAACAAGATTGATCAGATCACACTTGAGGAACTGGAGATATTGGATAAGCTACCTCATTATTGCCCAATCAGGTAATTCTTCAAATCCTTTTTTCCCCTTTTAAACAAAAGAAATTCATCATAATAACTTTGTACATCCTTACTTGATGGCACTTGGAGGTCATTATTTCCTGTTTAGCTGTAGTTTTGAGGTATGTTTCAGGATCTCATTCAGGACTTAGGAGTATTCTCTTGTGATTTTATCGTATTCAGAAGCATGTACTGGATGTTTTTACTGTAATTTTGTGTTGCCTTTTTTAGGATCTATTATTGCCTTTGCTTTGGTTTCTTTGACTTCGACTATAGTTGCATGGTTATTTTTTCCAATTTCACACATCATTTTTACTCTGCCCGTGGCCAAGACTTGATAGATTGTCATAAGTATTGTTTTTTTTCCCCTTATTTATGTCTTTATTTGATGTTAGGTAATCTCGCTTTTGCATCTAGATTCAAAATTGTCATACAGATACTCTGCAAATAAAAGGGGAAAGAATTGTGATCTCTCCCTCCTTTCCTTTTGCATCTCCAGTTGGCTGCTGTCTTGTTTGTCATGATTTTTGCTATATTGATTTATTTGTAAGTTGTGTAATTTTCTGAATATTCTTCAGTGCACACCTGGAGTGGAACCTTGATGGTCTTCTGGAGAAAATTTGGGAATATCTCAGTTTAACTCGCGTTTATACTAAACCTAAAGGGATGAATCCTGACTATGAAGATCCTGTAATATTGTCCTCTAAGAAGAGGACAGTTGAGGACTTCTGCGAACGCATTCACAAGGATATGCTTAAACAGTATAAGTAGTGAGTACCTTCTCCCAAAACTTATTATTTTAAGCTTTATTCCTTCATAATGTTGAGCAATTTCTCCATTTTTGTATTAGTGAGAGGCAATATATGTCAGGATTAACTTTGATTTCTAAACTATCAAGGTCTGATTTGCTGTTAGTTTTATTAGGAAACTTCTCATTAATATGAAGCAGTCATTTGGGCTATCTTTCGCTCTCTGCTCATCCGAACTTACTGTATAAGGATCTTTAGTTTGATGAATGAACTTGGTTTTGGGGAAAAGCATTTATTCCTAGCATGCTTTTCTTGTTCTTTTGAGAGAGAAAAACAAAGCTTAGAATTAACAAGTCCCCCCTGACCTCCACCTTGCAGTTGCAGCATCTTTTTTTTTTTTTTTCCTTGATTCAATGCTTATATTTACCGAAAATGATGCAGTGCTCTAGTCTGGGGTTCAAGTGCGAAACACAAGCCTCAAAGAGTTGGTAAGGTTGGTATTATACTCAATTTATTTATTTTGCTTCATTCTCCTTCCTCGTCCTTAGTTTCTTCTTTTTCTCCCTCTTCATTCGTGAAGATGTTATGTACTAAGTGGAATGGTTTGTTACACAACAGGAGCATGAACTTGAAGATGAAGACGTTGTTCAGATTATCAAGAAAATATAATTTGTTGTAGTCAGAAGGAATTCAAGATGATATCTTCCGGTAACTTATCAGAGAATGACAGCAGGAGATATTAGAGGATGTTCTGAGCAGAATGAAAAATCTTGTGAGATTTTCTCCAGGGTTGTTAGATCACACTCCAATTACTTGTATTTTCTCATTTGGGAGTTAGGTAGAATATATATTACACTTTGATGAGTAGTTAAACTATTTGTTGTCAAGGGACCCTGTTTTCACGTTAGTTTTGAAAATGACGTGTCTCGTGGGATTTTACATATATAAAAGAACTAATGGGTGGAGTAATTGGAGTTTTTATTGTAAACATTAACAGGGTTTGCTAGATATTAGATAACTCAGGTAGGTGTGTTGGTATGCCTATGCTGGCAATTCTGAATCAAATGACGCCTTGAGATTGATACAACATTTACATAAAACATATTCATGCTAAAATTATCTTGAATAGTTTCCTTTAGAGGAAAGTCTAGCTGGATGTTTATTATGGTCCTAACTTGAAGTGTCAGTTGGCTGACACAATTGATTCCATCATTGCGCATTGGAAGCCAAGCGAAGGGACAGGTCTTAAATTTAGTCTGAAAGCTTATATCAGAGGACTTCTGTGTGATGATACATTTTAGAAAATTGCAAATCTATCCTTGCGGTCGTTAAGACAATCAGAACCAGAAGATTTGAGCTAATGATATCATATGGTTTAACAACAAATTATTCACAAGTGGCTGGCTATATTTTCCCATTTTTGCTATACATTATTGTTTAATGGCTTAAAGCAACTTTGAAATCAAGCACTCTACGATGTGAAGCGCTCCATAAGTTGGGATAAAGTTGTAAAAGGGAATGGAAGTTCTCGTGTGCTTTTAACATGATAAGATTAAGTGAGAGAAATAAATTCAGATAAACTTAAAATACTTTAAAAGGGGGTTCATTAACGAACATGCAAAATGAATCTTTTTATCATAAAAGGCTATAAACTCTTGGAACAACAGGAAATGAAAACGCTGAAAAACAATCATACAAGTCCAACCTAATTTGTAACGAAGTATTCAGCTCTAGACTGAATAACTAATTGAGCAACAAAAGTAAAGAATTTTGAAGGTCAGCAGCATTACTATGCTGAATTAACTCATCATATTTTGGAGCTGGTGTACAGGTTCTTAGGGTCATGACAGCCATTTACATGTTTGCAATCTTCATCTCTAATTAGATGCCTAAATTCGAAACTACAACACAAATAATATAGATATAATCACCGATTGAAGATTAGAGCAAAGGCTTGCTTTTCTAAAGCAAGAACAAAGACCAAGTAACCATCACCAAGCGCAAAAGCATAATTGTCCTTTACCACGATCATTATAAGATTTTAGAAAAAAGGTTGTAGATGTCCTTAAATGTCAAGCTTTTACACAACAGTTGAAGTAGCTGAAGAAGCTCCTCCTTGTCTGTCAGGGAAAGAAAATAAACAAAAAGCAATACTTCAGGCACCACAAATACCCGAGACCAATATTTTATGGATTTAGGGAATAAATATGATTTAGACTAATAAATTCTATTTAACACTTCCAACTTCCACCAAATACATGTTTTTTTACTTAATGCAACAGCGAGCAGAACAAGGTAATAAAAAACCAGAATTAATTCATACGCTGCCCAATGGTCATAAGGCGGTTTGGGTGGGAGAGTTAAGGAGTGGGGTGATAAGGACGTAAAGGGTTCAAACCCCACCCACTAACAAAAAAATATTAATATTAACACACTAACATTTGCCTATAAAAAAATTCATATGCTACCCAATCAAATTTCTTATTATAGAATGAGCTGAGATATAAGATTTCCAATGTCCAAGACATCCAAGCCGGTTAAGTTTCTTAATACTAGGCTTCTAATGACATTGACCACATATAATAAGGGACATTGTCCCCTACAATACATAAGCAACCGACCGCATTATTTTATGGCCCTCTTACCAATGAAAGGAATGTATTTGCCCCAAACATCCAATGCATGTGTGGCAACTAGAATTACGTGTTGTTTTGGTATGAAGTATCTACATATTAATAATAAAATGAGAAATTATTAATCCATGCTTTGCCAAAGAAGCTTATGGACTACAACATGAATTTGTCAAAGCAGCAAGACCGACCTTAGTTTGGCTTTGTTGTTTTTCTTATCCTACTACAACCGCCTTTCCAATATTCCTGACAGGTTGTATTTGTCACTTTGTTTTCCACTTTTTCCACAAAAAGTTTCCACCACATTATTCTTCTCACTACTTTCTCTTCAAATCATGTTCATTTTCATATAAAAAAAGGGAACAGTTTTGTACCCCCCTTTTTATTTATATGATGCAGTTGCTAAAATATCTGAAACTTCTTTAAAATATCATTTAATTTAATTTTCTTTTTTCTCTCGTTTCTTTAGAAGCTTTTTAGTGTTATGGCTAGCAGAAGTTTAATTTATTCATTTGTGTTCAAACACCCTGATGAGGATTTCTGATGCTTGGTTCCCCCTAACACCAGACAATCAAAGAATCAAATAAGAAAAAAAAACAAAAAAGAATGATATCAGTAATTTTTATTGAAAGATTAATGAAAATTTTGATAAGGAATCCTTAGTGTCAACTCACATGATGAAAGAGACATTGGATTAGTGTTGTTTGTAACTTTTCATTGTTGATAAAAATACTCAAGAAGACAGATAGGAAGAGAAATAAAAAGAGAGAAGACCTCATGTCATAGTCTAACTGCACCTACTTAGTAATCTACATACTCATCTTCCCAGCCTGTTAATGATTGTAGGAATCAATTTGAATTACTTTTCCCATAGCAACAACCCAAAAGAAAAACCATCAACAGCAACAGTTTCTCTAGCAAATAAAACAAAAATGTTATTTGTACACCTCACACTCAGATTAATGATGTACAAATCTTGGTTAATAGTGTCCATGTAGATGGTTAATAAATTGGTTAATGAGGTAGAATCTTAATTAATGATGTGCAAATTTTGGTTAATGATGTCAAAATCTTGGGGTACAAATAACATCGCTGCAAATAAACATGCTGATTACCCCCACCATATTCAGTGGGGAAGAAAATGTTTTTTTGTATAAAATTATAGCAGTGTTCTTGAGTTGCTCTAGATGAAATAAAAGATAAGAAAGCTGTGCAAGTGCTTATCAAAAAAAAAAAAAAAAAACTGTGCAAGAAATCTTACAGTTGGAGAGTTGGTTTGGTGGTAGTGAGTGTGCTGGCGCTCATTGTGGCCAGTGTTTATACTGTCTGTGGTTGAAGCTGTGAGCTCTTCTTCATTACCAAGACTTGCCCTGGAAACATTTGTCTTGTTTTGCTTCCTCATTTCCCGGATTTTTGTGAAATCCATTGAGTAATCTGGCAATGGACCCTTCTGATCCCAGTCCCCAAACTGTGGTACTGATAACCAAGCAGCATTTTTCTGCATAAAAAAGATTACAAGTTAGACAGCTTATCATTATAACAGAATGATCTTCTGCTATAAACCTTTAATAATAATGTAAATGATAAGGTAAGTACAAGGGACTTTATGCCATTATGAAAAGAAACAATTTAGTTGGACTGCATACAAAATTTTCATAAACCTAATGATTAATTGTTCAAAAGTATTGACTCCAAAACCTGAAGAACCATTTACCAACTTCACCATATATTTTCAGAAAATATAGTATATAATATGTCTTTTGAAAAGAGGGCACAGGTCATTGCTCAAGGCTTGGGCCATTAGTTAATAATATCTGTTGATAGCATAAAGAACAACTCAAAATGCTTTAAAATTTTATGGTTCATTCAAGAATATCCACGAGATAGAAGAAATCTTCATCATATTCAAAGAAGAGATAGAAAAATTAAAAGAATAGATAAGTATTTATGGCTATTGGCTTCTACAGAAACCTAAAAGTTAAAACCTTGTACCGTCCATTATGATAATTGATAAATGAAAAGAAAAAGGAACGAATTAGAGAGAGGAGTATGATTATTTGTTTTCTTTAGAAAGGGATTTATGATTACTTGTACGACTACAACAGTAATATCATGCTTATGAAAATTTGAACAAAAAACAATTTTCATCATCATCATCATCATATTCGCTTCTAATTTTGAACCAAAACAAAAAGTGTTAGCAAGAAGAGCAACATAAACAACGATTTGAAGGTGCATGGTCAATAATATTAACTTATAGAACCAATCAATTTCCTTAAAATGACCAAGAGACTCATGCTACTAACTAAGTTTCTAATCAAAGTAAGGTTCATTTTGTACAAACATGATTAATATCTGAAAATTAAGAACAACTCTGCTCTGCTATATATCTCTATTTCTCCGTTCAGGTAGGTCATTCAACTCCTAGAAATTGATGATGATTTGAGCCAGACACAAAATCATAATAAGAGTATTCATTAGAGAAACATCGGTTCCATGTAAACATTAACTAGAATCATGTCATGCAAATGCAAATTAAACAATGTTACTTGGTTTATTTTCCTTGTATATCTTAACAACCAAACACT
Organism: Sophora flavescens; assembly: GCA_030762895.1. Taxonomy (NCBI): domain Eukaryota; kingdom Viridiplantae; phylum Streptophyta; class Magnoliopsida; order Fabales; family Fabaceae; genus Sophora; species Sophora flavescens. Next base: position 72,015,162 of record CM061067.1, read on the forward strand.
TAACATAGTCTCAATTATCACAAGTTGGGAGAGGAAGTTAGTTACCTCCTTATTTTGCTCCATGAAAGCGATTTCAGATCTTGAGTTTTCAGTGTTGAGAGATATACCAAAGAGTTTGGATTCTTACCAATGTTATGTATGCAATGTAATGATATCTCATATCCTCATTTATATATAGACACACAAGAGAAAGAGAAAAGATGGGTGGGGCCATATCTTATTTATTATTTCTTACTATTAATAAAAGTGATTATTTTTTAAGGTTAAATAACGAAGATGCCACTCTTGTACGCGCTATTATGGTGCATATTTAATAGTTGCTTAGTTGGAGTTGGCTAGAACCCAGTAGTAATAAAGTACCAACTTCTTTCTCTTGTTGTTGTCACCACCTCTTGCTTTCGATTTTCTAGCTGTCTTTCCTTCCCACCACAACATATTCTCTCCTATTTATTGGTGAGCAGTGACAGTGCCAACTACACTTCATTTTTAAGCGTTTTCCTTATTCATTCATTCTTATCTTTGAGAACCAAGGCAAATTGCTCAATGTGTTCCACAATATTATTGCCATTTTCTTTCTATTTTCTCAATAATGAACAAGAAGGTGGTTATAATGTGGAATCGATGAGTCAGTGAAATTGATTGAAATTGGTACATAATTTTATATTTTCCTACCTTGCTATCCTCCCAATATTTTTTAACATATAAAACTCTTGACATATTTGACTACCCAATTAATTTATTCTTATATTTCAAAAATAAATTAACAGAAAAGGAGTCTCTAGATAATGACATAGTAAAAGGGTTTTTTTTAAGGATCATGTCACTAACGTATACTTACACGCATCACCTTACATTTGCTAGGTTTCGCATTTCATTATAGTCGATTTTATCTCATTTCTGATTTGATCATATACTCCAATATGTAAGAGATGTCAGCATTGGAGAGGTGCACTTAATATTAAAATTTACTTTTTCGATTTAATATGACATGTAATAAGTCAAATTCTTGTTAAGACATTTACATAGTTGGAGGAAAAAAAGGGAAGGGATGGGAGAAATTATTTTAAGTCTTTCATCTTTAGTTCAATTTTTTGAAGGAGATGAGAGGAAAGGAAAACGGAGGGGAGTAAAATCTCTCCTCACTCAATTTTAGCCCCTTCTAATATTGGAGATTTTGAGTGCGTTTGATATGCATTGATGTACATGACAGCACATGACAAATAGGACAACACAGTACAACACAAGACAACTTTTTATCTTGTACATCGTTTGATAAATAATTGATAACTCAAGTAAAATAATATTAATTTTACTATGATACTCTTTATAATATATATTATTATATATAATATAATATTATATATTAATATATAATATTATTAATATATGTAAGTATTATGCAATATATAATATATTTGATAATATATAGTATATATGATAATATATTATTACTACCATAATAATATTATATATATTATTAATATATGTTATATAACGTTAATGTTCCATCAAATATATATATATATATATATATATAAATAAAGTTTACGTCTTTGAAAAAATTCGAGAGAGAGGGAGGAAGGGAGAGAGAGGGAGGGAGGTAGAAAGAACGAGAGATGTAAGGATAATTGTTTTTTTTTTTTGTAGTATGTCCATGAGATAAAAAGTTGTCTCATGGTTTGGTGGATGACAAAATTTTGGGTTTTTGTCCTGTCCCTCACCCCTTTTTTTGTTTTGTCGCCTGACCACTTTTCAAATCAAACAGGGGACAAAAATTGTTGTACTGTCCAGTTTCCTGCATTTTTGCAAATCAAACGTACCCTTAGAGAGGAATGGAGTTAAAACATTTTAAATGCAAAATATCCTCACATATATATTTTTAAATTCAAAATTATAAGGATATATAAAAATAAGTAAGTTTTAAAATCTCTCTCATCCCCTTGTGAACCAAACATGAATAATATTAGTGTACGTTTGGATAAATGTTTGATAAAAGTGATTTTGAATGGAATTGACTTTGTAAAATTGATTTGGTTAGAATTGAGTTTGAAGTGAAGTGATTTATGTTTGGATGTTTTAGTGTGTGTTTGGTTCTACGGTGATGAAAATTGATTTTGACATAATTGATTTTGTAAAATTAATTTTGTTAAAAGTGAGTTGAAGATAATGTGATTTATGCTTGGATATATTTACAAGAAAAATGATTTTTATCAATTCAATGGTTTGGATAGTTTTGATTAAAATTGATTTTGGATATATAATTACCAAAGAATCAGACGGAAGATGTACCTATCACATTACAATATATTTCAGAAGGCCGATTTTATGGTGCACTCCACATCTAAGGAGTGTACTAGTACACACATGTTTTGACATGCTATTATAAGTTATTTGGAGTTTTTTTATTAAATTATCCGGTGACCTCATGACAACGCCAACGCATTAACCCTTTGGATGAATTGCAATTAATGCACGTAAAGTTCATTCGAAAATTAAAGTCCAACTTGAGATAAGGTTATGATACATGAAGTTATACAGATGCTAGTAAAAAGGTACAAAAACATTATAATTTCTACTTCGTTAATTTGAGGTTGTTGGAAAAGTAATAAATTGTGTAATAATTTTTTTTATAAATGTGTGCAACCTAACTCCAATGAAAATTAGTGTGATTTATTTTAGCTAACGAGTGTTCTTATGATACTCATTAAGGAACCCATAAAATTATAAAAAAAAAATTGTATTGAAAATTAAATATTTCATTTGTTAGGCAATCTATAAGGAATAATTGCTTATATAAGCAACTCTCTCAAATTTTAAGCAACCTAAAATTATATGTGGCACATCAAAATAATATTTTATTGTTAAGTAATCCCTAAGCAACTCTCATTGGAGGTGCTTTAAGGGCACTCAATAACAATCTTCTTTATCTTATTAACTAGTGCATGGACTCGTGCCATGCACAAAAATGATTATTAATTCAAATATTGATTACGAGGAATTCTGACAAATTATGTTTGTATGGATTTAAAAGAGAAAGATTTGAATACTTTTTAGTAGCAGTATCAATGCATATTGCAGTAAATATGAAAAATGCATAACTAATTAAGATAATTGCAACTGATATGGAAATGCGCACGCATATAGTATTGGCCATTTTTTTTGAAATCATTAATCTGATTAAATTGTTAGCATTTTGTAATGGTTTTAATTCAAATTCAAAAAAAAAAAAATTTGCATTAATAATTTATGTTTATTTCCAAACTAATAATATTTGCATTTGATTAGATGCTCGTATGTTATTATTATATTGATTATTCCCACCATTTTTTGAAATCAGAAATTAAAAAATATGTTCAAATTCATACCATTAAATTAAAACATTCCATAAATACAATAAATAATTCAAAATTTCTCCCCTTAAAAGTATTGAAATTAAACTCATATACTATATAGTATAGATGTAGTGTATTTCCACTGCAAGAATTTTCGCTGTTTCCCAGGGCCTATGACCCTGGGAAATCCATAAAATCCGTGGGAAAATACACATTTCCCAGGGTTCGCCCTGGGAAATACCCAGGGTTACAGCCTTGGGAAATTTCCCAGGGATCTATCCCTGGGAAATATATGTTTTGTTTAAATTATAAATAAAACCTTATATACATTAATTTATGCTAAAGTGGATAAATAAATAATTATTATTTTTATATGAATGCATCAACAAAGAAATTAATATCATAATTCAAGCAAACAATTTGTTCAACACAAAATGTTATTCAAGTCATATTTGTTCAACGAAAAAATTATTTCAAACCATAATAAACATGATAAGTAAAATAGACTAAGAATCCCCATTATAAGGCTCATCAACAAAATGGTCAAGAGAGTCGTCGTCCTCCTGAGCACGCTAGGTCGTCTGACTAGGCCGCTGCCGCTGTGGGGTGGGGCTGCTCAACTGCTTTGCAAGCTTGCCTTTGTCTCCATCGGTTGTCGCATCGTATCCATCATCACACGATGCTCCTCATCCTCTCTACCGCTCCTCCTCTCTTGGGAAGCGACCAACATCTGCCTCAACCGAGGCAATCTCCTGAGACTCCCGAGGGTAACGTCTCGCATGTGGTGGACGCTCCAACCCTAAGCTCTAACTTGCACGAGGCCCCTTTCCGATAGTTGCTTGGCAAGGTCTCCAGACCGCAGTACAAACGATCCTTATACTTGCCGCCGGCGACACGCCCAAACATTCAGCGCAAGCCGCTCGTCCTCCCGTGGGTTAGCTGGGGTGGATGGTGAAGAGGCGATGATTGAGACCTATGTTGACTCATCCTCTCATGAAACTCCTCCTGTTACGATACATCGACTATCAAAATTTGAACAATATGTTACAAGATAAATTATGCAGAAAAATGGACAGAGTTTCCCCTAAAACTACAACATCCCAATGTTTACAAACAGAACACCGCAATTTAAATCCATAAATCATTATCAAAAGCTCAATAGGATGCACACAAATTATCATGTCCAAACTAGTTATAACATTTCCAATGTCAGGCAGTATCAATAGGTCCAGTAAAGTATGAGTGTTACAATATCTATTAAAGTCAATAGCTTCTTCAAAAATCAAAAGGGCATATTACCTGAGTGCGCTTGGAGCGCTCATCTATGTACTCGCCGGTAGCCTTCCTAGTATGGGTGCGTTTGTGAACCTCATGAATCTGTACTCCTCAATTATACCGGCGAGCCTATAACACAAGCATAGATGATTAAGATAACAAGTAATGAACTAATGATGTTGGAATAAATACATTTAATGCATAAAGAATGACAGTATGAGCATACCATACGATCTGCCCACTGCGACTGGGAAATGCTTCCTCCTGTGTGCAGGCTCCCACCCTTTTCTGATGCTATATTTTTCTTTGCCTGAGCAGAATTTTTTTTAAATTGATCAGAAGCCCAATAACGACGCAACTCCTCCCAAATACCAACTCCAATCCAGGATCGCTGTATGCCACTCTCACGAGCCTCCCTAAGCATATCAGAAAGGCGTTCGGAGGCTTTATGGTGAAAGATCCTCTGGATCTCTGACTCATCTTCGTTCCTCCATGCCGCCTGACCCTATTTTAAGATAAATAACAATTGTTATACTAATAGTTTCGGAAATAATAAAAACCACATTAAGTAAATTGAAATTTGCTACTTACTCTAAACGCATCAAACATACTAATCCGCTCATTGTCAGTGAGTTTTCCCCATGATGTAAATGCCCTATGATACCTTTGCTAGATAATAAACGCGATGGCACTCGCTGCTCTCTTACAAGGAAGGAACCTTAACAGTAAAGACGCATGAACCAATCAAACACATGGTAATAAATTATGATACAATGCATGAATCAACCAAACACATAGAAATTTAATTAATTCTTACCCGTTACCACTAGGCCTAATAATAGGTCGACCATCGGGCATGAGCTCAACTACCTCTGCTGCATCTAGCTCCTCTAGCTCCACTGGCTCCACCGGCTCCTCTGGCTGCTCATGCACATCTGCAACTGAAGGTGAGCGTGAATAGCCTGGACTATATTGTTGCTCCTCATCCACACATGCTGAAGGAGATGCTCTATAGTGTGCATGTGTCGTGACCCCCTGGGTGGGAATCATATCGAAATGAGGCGATGTAGGTGCAACACGTGGAGTCGATGAAGGTGCTTCTTTGTGGTGGGCGCGATGTAGGTACATGTGGGTGTGGTGCGACGATGCAGGAGGAGGTAAGCGTTGAAGGCATACGTGAGTATCCATCTATAGACTCACGAATCACTAAATTTGTGGAAGGTCATTCCCGACGACGACGGGGATTTGGACAGGGGTCGAGTATCAACCATAATACCCTTACCCTTATTGATGGGTGGAGGTGGGTCACGTCCTGCAGACATGTCTACAGGGCAATTTAATGTTAAAACAAAAGTTATCAGATATAGCAATAATATAAGATATCTAAGTCATAAAGTCAACAAATATAACTAACTAATAATCCAACAGCCAAAAATAAGTTATCTAAGTCATAAAGTCAACAAGTATAACTAACTAATAATCCAATGACCAAAAATAACTAAATCATCCAAATCAAAAATTCATAAGAAGATCTAATAAAAAATAACTAAGATTTATTCAAAATTTGATTCATCGTCTTGACTCTGTTGAGTCATTATCTTCTTCCTCATCATCTTCGAGATCCTGTCTCTTCATGTTCTTCGGTGGAATTATCGTCTTCTTCATCCAAATGCTCCTGGATGGATGACAAATTGGCGATATTCACTTCTTCACCAGCGACTTGCAAGTCCCCTAAGCCATCAATAGGGTCAACTTCAATGACTTCAGCTACATGTGACATTACATCCACTTGATAAGGCACCTCTCCTTCGAATCATCCACTTCGATGCTACCCCTTGGTGTTGTCTTGATGGCGGCGGACCAACCTCGTTTGTCCTTACGAGTTGGTGGATAAGGTACGTAATACACCTGTCTCACATTTTGTGCTATGATAAACGGATCATCCCTTTGATATCTTCTACTCATTCGGATGTCCACGAGTATTACATTTTGGGTTAAATTTTGTGCCTCTATCGGACGGATCGAACCAGATTACAATAAAATAGAACTATTCTTTTAGTATAGTCTAAAGAAGGGTACACCAGTTCATATATATGTTGGATCACGCCGTAGAAGTCATCTTCAATTCCTTCCGTGAGACCCTTTACATGGACCCCGCATTGTTGATGGTTTTTTTGCCCTCCGTCCATGATTGGGTATGAAATTTGTACCCGTTCACGAAGTAAGTGTGCCATTCTTTGACTTCCGTATTAGGACCATCGGCTAAGTTCCTTAAGTGTTTGTTGATGGGAGTTGGTTGCTCACGGTAAACCTACATATGTCGGTTCTAAAGAAATCATGTCTACATTTTACTCACAATGGATAATTCAAAGATTTTTAAGATACTAACTTGTTGCTTAAACCAGATTGGAAACTCAACATGTATACGAGTGGACTGTTCTTGCTCATTTGTTTGCGAGATATCAAGAAGGCACTTGTAAAGTTGGACAATATATATTATAAGCATAAAAATATATACTATTAGGTATTCGAAAGAAAAAGATACGAAATGCGTACTCAAGGTATGGTTTAACTTCGATACAATTGATCAACACATGAACATGAGCCGACTTCCTCTCTTTGTCCGATAATTAGGTGAGAGGTCTCCTTCCCGAAAGCACGACCAGGTGGCAAAAGACCCGACAAGGTTAACGGATGTCTTTCACTTTCACTTTCCATTTCATTCCTACTATTTTTTGGTGACAACATGAAGTTCTTGAAATAATGGGAACAAAAATGGGTTGTCTCGCGGTGTAAGTAAGACGCACAGATTGATCCTTCAACCTTAGCCTTATTTTTCACCGACCGTTTCGAATCACCCATGAATCTATAAAACAACAAGAAGTTCATAGTCATATCCTTTCACTTCGAATGGAAAAAAGTCTAATTAAAATTCTATGATGGTTATATTACCTTTCAAATGGATACATCCACCTATATTGAACCGGTCCACCAAGCCTCGCTTCATACGCGAGATGTACTGGGAGATGCTCCATAGAATCAAAGAAACCAGGGGGGAATATTTTCTCCAACTTGCATAGAATTATGGGAATATTGATGCGTGATTTTTAGAATATAGGCAAGTGCACCTCGTCGCAATCAAGTAATACGGTGGTGAGACCGGTTATCGTATCCACAGGGATTGGTTGTCAATTACCAATTCACAAACTTAACAACTATCTAGACTAAACTATGGTATGAGATATCAAAACAGAAAACAAAGCAATACAATATTTTTGGTCTTTTTGGACTTTTAACAAACACTTGGAGTGCAGAATTTATAAACGGTTGAGATTGTCAGGTTTAGACTACACTAATCCTCCCTTGATTGCAATGAAATGGCTAACAACACAAGTCCTAATTCAATTATGCCAATCAAGCCTTTTCTAAAGTACTCAAGCCTAATGTCTTAGGTGCATTGAGCCTAAAACCCCAAATTAAACCCTAATGTCTTAGGTGGATTAATCTGAGATTTTGCATTAAGTCAAGACTTATAAGATTGCAAGCAGCCAACACCTATGTCTAGATTCTTGGACTACTTGGCATATGATTCATGAGCATGCCTTAACACCAACCTTTCAGTTATCTATCAAAGCAACATATCATTCCTATGGGTAGCTAAGCCAAGGAAAGCATTAAACACAGAATCACATACTCATAAAGAAATAGAAACTTGTATTGAAATCAAATCAATTAACAATCAAGTTCAGAAAAGCTACATCTAAACCCAACAATGGGGGAATTAGCTATACATGAATATGTCTACAAAAGGGAAAGAGAGAAGAGAGAAAGAAAACTTCATGACGAATCCTTCAATCTCCTTCCAATCCAAGAGCAGAGAGATGTCATCTTTAAGGTCCCAGTCTTCCCCCAGCCATCAGCCCTCTTTAGGGTTTCCAAGCCTCTGCAAAAAGTCCCTGGTTCTGTCTGCTGTGCTCTTATTTATAGATCCGTCGCGCGTCACGGTCGTGATGGCCATCATGGCCAGGCCGTGACGGATTCTGTTTCTGGAACTTCTGGCATTTTAAGTCTCTCGCGTGGCGAGACCTTGCTCGCGTCGCGAGCCTCCATTTCATGGCCGTGATCTCCATCACGGCCAAGCCGTGATGGTCTCTGACTTGTGGTGGTTTTGGGTCACGACCGTGATGTACATCATGGCTAGGCCGTGACAGACTCTGTTTTCAGCCTTTCTGCCTTTTCAGTTTTACCCGATCATGGCCGTGATGGGCATCACGGCTAGGCCGTGATGGGCATCACGGCTAGGCCGTGATGGGCTCTGTTTAGCTCATTTTCTTCACTTTTAAGGCTCTAATTCATCCAAGCTTCATCATGGCCAAACCTAGGGCATTTAATCATGAATTCCTGCAAAACAACACCACAACACCACCTTATCCGTTCCAAAGGAAAAACTAAACAAAATCAAACTAAAAATGCCTAAACTATATGCAAATGCATGCAGAAATGTACATGAAAAATGAGGTGAAATCACACTCATCAAATATTTTGCTCCATCCTAATCAGGTCATTCTCCCTCAACGTTGCAGAGCACAAATCCTTGAAGAATTGACTCAATTCAGTAAGCGGATTCAAGACATGCACGGGCAATGAACTAAAAGTAATAGGAAGTAAACATTCCATGAATACATGACAATCATGGCTTTTCATCCCATGCATCCTTCCTTTGTTAACATCGGCACATCTTGCTAAGTTGGAAGAATAACCGTCTGGCATCCTAAGTTCTGTTATCCAGCGACAAACGGTCTTTGCTTCATCGACAGTTAAAGTGTAACTAGCTTTCGGTTTTAACATCTTCCCATTAGCCTGCGACTTTAGCTCAAACTCCGGTCGCCTACAGTACAAAGCTAAGTCCATTCTTGCCTTCTCATTGTCCTTGGTTTTCCCACTGACATTCATGACAGTGTTTACTATGTTATCAAAAAAGTTCTTCTCTATGTGCATAACATCGAGATTGTGTCTCAAAAAATTATCTTTCCAATACGGGAGGTCCCAAAAAGTACTTCTTTTTGTCCAGTTATGGCCTTCCCTGTATCCTTGTAATTTGGACACACGACCATTGCCAGTGACTTTTGATAGTTCTCTTACTCTACTCCAAATCTCTTCCGGTTTGAACCTAGGCGGCGGTGCATCTTTTTCAACTTCCCCCTTTTTGAAGGCATTCTTATTCCGTCTAAATGAATGATCCATTTCCAAGAACATATGATGCGAGCCAAACCAAGAACTTTTCCCCCCGTGTTTCAAGGTAAAGGCCTTTGTATACTCCATGCAATGTGGACATGCCAATTTACCATGAGTCCCCCAACCAGACAACATACCATAAGCAGGGAAGTCATTAATGGTCCACATCAAAGCTGCCTTCATTATAAAATTTTCCTTCCTTGCGATATCGTACGTCAACACGCCGCTCCACAACCTCTTCAAATCATCAATCAAAGGCTGTAAATAAACATCAATACCAGCCTTCGGATTGGATGGTCCCGGTATGAGACACGTCAAAAACATTTAAGGTTTCGACATGCACATATTAGGAGGAAGATTGTATGGAGTAACAATTACGGGACAACAAGAATATGGTGAAGCCGACGCTTGGATATACGGGGTAAAACCATCGGAGCTTAAACCAAGTCGTACATTACGTGGATCCGAAGCAAAATCAGTATGTATCAGGTCAAAGTGCTTCCATGCTTCGCCATCGGATGGATGCCGTAAGACGTCTGAAGTTCTTTTGTTCTCAAAGTGCCATGTCATTTTTCATGCAGTTTGCATTGATGCGAACATTCTCTGTAGCCTTGGAACTATTGACAAATAGAACATCGCCTTTATGGGAATTGGTTTGTTATTACTTGTCCCAGACTTGGGAGGGCAATACCTCGAAGCTTGACAAAATTTGCATTTGGCCAAAGCTCCATCATTTATGCCGAATTCATTGTCGTAATACAACATGCATCCATTAATGCAACAATCAATCCTCTTGACTTCCAATCCCAGCTTCGACACTAACCTCTTTGCACCATAATAATTCTTTGGTACAACTCCTTTTATAGGTGTCACGTCCTGAAGCATTTTCATAAAAAAATCCAAACACTTTTCAGGAATATTCCAGTTGGACTTGCAAGCTAAAAGCCTCACACACAGCGATAATTTAGAGTCTGAGGCCCCTTCAAACAATGGCTTTTTTGCTGTCTCAGTTAAAAAATTATAAAATCTTTGTGCTTCCTCATTCGGAAGATCTTCAGTGTTATCGTAATCATGCGCCTCGTTTACCCCGAGAGCATCAACCACCATCTCCTGCATTGACACAAACTGTTCCCCACATCCCATATATGCACGAGTGCTTGAGGCACCCGTGCAATTCTCGTCAACCCCTAAATCAACATGTGGCACTTCTTCACCATGGAGAGTCCAAATCCAGTAATTTTCCTGGAACCCATTCATATACAAGTCAGTCTTCACAAGGTCTTCACTCTTAATCTTTCGACATTGGCATTTAGCACACGGACATCTAATTCGGTTTCCATCATCGATGAAACACTTTTGTCGCTTTGCTTGGGTAACAAACTCTTCAACCCCATCTACGAAAGTTGGTTTCAAACCCCTTCTTTTCGGATATAGCCTATCATACACCCAACTACGATTCGAAGGATAACAATCCATCTTCTGCATATTAATAAAAAATCCAGATAAATTTTAACAATAAGAGAATAGCAATCACATTTTTTTTTTGGGTACAATCTCTCAATGAATTTCACACACTAAAAGGAGTCACCTATTCTTAAAGATGGCAAAAGGAATCCCCAAAAATGATTGATGATAATTGAAGAATGCAAAATAAATGCAATTTTTTTAGATATCCAATTTTTCATAATATATAACTCATAGTAGAACACAATTCTGCAACTATTTCGGTTTTGTTTGTCATCTCAGAAACAAGCAGTTGCTTCAAGGCACAATTTAACATGTTAGCATAAAATAAACCTTCACGTAACAGTAACTTCAAGGCACTTAAGCAGCAGTTCCATCAAGTAAACCGCACCAACACACATGTTAAGCATATACTTACCTAGATATAATCAAACCCGTGAAGGAAAATCATGTTGCACCTGTGACTGCATGCATGATTTCAATGATTAAATCTTAATTCCATCCAAAGAAGCTAATGGTTCATGCATTGTATCAAATTGGTAATATGCTAAATATTGAATCAGAAAATTCAGCCAATGATCAACAGTCAAGCTCATTCTCAATGCAAAATGGGATTTCATTTATCATGTCCAGAACTCCAAGACAAAGCAATAACAGAGAGTAATCTATGTCAAAGTTAACTAATGATGTTGACAAAGAGTAATCTTCTTTGTTTTGCCAGATTGTTTCAGACATCAATCCAGAATTCAATTACACCAATAAGTTATCATGAAAAATCATAACAAGAAATGCACAAAATAACCATTTTCTTAAAATCCTTCATTTAGACATTTGATGAACGTAAGATTTGGTAACAGAGCAAAGTGATGCCAAGGTCTACATCGCCAGCAACCAGAGCCAAGAGTGAAACTCATTTATGAAGACAAGAATAGCATTCATATATATGTACATTACTGCAAATGCAAGATCTTCTTCACTCGTAAAATATTCACAATTTCACACACATCCCAAATGTAAGGCTGCAACTTGGAAATAACAAGTGATATTGATAACAGTACAACTGCAGAAGTAAACTTAAATGACATGAAAAACTATGTTCAGTGTCCAATCGGAGTGTTTAGAAGAATGTAGATAGGCTCGGACTCGCTAATCTACAATAATGCTTCCATACTAATTTCAAATTATATGTATTCATGCAGAAAAATCTAGTCCGTGAGTAACAATGCAAACTCATTTCTTCAAATTAAGAGTGCATATTACCAAAAAGACAATATAGTTGAAGCGGTCCAAAAGCTTGGCTATGTTGCTTCTATAATAATTCCAAACACCTCTCTGACTTGATTTCCCTTTTACAACTTCCACATCTCAGATTACCTATGAGCTTTCTAAATATCACAAATACTAATGGAAGTCAAACTCGTGATTTCTTCCTCAACATTGTCAAAGCTCAGAAATCAGAACAAATGCTAATGAGTATAAACTGTAAAAATGAGAAAAAGTGGGAAGACAAATGTCCTCCAAGCAAGAAACAAAAAAGAAGAAACTGTTAAAACATCTAACACAACACAACAAAGCCATTTCATCCTCTTGTACATCATTAAGGAAAAGGGAGTACCTTCCTGGAGTGAGTGATCGGTGCGATGGCGGACTGGTGCGATGGCGGAGTTGGGACAGACGCGCCACTCGGACGCGGAGTGGAGTGCAGTTGAGGACTTTAGGGTTAGGGTCTTGGGAACACGTACTTGCGCTGTTCTGTGTTCTTCTCCAAACACCAGAGGCGCGAAGGGACCGAGTGAAGAGGAGGAAGGCGAACAGTAGGTTAACACATTTTCCCAGGGGCTTGGCCGTGGGAAACACCGCCTATCTTTCCGACCGTCACAACCGTGGGAAACACCGCCTATTTTGCGACGGGACGTCCGTGGGAAACTCCGTGTTGACTAGACACGGCTAAGCCCGTGGGAAAACTGAGCCATTTCCCAGGGCTCGGTCCGTGGGAAACAGCGCTTTCTGTTACCTACGGCCCAGACCGTGGGAAATAAAGCGGGAATGTTTGGCGCCTCTTTTTCCTAGGGACCAAGCCGTGAGAAATCAAGCGAGACATTTCCGAGGGTCTTGGCCGTGGGAAATGTAAAAATTTCCTAGGGATTTTTTTCCCTGGGTAAGAAGCCCTGGGAAATAGCTTAATTTCTTGTAGTGTTCAGAATCAACATATTCTAAATATACATTTAATGATACATTCGTAAAAAAAAAACATTTAATGATATCCAGGTAGACTCATTAATGTGATTTATCTTATTTTTATTTTTTAATTTAAATTAAAAAATAAATTAAAATGATTTTCAATTCATTAACGTCATTTATCTTTTTTAAAAGCTTTAAATTACAAATTAAAACATACAATATAACACATTTAACAAAATAAAATATATGATTTTTATATAAAAATAATAATTAAATTAACATAGGTTTTTTTCATAAGTAAAAACCATGAATTAAATGGTTACATTCAATAAAGATTAGTATCATTAACATTTTTTTTTCTTTAAAAAAAATGTTTTTTTTACAGAATCATCCACGTTATTTATCTTTTATTTTTTAGAAAAAATTAAATGTTTACATTCAATAAGGGTAACTTTCAGAATAACTGATAGTGTTAACCAGTTTGACCCGTTGCGGGTAAACAAGTTATTACCATTGATACAATTTTTGGCAACATCCAACGGTTATGAGTAATGTATGCACCAATACACTTATAATGGATGTGTGCACCATAAAATCGGCCATTTCAGAATCAATTCCAAGCTACCGTGGAAGCTATGATTTCTAAATTCTGCAAAAATCAATTTTGGAGACCATAATCAAGTTGTTTTTATGCAACCCAAACACCATGGCAGATGAGCAAAATCACTTCTGAACGAGGGAACGTGCGTTGAAGTTATTTCGATGCAGATCCAAACATATCATTAATTTTGAAAACAAGTTTGATGTAAAACTTAGTGTAAAATTTTCAACCCATCGCAAAAGCTACTTTTTGTAGCTTCTAGGCAAAATCGTTTGTGAAGGCAAAATCAATTCTCCTGATAGTAACCAAACACCTCATTTTTACAAAAATCACGTTTGACAGGAGAAGAATCAATTCTATTGGTTTCCAACGTGAAACCAAACACTCACTTATTTCCCCTCCCCTCCATATCCTCTCATCTCAACCAAACATAATATTTAATTAAAATCCCTCCCCTCCCCTCCATTAAAATCCCTCACCTCCTTTTAAAATCGGCCCGATTATTGAATCGATAAAGACACTAGTTCATGATTCATTGGTTCAACCGCGGTTGAACTATGATCAAATCGATTATAATTAAATAGTTTTTTAATTTTATATAATATAAAAAACAATTAATAGACAAATTATAGCTGGAAAGACTTTAAAGTGGCCCAAAGGGTAAAACGCATGTTGTTTTGATGTTTTCCTGTTAGCGGCGACTACAGGGACATAATAGAGAGGAGAACGGGACGTTGTCGAGCGACGAAAATCGAGGAAGAAGAAATCAATCGAGGAAGAAGAAATCAAACGAGTGATGAACGTATTGTACCAGAAGAAATCGAAGGAAACGAAGTGAGGAAGAAGAATCCAGAACCATAAGGAAGACAAAAGGAAGATGCAATGAAACCCATTTCCTCTGTTTCATTCTTGGTTGCGCGGTTGTGAAGAAGAAAAAGTGAGAAATGGGAGCGTCGTTTTGGCAAACCGGCATATCGCCGATTCTCGGTTCTCTATCAGTTTTGATCAGTCTGTTCCTGATTTCTAGCACAAACGATTTTGATATTTGTCTGAACCAGTACCTGCTCATATCTATCAGAGTATAAAAACTCCTATCATGTATGTAATTAGTTATAAAGACAGTTAGATCAGTTAAGGGAAGTTACACTATAGTTGTACTATATAAAGTCTTGTACTCTTCACTGTATCAATGAGAATCACAAATTCATTTCTGCACTTTTCTTTTCTCACTTAGTATCAAATTCTGAAATGGTATCCGAGCTATCCTAAATCCATTCTTGGGCTACCCATCATATTATCCACACATACCAAGCTCAATAGTGCTGGACGTGAGGAGGTGTATTGAGAAAAATCCAAGTCCCACATTGACGAGAGATAGTGTCTGACAAGAGCTTATAAGTAGTGGGTAATCCTCATCCTATGAGCTAGCTTTTGGGATTGAATTAGACCCAAAAATTTAATATGATATCTAGAGCTACTCTTTCTCGGGCCTGAGTATCCATCGCTAAAACTTGATGACAAGAACTTTCTCCTATGGAATCAACAGGTCGAAGGTGTTATCTTAGCACACAAATTGCATAGTTTTGTTGTTAATCCACAAAGTCCAGACAAATATGCGACTCAAGCACATCGTGTTCTTGATGTGGTGACTCCAAGCTATCAGTAATGGCTTGTACAAGATCAAATGATCTTCACCAGGTTACTATCTTCATTATCTGAATCGGTTCTCCCTAGAGTTCTTGGTTGTAAACACTCTTGGCAAGTTTGGGAGAAGATTCACAAGCATTTCTACTCAAATCTGAAAGCTAGGGTTCGGCAACTCAGATCTGAACTCAAGAACACCAAGAAAGTTAATCTCACAATCAATGAGTATTTGCTTAGGATTAAAGCAATTGTTGACTCCTTAACTGCTATTGGAGACTCAATTTCTGAACAAGATCATATTGATGCTATAATTGAGGGATTGCCTGAGGAGTATAATTCATTTGTTATGATGATGTATGCAACGATGAACACTTCGTCAATTTATGAAATTGAAGCCTTGCTACTGGTCCAAGAAACACAATTTGAAAAGTATCATCAAGAATTGGTATCATCTCCTTCTGTAAATTTGGCTCAAGCTTCTTCAAGTCGAAACCCTAACTCTCAGCCACCTAATTCTTACTCCATGTACAATGGTGGCTATTCAAACAACACTCGCGGTGGGGGCAGAAATCGTGGTGGTCGCGGCCGTGGCAGGGGACGTAATGGTCGTGGCGATCATCCTACTTGCCAGCTTTGTCGCAAATATGGCCATGATGCCTTCAACTATTCGAATCGATTTGATCAACATTTTGTGAAGCCACCGCCTCCTCCACCGCCCACCAATACTCAAGCTCCAACAAACTCTCAGGTTCCTCAATGGCAACAATCTCAGTCCAACAATTTCCGGGCTAGTGCATTTGTTGCATCTCAGCAACCTAATCTTGCGCCCATGACTCCATAATTCCAAGCTCCCCACTCTCATGAAGCTCAAGCTTGGTACCCTGAATCTGGAGCTCCGCATCATGTCACTGTTGATCCTCAAAATCTGAATCATCACACTGCTTTCACTGGAACAGAACAAAACCAAATGGGTACGGACAAGGTCTCTCTATTCATTCTATTGGTTCTTCTAAATTCTTAGCACCACATCATCCACACATTACTCTTAGTCTCAATAATTTGTTACTTGTTCCTGACATAACCAAAAACTTAGTTTATGTGTCCAAGTTTGCTAGAGACAATCGTGTCTATTTTGAGTTTCATTCTAACTCGTGCTATGTCAAATCACAGGGTTCCAACCAGGTGCTCCTTCGGGGAACCCTTGGAAGTGATGGCCTCCATTGCTTCCCCAACATTGAGTTCTTGAAGGAGCCACCTGTTAGTCATTTAGTTGATAATCATAATAATGTTCATCATATTGATGTTGTTTCTATATAAGTGCACATACTGGTACTTTGAATCATTCAATTGTGAATACTTTTTCCACTTGGCATAAACGTCTAGGACATGCCCATTCTGCTACTGTAGAAGCTGTCCTAGCATTGTGTAATATTCTTGTTCATAATAAAATTGCAATAGACTTTTGAGATGCGTGTTACTTAGGGAAATCACAAATTGCATGCCCCCTCTACCAATATTGTCTACTCAAATGCCTTTGACCTTGTGTTTAGTGATCTTTGGGGGCCAGCTCCTTTTCTGTCATCAAATGGCTATTCCTACTACTGCACGTTTGTAGATGCACACACCCGGTTCACCTGGATTTACGTCCTTAAACAAAAGTCAGAAGCCTTTACCATTTTTAAGCAATTTAATGCCAAAATCAGTTTAATGCCAAATTAAAAGCTGTACAAACTGACTGGGGTGGTGAACTTAGACCACTCACTAAACATCTCACAAAATTGGGCATAGTTCACAGACTCACTTGCCCCCATACTTCTCATCAAAATGGATCTGTTGAGAGGAAACATCGACAAATTGTCGAAATGGGTCTCACACTCTTGGCTCGTGCCTCCCTTCCCTACAAATTCTGGGATCACAGTTTCACCACTGTTGTCCAACTCATTAACAAGCTTCCAGCTACTGCTCTAACCTCATTCTCTTCTCCCTTTCATGCTCTTCACAACACTCTTCCAAATTACATCACCTTAAAAGTGTTTGGATGTGCTTGTTTTCCTCTTCTACGAACTTATAACCAACATAAACTCCAGTTTCGTTCCATTAAGTGTATCTATCTTGGAGAATCTCCTCAACATAAAGGCTACAAATGTTTGGCACTTAATGGTCGCCTCTATATTTCTAAGGATGTTCTCTTTAACACTACAAAAAAAAATTGTTTAGCGACCGTAATTTTCGGTCGCTAAACAGTGTAAATCGGTCGCTATTTATTTTAGCGACCGAATCAGCGACCGATTTATGGTGGTGGCTGAATAACCTTAGCGACCGAATTAATATTTCGGTCGCTAATTAGCGACCGTAAATTCGGTCGCTAATTAATAATAAACGGTCGCTATTAGGTTGGTCACATTTTTGGGGTAACCATTTTATCGGTCGCTAATTCGGTTGCTAATTTTGGTTATTGTTAACCTATATTAGCGACGGATTTTCGGTCGCTATACCTCATCTGTAAATGTTAAATAAAGTTTAGCGACCGAATTATTGGTTTCCAATTCGGTCGCTAAACTGGTTATTATTTTTTTTAAAAAATTTAAATTTTTAAAATAATTTTTTTTTCTGGTTTTCTTTAAACGTTAGCAAACTTATTAATAAAACACACCAAATTACTTATGAAATATACAATCATAAGAAAGAATAAATATATATAAAAAGAATAATCCAAAATATCGTACAAGAATCGTTTAAAGTCAAAAATATGGAGAAAAAAAATCAGGTCATGATGAGGGGGAGATGGAGGAATCCAATCATCCTCAGCGTCCGTACCACCACCGTCTGCTAGCTGATCGTCCTCTGGAGTAGCAGCATCAGTAGCTAGCTGCAGAACTGGAGGAGTGGCAGCAGGCGGCACAACCGTCAAAGCATCATCCTGAGCAACTGGAGTCTGGATCCTCATCTGCTCCAACACCAACCGCAATGTCTGGCCCTGCTCGATGCTCGCCTGCATCAGCTGTTGGTGTGTCTGAGTCAACTGTGCAATCTGGTTCGCCATCTGCTGCTCTCTCTCGTTCTTCTCCCGAAGCTCCGCGTTCAGCTGCGTGATGGTGTCCTGCATTTGGTGGAACTGCTCCTGAGGGACGGTATCGGCGCAGGAAGGAGCAGGCGTGCCGGACGATGAAGCGATGAACTCGGCTCCCAGGTGTCCGAGGCCATACACGTGCCCCTTCTTGTTCCTGCCCCCGACGACCTCCAAATAAATGGCATTATCGTCGACGGAGACAGGAGAGCAGGGCCCATCACCAGTCAAAGCCTCATCTTGTGACTGTGAGGCACGTGATATGGCATCGTCCTTCTTCTCGTTGAAGCCCACCTACAAAGTATAGTTGAAGAGATTTAGTTAAAATTATATCCAATATTAACAAATCATTTATAATAAATTACAAGTAAACACTAAATTATTTTTTTGCTTACAGCATAGTTACGGGCCTTGTCGTTGACCCATGTCCCCGACTTCAACTTCTTCGTCCTCTCCACCAACTCCATAGCAGTCGGGGCCCGCTGTTTCTGTGATTTCTGCACAGAAAAATATAATATTAAATTCATAAGAATAATTAAAAATGAAAACTAATTAATTAAATAGTATATTAAGTCAAAAGTTTAATGTATTACCAGCTCGTCGTAGTGGGCGGCGACTGATTTAGACCCACCGGTCCAAGCACATGCGCCACCATCAGAAGCTCGATTACGCCGAGCTGTGGCCTGGATCTCCTGGAACTTCTCAGTAGCCCAGTACTGGTCTAGTTGCCTCTTGATCTCAGGGTCCACCCACCTCCCCTTATTCTGACCCTTCCTCAGCTTGTTCATCAGATTCTTCATGACCAGTGAGCCTTTATGCTCAAATATGTCCCTGACGAGAGCCTCTAAAGCTAAGTCCCACCTATACTCTTTCTGCAACTTACAGTTGTTAGGAAATTCATGTGTACATATATATAATGTAAAATTAATTTAAAAGACTTAATAAATTGTTACCTTAAACTCTAGAAACAACTGATCCCTATGGCCCAGTGGGATGGCCTTCCATGTAGGCCATGGACCATCAAACTTGCGTCGCAGGATCTTCGATATCGAATCAGAAGGGCCCTTAGCGGGCAGAAAGCTGCAGCAAAATTAGAGCATTAATAAATGTTATAATTAAATTAAAAAAACAAGTAAATAGAAATTAACGATACTTTATATATATTAAAAAATTAAATTAGCATACTCGTTATCCCCCCTGGGGATAAGAAGAATCCTCCTGTCGGATGGACCACGACTCTCCTGTCCCGATGATGATGATGGTCCTATCGTCGTAGGTGTGGATGATGAGGGTGCAGCCTGTGTCCCGACCACATGAGGCTGGGTGGGGGGTGCAACTCCATCACCCTGAGG
Organism: Sophora flavescens; assembly: GCA_030762895.1. Taxonomy (NCBI): domain Eukaryota; kingdom Viridiplantae; phylum Streptophyta; class Magnoliopsida; order Fabales; family Fabaceae; genus Sophora; species Sophora flavescens. The sequence goes on from CM061067.1 coordinate 72,035,313, forward strand.
TGTCCCGTCCACAGAGGTGCTGGTAGGGTGGTCTCGATCTGAAGGCTGTGGGTCGGCTGGCGAAGGGACTCTCGCAGCACGACCTCCACGACGATCCCTAGCTCTAGAGGAATCTGCCATCTGTGAAAAAAATGAAAAGATGATTACACAACAGTGTAAATAATACAAAAATAAATTACCTAATAAGTAGAATGACATTCACACAATGAATTGTGACATAAATAAATTACCTACGTAGAATCTCCGTCACTAAATTCACCCTCACTCTCATCAGTATCACTTGATCGGAATGTACCTTCGCTAGATGCGTCCAACTCGGATTGATCCATTAACTCTCTTTCAACTTCTTCCCCATTTCCGGAAATGTCCGCCAGAGAATTAACAATAATGTCCGGCGTAATTTGCAACGGTACTTGGGGTCTTGAAAACTCGTCATCTTGGTACGGAGCATCTTTTTCAGGCTGGTTGATTACATTATCAGTAATTATACTGCGAGCCTTTATCTTAATAACACCCAACCAGCCATGATGTCCTTCGGGATATGGCGAGTAATAAACCTCGCTCTGCTGTTGTGAAAAAAATGAATGGGTCGTACGCCTTATTATACCTTCGAGACAGCCTAACTTGAACAATACCATAATTTTTATCTATTTTTGTCCCTACGTCAAGAGTAGGATCAAACCAATCACACTTGAAGATAACTAATTTCATCAGGGGAAACCGGTATAATCGAGTTCAAGGATGTCAGTTAGAACCCCATAGAAATCATCCTCTACATTGCCATCAGTGGCTCGCACACAAACACCATAGTTACATGTCTGCATTCCTTCATTCCATATTTTTGTGTTAAATTTATATCCATTTACAATATAAGTATTCCATGATGTAACCCATCTGTTAGGCCCCCATGCCAAATTTGTCAACAATGGATTTTGAACATTGTTTTCTGGATCTAGTACCTAAAAAATCAAATATTATATTATTCTTATACATGCTATATATTTAAGGAGATAAAATGTATTTCAACAAATGAAGATGCTTAACCTACATATTTACTGAACCACGTAGCAAAGTGAGAAGTAATTTCTCGATCAACCTGATCGTTTGAAATGTCAGGTTGGAGATCCCTTAGAAAATTGCCGTACATCCTACATATGGGAGATTAACAGCAGGACGATTAATAATCATAAATGTCAATTGAACTTATTAAAGACGTTGTAGAAACTTACTCTAAATATGGCGCCACCTCTTCGCAATTTTGAAGAATATACAGATGAGCAGCATTAATGTCACGCTGCTCCAAGAAATATCCTTTTGATTTGCCACTAAATATGCCCGGATAGTTGAATATTGATATAGGAGGACTAGTTGAACATCCTTCGCCCGAATCAACGTTTCTAGGCATCCTTGTCCTTCTCGTGTTAACTTCGTCCGAATAGTAATAAGAGGCAAAAGTGGAAGTCTCCTCTACTAAGTATGTTTCACAAATGGAACCCTCCACTCGTGCCTTGTTCTTGACTTTGTGTTTAAGGGAGTGCAGGAACCTATTACAGAGGGATACATACAAATAATTACTAGTTTTAGGGAAAGCTAAACTACGCTCTCGTGTTCGTGAATTTCATATGTATTAAGTAAAATAGTTGATGTTGTTTACCTATCAAATGGATACATCCTGCGGTATTGGACTGGGCCACCAACTCTTGCTTCGTAAGGTAGATGAACTGGCAGGTGTTCCATGGAATCAAAGAAACTCGGCGGGAAGATTTGCTCCAGCTTACATAACAAAACGGGTATCTTGACTTCCATATCCTTTAATTGATTCACATTTAGTGTTGTCGATGTAAGCTCCCTGAAAAAGTGGCTAAGCTCAACAAGTGGGTTCCAAATTTTCTTCGGTAATGCGTCGAACGCAATTGGAAGCAACCGTTGCATGAACACGTGGCAATCAAGACTCTTCATTCCATGTAACTTTGCTTCCTTAATGTCAACACATCTACCCAGATTGGAAGCATACCCATCTGGTAACTTTAGTTCTTTAACCCACTTACAGACGACCACTTTCTGTGCTTTGCTTAGTGTATAACTTGCCTTCGGTTTGATAAGTCCGCCACGACCACCGTCCCCGCAACTCAAGCTCCTTCCAATTACAAATGTCAGCCAGGTCCAATCGGGCTTTATTTGTATCCTTTGTCCTCCCCTTAATGTCCATCACAGTGTCAAACACATTCAAAAACACATTCCTCTCAGTATGCATGACATCAATGTTGTGACGGAGTAGCTGCGTCCTCCAATACGGCAACCTCCAAAATATACTTTGTTTTGTCCAATTATGGTTGATGCCATAATCAGGAATATGTTCTCCTTGGGTTTCATGGACGAGCGGTAAGTATTGTACTCTGCGCCATACATTAGGACCAGTCAAACGTGGTGGAGGCGGTGTTCTCTCCGCACAACGCTTCTTGAATGCATTCTTGTTCCGCCTATAAGGATGATATTCTGGAAGGAATTGACGATGACAATCAAAATATGAGATCTTTCGACTGTTTTTAAGCGTGAATGTCTTCGATCGCTCCATACATATTGGGCATCCAAGCTTCCCCGCGGTCATCCAACCCGACATCATCCCATAAGCAGGAAAGTCGTTGATCGTCCACATTAAAGTTGCTTTCATGATGAAATTCTGCCTCAAAGATACGTCATATGTCAACACACCATCATTCCACAACATCGTCAACTCATCTATCAGCGGCTGCAAGTACACATCAATCTTACCTTTTGGATTAGACGGACCCGTAATTATGACTGTTAGGAACATAAACTCCCGCTTCATGCACATCCCCGGGGGAAGATTGTACGGAGTCAGGATAACCGGCCAACAAGAGTATGCTTTTCCAGACTGCCCAAAAGGATTAAATCCATCAGCAGATAACCCCAATCGGACATTGCGAGGGTCCTGCGAAAATGCCATATGAACCCTATCAAAATGCTTCCAAGCTTCTCCATCAGATGGATGACACAAGATATCTTGCTCCCTCTCATGCTCACTATGCCACCTCATGTGAGTTGCAGTGGCCATCGAAGAGTACAATCTTGTAAGTCTTGGCACGAGCGAAAAGTACCACATCTTTTTTAGCGACCTCTTCTTCTCAATGCCCATCCTAGTGGTTGTCTTATACCGATCCGCACCACAAAATCGACAACATGTTATGCTTTCCGCTGAATCATCCTTATAGTACAACATATATCCATTCGGGCAACAATCAATTTTCAAACACCCCAGACCCAAATTTTCCACGGACTTCTTAGCATGATAAAAACTTGTAGGCATCCGATTGCCTTCTGGCAACGCCTTGGACACTGACCTGGTGAGGCGATTAAAACAGCCTTCTTGCATATTGTAGTCAGATTTGATACTCAACCATTCCATGCACATCGACAACTCCGTGTACTCCCGACATCCTTCCCACAATGGAGATCGTGCAGCACTCAGCATATCATAGAATCTTTGAGCTTCGGGATTCAGATTCTCCTCTATGTATTGGGAACCCATTCCACCATCTTCTCCCCCATCTTCTTCTAGTACAACACCAATCGATGGTCCAGCATGATCCATTATCATCTGCTCGTATGGATTCAATTCTTCCCTCCCGTCACCACTTCCATAGTACGAACCTTCAGCCACAATCGGGTTTAAGTCAGGCAACGTCTCACCATGGTTACTCCAACAATAGTAATCAGGCATGAAGCCCTTCTCATAAAGATCGGCTACAACTCCATCCACACTTTTGAAAGATTGACACTTGCATCTTTTGCAAGGACACCTCAATTGATCACCGCCCAGCCGTATAAATCTCTCCTGGCTAACAACAAACTCTATAAACTCACCCACTCCAACTCTATACTCTTCCCTAAGACGTTTATTCCGATCCAACCTACGATACATCCATTTCCGATTCTCCGGAATATCCATTGCTGGCAATTAAATAGCCTGACCAATCCTACAATAATACTTATATATTACGGTGCATTCCAATAACTCCATCAATCTCGTTCTTATGATAAGGTATGAACCTATCCCATTCGAGAAGAAACCTTTGTCACACTCGGCTACTAATAGTTATTCCCATGTTCAAATACCTTATACTTGACAAAATTTAGGCAGCATTTTTCATCGGTCTCCAAGTTACACGACTCGAGCACGGTCAGAATCACTGCGATCAAGTATGCACCAGGAGAACAAAAGGAAATGCATCAGACCGAGATTTCAACAAGTATATAAGGCATTTGAACATTGAAATGACTATTGTACGAGTGTGAAAAAGGTTTTTTCCCAAATTGTCCCACTTGGATAATTCAAGATTCAATACAATGAGCATGCATACCTTGATAAGTTACGCATGCTCATTAATATTGAATCTCAAATAGGAAACTAAGGCTTTCGTAAATTAATTATTAACTCTAACAGAAAATAAAACCATTAACCTATAAATATTGCAACATTGTTGAGCTTATATAAATTGCAGCGTAAATCAATACAAATTTAGATTAAATATTGTAGCAAACATCCCATTGAGCTCCGCTCTTCACTAACAAGTAGCAGTTAATTGTCAAATACATGTATAATTTCTAAATTATCAGCACACAACCAGCATCCCGCCTTTCGGACAGGATCACATCCTATTGAGATCCGCTCTCCACTAACAAACAACACATATTGACAAACACATGCATAAACATTAAATCATCAGCATACAATCAGACAAGATCACATCCTATTGAGCTCCCCTCTCCACTAACAAACAACACATATTGACAAACACATGTATAAACATTAAATTATCAGCATACAATCAGTCAAGATCACATCCTATTGAGCTCAGCTCTCCACTACCAAACAAGACGATAATTCACATAATACATTACGCTGAGTGTTCAGAGAACTGACCTGAGAGAGAAAACACAACCGAGCAAGGATAAGGGGAGGAGCCGGAGCCAACAGAGAGTAGAAGAATATGACAACAAGGACCTATCGTGCATAAATGAAATTATTCATTTCAAATCAAATCACTATTCTATATATACAGAATCTAGTAAAACTATTTATAAGACTAGAAACACATAAATTAATATAAAATAGAATCAACAATATACGGTTACAAATTTATAACAACTTGCAAAGGTGAAACAACATACATTATTAAAATAAATAAAAATAAATAAAAATAAATAAAAATAAATAAAAATAAATAAATTTATATCTAATCAAATATAAATTACCTAAGCGACAAAATCTACCAAGATGAATTTTTTCATCTACTATGTTAAATTGTTATACCTAAATAATTTATCTCATGAATATCTAGTGGTAAAGCATGTGCTCACGAAAAAATAATCAATGAAGCATAAAAAATAATAAGAAAATGTATGATTATATTTCCTTGAATCAATAGTAAATTATCAAACATCATAGGGCATACCAATTATTCTCCAACGTTAAAATCATTCAAATTAATATAATGGCTGCAGAATGGTGTAGTAGATCCTACACTGGATAATTGCAATTTAACTTCCAATCTGAAAAGAAGATTCCTATTTTCTTTCCCATGTGAAAATTTCAACACTAAAAGTTAGGAACTGCAATCCGAATATACCATTTAGTGTAGGCCATTTAGTGTACCATACTTTAAGACAATGAATGAAAGATTGATCTACTTTTCACATTGAATTTTATGCAAGATATAGTTTGGAATCAATGTAATCTGGATCTTGTATTTTGGGGTTATTATGATACTTTTAATAAATTGGTTTGTTTAAGGTTTTTAGTCATTTAGGATTTCTTGGTTATCAAGTTGGTTTTGCCTATTTAAGGATTGATAAGTAATTAGAGAAAGAGAGATGATTTATGAATTGAATTTGTTCCTGAGGTTGTATTTCTCCCTTCTCAGTCCTCATTGGTACTACTTCCTATTGTTTTTATATACATCTCTGCCTCTAAGACCCCTTCTTCCTTAAATACTTCTTTCCTTCCATTTTCCCCTCATATGTTCCACATCTCTACTAAACAAAAATAACTAAATTCGAAATGGCCTATAATCCAAATTACCTAGACTATTTTACAGTTAAGCAGCTAGCAAGAATATGGAAAGCAATTTACCAGACTGCAAACATTATTTACCAAAAACCATCACCCTACAATGCCATTCACATAACAGCTACATGACATGCCAACAAGTTTGAAAAGAACAAGTCAGGTGGGACAAAATAGTGAGAAGAAACAACAACTGAAACAAGACAAAACTAACATAAATGGTAGAGATAGAGAAAAAGAAAATGCAGGCATTGGTCTATAAATGGTAGTGAGACAGAGAGAGATGCGAGAGAAACAAAGACAGAGAGAGATGGAGTAGAGGAGAGCTTACCTGAGCAGAGGGGATGATGGTGGTGACAGGAGGTGTCTTGTGGTGGCCGGAGCGCGCGGCTAGGAAGAGAGAAACAGTGAGACAGAGAGAGATATATGCGAGAGAAACAGAGACAGAGAGATGGAGTAGAGGAGAGCTTACCTGAGCAGAGGGGAGATGACGGTGGTGACCGGAGGTGTCTTGGGGTGTTGAGGTGGCCGGAGCGCGCGCCGTAGAAGAGAGAAACAGTGGGTGGGAGAGAGAAATGCGACGGAAAAAATGAGGAAGAAGGAGGTTCTGTCGAATTTAGGGATTTCAGTTTTAGCGACCGAATTAATTCGGTCGCTAATTCGGTCGCTAATATGGTTAGTTTTAATTTGAATTTGTAATTTTAGCGACCGATTTAAATTTCGGTCGCTAACACGCGCAATTTTATTTTTTTAACGCGCCTTTTAGCGACCGAATTAATATCGGTCGCAAATATAAATAAAGTTTAAAGTGTGAATTCATAAATTTAGCGACGGATTTCTAAATCGGTCGCTAATATAAACACAGTTTGAACGTTGCATTTAATTCGGTCGCCATTTCGGTCGCTAACAATTCATAAATTTCTGACTTTTACTTTCCTTTGTTTTGCGACAGAAGTAGCGACCGATATCTCTGCTACGCTCTATTTCGGTCGCTATTTCGGTCGCAGAATCAACTCTAACCAGTGTTTCATGTAGATCCTACAATCGGTCGCTATTTCGATCGCAAAAACGAACATAAAAATTCGGTCACTATTTTCGGTCGCTAAATGACCTTTTTTTTGTAGTGTAATGAGTCTAAGTTTCCTTATTCCTCACTATTCAGTAACACAACCAACTCTTCTTCCACCTTGCCCACATATTCATCTATCATTCCCATTGCAACCCCCATTGACACTATCCCTGCATCTCCCACCTCTTTCCCACCCTCTTCACCTATTAGTCCAAGCCTTGACACCCCAATCTCTACTGCATCCTCTGATATACCCCTGCAACCCGTAGCTGAACCTTCTTCCTTTCAAGAAAAAATTTCTAGTCCTTCATCCACACCCGTATCCTCTGATCTGCCCTTGCAACCTGTTTCTGAACCTCAAGAAAATCTCTCTAGTTCTCCACCCACACCCACTGGACACCCTATGATAACACGTTTCAAAACTGATTCCCTTAAGCCTTGTGTCTTTCTAACTCATACAGAACCTTCCTCGGTGAAACAAGCCTTGTCTTGTCCTCATTGGCTTGAGGTAATGAAAGCAGAATACTCAGTATTGACGAATAACAATACATGGACTCTTGTTCAGCTAGCTTCTAATAGGCAAGCTATTGGATGTAGGTGGGTCTTCCGAGTAAAGGAAAATCCTGATGGTAGTATCAATAAATATAAGGCACATCTCGTAGCCAAAGGATTCCACCAATAGTATGGCTTCGATTTTACTGAGACAATCTCTCTGGTGGTCAAACCAGCCACAATTAGAGTGATTCTTACTCTTGCCCTTACTCATGGTTGGGACATTCAGCAAATTGACGTGAATAATGCATTTCTGAATGGCTTTCTTTCAGAGGAAATCTACATGGTCCAACCACCTAGCTTCGAGGCCTTTGATAAAACACTTGTATGCAAGTTAAATAGGGCTCTTTATTGCCTGAAACAGGCACCCCGTGCATGGTATGAGAGGTTAACCTCTACCTTATTACAGTTTGGATTTCGGTCCAGTAAATGTGGTCATTCTCGGTTTGTTTACACAAAAGACAGCATCTGTATATCTGTCCTCATTTATGTGGACGATATTATCATCCCCGGATCATCTTCTGCTGCAATTGTTGATCTTATTACTCGCCTAAATGTGAAATTTGCCTTCAAACAGCTTGGTAATCTTGAGTATTTTCTCGGTATTGAAGTGAAACGGTTCACTGATGGCTCACTAAAACTGTCTTAGTCCAAGTATATTCGTGAGCTGCAGTCTCGGGTAAACATGCTAGATGCCAAAGGCATAAGCTCTCCAATGGTAAGTGATTGCAAGCTGAGTCGCTTTGGCACTGATTCTTTACCTGACCCACATATCTATAGGTGTAACATCCCTAACTGCTCTATGGATTGACGACTGTCCCCACGGACCAACACGGGTCTTTTCAGCGTGCTTTGTCCCCACTCACACGTTTCCTGGGAAAACTTCCCAGGAGGTCACCCATCCCAGAATTGCTCCAAGTCAAGCACGCTTAACTGTGGAGATTTTAAGTGATGAGCTACCGAAAAGAAGATGAATCTTGTTGGTATAGGTAGTACCAATCAATTCATATAAGTCATCCTCAACTGTATAGTCCCATACCTATACAGTCTCAGGATCCCTCTCATTTGGGTGTGTAATCGGTTCATTCACGTGTCCCTCTGCCTAGAAGCTTGCCAGGAGCCGCTCCTTATACGTGTCTTCTTGCACTGACGACCACTCCCCGCCCTCGTCAGCCCCGGGTGTCACATGCCCACCAGCTTCCGCTTGGTTCGTCCCTGAACCACACCGTACTGGGAGAGCTACCGAAAAGAAGATGCATCTTGTTGGTATAGGTAGTACCAATCAATTCATATAAGTCATCCTCAACTATATAGTCCCATACCTATATAGTCTCGGGATCCCTCTCATTCGGGTGTGTAATCGGTTCATTCATGTGCCCCTCCGCCTAGAAGCCTGTCAGGAGCCGCTCCTTGTCCGTGCCTTCTTGCACCGGCTACCACTCCCCGCCCTTGTCAGTCCTTGGTGTCACATGCCCACCAGCTTCCGCTTGGTTCGTCCCCGAACCACGCCGTACTGGGAGAGGTGCCGCTCTGATACCATCTGTAACATCCCTGACTGCTCTACGGATTGATGACTGTCTCCACAGACCAACACGGGTCTTTTCAGCGTGCTTTGTCCTTACTCACACGCTTCCTGGGAAAGCTTCCCAGGAGGACACCCATCCCAAAATTGCTCCAAGTCAAGCACGCTTAACTGTGGAGTTCTTAAGTGATGAGCTACCGAAAAGAAGATGCATCTTGTTGGTATAGGTAGTAACGATCAATTCATATAAGTCATCCTCAACAATACAGTCCCATACCTATACAGTTTCGGGATCCCTCTCATTCGGGTGTGTAATCGGTTCATTCACGTGCCCCTCCGCCTAGAAACCTGCCGGGAGCCGCTCCTTGTCTGTGCTTTCTTACACCGGTGACCACTCCTCGCCCTTGTCAGCCCCGGGTATCACAATAGGTCTATTGTGGGGGCTCTCCAATATGCTACGCTTACCTGACCTGAGATATCTTATAGTGCGAATGGTTGCGCTGTCGCGCACGCGCCAAAAGGAACGAGCGGGTTTTAAAACTGTAGTTTAGGGCGATAACTCGGATGTCGTCTCACAAGGACTCTCGAAGTGTTATTTATCACAAAAATCAGTTTTGGGGGGGGGGGGGGGGGGGGTTGTTTGGATGCAATCAAAGAAAATAAAGCAATGAAAACAAAGCAATTCAAAGAGAGTATCAAGTAGCAAAATACGATTAATCTACTGTTCTCGAATTTCCAACTATCATCGGTTCATGTAATCCCAAGCCCTAAGCAGATTGTATTCCCCTTTTAGTTGTAGTAACAATTAACAAACGAAATCGCTACTACGGATATATGTTCCTATTCCCGAATTAAACAAACGGGGTTAAGCCCTCATGAACTAAACGAACATGAATGAACACACGCGAATTAAACAAACGCGATTAAGTATAGGAACATAACATCACTGAAATGAATCAACACAACACTATACACTCCTGAATTAAACAAACAGAATTGTATAATATGGCATTGAAAAAGGGAAAAACATACAAAACAGAGATTACAGAACCTCAAGTACGGTGGAAATCAATTACAATAGATTAATCTATGAAATTTAGTTCTCCATGAAAACGAAATACACACAAAAATATGTAAATAGAACAATGGAGAAGCAAAAGTTCCTCCAATCTGCCCAGAACAGCCTTTTATACTATTTAGAATTTTAGCCCACACGCGAGGCGAGCCATAATTCGCGAGGCGAATATTGTGAAGAGTCAGCAACCTTTGGCATTCTCGCGAGGCGAACAACGGCTCGCAGGGTGAAGAACTGAAGAGTCTTCTTATTACGCCCGTTATGAACATCAGGGGCCAACCGTGATGCTTTCTGACTTCCATTATCGCGAGGTGAAGAAGTTATTCGCGAGGCGACCCCGAGAGCTTGCATATTTCTGGAACAGTCATCCTTCAGGGTCGCTAGGCGAGGTTACGTTCACGGGGCGAACCAGAGAGGATGTCATTTTCACTGTTCTGCTGGCTTTCAGGTTCGCGAGGCGAGAAAAACTCTCGCGAGGCAAATCCCCTGTTTCTTTATTCCCTCAACTTCTACTTAACCTGAAAAAAACAAAATAGCCATAAGTGCATTATTTGACTCAAAACTGGCTAAATTAACCTAAAACTACTTTAGAGACTCAAAACCTTGCTTGAGGACAATCTAATCTAATTTGGGTGAAAATAGGATATAATTTGCACAAAACCTTGGTCATACTAGCCATAAAACTAGATGAGCCAGAGTCTTATCAAAATACCCCAAACTTAAACTTTGCTTGTCCCCAAGCAAACTACAATTCAAAAATCAAAAAGACTCAAGACCTGGCAAGCTTAAAAGATTCAATCAACCTTGCACAAATTCAAGCAGTTTCATCAAAACAGTTTTCTTCAATGTTCCCCCCTTTCAAGCAAAGTAATCCCCACAATCATTCATTCTAAACAATTGAGAATTTCATCATTCAAACAATCATTAATCTAAGCAGGGGATCCAAGTTACACAAAAGAGGGAGATCACCAAATTCAAACAACTGCCTTCCTCACAAGGGCATTTAGTGTTCACTCAATCGCTCAGTTTGTGTCAGGCTAACAACATTGCACTCAATTTCACTTTTCAAGAACACTTCCCATAAATTTGATTTTCATCTCCAAATGATTCCCACAGAAAACATGCAAGCAACATCAAAAGGTCTTTTATGGGTTGTAATGGGGCCTGGCTAAGGGTGGGATATACAAAGGAACTAGGCTGAAGACCCTAGGAACTAAGAGAGCATGAAACACTTCAAAACATTGAAATTCCACTCAAGTTCCTTTTCTCATTCATCTTTCCAATTGCCTTGGGTGACTACAGCCTCTTTTATTTCAATATCCTTTTTGAAATTTTTGTACTTTTTATTTCTTTTTTATTTCTTTTTTTTTTTACAAGCCCTTGGCTCCAACCTTTTTATTGTATTTTTTTTTTCAATCCCAAACAACATATTACACCTTGTAGCCACCCCAAACTTAGTTTCTTGCACCCTTTCTCTTTCTAAGATTCCATGCTCTCCTAATCCTAAGATCGGGTTAACATGGTTTTCCATATTTTTTTTTATGCTTATAACATTAGGTTATCAAGAATTAACAGGCTAATCAAGCTCAATGGGGCTAACTAGGGAACATGCATTAGGGATGATTATTTTAGGCTAAGTAGCTATTTACAAAGAAAATGCCTAAATCATTTGAAGCAAACACATAATCATGCAACCCATAAAGAGATTCAAGCAAATTCAGGAAAATGCAACTTGAAAGTGAGTTCACACAGTTAGAAAACATGTTGGAGGCTCAAAACCTCACCTGGACATTCATGCAAATTGTTTGACAGAGATTCTATCCCTAGTGTGCGCTTCCTATCACCCCAAACTTATCATAAATCATGCCATCATAACAAAATCCCAAAGTTCAGTTTTCAATCACATGGGGATAACTTTTTCAAAAAAACTTTTCAAAATCTAGGGGAATCATCACATCAATCATGCAATCAATCTGTGCAAAATTAATCAAATCCATCAAACTTGCCAACACTAGACTCAACACAACTCCTGAGCTTCTCAAATCATTCAGGAGCTTTATTAAAAGAAAAAAAAAACAAGATGAACAAAACTACAACTAGTTCCCTCCCCCACACTTAAAACATACATTGTCCCCAATGAACAAAAGAACTATAAAATCATAGTGAGGGAAAGGAAAGGGACTCCCTGATCAGGTGGCAGTGTAGGAGCTTCCGCCTGGATCCCATTGCTTGTAGCCTAAGGCCAAAGAGATAGAGTTCATTTCATGGTCCCATAACTTGCATCCTTGATATATGAGTGAGCACTTGACTATGTTGGTGACCTTGCCCAATGCGGTGGACTCAACACTTCCTCTTGGATCAAAGATGACAGCTTTCTCAACAAAGTCCTCCCAATAAAATTGGGGTTCAACCCCTTGGTCCGGCCATTGTGCAAAATCCAGTCCCTCTGGTGGTTTCACAGGGGGAGGTGGCAGATAGGTAGGGAGGGCCTCCGGTGCTGCTTCTTCTTCTGCACATTCCTCATTCACTTCATTGACTAATCCATCACCTGCTAAACATGCAGCAATCTCAGCACACACAACACAATGGTTAGTGTTAGTACAATCAGGACAAGAAAAAATATCATCAAAGCCAGAATTAAATGGAAATTCAGAAACCAAGTCATCACAGGTCTCATCAATAAGCTCAGAGAGCAACTCCATTTGGAAAACAGAGTGCTCTTCCAGGGGCTGCTTCATAGTATCAAAGATTTTAAACCTTGCCACTATATCACCAAACTCCATAGACATGGTCCCATCATTAACATCAATTTTAGTCTTAGCTGTCTTCATGAATGGTCTGTCCAAGATTATAGGTGATCTACTGGAATGTGTCTTTCCTGCCATGTCCAGGATGTAGAAGTCAGCAGGGAAAATTAGCTCATCAACTTGCACCAGCACATCTTCTACCATTCCCATGGGGCAGGCACTGGTCCTGTTGGCCAACTAGATGGTAATACCTGTATACTGCAAGGGCCCAAGATCAAGGTTATTAAAGATAGATGTAGGCATGACATTTATAGAGGCTCCCAAATCCAACATGCAATTTTCAAATCTTCTATCCCCAATAGTGTATGGAATAGTAAATGTGCCCGGATCCTTGCACTTTTGTGGTAATGCCCGAGTAGGGGCTAAGACAGCAACTCTTTCTGGTGCAGGCTTAGACTGGATAAGAGCTGAGACATTTCTTCCCAAATCAACTCTCTCATTATTCTTCAACTTCCTCTTGTTGGTGCATAGATCCTTGAGAAATTTCGCATACTTGGGCACCTGCTTGATCATATCTAGAAGATGAATATTTACAGCCACCTTTCTGAACACATCAAGAATTTCCTTCTCCTTATCTTCACCACCAATCTTCTTATTATTCTGCAATCTGTGTGGGAATGGGATTGGTGGTTTGTACACTTTCTCAGCTTCAACATCGACTGAAGGCTCATGAGTTACCTCAATAGTTTCTTCATCTTTTCCAGAGGTGGCCTCAACAACTTTTCCAGATCTCAGAGAAATGGCACTCACATTAGGATTGGATGCATTGGGATTTATCACTGGATGTGCAGGTAGTTGACTTGGTCCTTGAGCTTGCTGTATGTTATTTATGGAAGTGGCAAGCTGTCCAACCTGTGTATGCAAGGCCTGAATACTAGCATCCGTCCTCTGCTGAAATCGTGTGCTCATGGAGCCGCAACTGTCCAACCAACTCCTGCCAAGCCGGAGGTTGTTTGCGGCCAATTGCTTGAGCATATCCTCTAGGGAAGGTCCAGAAGGTGCAGAAGTAGTCACTTAGGGAGGATTCTGTGGTGCTGCCATTGGTTGTTGTTGGGATGAGTTCCCATACCGAAGATTAGGATGATTCCTCCAATTGGGATGGTACCTATTTGTTGAGAGGTCGAGAGTGCTGTATTGGTTCTGACTGTTGCCTGGATTATAGGGATGGACTGCATAGGCTTGAGACAAATCAGAAAATGACCCTTCCTTCAGAATGGGGCATGCATCATAAGGGTGCTCAGGAGAGTTGCACATGCTACACAACCTTGCAGGCTGAACCCTGTCTATTGCCAATTGCCTTACAAAAGAAGTGAGCTCATCCAATCTATTTTCAAGGGCCTGGTAAGAAGAAGAACTATGGACCTCATGCACACCTCTTGTCTCAACAGAATTTCTTCTGGTTGTAAACTGCTGGGAATTCAGTGACATATTCTCAATGAGTTGCTTGGCAGCAACTGGGGTTTTATCAACAAGTGCTCCCCCACTAGCAGCATCCAAAAGATTCCTATCCATCGGCAGTAACCCCTCATAAAAGTACTGGATAAGAAGCTGTTCAGCAATCTGATGCTGGGGGCAACTGGATACCAAATGCTTGAACCTCTCCCAATATTCAGCCAACGACTCATTTCCTTGTTGGATGCCACATATCTCCTTCCTTATTGACGCAGCTCTGGAAGCAGGAAAATATCTTTCTAGGAAAACCCTCTTCAAATCATTCCAGGTGGTGATAGAGTTGGGCTCAAGATATAACAGTCAATCCTTTGCAGCTCCCTGGAGTGAGAACGGAAAAGCTTTCAGCTTTATGCTATCCTCAGTTACTCCTTCTGATCTTGAGGTTGTGGAGCAGACAACCTGGAATTCCTTCAAGTGCTTATGTGGATCCTCACCTGCAAGACCATTAAACTTTGGTAACAAGTGAATGAAACCAGATTTTAATTCAAAAGGAGTATCAGCACCAGGATATGAAATACACAATCCATTGTAATTTACATCAGGGGCAGCAAGCTGTCTCAATGTCCTTTGGTCACCCATGTTTTCAAAAACAGTTTTAGAATTAGAATCACCACTAGTACTAGCCCGAATTTCCCTACGGCATGTGTGCAGTGTTCTTTCAATTTCAAGATCAAAATCACACAATTCAGGGCAATTAGACCTAGTAGCCATACCAATTCAAAACAAAAACGAAAATAAAAGAAAGAAAAGAAAAATAAAATGTGAAGAATAACAAACAAGAGTCCCCGGCAACGGCGCCAATTTTTGGTCGCGCTGTCGCGCCAAAAGGAACGAGCGGGTTTTAAAACTGTAGTTTAGGGCGACAACTCGGATGTCGTCTCACAAGGACTCTCGAAGTGTTATTTATCACAAAAATCAGTTTTGGGAGGGGGGGGGGGTTGTTTGGATGCAATCAAAGAAAATAAAGCAATGAAAACAAAGCAATTCAAAGAGAGTATCAAGTAGCAAAATACGATTAATCTACTGTTCTCGAATTTCCAACTATCATCGGTTCATGTAATCCCAAGCCCTAAGCAGATTCTATTCCCCTTTCAGTTGTAGTAACAATTAACAAACGAAATCGCTACTACGGATATATGTTCCTATTCCCGAATTAAACAAACGGGGTTAAGCCCTCATGAACTAAACGAACATGAATGAACACACGCGAATTAAACAAACGTGATTAAGTATAGGAACATAACATCACTGAAATGAATCAACACAACACTATACACTCCTGAATTAAACAAACAGAAATGTATAATATGACATTGAAAAGGGAAAAACATACAAAACAGAGATTACGTAACCCTCAAGTACGGTGGAAATCAATTACAATAGATTAATCTATGAAATTTAGTTCTCCATGAAAACGAAATACACACAGAAAAATATGTAAATAGAACAATGGAGAAGCAAAAGTTCCTCCAATCTGCCCAGAACAGCCTTTTATACTATTCATAATTTTCGCCCACTCGCGAGGCGAGCCATAATTCGCGAGGCGAATATTGTGAAGAGTCAGCAACCTTTGGCATTCTCGCGAGGCGAACAACGGCTCGCGGGGCGAAGAACTGAAGAGTCTTCTTATTACGCCCATTATGAACATCAGGGGCCAACCGTGATGCTTTTTGACTTCCATTATCGCGAGGCGAAGAAGTTATTCGCGAGGCGACCCCGAGAGCTTGCATATTTCTGGAACAGTCATCCTTCAGGGTCGCGAGGCGAGGTTATGTTCGCGGGGCGAACCAGAGAGGATGTCATTTTCACTGTTCTGCTGGCTTTCAGGTTCGCGAGGCGAGAAAAACTCTCGCGAGGCGAATCCCCTGTTTCTTTATTCCCTCAACTTCTACTTAACCTGAAAACAAAAAAAATAGCCATAAGTGCATTATTTGACTCAAAACTGGCTAAATTAACCTAAAACTACTTTAGAGACTCAAAACCTTGCTTGAGGACAATCTAATCTAATTTGGGTGAAAATAGGATATAATTTGCACAAAACCCTGGTCATACTAGCCATAAAACTAGATGAGCCAGAGGCTGATCAGTGAACAAAGTTTGCCAATTCATGGCACATCCATTGGAAAGTCACTGGAAGGCAGTGAAACGGATCTTGAGATACTTGAGTGGTTCCATCTCTGCTGGTCTTTTACTGCATCCTGCAAAATCAGGCAGCCCTTCCTCTCTTCGTGCTTTTTGTGATACGGATTGGGTGAGTGATCCGGATGATAGACGTTCAACATCCGGTTATTGTGTGTTTCTTGGGCCGAACACCGTCACTTGGTGTTCTAAGAAGCAACATCAAGTTACACATTCCACAGCGGAGGCGGAATACCGCAGTATGACACATGCTACGACTGAGTTACTCTGGCTTTAGTCCCTACTGACTGAACTTCGAATACCCTACTGCACTCCTACACTTTACTGAGATAATCAGAGTGCCATTGCCTTAGCTCATAACCCCGTGTTGCATTCGCGCACAAAACACATAGAACTGGACATTCATTTCGTCATAGAACAAGTAGTTTCCAAGAAATTATTAGTGCAGCATGTCCCAGCCTCTAATCAGCTTGTGGATCTGCTCACAAAACCCATGCCTTCTACCAGATTTTCTGTTCTTCGAGGCAAGCTCAATGTGCACCTGCAGATGCAACCACCTTGAGCTTGCGGGGGGCTATCAGAGTATAAAAACTCCTATCATGTATCTAGACTAGATTTTTTATTAATCCATTCCACTGTAATTAGTTATAGAGACAGTCAGATCAGTTAAGGGAAGGTACACAATAGTTGTACTATATAAAGTCTTGTACTCTTCACTGTATCAATGAGAATGACAAATTCATTTTTGTACTTTTATTTTCTCTCTCTGAGTATCAAATTCTGATACTATCCGATCCGACCGGCCGGTCCGATCCGGTTATGACAACCATGCTTTAAAAACACAGAATTTACAAAGAATTTATGAATCATGAGATGAATCGATTAATCAATGGAAGAAGTTTAATAAAAAAATCAACAAATAAACAAAGGCAGACACAATTTGAAGGTAATTAACGATGGAAGGAGAAAGGATTTTTTGTACACTCAAAATTCAAAGGTAAAACAGATTTCCAATCTACCAGTAATTTTGAATGGTTACATATATATTCCAATTCATACTATGAAGATTTGAAATTAGAAAGCCGTAGTAATAGTTGTTAGAGGTTAAGCACGTAACAATTAGACAATACAAATGTCTCACAATCATGATTATAAAGTTACTTTAGAACAAAACACATATTAATATTCTATCAAATTAACAGTTACTACACTTATCTATAAATATCCAACGGGACGAAGGCATTAGGGAGATTGAAAACACTTGCACACATATCACACGTGTGATGTGTCCTATAAGGCATCCAATGCCTATCGATACAAAAGAGATTAACCAAGTATGTCATTCACGTGTTTTCTTTTTGTAATCTTTCACGTATGAGTTTGATTTATAATTGAAAAACTGCAAATGTGATTTTACCTTCAACTGTTTTGGATCATTTTACTTTACACAGATGGTTGCTCAAAGGGAAAAAGAAAAGGAAAAGAGGGGGGATTATTTGGCTGGCAGTGTTGTGGTCTCTTTGGATCAAGAGGAATGCAATCATCTTCAAGCGATATGAACCAGACTTCCTAAGGTTGCTAGATCTTGTAAAAACAAGAAGTTGGAGCTGGACAAATGCCTTTCTGGTTGTAATCTAACTTTTTCAGATTGGTGCAACAACCCTTTGGAAGCCGGAATAGGATAATATGGAACACATCACTGACTCTGGAATGGTAATGGCATTACTTTGCTTCTGTTAGATAGCAGTTCGGGCTTTTGCTTGATTTTACTTTTTCACTGTAAGATTGTTATGAGTGAAACTCATTTGAAGTTATATGCGGCACAGTTTGGCATATGTGTTAGGACAGGTCTTTTCTTTTGGTGTCATGCTAGCTTTTGTTGGGTTTGTACCTCTTTGTTAGTTGTCCTGGGTTTGGGTAACAAGTTTATTTTCTCAGAATGGTGGAGCTGCTTTTGTTATTCTGGGGAGTACGAGTTTGAAAGGGACTATTAATACTTTTGTATCAGCCTCTTTGGGTTCTATGAACATGGGTTAGAGCATCCCTAATGTTCTATCTAATATAATTTTGGCTTATAAAAAAAAAATTTGACGAAAAATATTTACAAAGTTTCTTTGGAAAATACTTTTGCATTCAAACAACCATAAACCAAATATATCCTACATTTCCACCGAAGTTTAAGTTCGTCTCTTTTAAATTGATTGCATTTCCCTTCATCTTTTTATTAAGTGATATTTCAGATTTTTTTAATTATTTTACTTTGTTTATCTTAATGTTAGGTTTATTTGTTTAACCTTTTCGAGTCAAGTATATTCATTTTTAATTAAATACTTTATTTCTTTGCCTGCATTACGTCATCGCAATTTATTATCGTTATTTCTAACATTTTATTGCTTTTTCTTACATGCTTTAATAATTAATATCATATAGCAAGAAAATCGGTGATTAGCTACGAAAAATTTAGCAGCTAACTCGTAGCTAGTCTCTAGCAAACAAATTTAGTTATAGATTTGCTACGAAATAACTACATAATTGGTGGTAACATAATTTGAGTGGCAAATCAGCTAGCAAAAGTTTTCCTAGCTAATTCATAGCTAATTTTAAAAGTTTCCTAGCAATTTTGTAGTTAATATATAGCAAAATGGTATTCAATATTCATTTTTCCTAGCAATATAACTAGGATATTATTATGGCAATTTTATAGTCAATCAATAGCTAAAATTTCATGGTGATTTTATAACTATTTCCTGGCAATGAGTGCTTTTTTCTAGCTAAATGACTACAATATTGTCACAGCGATTTTATAGTCAATAAATAGCTAAAATTTCGTAGCGATTTTATATATATTTCCTAGCTATTGAGGGTTCTCTTTTTTTATTTATCTCTTTTATTTCATATTTATTATTAGATCATGATTTGTTTTTATGTTGTATTACTTATTTATTAAAGAAAGTAAAATAATCTATACTTGAAGAGAATCTATTAAGAAAACAAGTAACCAACCCAGCACAAGCTAGCAGTGCTAGAGAAGGAAGCTTGGCAAGTCTAATTACAAATAGTTGTTCACCCAAAACAAGAACATCACAAGATGATATCCTCGAAAACCCTGAATCAATACAAACCAAAGAGGCGTAATAGGACCAAAAGGTAGTAGTCTACAAAAACCCAATATAGAACCAGAAAAATTAACTGGTCTCTTTACAAAAGTAGCACTGTGAATCAGTTAAAACCCAACTTGAATACAAAAAGAGAAATGAAATCGTAAGTAGGTAATCATTCATCCTCATGATCTTCCTCACCTACTCTACCTTGCAATAGTGCTCGCTTTATGAGATTTCTCACTTGGAAGACACCAATCATGGATAGGATGGGTTCTAACATAGGCATCAACTATGTTTGGACAAAAGAAGTCATCGCTATATTTACGGCTTCCTTGATGTCTTCTTGTGTCGATGCTAGAGTGCAGGAGAGATCGATGACCTTTCAAGATGAAGTATCCATAGATCCATTAGTGCCAATACCTAAGTTGTGACCCCCCAAAATTCGCCTATTCTTCTTAGTACCCGACACCTCTGCCCATACTTCTGAATCAATTATTGGATGTGTTGAAGTGTCTTCTCCATATTTCTCTAACATTACGGTGTCATACGACTCCTAAAACAACATCAATTAGAATATAATAAATGTCTAGCTTAAAACAAAGTCGTTGCTGTGTGCATTTCATGTAATATCAAATTCTTAGGCATTTATATAGGTTAAAAAACATGGATTTCAGATTTCATAATTTTAATTATAGACAGAATAAGATAATTATAGGTTGAGGCTAAACGAAGAGAAAATTCACTGTGAACAATGAAGATTAATAGTATCGATGTAGTAGTCACAAAAACCCCCTAATCCCAAAACACCTAACTATGATAGAAATTTACAACACCATGAAGCTTGACTACTTAACAATTATTATATGTCTAATAATTTTTTATTAGTCACCATGCAGGCATGGTGTAAAGCACGGTAGGTTCAATAATTTCAATGTAATTATGCTTTCTAATCCTTTTATTAGCTAAAATAGTGCTAAATCTGTTATAGTTGTTATAATATGTTTCAGCTATTATATCTCTTATTCAGTTAGGCTTCTCTTCCCTTGTATCTATATATAGGTCTTGTATTCCTTATAGGTCATGTATATTCCTTTCTTCAAGATATCAAAGAAGTTTATATTCAGTATATACAATTTGTCATTTGTGATTCCTATTGTAATATGGTATCAGTTTTATTTTAGTAGAATCTTGCTTCCGCCATTTTTATTTCTTTCCTTTCTTGCTCCAATGGCTGATGATTCCGTATCCTCCAACATTAATGGTGACAACCCACCATCACCTCCTCCACCACCACAAGTCGATCCAACCTAGAACCCAAACAGCCCCTATTTTCTACACCCGGGTGAGAATCCAGGGTTCGTTCTTGTTTCTCCCCCATTCAATGGCGACAATTACTACACATGGAGCAGGGCCATTAAACGAGCCTTGTCCTCCAAAAACAAGATCAAATTCATTGATGGCACCCTTCCTCAACCAGCCGCCACCGATTCTTTGCTTGATCCCTGGCTTCGATGCAACCCTCTAGTCGTTTCTTGGATCACCAAAACCTTGTCTCAACATATCATTCATAGCACCATATCCTTCGATAATGCTCGAGCCTTATGGCTGGACCTTCAACTTCGATTCACCAAAGGCAATCACTTTCAGATGTCAGATTTACTCCAAGAAATTCATTCCATGCGCCAAGGTGACAAATCTTTATCTGCATTTTTCACTGATATGAAAATCATTTGGGATGAACTGGAATTTCTACGCCCTACTCCTTCTTGTATATGCACTGTGGCTTGTTCTTGCCCTTTGAATAATTCTGTCCAGAACTACAAAGATAAGGAGCACACCATCTGTTTCCTCAAAGGCCTCAATGACTGTTATCAATCCGTGAGATCCCAGATTCTCATTATGCATCCCCTTCCTTCTACTAGTGAAGCTTACTCCATGGTTGTTCAACAAGAACGACCCTATCTTGCTACACCCATCATGGAATCCACTGTGTTTGCAACCAATTCAACCAATTTTAACTCGCCAAATCGTGGTTCCAACTCTTCAGGCAGAGGAAGAGGCCGCTCCAACACCAATCGATCCCACATGCTTTGTTCTCATTGTAATAAGACAAACCACACTGTTGATAAATGCTACTTTAAGCATGGTTTTCCCCCAGGCTATAGGAACCGTAATCAGGGTGCTACTCTCCAACTATCTTTTGTTGTCCAAGAATCCCCTATTAGGCTTGATGCACCTCAGCCTCCTCAGGTTCAAGCTCCTAAAGATCAGCCCTTATCTCTGACTCGTGACGATTTCCAATACCTGGTCTCATTACTGCATGCCAATAAATCAGATGCTCATCCTACTGTGAGTTCCAATTCTAAACCTGCAACATCTGATTCTCACCCTCATATTGTCTCCAGTATTACTCAGTCAGGTAAGAATCCTTCTTCTCAATCTCTATGGATCTTGGATTCAGGTGCTAGTGACCATGTGTGTCCTTATGCCCACTTCTTTAGTTCTTTTAAAAGAATTTCTCCAATTGCTGTCAAATTACCAAATGGTCTTGTTCTTTATGCTCAGTATTCTGGTAAAATTGTCTTCAACTCCAATTTTTACTTAACTAATGTTCTTCATATACCTGATTTTCACTTTAACCTCATATCAGTCAATAAACTCACACAAACTCTTAACTGTAAATTAGTTTTCTCACTTCATTCTTGTGATATTCAGGACTGCCATACACAGGACGATTGGGCGTGCTAATATTCATCACAACCTCTACGTCCTTAATCACAATCCTACACCTCTTTTGTATACTCCTCACACATCTTCTCCCATTGCTTCTTTTAATTCTGTTAGCAATGTTCGGACACTTAATAAAGCTTCTTATTTTTTTGATTTGTGGCATTTTAGGTTAGGCCACCCATCTATTGATGTAATGTGCACTCTATGTACTCATTTCCCCTATAATGCATCTAATAACAATTTGATTTGTGATTTTTGTCATTTTTCTAAACAAAGCAAGCTACCCTTTCCTCACAGCATGACTAAATCAGAAAGCCCTTTCCATTTGCTTCACATGGATATATGGGGGCCAATTAGCATTTCTTCTTTTCAAGGATATAATTATTTTCTTACTAGTGTTGATGATTATAGTAGGTTTACTTGGATCTTCTTAATGACTCATAAATCTTCTGCTAGAGATTGCATTAAGAATTTTCTGACATATATTTCTACTCAATTCTCTGGAAAAGTTAAAATCACAAGGACTGATAATGGCACTAAATTCAACATGCCATCTTTTTATGCCTCTTTTGGCATTTTGCATCAAACATCTTGTGTTGAGACACCTCAACAAAACTCTATTGTTGAACGCAAACACAGACACTTATTGAATGTCACTAGATCCCTTTTATTTCATTCACATTTGCCTAAGCAATTCTGGTCTTATGCTCTTTGTTATGCAGTTCATATTATTAATAAACTTTCTACACCTGTCCTAGCTCACAAAACACCACATGATTTACTATATAACTCACCTCCACATTTTTAGCTCTTAAGGTGTTTGGTTGCTTGTCTTATGCTTCCACTTTGACACACAACATGCAGAAACTTGACTCTCGGGCCAGGAAATGTGTCTTCCTTGGGCCACGGCCTGGTACCAAGGGTTATGTTCTCTTTGATTTATGATCTCGCTCTGTTTTTGTTTCTAGAAATGTTATATTCTATGAATCTACCTTTCCTTATCTTTCCATTAATGATCATTCGCATGATATTATTGATTTTACTACCCATGATTCTGACTCTGTTTTTCTTTTTGATGCACCACATTCCACTCCTGTTCCAACCATTACTTCCCCTAAAATTCCCACAGGAGCTCCCTCTACACATACTCATGACATTAATGCAGACACTCCCTCTTTAGAACCTCCGATGCTCAGGCATTCTGATAGGATCCGCAGACCTCCCATTTACTTGAAAGATTTTCATTGTAATTTTGTATCGGTTCCTAGTATCTCTTCTAACACAGTTCAATATCCTTTATCTACTGTACTCTCTTATTCACGATTGTCTGTTAACCATCTTCATTACACCATGTCCATTTCTATACATGATGAACCCCGTACTTATAAATAGGCTGTTCTTCATGATCACTAGGTTAAATCCATGAATTCTGAATTAGATGCCTTAAATGCGAATCACACTTGGATCATAACTGACCTTCCTCAAGGTAAGCAACCCATAGGTTGTAAATGGGTATATAAAATAAAATACTTGGCTGATGGTAGCATAGAAAGGTATAAGGCTAGATTGGTCGCACAAGGTTTTAACCAAGTTGAGGGTTTTGATTTCTTTGATACCTATTCCCATGTTGCTAAACTCACTTCCATTAGACTTTTGATTGCTCTTGCATCTGCCCAAAACTGGAACTTACATCAACTGGACGTATATAATGCCTTTTTACATGGTTCTTTGGATGAAGAGATTTACATGCATCTCCCCCCTGGCCTCACTGTTCAGCAACCTAATAAGGTTTGTCGGCTGCTCAAATCCATTTATGGCTTGAAGCAGTCTAGCCGTCAATGGTTTTCTAGTTTATCCTCCTTTTTAATTTGTCATGGCTATTCTCAATCTACTTCTGATTCTTCTTTGTTTGTTAAACATCACACTAACTCAGTTACTGTTTTATTGGTATATGTCGATGATCTTATTATTGCAGGAAATGATTCACTTGAAATTGCTAACGTCAAAAATGTTTTGAATAGAAAGTTTCGAATTAAAGATCTCAGACCCTTGAAATGTTTTCTGGGACTCAAGATTGCCAGATCAAAGGCAGGGATCCACATTTGTCAAAGAAAATACGCCTTAGACATCTTATCTGAATGTGGTTTACTTGCCTCCAAACCGGTTTCCACGCCTATGACCAAAGGAACCCGCCTAAGTGAAAATGCAGGGACCCTGCTCTCGGATCCTGCAGCATACAGAAAATTAGTTGGTAAGATCTTGTATTTAACAACTACTCGCTCTGACATTTCTTATTCTGTGCAACAGCTCAGTCAATACATGGCGAAGCCAACATCCTTGCACCATGAAGCTGCTGCTCGTGTACTCAAATATATTAAACACTCCCCTGCTATTGGATTGTTCTATCCGAGCACCTCTCAGCTGCAAATCAAAGCCTTTAGCGACTCCGATTGGGCTAGTTGTCCAGATTCACACAAGTCATTAACCGGTTATTGTGTCTTTCTTGGTGACTCTTTCATTTCCTGGAAATCAAAGAAACAACCAACTGTTTCCAGATCTTCTTCAAAAGCGGAATACCGTGCATTAGCTTCCACGGTTTGTGAAATTCAGTGGATTCATTATCTCCTACGTGATCTGCACTTTAACTCCATCCCTTCGGCTTTGCTATATTGTGATAGCCGGTCCGCACGTCATATTGCCGGCAATGCTTCCTTCCACGAGCGTACCAAGCATATCGAATTAGATTATCATATCGTCCGTGAAAAGCTTCAGGCTAAGCTATTTCATCTATTACCCATTTCAAGTATTAATCAGTTGACTGATGTTCTGACCAAGGCATTGGATCCAACTCCATTTCAAACTTTTATCTCCAAGCTGGGTTTGCTTAATATTCATTTGCCGGACTCCAGCTTGAATGGGGGTATTAGCTAAAATAGTGCTAAATTTGTTATAGTTGTTATAATCTGTTTTAGCTATTATATCTCTTATTCAGTTAGGCTTCTCTTCCCTTGTATCTATATATAGGTCTTGTATTCCTTATAGGTCATGTATATTCCTTTCTTCAAGATATCAAAGAAGTTTATATTTAGTATATACAATTTGTCATTTGTGATTCCTATTGTAATACCTTTCACCAATTTGAAGCTTAATATGTAATATGGAGACATCTAAGGCATGGTGGGCATTATAAAGTTCACATGAAAACTCAGGGACGACAAATATGTATGCTATGTTCATTTCATGAAACCAGCTTTGACATTTGCATTCTATCTTCTTACTGTATAGTGTTCTATTACCTTACTATGATCCATATGCATGAAAATCAACAACAAAAATCAAAGAAATGAGCGAAGGATTTGAGATCTGGAACATTACCGTTTCTGAGAAGAAGCAAGAAGCTGAATCGCGCGGTGAAGTATTTGAAATTGCATAGAAGAACCTTCGAAGTGTTAGTTGCAAGCTGAATTGCAGATCTAAAGCTTCAAAGAGAGAGCGTGAAGAGAAAGAGAGAGAGAGAGAGAGAGAGAGATGGATGCTTCGACGAAGAAGATTTAGACAAAGGAAGAAGATGAGAGGAATGTACCATGCAAGATTCAGAGGAAGTGCATCTCAAAGTCTATGCTCTCGACGAGATCCTCTCCTTCTCTCTGAGGAGTGAGTTCAATTAGGAAAGAGTTGTGATATTTGAATACAAAATTTAGACATCGTATGTAATATCGTTTATGTTTGTTTTTATATCTCATTTACTTTTTATCATCTTTGTATACATGCGTTTCAAAAATACCACAAAAAGCAAAGGGGAATAGTTAATTAACTGAAGATTAACTCCTAAATTAATTGGCAGCTATAATTAGTAGCAAAATTAAAAAAATTTCATCATGTCATTTTTGTTTGATTTCTGAATGCTTGATATATATTTTTTTTTTGAGTAACATCATCATATTTGTAGTTTAAAAGTACACAAAATATAAAAAAAATTTGAAGGGACAAAATATAATACTTAAACGACATCATATTCACATTATATATTATATTCATTTTAGTTTTGTTTACTGCATACCATAATATCAAGTTGCATGCCAGTGCGAAATTTGCCTTTAAGCACGAGCGCAGATTAGTCTTTCATTGAAATCGTTGGGATACTGCGTAGGGTCGGAGTGATCTCCCTTGGAACCAAAAAAAAAATAATAATATCAGGTTACATGCACATATTGTATTTGAGATGTGAAAATACATTTTTCCTAAATAAGAGGAGTGACTGCAAAGGGAAGCGAGTGAAGAAAAACTGGAGCCGTATATAGAAAAAGAAAGAGATGTTGAGTTGATCAGTTGTGTTACGAGTGAACTATGAGGCATAATATTAAACTTAGTGAATAAAACCATCCAGTCATGGCGCCTGATGCACTGTTCTCATGCTTACCGAGACCCAACAGGACAAAAAATATTTAAGGGAACTGGAGATCATTGGTAAGAACTAAGAAACAAAGCTTGCCATTTGTATTTATTTTCTGTATGTAGTATAATAGTATATCCTGTTTCGTCCAAATATCTCAGGTGAGAGATACTCGTCCGGAGGAACTCTGTGGGAGTGTTTTTGGAATAGCTTGATAGAATTGATATTCTGCTCCTACGTATCACAAATGGGAATCAAAGCAACGTAGTTCTAAGTAAGGGGGTTGATCCCCTATTTATAAAGGTTTTTTAGGTATAATAGTTTTAGTTGGACTGTTACTGAGATTGGGTCTATCTGATAGGGTTATGTTGTTATCATAACTAGATAAAGATAAGGCTCCGAGTTATGCGGATAAGGCTCCGAGTTATACGGAGAGATAAGGATAAGGCTCCGAGTTATATGGAGAGATATTTGAATAATCGAGTAAGATGTTTGACCAGGTCAGTTGTGCCTGGATTGCTCGGGACCGAGATGTCTTCATCTGCGGTCTATGATGGGGTATGTCCGAGCATTTTTCCTCGGCTAGCAAGTGTATTAGCAAGTCCTCGGCTTTGGAGGAGTTTGGGCCTAGGCCCATTTATAGGGGTAAGCTTGGTCGTCCCGGCCTTATATTCTCGGTCAGTACACAAGCCCCCCGAGCTCCGAGCTTAAATAAGCGAAAGAGCTGACAAGTATCAAACCGAGCTTATACTTCGGCCACGTGGACTTTCTTCCTTGCGTGTTTCAAACTGTCATTTCAACTGACAATGTTCCTTCTCCCCTCTCTTTTTTTGTCAGATAAGGCAATCATTCCCCTTCATTCTTCCACTGCACGTTATAGGTGAGTGACCCTAGAGTTCCACGCTCATTTAATGAGGACCGTTGATCGTATCTCATCATCAATCGTAGCAGCTATAAATATCTCCTCTAATTCCACCTTATTCTCCCTTACCCACTACCTTCCTTCGCTCTTCGTCTCTGTCCTTCAAGTTTCTGCAATCGTTTTTCTGCCTTTCGCTCTCCAGGTACGCCCAGCCTTCTTCCTTCTTTCGTATTTCTAAGTTTATTTCTGGGTTCCGGTCATGAGTTCATCCGAGTCCACTGAGTCGAACACTTCACCTCTGGTGGAACGCGAGGTTTCCCCCATTGGGGGTTCTCCTTCTACTTCTTATGTTCCTTCACAGGAACTAAACGTCGGTCAGGTAAGGCCGTCCTCCTCCGGGTCATCTTCTTCTGGGTCTGGTTCTTCTAGGTCTGGTTCTTCTAGGTCTGGTTCTCCCTCCCCCCAAATTTCCAAACCCACCACATGCAAACGACGCCAAAGGGTTCCAAAAGACCCTATTCCCGATATTACCCTCCCTGGGTACACCTGGGTTAAGGACGAAGTTGGGGTTTATTTTTATAGCTATCAATCCTCAGATTCGATTGCTCATCTTCGGTCCCAGATTACTATCTCGGTATCTGGAGACGAGTCCGAGTTTATCTGTTCTCCTTGCTCGGGTACCGAGTATGTTTTCCTCAGGGCTCATCCTTCTGAGCCTCCTTTTACATATATGTATAAAACATTTTTTTCTCAGTTGCGTGTGTCTCTTCCTTTTACTGAATTTTAGTGTGACGTTCTGAGAACCATGAATGTCGCACCTAATCGGCTTCATCCCAACAGTTGGGCTTCTTTAAAATCCTTTCAAATTCTGTGTAAATACATCGGGATGGAGCCCACTACTCCCAAATTTCTGTACTTTTACCAAACTAGATTTGGTGAGAAAACTGGGTGGATTTCCCTCAATGGGCTGAACTGAAGAGGTTTGATCAGTTTATACACATCATCGTATAAAAACTTCAAAGTCGGCTTCTTCCGAGTTCGCCCCTCGGGCTCTCACCTTTCCTTCTTTTTTGATGAAGACGGATGTGCCAGGTTTCCTTTGTACTGGAAATCGTCCCCTACCAAATTTGTTTGTTTTGAATACGAATCCCTTCCTACCAAGGATAAACGGGATATAGATATCTTAGAAAAACTTCCTCGGCCACTCCATTGTGGACGTCTTTTGAAACTCCCCTTTTCATCCACTCCGAGGCCCGATTTTAAAAGTAAGTGTTCGGCTTTTTAGTTTTTAAATCTTTTTTGTATGTGTTCCTGTACTAACAGCTTTCCTTTTCGGCAGTTATCATGGGGAAATTCGACTTCTCAAAGCTTTTGAAATCCGCCTCGAAGGAGGGTCCCTCAACGATCGAGAAGCAGAAAAAGAAAAGAATTTCTTCGGCAGCTGCTAAGGCCACTGCTAAGGGGGCTTCATCGTCCGCCCCTCCAAAAAGAAATAGGGTGGAGATGGCAATTGATGCTGAAGATTCTTCCCCTCCTCGCCCGAGTCCAAAACATCTTACCACACACGAGATGGGTGCTGATGAGTGTGATTTCACCTCATTTTCCATGTACATTTCTGCATGCATTTGCATATAGTTAGGCCAATTTAGTGTTGATTTTGTATAATTTTTCCTTTGGAACGGATGAGGTGGTTTCTGGTGTTGTTTTGCAGGATTTAATGGAAAAATGCCCAGAAATTAGCCTTGATGGAGCTTGGATGAAAAAGGGCCTGAAAAGAGAAGAAATTGAGCCAAGCGACTGCGGTGATTCGCCCATGAGCCTGGGATTCGCCCACGACTCGAAAGCTGACTGTTGGAGAAAATGCAAGCCTTTCTGGTTCGCCTCGCGAACCCATGTCTCGCCTCGCGAGTCTGCAAAAAGAAGCCATCACGCCCATGCCCTGATGCTCCTCACGGGCGTATTGAAGAAAAAAGTTTTGGTCTCGCGTGGCGAAGAAACTCTCGCCTCGCGAGAGTTCAATTCTCTCAAGCAGATTTTTAATATTCGCCTCGCGAGACATGTCTCGCCTCGCGAATGCGCGCAAAGACCGATCGGGTATAAGTGGCTGTTTTAGGGCAGAAAAGAAAGAGCTTTTGGTGGAGAGAGCACTTGGGGACTTGGAGGCTGCGGCTGAGATAGGGTTCCAGCCCTAGAAGGGGAGATTTCCTTGCTCTGGGAATGGAGGAAGCTTGTCTATGAGTGTTCTCCATCCCTTTTCTCATTCTCTTTTGTATTTCCTTTTATCATGAGTAGTTAAATCCCCATTGTTGGGGTTAGATGTAGCTTTTCTGAACTTGTTGTATTTGATTTGGTGTTTTAATGCAAGTTTCTATTTCCTTATGAGTATGTGATTCTGTTCTTAATGCTTTCCTTGGATTAGCTACCCATAGGAATGATATGTTGCTTTGATAGATGACTGAAAGGTTGGTGTTAAGGCATGCTCATGAAGCATATGCCAAGTAGTTCAAGAATCTAGACATAGGTGTTGAATGCTTGCAATCTTATAAGTCTTGACTTAATGCAAAATCACAGATTAATCCACCTAAGACATTAGGGTTTGATTTGGGGTTTTAGGCTCAATGCACCTAAGACATTAGGCTTGAGTACTTTAGAAAAGACTTGATTGTCATAATTGAAGTAGTGCTTGTGTTGATTACCATTTCATTGCAATTAAGGGAGGATTAGTGTAGTCTAACCCTAACAATCTTAGCCACATCTCTGTTTGCCTTCCAAGTGTTCGATATAATTCCCAAAAGACCAAAAATATTGTTTTGCTTTCTTTATTTTCTGTTTTAATCTCTCATACTTTATTTTAGCCTAAATAGTTGTTAAGTTTGTGAATTGGTAATTGACAACCAATCCCTGTGGATACGATAACCGGTCTCACCACCGTATTACTTGATTGCGACGAGGTGCACTTGCCTTTTTATATCTAAAAATACACGCATCAGGTGCTAAGGAGCAAGAGGAGCAACTCCCTCCTACTGCCGACTTGAAGTGGTATAACACTTCTTTGAAGGCAGGAAGCTCGTCTCCCTGGAGCGATGACTTCAACCCTTTCCCTTCTTTTGACTCGAATTTCCTGAAGGTTGCCGATCTCCGCTTGATTAAGCAGCATGGGGCTCAGTCTAGTATGGAGGCCCTCTCAGTCTACTGTATCCGAGTTGCTACTCTGGCCCGTTTTTGTAGCCGAGAATTGACGGAGACTGAGAGAAAGTCCCAGCACTTGGAGGCTGAGTTTTCTTCGATTGAGAAGCTGGAGGAGGATTTCGCCTGGATTTCCACGAAGCGCGATGAGCTGGCCCAACCAATAATCTCCTGAGTACTACCATTGCCGAGCTTAATGGTCAAAATTTCGAGTTGAACTCTCAAGCAAAATTAGCTGGGGAGGATAAAGCTCGTGCTGAAGAGGAGCTCAAGGAGGCTCGAGTTGTAATTGAACAACTTAAAGCCGACTTAACTGCTGAGACTAAGGCCAAGCTGGAGATTCAGGAAGATTTGAAAGAGGCCACTGATTACATCCTTGAGGAGCATCGGGCAGGTTTCGCAAAGGCCATCGCTCAGGTGCAAATTCTCGCTCCGGGGATTGATATCTCGGGTGCCGATGTACACAAAGAGGTGCAAAATGGGGAACTTGTTCCCACTATTCCCGAAGAGGAGGAAAAGGTGGGGGGGGGGGGGGAGGATTCTCCTGAGGATCACATCGACGTCGAAGATAGGCATAGGGACGAGTAACTGTATTTTTGATTTTCATACCCTTGTAGTAGGTTTTCCCCTTGTAATCCTTGTTAATCTAATGAAAAACTCTTCCAGCATTTGTTCGATCGAGATGTTCTGCGAATACTTTGAGTGAGACCGGAGTATTTCTATATTCCGACGTTGTTTGTATTGCGTGCTCGGCTGTTTGAACGAGACTTTGACTAAGGCCGAGATATTTTGTTATTCGTATCTGAAACGAATAGTAGTTGTCAAATGTGAAATGCATGATTCACGTTTTATATATGTGTTCACACGTTATGTGCCTTGGAAATCCCAGTGGGTTCATGCAATTACTGCTTTTTGCTGAGTTTCGAGATTTATTTTTTCAATAAACCTTTTCCTAGCGCATATTTTCCCTTTCCAACGCCTCTCCCCCCTTATAAATAGGGTTGTTTGTTTGCTTTACTTCTTCATTCTTCATCTCTTTGTCCAGAAAAGTTCGTCCCCTTTTGACCCGAGTAATTCTTTTCATAATATTGCTAGGGGTTTACTCTCCTCTCTCCCAGTTAACATCATTTTTCAAGCTTTAAAGCTGCTAAAAAGGGTGTAATTGGGAGATGGGATCCAGAATCTCTTTCGTGATGTAATCCCTTTTTAAAAAGGATGTTAACTGGGAGAATAGCAGTTTCCGGGAGTGGAGAAAGGGGTAGCAACCATCTCCTCCCGAAGCAGGCCGAGTGCCTCATCGTCCAGCTTTCTCGGGGGAAGTGATTACTTCCCCACCGAAGGAAAGTCGTGGCTTCCGAGTGGGGGGGACTCTTGCCAACCGGTCTTGCTCCGGTTTCGAGGATTTTAAGGTCGGCTCGATCTTACTTTCTATTTTAGATCTATAACTTTTAAGGCTCAAACTCGGCCTTATTTTCAATTTCAGCATTGTACTCGGTTCCCTTAATAATTTCATGGCTCCTATTTGGCCTTTGGATTCAAACTTTGTTCTCTCCTTAATTAATGCTCGTATTTGATTTCTCTTAACAATTTCAAGGCTCGAACTCGGCCTTTAGGCTCAAACTTGGCCTTAACAATTTAAGTGGCTCGAACTCGACCTTAACAATTTAATGGCTCGTACTCGGCCTTTAGGCTTGAACTCGGACTTAATAATTTAAATGGCTCGAATTCGGCCTTTAGGCTCAAACTTGGCCTTAACAATTTAAATGGCTCGAACTCGGCCTTTAGGCTCAAACTTGGCCTTAACAATTTAAATGGCTCGAACTCGGCCTTTAGGCTCAAACTTAGCCTTAACAATTTAATGGCTCGTACTTGGCCTTTAGGCTCAAACGTGGCCTTAAAAAATTAAATATTCGCAAAATAATAGTACATACATCGGCAAAATAAGAAAATGGACCAATGCTCATAATAAATTCTTTATTGGATAGAAAAGTCTGCGGTGTGCCTCGTTAAAACCTTCTCGGTCAAAACCCTTTTTTGGGAAAAAATACCGAGGTAGGAAAAAGAGTACATCACCAGACTATATACATCAACTGTAATAAAATTTCAAATGGGAAGCTGATAGGCATATTCAATAAGCACTCAAGAGATAATCAAGTTCAAGTCCAATTAGAAGCTTAGGTTCTTCAAGTTCATATTCTCACTGATTTGGGCACTCATCTCACCTCACTCAAGTGTTTTAGATTTTTTTAACAATTCACTCAATTTCCTCAGGGAAAGTATTTTACCATAGGCTTGACTATTAACCAAATCTCTACTTTATTTATGAAAACACATAAGAATCAAGAGGTCTTTTACCTTGGTTGTAATGTGGCCATGGGATTTATTGTTAGGTGGGAAAATCAAGGAAAGGGAATTTCAAGAAGGCTAGACAAATCATCAAACATTGCAAAGCATGACACCTTCTAAAATACCTTTTAGGGGCTTTGGTTTACTTTTTCCACCTTTCTTTCTTTTCTTTCTTTCTTTTTTTTTTTTTTCCATTTCTCACTTTCTTTCGTCATCCCCTTCTCCATTTTTTTTTTCGTTTATTTCATGTTATTTGTTTGGAGAAGGGGAGATTTATAGCTCAAGAGAAATTACTTTCTAACCTTTTTTTTTTTCATCCCATACTTTTTCCAACTACCATTTTGCCCTTCTTGTAATACTTTAAAAGGTGCCATACCAAGCATTATTTATCAAAGTAATTCAAGGTACCAAGAAAAGTATTTTATCTTTAGGCTCAAAATTGGGCAACTAAGGGGTAGCATTTATCATTCAAAGCTCGGGAGGCCGTAAAAATACCTAGTGCCTCAATCATTTCCAAAAAGTTTTCAGAAATTTTTAAGTTTCAAAATGGTTTCAAGTCAAGTTCTAGAAAATACAGTCCAAGAGGAATTACAACACTCTATCACAAGAAATGGGGTAGATTTAGTGAATACCCCTTTTGGCTCAAAATCTTACATTTAGTAGTTCAAAAATCAGTGAGGTACACAAACCTAAGGAACCACATGCTAATTATCAACTATCAAAAGATTATCTCAAGAAATTTTTATTTTTAGCCATATCACAAGAATAATAAAAAATTGGGTTCGAAAATTCACTATCTCAATTCATTTGGCTCCAAGTTCTCACAATCGGATGCATGTTCTAAGTGAGGGGCAATCTAGAGAATGTGATCATACCAATCTATGCCTATGTGAATGCAATATGAATGCAACAATGCAAATGCAAAAATAAATACCCCTACCCCAAGCTTGATTACTTACATTGTCTCCAATGTAAATAATCAAGTCGGAGAGAGGAGAAAAATTGGAACAACTTACCGAGTCGGTAGCGGGTGTTGGCTTCACATTCCAGTCAAAACTTGGGTGGAAATTTTATCACGGCCGTGAGGCTCATCACGGGCAGGCCGTGATCGTTTCTGGTCCTCAGGAGTTGCCCTGTCACGGCCGTGATCTACATCACGGCTAGGCCGTGATGCTCTCTGATCTTGGCATCCTACTCATCACGCCCGTGATGGTTGTCACGGCTAGGCCGTGATCCTTTCTGTGCTCTTGTTTAGTTCATCACGGCCGTGACCACTGTCACGGCCAGGGCGTGATGGCCTCTGACTTTATTTTTCTCTGCTCTTCTTCCCTTTCTCAACCTGAAAACACTAGATAAACCTATTAATGATATTTTTGCCTCTTGATCTTCTCAAATTATTCAAGAGGTTAAATCAAAAACAAAAGGAAAAAGGGAAAGAAAACTTGGGTTGCCTCCCAAGAAGCGCTTATTTATGGTCTTAAGCTTGACCATACTTCCTTAAGTTAACCGGGGTCGGCTGGGCGTAGATGTGCCGGAACACTTCTCTTCCACGGAACTCCTTCAAAAAGTCGTTTCTGCTCATACGGCCAGTAACGCTTCCGCTTTGCTCTTTTCTCTCGGAGCTTCCTAGCCTTCCTTTCTTCCGGCGGAAGTTTTGTTTCAGTATGGACAGCAACTCCAATTCCATCACTGCTGGGTGCATCATTAGACATGCATATCTTCGGAGTTGCTTCCATGTTCAGCTCTTCTTTTACCACTGGAGACGTTACATCTATTCTGCACACATGGCTCTCAAAAGGAGGGTTGTTACAAGAGTTAGTCAACTGAAAATTTACCCTACCTTCCTCTAAATTTAGAGAGAGTTTACCATTCCTTACGTCTATCACTGCTCCAGCGGTTGCCAAAAATGGCCTTCCTAAAATGATGGGGAATTCGGAATTCCCTTTCATGTCCAACACCAGGAAGTCGGTAGGGATGAGAATTTTCCCTACCTTTACAGGAACATTCTCTAGTATGCCTAGAGGAGTCCTAGTGGAGCCATCCGCAAATTGTAAGGAGAATTTGAATGGTCTCCACTCTTTAATTTCCAACCTTTCCATGATAGTGAGGGGCATCAAGCTCGCACTAGCCCCTAAGTCACACAAGGCTCGGTCTATTTCCACTTTTTCAATCGAGCAAGCGATAGAGAAACTACCTGGGTCCTTCAGTTTAGTAGGCATTTTAGTCTCTACATCTACTTGCTTTTTCCTGACCAACCTTTGTGGGAAAGGTATCGGGGGTTGGTACGGTGGTGGAGGGACATACTTCGGTTCTGGCTCTTCCTTTTCGCTTGTGTCCTCCTCCGGTTCCACCTCCATTTCAGCTACCCCCACCCAGAGCTTATCATCCCTTAAGTGTATGACATTGCAATGCTCATTGGGATTTGCTTCGGGTTGCCCCGGGAATGTACCCTTAGGTCTCGAGTACGTACTGGCTTGTTGGGCAATCTGGGTTTCTAGCATCTTGTTATGAGTTGCTAAGTTGTCTACCTTAGATGCTAGCTCCTTTATTGCTTCACTCACTGCCCTTCCTTGTTGTCTAAACTCCTCATTCTGTTTTGTCTGAGTTTCTACAAAACTTTCAAATAAAGTCTCGAGTTTAGATCTTTGTACCTGAGGATACCCCGGTGCTGCTCTCTTATTACCTTGACCCTCTTGGAACTCATGGTTGAGCGTGTTGCTGTAGTTGCCGTAAGAGAGGTAAGGGTTGTTCCTCCTTTGGTTGTAGGGATTTGGGGGAGCATAGTTGGGCAGCTTCGGGTTCGTATCGTAGAAGTTGTTACAAGAGTTAACTTGCTCACCCGAAGCGCCGGATCCATGAGGGCATTCCATCATGTCATGTCCCTGCATTCCACAAATCTCACAAACAAGGTTAGTAGCACCTAATGCACTCACATTAGCTCTTTCCAGCCGATCAAAACGTTTATTAAGTGAGTCTATCTTTGACATAATAAGATCTGTGCTATTTACCTCAAACTTACCCCCCGAAATCTTGTTCGGGTTATTACCTCTTTCGGAACCCCATTGGTGGTAGTTGGTGGCGACATTCTCAATGATGTTGAATGCCTCAGTCAGAGGCCTGTTCATAAATGCTCCACCGGCTGCAGAATCAAGTGACACCTTCGAAGAGTAATCCAATCCGTTATAGAAGGTATGCACTATTAACCACCTCTCGAGTCCGTGATGTGGGCAAGACTCAAGCAGTCCCTTGTAGCGATCCTAAGCTTCTGATAATGATTCTCCGTCTTTCTGGAAGAAGCCGGTGATCTGGGTTCTTATGTAGGCCGTCTTGGATGGAGGGAAGAATTTTTCCAAGAACGCCTGCTCCAGTTGGTCCCAAGTGGTCAAAGTGTTAGCGGGGATTTGCTTAAGCCAGGCCTTCGCCTTTCCAGTGAGAGATGAGGGGAACAGTCTCAAACGCACAACATCGACCGAGGCTCCATTAATCCTGATTGCGTCGGTGAACTCTAAGAATGTTTCTATATGATCGGTCGGGTCCTCCGAAGGCAATCCTCCGAATTGATATTGCCTAATCATGTTGATTAGCATAGGTGGTATGGTATAGTTTTCCGCCTCAATCTCTGGCCTTGCAATCCCAGTTCGCAAGCCTCTCGCATTTGGGGCTGCGCAGTCCTTCAAAGGTTTTGTATCCGGTTGATTCGCCATGAGTGGAACGGGACTCAACCTTTCTCCCTCTCTTTGTAGTCTTTTACGTCTGTGGAAGGTCCTCTCGATCTCCGGATCAATGTCACTAAGGCTCCCAAGACTTAGGGATCTTTGCATATAACACACAGAGAGATGGATACAATAGAAGGAAAAGAAATTTTTGATTTTTTTTTTCAGAAATAAAAATCAAATAAAAAGAAAATGGTCCAGAAAAATCAATTTAAAAACTAATTGAAATTCGAAAAGGCACAGTCCCAGGCAACGACGCCAAAAACTTGATGTGGCGTAAGTCGACGAGCGACGACGCTCCTGCGATTCCGGCAAGTGTACCGGATTGCCGTCAAGTAATAAAAGATATCGAACCCACAGAGACTGTGTTCTCGAATCGCAATCGGTTTTCGAATCGATTAGATCTGGACTTTTTAGAGGGTTTTGAAAAAGGTTTGAATTGAGAGATAAACAATCAGAATCAATTAAAACAGAAAACAAATGTTTTTGGGGTTTTGATCTAAACGGATTCCTAGGGATTTGGGTTACCTTTGAGGCTGTTTATGTTGCTAATCTGATTTACCTTTGTTGATTACCGAAATTGCCTTGAAGGCGAGTTTATCCTCTAATAGCTTAAGCTCCCTCTCGGGTTACAAAAGTCGTGCCCAATTGACCCGACCCCTACTCTCGTGGTAGTCGATCCCAGATTGGACCCTCTGTGTTCCGTGACAACTCGTTGCTCCTCGAGGGACGGCTTCTAACTCTCGTGATTTCAGTCCCAAGTCTGACTTCTATAGGTCCGACACCTAAGTTCACCGCTAGGTTCCTCCTTAGAATGTCTCAGTCATGCAAATAACCTAAGTTCACCGCTAGGTTCCTCCTTGGATCATCCACATCTCACAAACCAGTGGCCGCCGGGCTTTACGAGTGAAACACCCTAGAAATCCTAAGTTCACCGCTAGGTTCCTCCTTAGAACGTCTACGTCACGCAAATAAGCGGTTGCCGAATTTACGAGTGATTAACACACTAGAAATCAGATCTAAAACAATAACGAAATCAACAACGATTTTACATCAAATTAACAACATTTACAAAACTCGGGCAGAGCCCCAATCCCTAGAAACAAACTACTACTCCAGTCTTGCCATGGAGATGACAAGCTGGGTTGACAACATAATAGAAAATACAAAAATCAGAGAAGAGAGGAGAAGAGGAGAAGAGATCCTAAAATGTAGCCAAAAGGTGTCCTAGATGATGTCTCTCTATGATCATCCCTCTGAATCTGATGCCTTGATCCTTATTTATAGAAATTGGGAAGTTAGAGTCCCAAACCAACTCAAAATCTGATCTATTTCGGTTTCTTCAGGTCCAAGTAACGCGCGTCACGGCCGTGATGGCCATCACGGCCAGGCTGTGACGGTCTCTGCCTCTGCCAATTCTGGAAAATTCAAATTCTCGCGACGCGAGCCCTAAGCTTCATGGCCCGTGATGAATTTCACGGCTAGGCCGTGATGTGCTCTGACTTGTGGTGGTTTTGGGTCACGGCCGTGATGGATATCACGGCTATGCCGTGACAGACTCTGACTTCAGCCTTTGTTCTTTTTCAGTTTTGCTCGATCATGGTCGTGATGGGCATCACGGCTAGGCCGTGATGGACTCTGTTTGGCTCATTTTCTGCACTTTTAAAGCCCTATCTTCATCCAAGCTTCATCATGGTTGATCTTGAGCATTTTACCCTTGATATCTGCAAAACAACACACGAAAACCGCCTTACCCGTTCCAAAGGAAAATTAACCTAAAATCTAATTAAAAAATGCCTAAACTACATGAAAATGCATGCAAAATGATAGACAAAGATGAGGTGAAATCACACTCGTCAGAAGCATTCCAAGTTCTCGGGATAGGTCTCCCTGACAATTCTTCTAATCTGTATGCTCCGTTTCCCAAGCCTTCTACTACTCGGAATGGTCCTCCCCAATTCGCTGCTAGCTTGCCTTCCGTATGACCTCTTCTTGCTTCTCCTTGCATTCTTAGCACCAAGTCCCCGTGAACGAAACTTCTCGGTTTTAGCTTTGAATTATACCTCCGAGCAGCTCTTCGTTTGCAGGCCTCCTCTCTGATTTTAGCCTCCTCTCTGATCTCCTCCACCAAGTCAAGTTCGACCCTTAAGTTGCTTTCATTCTTATTCTTCTCATGTTGCATTCGCCGAAAAGACGGCTCACCAACCTCAACTGGGATCATGGCATCTATTCCGTATGTCAGCCTGAAAGGTGTTTCTTGAGTAGTGGATTGTGGCGTGCAGTTGTAGGCCCAAAGAATACTCGACAATTCTTCTGCCCAAGCTCCTTTAGCCTTTCCCACTCTTTTCTTCAGCTCTCCGAGAATGACTTTGTTGGCTGCCTCGGCTTGTCCATTGGTCTGGGGATGTTCCACCGATGTGACATGATGTTTAATATCGAGATTGACATAGAATTCTCGCAATGATTTATATGTAAACTGCCTTCCATTAACGGTGACAATTACGAAGGTAATTTCGTGCCTGCAGATGATATTTTTCTAAACAAACTTTTGTAACTTCTGGGCAGTAATTTTTGCCAAAGGTTCTGCTCCAATCCATTTTGTAAAGTAGTCTACCGCTACCAAAAGAAATTTGACTTGACCTTTGGCTATGGGGAATGGTCCGAGTATATCCATCCCCCACATAGCAAAGGGCCAAGGCGAGTTCAATGTGTGAAGTTCTTCAGGCGGGGTATGGCTTAGATTGGCAAATCTTTGACATTCATCACATTGTTTCGTCCACTCGACGCAATCTGCTCGGATGGTAGGCCAATAGTATCCTGCTCGGACTACCTTGGAGGTCATCGATCTACCCCCGCAGTGAAAACCACAGATTCCTTT
The DNA here is from genome assembly GCA_030762895.1 of Sophora flavescens. Taxonomy (NCBI): domain Eukaryota; kingdom Viridiplantae; phylum Streptophyta; class Magnoliopsida; order Fabales; family Fabaceae; genus Sophora; species Sophora flavescens. Next base: position 72,075,226 of record CM061067.1, read on the forward strand.
GTGAACCTCTTCCATTACATATTTTGACTGGGCTTTGGTCAGACACTTTAACATCGGTACTGAGAATCCCCTTTTATACAACTCTCTGGAAATAATAGTAAAATGACTTGCTCTGAGCCTGATTTTTCTGGCCTCGGCGTGATCTGGGGGCAGAGTATCTGAGGATAAATATTCCCATATGGGTGTCATCCATTCTAGGTCAGCTGGTTCATTAGCCATCACCTCCCCAAGTGTAATACTCGGTTCATTAATGGTTTCCTGAATAACTGTCTTATGTTGGCCTGGCCTCTTTGTGCTGGCCAATTTTGACAGTAGATCGGCCCGAGTATTTTCTTCTCTGGGAATGTGTTCAATAGTAAATTTCTCAAAATTGGAAATTAACTGATTTACTTTACATAAGTACCTGGTAAGCTAAGGTTCTTTTGTTTGGTATTCTCCAGAGATTTGTCCTGTGACCAGCTGTGAATCACTTCGGCATCTAACAGCTTTTGCTCCCATTTCCCTAGCCAGCATTAACCCTGCTATCAAGGCTTCGTATTCAGCTTGGTTGTTCGAGGTTTTGAACTCAAACTTTAATGATTGCTCTAGGATTAGCTCTCCCGGACCCTCCAGTATTACCCCAGCTCCACCGCCTTTGACATTCGAGGATCCATCCACATATAAATCCCACCATAAATCTTCAGTAATCGATAGCGGATAGAGCTCGGCTACGAAGTCAGAGATACATTGAGCTTTCAGGGGACCTCTCAACTCATACTTGAGGCCAAACTCGGATAATTCCACCGACCAAGCAATCATGCGGCCTGCCAACTCGGGCTTTTTGAGAATTTGCTTAATAGGGGGATCAGTTTTGACAATCACCTGGTGACTCTGGAAATACGGACGCAATCGCCGAGCTGCAGCTATAAGAGCTAAAACTAGCTTTTCTATAACTTGATACCGGGTTTCAGTGTCATGAAGAACTCTGCTGATGAAATACACCGGCATTTGCGTTTTCTCTACTTCTTGAACAATGACCGCACCGATGGCATACTCGGTGGCTGACAAGTATAAATACAACTATTTCCCTAGGATAGGTCGAGTTAATATTGGTGGTGAAGACAGAAAGGTCTTAAAGTCGACAAAGTCCTTCTCGCATTCCTCCGTCCACGCGAAGGTTTGAGGTCTCTTCAACAATTTAAAGAAGGGCCGAGCTTTCTCTGCAGATCTGGGGAGAAACCGAGATAATGATGCTAGTCGCCCTGCAAGTCGTTGCACTTATTTAACATTTTGTGGACTTCGTATCTCAATCACAGCTCGGCATTTGTCCGGATTGGCTTCGATTCCCCGGTGTGTCAACATAAAACCGAGGAATTTTCCGCCTTGGACACCAAAAACACACTTTTCTGGATTCAGTCTCATATTGTACGCGCTCACCATCAAAAAAATTTCTTCCAAATCCCTCGGATGATTGTTGTGGTCATCGGATTTTACAACCATATCATCAACATAAACCTCCATATTCTTCCCGATCTGTTTTTCAAACATTTTGTCCATGAGCCTTTGATAGGTTGCCCCAGCATTTTTTAATCCGAACGGCATTACCCGGTAACAATAGTTTGAGCCTTCGGTTATAAAGGCTGTTTTTTCCTCATCTGGGGGATACATTCGTATCTAATTGTACCCCGAGTATGCATCCAAGAAGCTCAAAATTCTGTACCCAGAAGCACCATCCACCAACCTGTCAATGCTCGGCAAAGGATAAGAATCCTTTGGACAAGCTTTGTTTAAGTCTGTATAATCGGTGCACATGCGCCACTTGCCGTTTGTTTTTTTAACCAGAACCACGTTGGCCAGCCAAGTAGTGTATTCTATTTCTATAATAAAGTTGGCTTTAACCAATTTTGCTGTTTCTTCTTCTACCACTTTTCTTCTTTCCTCACCCAGTCTCCTTTTCCGCTGAGCTACCGGTTTTGCTTCGGGATAGATTGCCAGTTTGTGACATAAGAAATTGGGGTCAATCCCCGGCATATATGATGTTACCCAGGCGAACAAATCGGCGTTGCTCCGGAGTACTTCCATTATTTTTTCTTTTAAAATCGCCTCAAGTTGACCTCCTAGTTTGGTGCACTGATCGGGCTGTGATCCAAGCTGGAACTTTTCCAACTCCTCGATGGGTTATGGCCGTTGTTCTTGCATGTCAATCCTTGGGTCTAGTTCAACAGAACTAACTGAGTTTACAGACTCGTCCTTCCCTTTTTCTAGTGTTTCTGCAAGTGTAGGCTTGAGTTTGCTTACACTCAAACTATCGGCATAGCACTGTCTGGCCATTTTCTGATCAGCCCGGATAGCAACTATGTCTCCCGAGTTGGAAGGGAATTTCATAGTAAGATGGGGAGTAGAGACCACGGCTCCCAACTCGTTCAAGGATGGTCTTCCGATCAGGATATTGTACGATGTCACTACATTAACCAACACATACCTGACTAGAATAGTTTTGGACGTTTTGCTATTTCCAAAAGTAGTTAGGAGGCCTATGTATCCTCGGGTATCCACCTGCTCTCCAGCAAAATCGACGAGTCTACTGTCGTATGGCTGAATAGATTTTTCCGGGATCCCGAGCTTCTGAAATGTTGAATAATATAGGATATCAGCTGAGCTTCCCTGGTCGACGAGAGTTCTCTTGACAGAGAAGTTGGCCAATTGCACAGTGATCACCATTGGGTCGTCCTGATTAGGATCCACACCCAAGAAGTCTTTATCGGAGAAAATAATCGGCGGGGAAATTATCGGGGGTTTTCCAACTACCGAGTTTACAGCCCGAATAGCCCGCAAGTGTTTTCTCCGGGCTGAACTCGTTGTGCCCCCTCCAGCAAATCCACCTGAAATAGTGTTTATTACACCTCGGACAGTATTATCCTCCACCCTCCTTTCACTCTGCTCTTCCCTATTTTCTCCTCTTTCATTATTTTGCCGACCGCCGCCCCTTCCCGGGCTTTGGCCACCTCCTCTTCTTCTACCTCTGCCACGCCCTTCACCATTGTTGTGACTTCTCCGAACGAAATTATTCATATGACTAGCTTGCACTAACTCTTCAATCTTGTCACGTAAGACCCAGCACTCCTCGGTGGTATGCCCGTAGTTACGTTGGTACCGACAATGCTTCTGTCGATCAACATTCTGGTTCTTGTTTTATTTCGCACAATCTATTCACGAGCCAACTAGAACGAAGTAGTAAAATTCTTGGTCTTGGCTCATTTATTAAGTGACCTACTCACTTAGCTTGTCCCAAGATTGGTTTGTTTATTATGAGATGAGCGAAGCAAAGCCCATGTGTGACATGCAAAAACTTATTTGTGGAGTGTTAAACTCTTTGGAAAAACTACTATAACCAAGCCACCATGATATATGTGCTGACATGAGCAATGGCATGTGAAAACCAGGTAACTATGCTCCTTTTATCATAATTCCTATATGTTATTAGATTTTTAGCGAAATTTACGTACTTGTAAGCTTGGTACTGAAGTTTATCATGATTATTTTTTACACAGAAATTAAAACAATATAAGATTGATCAAATAAAAAAAATTGATGTGTAATGATGATGTTTATGCTTCTTTCTTCCATTCTTTTCTTCCTTTGTATAAGAAACTCTCTTCCTCTCTGAAGAGACATTCTTCTTGATGAACTTTTCATCTATGTTTGGTCATCTATTGAGGTAACTCTTTTAGCATGTTGTGATAAACTCCATTATTTATGGCTCAGGATTCACTCTCATTTTTTAATAACATAAGACGGTCAAGTTAGAGAAATAAACATATAATTTACTCTCCAATATAAATAGTAGGACTATAACCAATTATAATGAGTTCATGTTATTAGAATTTTTTGGGTCACACTTGTAATGTTTAAATGTGTTAGGGCCATTATTTTTAATTAGTCAAAATAAAGTGATCTAATTCAAGTAAGGTTTATGGCTAAGAACATAATTGTTATGAAAATTATTGTGTAGATACCATAAGGTCTTATTTCTATTTTTATGATGGGCAAAATTAGAGATAAGAAATGTGTGGATAGTCATGACTCTTCATGAAAGAGTTTGAATTCGAAGGGACATCACTCTTCATGAAAGGGCATGGACTCATTATAAAAGGATATGGTCCCCAAGTCATATGCAACCAATTTTCTTTTCTAACACCCATCGTTAGAAAGGAGAGGCTCTTTATGGTTTAAGAAGAATTGTGCATGTTGACTTGGAAGACCAAGAACCAAAAGTTTCTCCATCATATTTTCCATGAATTCGGGTACGCTTCCGCTATTGTCTTTCATTTTCTATTCTTGATGATTGAACATGACTTGTCTTGTTTGGATGATGGTTTTCATCATTAAGTATTTCTCCCATAAAGTTTTTCCATCAAGTGGTATCAGAGCCACAAGTTTATGTTGAATCATTAAGAAAATTTTGTTTTATGAATGATTGAGTGTTCTTCATTTGATGATTTAAATTGTAAAAATGTCAAATTTAAGAACAAATATGGATACAATTTTATTGAATATTGAATTCATGTCATATCCATACTAAATTATTACGAATTCATGGATTGATTTTTTTTTTTGATTTATGATATCAAATCATAAATATTGGTTTAAAATATCATGTTATTGTCATGGATTTGGTTTTGAGTTTTAGTTGCAATTGATATTTTAAATGCTTATGAAATTCGGTGTTAATTTTCTTCATGAGCATTGATCATTATGATTCATGTATTACTGGTTTTGCATTCAAATAAATTATATGTTGTCCAAGGACGGTGATAGATTCGGTGGGGGTAATGACAGCTTGTCTGTTATTTTTTTTGAATCATTGAGCACCGGTTCAATTCCCATATTGGAACTTTGGAATATTTATGAATCATGTGTGTTTAATTAAGTTTAAAGTTTACATCTTACACAAATGGTTTAATGGATAGCGGTATGAGCGTGTGCGTCCTTTCGAATTGCTTCGTGTTTGATTCCCACTTTCACATTCAGTGTTATATTTTGTTATCTTTTTTGGAAAATATGACAATATAACAAAACATAGACCAGCGTATTGTTTGAATTCGGTGGTTGAAGTCGCACGTCGTTTCGGAAAGGGCACAGGTTCGATTTCCAGAGGCTATGTTTTGATTCATTTTTCTGGAAAATGAGCAAAATGTTGTAAATAAGGTCACCAGCAGGGATCGATCACACCCAATATATGGACGGAAGCATGGTGACCACCAGGCTATCTAGTAGATATTGTTGTTTGATGTTCAAACAATTATATATTACGACAATCAAAATAAATTCAAATTTCCTGGTTTTTTTTTAAATTGTTTAACATTTTAAGTGAATCAATAGAAGCAAGAAGTCACCAAAGTGACCTCTCTTGTGTAGATTGCTCATGAAAAATGTTGAATGTTAGTGTGTATGTGTATCCATGTGAGTATTAATCGGCCCAAAGGAAGGTTAATATTTGGCCGGATTACATGCACACCTGTGATGGTAAACATGTGATGATTATAAGGTTGTAGATGTGAATGATAAATCAGTCCAAAGAAGGGTTTATTATTTGACATACATTATTGTCAATGTTTGATCATGACAACAAGAGTACCACTAACAGTTAATATTACTGTCCAAAGACTTGATATTAATGTTGCACTAGGTATCTTGAGATGGGGTATGTCATTATTTGAATTTATTGATGATTGAATTTTGGTTATGATGTGAGTATATTTATGTTATTTATTTGTTCTCTCTTCAGCTACTATTGCTACTATATCTGCTAACCTAAATTCGGTTCCTGATCTTAATGGTACAAATTTAAGGATTGGAAAGAGAACATTTTGATTGTTCTTGGCTGCATGGATCTTGACCTTGCACTAAAGATGGAGCAACTCCTTTCTCCTATAGACTTCGGTACCTCTGAAGAGAGGAAAATTTATGAGAAGTGGGACCGCTCCAATCGCATGAGTCTAATGATCATTAAGCGCGACATTCCAGAGGCATTTAGGGGTGTTATATCCAATGGGATAACAAGTGCCAAAGAATTCCTTACTGAAATTGAGAAATGCTTTACCAAAAGCAATAAGGCAGAAACAAGCACACTCCTTCAAAGCTTGATTTCTATGAAGTATAACGGCAAAGGAAACATAAGAGAGTACATTATGGAAATGTTTAATATTGCTTCCAAGCTTAAGGAGCTAAAGCTCGAGTTATCTGAGGATTTACTCGTGCATTTGGTTTTGTTTTCTCTTCCTGCACAATTCGGTCAATTTAAGATCAGTTACAACTGTCAGAAGGAGAAATTGTCTCTTAATGAGCTCATTTCATATAGTGTGCAAGAGGAAGAGAGGATGAAGCAAGAAAGAATAGAAAGTACTCACTTCGTAAGTACCTCTAATGACAAGTGCAAAAATAAAGCTGCTGATATTGAAGTTGCTAAGGTTCCAACACAAAAGAAGCAAAATGAAAGTGAAGAAAGTTGCTTCTTATGTGGCATGAGTGGACATGACAAGAAGGGATGTACCACGTATCACGCATGGCGTGCAAAGAAAGGTATATTCCTTACTTTGGTCTGTTATAAGGTAAATTTAGCTTCAGTACCTAGAAACACTTGATGGTTAGATTTTGGTTCTACTACTAACATCAGTGTTTCATTACAAAGTTGCCCAAGTTATCGAGGGCCAAATGATGTTGAAAGATGCATTTATGAATGAGATGGCATGTCAGTAGAGGCAAATATGGCATTTTAGGTTGTTTTTAAGTACTAGTTATTATTTGGATTTAATGGATATTTTTTTTATGTACCGTCGTTTAGACGAAATTTGGTTTCTGTTTCTTGGATTGGACAAATTTGGTTATCATTGTTCGTTTGGAAACAATCACTTCAGTTTATCTATTAATTCAAATGTTGTTGGAACTAGTACTATTACAGTGCATGACAATCTATATTTGCATGATATTATAAGAACCGTTGAATGTGGAATCACATGGTACTAAGCGTAAAGTTAATAGTGCAAATTCAAGAACATCAAGTGCCTTGGTTACATCTCTAGAAATAGAGTGGAGTAGCATGTGTCAGATGGAATCCTAGATTCCACTAACTTTAAAGACTTTGATGTCTCTGTTGAATGCCTTAAGGACAGACAGACCAAACAAAGAAATTAGGTTCCTAGTCTAACTCATGTATGGGATTTCCAGTTGAGGCATGGCCTTATAGGCCAAATGAAAGGTAATTGGAATTCCGAACAGGGAGCAACTACTTTATTGGCTATTCTGAACAATCCAGGGGCTATAAGTTTTATGATCCCAAATTAAAGACAATTTTTGAGACAGAAATTGCCACGTTCTTTGAGGATATTGAGTTTGGGGGAGGAGAAATAAGGTTAGAGACTTTGTCTTGGAGGAAGAATTGGTTTCAATTCCAGAATAGATTCATAAAGTTGCTTTTGATGAAGCAAGTCTGGAACCTCTAAATGACATTGTTGTTCAAACTCCCATTCAAGATGAGTTAGTTGTTCCAGAAGAACAAATTCAAGATCCTCAAGAACTAGTGCTTCAAGAGTAAGTGTCTTTGCAACGATCCACTAGAGAAAGAAGAAATGCTATTCTAGTTGACTACATAGTATTTCTTCAGGAACATGAGGAAAATGATGGTATGATGGAAAATGATCCAATCAATTTTCGTCAAGTCATGCAAGATTCCAACTTAGAAAAGTGGATTGAAGCAATAAATGAGGAGTATGAGTTCATACAAGACAATAAGGTTTGGGAACTTCTCCTATTACCAAAAGGTGTCAAACTCATTGGTTGCAAATGTATATTTAAGACCAAAGGGATTACAAAGGTAATGTGGAGAGGTATAAGGCTCGTCTTGTAGCCAAGGACCATACTCAAAATAAAGGGATTAACTATAAAGAGACTTTCTCTTCGGTTTTATTGAAGGACTCTTTTAGGACAATCGGGACCCTTGTTGCACTTTAGGATTTGGAGCTTCATCAAATGGATGTCAAGATGATGTTTCTCAATGACAACATTGACGAAACAATATATATGGTGCAGCCGTAAAACTTTGTGTTGGGAGACACAAAGAACACGGTTTGAAAATTGACATAATCCATCTGTGGGCTAAAATAACCGTCTCGTTAGTGATGCCACAAGTTCTATCAGGTAATTCTCTCATTCAGTTTTGAGATGAATGTTGTTAGTATTTGTGTGCAACACAAATTCAGTGGGAGTAAGAATGTTTTCCTGTTATTGTATGTTGATGACATACTACTTGGGACTAATGATATAGGCATGTTGCACGAAACCAATAGATTTCTATTGATAATTTCGGGATGAAATATGGTGACGTCTCCTTTGTATTAGGGATCCAGATACACTGAACCCAATCTTGGAGTACTCTAGGATTGTCACAAAAGAGCTATATCAATAAATTGCTCAAATGGTTTGGCATGCAAGACTGTCAATCAAGTGATGCCTCGATCTCTAAGGGAGACAAATTAGTCTCAATCAGTGCCCAAAAGAAATCTTAAGATTAAAGGGATGCAGGAGATTCCTATGCATCACTAGTAGGAAGCATAATGTATGCCCAAGTCCGTATTCATCCGGACATAGCGTACATTGTTAAGTGTTAGGCAGATACTTAAGCAATCTAGGAATAAATTGTTAGAAAGCAGCCAAACAGATTATGATTTATTCAATAGAGAACAAAGAACTATATGCTCACATAAGGAAAATCGGATCGCTTAGAGATCATTGAGTATTCCGATTCCGATTTTGTTGGATGCCAATACAGTTGGAAATCTACATCAGGTTATGTTTATCTATGGTTATAAGGCATTCAAAATATGTGATAAGGTTGCGGAATTTTGTCACTGGGTTATGGATTTTAGATTTATTGAAAGACCACTACAGTTATTTTGTGACCATAAGTTAGCAGTGACATTAAGTTCCTTATTGATGTGGAAAGAGTTCAGAGTGACAGATGTCTATAAAGCATGTTAGGACAAACTCCATAGTTGTGGATCCACTTACTAAGGTTTACCACCCAAGGTCTTTCATGAGCATATTGCTCGAATGGGTGTTGTATCACTAGACGATACATTTGTTCAGTGGGAGTTTGTATTTGGATGATTTTCTAAGCAAGATATACTTTATGATTATTTTCTACATAATACAGTTTTTGGTTTGGTTTTCACTCTGAGTATTGATCTCATTAAAGAGTAAAGTAGGACCAGTTGAAAATCGACATGTACCGATCACCTTCATGTGATTTTCATGCTGCACATTTCATGATTAATCTATGTCATTTGGTTGTGTTAATATTAGTGATCATTGATGGATTTAGTTATGATTGATATAACGAAAGCCGCTTTGGTTCTATATATTGATACAACTAATGGACGGGATAGGGATATGTCCAAGGTTTATAATGGCAAATTTGGAGCTCATAAAGTATAACACATTTATAAGCATACATATGTGACCAGTGGGAGATTGTTAGAAATTTTTGGGTCACACTTGTAATGTTTAAATGTGTTAGGGCCATTATTTTTAATTAGTCAAAATAAAGTGATCTAATTCAAGTAAGGTTTATGGCTAAGGACATAATTGTTATGAAAATTATTGTGTAGATACCATAAGGTCTTATTTCTATTTTTATGATGGGTAAAATTAGAGATAATAAATGTGTGGATAGTCATGACTCTTCATAAAAGAGTTTGAATTCGAAGGGACGTCACTCTTCATGAAAGGGCATGGACTCATTATAAAAGGTTATGGTCCCCAAGTCATATGCAACCAATTTTATTTTCTAACACCCATCATTAGAAAGGAGAGACTCTTTATGGTTTAAGAAGAATTGTGCATGTTGACTTGGAAGACCAAGAACCATAAGCTTCTCCATCATATTTTCCATGAATTCGGGTACGCTTCCGCTATTGTCTTTCATTTTCTATTCTTGATGATTGAACATGACTTGTCTTGTTTGGATGATGGTTTTCATCATTAAGTATTTCTCCCATAAAGTTTTTCCATCACATGTATGATAAAAGTTGTGTACTTGTGCTTTTCTTTCTCTAAGGCTATCATGTTACATAAGAGAATCTTTTCCCATCATATCTACCAATACTGTAATACTGTAGTAGTTACCAAATGAGTTCAAAGGAAAACAACAAAGCAAGAAAGAAAAACACTTTCTAACAGAAAAGGAAAATAAAAGTAAAAAGTAAGAATGCAATTTTTAAACATTTTAACAATTTGTCAGCATATAGAGTCATGCAAACCGGTTTGAGATTTGTTTGCTGCTTCAATAGAATCATGACAAATGTTATGCCTTGCGGCACCACATCAGGTATGCATAATAAAAAGGGGCGAAAGATCAAAGACCTTATTAAACAGCTGCTAGTTTATTTGCATTATTATATAATATTTGCCTGTCAATCGTTTACTATTGCTCATATTTCAAAATGCAGATATGAATGCAGTAGTTGTGGCAAAAATAATGAAGGTCACTCTTAATCTGCCTATATTGAAGCAGGACCAGATTTGGAAAGACCAAACGTGAGATCTCTTGTCCAAAAGTTTTCTCATGTTGTCTTGATAAGTTTATATTGCCATTTTGCTAAGCATATTTATGAAATATCATAAATATCATATCGCGAATATCATATTTCTTTTACCCAAAAAAGTCAATAGTTTTTTAATTACTGATTAATTAGGCCCATTCTTTTTTCACCCCACTAGTTGTGCTTCACTCCTTTCTCACTAGTAATTTTTTTGGGTCTTGTATGAGATTCCAATGACGCTCCTCCTTGCTAACCATGATGATACATTTCATGATTGCAGAAAATTTGAAGACATTTTTATGTGGATCACTTCATTGGCTACCTGAAATATGATGTCCTTATTGTCCTTATAGAGCAAAATGTTATGTAGTAATCACTTTAATTGATTTGTATTCATTGTCACTACAAGGATTCAATACTTTCTCTAGTTGACTTTACACTTTCACAATAGCTAGGTTGTTCTCATGTTTTTTAGGTAGGCTTGATACTATAGGTTGTATACAGTAATGGGGTGCTATTATATATACTGTCAATGCTGGAAAATTATATATACTCTTGGTGTTTTTAGGATTACACTAGCATAGGTTGTTGGTACATAATTTGTAACATGAATCAGTCATCCAAATTGGTGGCTTGTGGCTGTTTTTGAGTACTTCTAGTATTCTTTCAATACAAATTTGATTTATAAAAAAAAAACTGTGAATTGCTGAGTGCAGGTGGGAAATGTAGAAAACTAAAGTGAATAATAAAGGAGGGGGGGGGGGGGATAGGTAGTGTTTTCTTGAAAAAACGCTCCCTAAAGTTACATATAGATTGTCTTATTTCTAACTTTAGACAACGCTTTCTCAAGGAAGCACTACCTATTCCCACTTTCAGTACCACTTTTTTAAGCGCTATTGAATCTCTCCTACCTTCAGTAGCGGGTGAATAGATAGCGCTTGGAAGCGCTACTAAAGGCAAAAAAAAAAAACGTTATTAAAGCCATTTTCTGTAGTAGTGTTATTACATTTTTGAAATTTAGGAACTAGCTAGAACTTAAATCTAAGAGTAAATGCACAATTAGTCTCAGAAAAATTTAGAGGACCCACTTTTGGTCCCTGAAAAAAAATAAATTATCAACTTAGTCCATCAAATTTATAAAAGCGGGACACATTGGTCATTCCTTCCACTTCCAACATCCGTTTACTTGCCTATGTATCTTATTAACCATCCTACCTGACTCATTAGAGGTCCTCTGTGGCCTATGACAAATTTCCACCGTGAATAAAATAACTAAATTAAAAAAAAAGTGGAAAATTTTAAAACCCTAATATCTGAAAATTGTGTATGTTTTTCACTTTTTATTTGTTTTTCACTATGAAAATTTGTCATAGGTTATACAAGACCACCAACGAATTAGGCTGGATGGTTAACGGGACTCATAGGCAAGTAAATAAAAATTGGAAGAGAAATGAGGGACTAATGTGTCTCGCGTTCGTAAATTTGAGGGACTAAATCGATAATTTAATTTTTTCAGAGACCAAAAGTGGATCCTCTAAATTTTTCATGGACCAATTTGAACATTTATTCTAATTCTAAATTGGAGGGGTGTCTTTGAACGTTTCTTTCCTTAATAATAAAATATTTGGGTCAGTCCATAAAATGAAAATACCAAAAGCTAAAAAAAGAAAAAGAAAAGAAAAAACATTATTTTTTGTGGCATGTGTTGATGAGACGGGGACTAGATAATATGGAGGTAATGCAGCCATGCAAGCAGGTCACCGAACATCAACACGCGTGGCATAGAGCCCGTATCGTTCTACCCTGCACCACACAAAACCCATATTCTCCAGCATCGTTATCTTTATCTTCAGCGTACATTTTTCTATATGTTTTGTTTCTATATTTGTACATTTTTGGCCACAAGAGAATTCAAGGGTAAGAAACAATTTGTTAACTTGTTATCTCCCCAAACTTAATTAATCAATAACTACGTGATGGTTTCTTTTACTTCAATTAATCAATCAATTAACACAAATATGGCCCAATCCATTGATGATTAGAAAACTACTTTTTTTTAATATACAAGACAAATATGCAAATGCATCAATAAGATCGGGTTATCTTATATTTATTTTAACTTTTTATATCTTAATCACAATGTGAAATTCATATTTATTTTTTTTAATCCACCCTAATTAACCTTTTGAGCCGAGTCAGAGTATCCACACGACTTGGGTCGTTCGAGTCGATATAGGACTAATCTCTAATTTGATTGATTGATCTGGGTTTTGCCCCTTAATTCTCAGTCTCCAAATGAAACTGATCCCACAAAGAATATGAAAACAAATTACTTTCACTCGACCAACACCCCAATCGGTACAATAAGAATTTAAATTTTGTATAAAAGAAATTATGATATATTCCAAAAACAACAATAAATTATGTGTAGAATAATAACATGCACAAGAACATGAAACTGACATAAAAACAAGTCGATTAACAGAAGTCTATGGGCTGAAAACTTCTGCAACATCATCTGTGGGAAGAGAACTCATCTTTGTTCTCACTCCCCACTTCTACGAAACGCTCTCTCCTCTTTCTCACTCACATCCATTGAAGTTTTCCAATTTGTTCGAACACAACATCTTCCAAATTTCATCATTAAAAATAAAAATAACAATGGATTTGACCGCGAAGCTTCACCGCCTAGACCTCAGTGCAAACACCTTCCTCACCGGCACTATCATTCTAGACTCACCAAAACCCTCTATCTCCATAATACGACACCGTATTCGCCCACTCTCAAATCGCATCATCCTCACTCAAACCCCAAGACCCAACAGACTCTTTTCCCCCAAAAAAACACCCATTCCCAAAACGACGCCCCGTTTATCCGCCGTTGCCGTCGACGACACTTCCCTTTCCCAAACGACAACCGAAGACGTCGAATCTCTCTTCTCCGACCCCGAAGAATTCGATAAACGACGCGCGCACAAGAATTCCAACGCCACCGGCGCTTCGACAATCTCCTCCGGCGTGAAGCTAGAAAACGTCAGCAAGAGCTACAAGGGAGTTACCGTTTTGAAAAACGTGACTTGGGAAGTGAAGAAGGGTGAAAAAGTGGGTTTGGTTGGCGTAAACGGTGCGGGTAAAACGACCCAGATGAGGATTATCTCGGGTCAAGAAGACCCGGATTCGGGAAACGTGGTTAAAGCCAAACCCAACATGAAAATCGCTTTTTTGAGCCAGGAGTTTGAGGTTTCTCCTAGCAGGACGGTGAGGGAAGAGTTTATGAGTGCTTTCAAGGAAGAAATGGAGGTAGCTACGAAGCTTGAGAAAGTTCAGAAGGCGCTTGAAGGTTCTGTTAATGATTTGGAGTTGATGGGCAGGTTATTGGATGAGTTTGATTTGCTTCAGAGGAAGGCACAGAGTGTGGATTTGGATGAGGTTGATGCTAAGATAAGTAAGTTGGTGCCTGAACTTGGGTTTGCCCCTGAGGATTCTGATAGGTTGGTGGCTTCTTTTAGTGGTGGGTGGCAGATGAGGATGTGTCTTGGAAAGATTTTACTTCAGGTATATATATTGCATTGCACCTAATAAGTAATAACATGGTGGTGCTATTATTAGCTATTGCATCTTCAGACTTTGCAACATGTAAAACAACTAGACTCTTTCTTATTGAATCACTTCTCATTATATTGATGTGTTTATGAAAGTATACACTGATGTATATATGTTGTGATACAAGAGCCTTATTCATCAACTATATATACTAATGAATAAGCTATCAAATAGGATCAGTTAGTTGTGATCCTAACTGCTGCTCCTAGAAACAAGCTAACAGAAAAAACAGAATGTGGTTTATATTTGACAATCCTACACTCCCCCTCAAGTTGGAGCATGTATGTTCTTAATGCCCAACTTACTGACTAGAAAATCAAATCTTTCTCTGCCTAGTGGCTTAGTAAAAACATCTGCCACCTGGTCCTTTGTTCCAATCTTCAAAGCTTTTATGTCACCTGATTGTATTCTTTCTCTTACAAAGTAGCAATCCATTTCTACATGCTTTGTTCTTTCATGGTAGACTGGATTCATTGCTATATGCAATGCGGCTTGGTTGTCACAAAACATGCGAGTTGGTTCTGTTTGAGTTGATCCTAACTCACTTAGCAACCATCTGAGCCAAATCAATTCACTTACTGTCGATGCCATTGACCTATATTCTGCCTCTGCTGATGACTTAGCTACAACCGATTGCCTTTTAGTTTTCCAGGAAATGGGTGAGTCTCCCAACATGATGAAGTATCCAGTGCAAGATCTTCGAGTGAGGGGGCAGCCTCCCCAGTCCGCATCACAGTAGGCTTGTAATCTCAAGTCATTTTTGCTTGTCAATAAAATTCCCTGTCCTGGTGAAGCTTTGAGGTACCTAAGAATTCTTTCCACAGCATTCATGTGATTTTGTTTAGGTGCATTCATAAATTGGCACAGGTATTCACCGCATACGTGATATCCGGCCTAGTAATGGTCAAATACAAACAGCCTTTCCCACCGCCTCTTCTATACCTCGATGCATCTGTATCAGGATCACTTTCATTCACCTTGAGGTTGTAGTTTTGCTCCATAGGGAACTTACTTGGTTTATTGTTCTCCATCTTAGTCTCATGGAGGATGTCCATAGTGTATTTCCTTTGACTTATAACAATTCCATGAGCTGATCTTGCAACTTCTATGCCCAGGAAATATTTCAAGGTTCCAAGATCTTTTATGCCGAATGATCGATCAAGGTAGGCCTTGACTTCTGCTATGAGCTGAGAGTTATCTCCTGCTAAGATAACATCATCTACATAGATGAGTGCAGTGAGGAAGACTCTTTTGCTTTGTAAACGAACAGAGAGTGATCTGCCTTTGATTGTGTGAAGCCTATGGCATTGAGGGCTGTGGTGAACTTTTGATACCAGTTCCTAGAGGCTTGTTTCAGGCCATAAAGGGACCTTTTCAACTTGCAAACCCTTGTATCTCCTTTCCTTGCAAATCCTTGAGGAATCTTCATGTAGATATCTTCTTTTAAGTCTCCATGAAGGAATGCATTATTCATATCTAATTGGTGAATAATCCATCCTTTCTTAGCTGCAATTGTCAATAAGTATCTTATTGTTACAAGTTTAGCAACTGGAGCATAAGTCTCATGAAAATCTTCTCCTTCTTTCTGAGTGAATCCTCTTGCAACTAATCTGGCCTTGTATCTCTCTATTTCTCCATTTGGCTTATACTTTATTTTGTAGATCCATTTTGAATCCACTGTATTTTTGCCTTCTGGTAGGGACTCCAAAGTCTAGGTTCCATTGCTCTCTAAGGCTTCAACTTCTCTTTGCATTGCATCTCTCCAATGTTTCTGTGTCACAGCCTGTCTAAAAGATTTTGGCTCATCTTTTGCAGAGATGGCAGCTAGAAAAGCTTGGTGAGAATGTGACAATTTATCATAGGCAATATAGTTGGAGATGGGATAGAGAATTGTGTTACCTGAGAAACAATTGGATGTAGGGGGGATAACAGAAGATGGTAAATCAATTTCATAGTCATTTAAATGTCTAGACAAGTGTCTTACTCTTTCACTATGCCTTTGATTGTTCTGAGTTTCATCCTCTGAATTCTCTGATTCGTTATAATTAGCAGTAAGGTCCAAAGTGTCAATGACTTGTAGATTCTGATCTTGATCAGTTTTACTGTTATGCTTATTCTGTATGCTGTCTATGACTTGCAGGTTCTGGTTTCGATCTGTTTTGCTGTTATGCTTATTCTGTATGCTGTCTATGTTTTCTTCCCAGAATACATTATTCTTATTTAACCTTTCATTAGTCTCATGTACTGTCTTAAAAGGAAAGCTAGTCTCAGAGAATATGACATCTCTGGATACAAAGACCTCTTTGGTTGAGAGGTCATAAACCTTGTAGCCTTTCTGTCCAGTAGGGTATCCTAGAAACACACAAGCTCTCCCCCTCTCATCAAACTTCCCTTCCCTCCTAGTTTTTAAAGCGTAAACAAGGCAACCAAAAACTCTTAAGTGGTCATAACTTGGTTTTCTTCCAAAAATGATCTCATAAGGGGTTTTGCCACCAATGACTCTAGAGGGAAGTCTATTGATAATGTGTACAGCCGTTTGCACACATTCACCCCAAAACTGAATGGGAAGTCCAGAGTGGAATCTGATAGCTCTAGCTATTTCAAGGATATGCCTATGTTTTCTCTCCACAACTCCATTTTGTTGTGGAGTATAAGTACATGAAAGTTCCATTAATATTCCACTATTCTCATAAAACCTCTGCATGCTACTAGCAGTGAATTCTAGGCCATTATCAGATCTTACACTCTTAACTTTCTTATGAAATTGAGTTTCAACCATACATATAAAAGCTTGCAGACAGTGTTCTACCTCAGACTTATGTTTCATGAGATACACCCACACCCCTCTACTAAAATCATCAACTATAGTTAGGAAATAACGAGCCCTTATGGTGGAACTAGTTGCATACCTTCCCCATATATCACAGTGCAGTAATTCAAAGCAAGAACTAGTTTTTATAGAACCTAAGAGAAAAGGCAGCCTTGTTTGTTTGGCCCTCATACAAGCATCACAAGGAATGCTATCATTATTACTAACTACAACAGGTATAGATCCTATACTAATGATTTTGGCAGTAGAAGTGTGTCCTAGCCTAGAATGCCACAGTTTTGAATCAATCGGTTCTCCAACCTTCATGGCTATTCCTCCATCCTTAGTAGAATCTAGGAAGTAAAGACCATGTTGATGCCTACCCTTCCCAATCTGCTTCTTCGAGGGTAAGTCCTGGATAGAACAAGATTCACTTGCAAAGGTTATGGAGCAATTATATTCTTTTGTGAGTTTACTAACAGAAATGAGATTGCAATGGAACTCAGGGATGTAGAGAACATTGCTAATGTTCATGCCATTGGGGAGAACAGCCTTTCCCATTCCCTTAACTGGCACACTAATGCCATTTGGGATTTTGACAGATTGATCATTGCAATTCAGAATGTCTTTTAACATAGTTTTATTGCATGCAATGTGCTCAGTTGTTCTAGTATCGATTATCCACAGTTTATTATTATTATCAAGATTACCTGCCATGTTAACTGTTGAGGAGGATTTTTGCTTTCCAATAGTTGGCTCTGTGTCTCCTTGTAGCCATGAATCGCTTTTTCATACTGCTTGAATGAGAGCCCTGGGATAGGACTTTCTTCAATGCTTACCTGAGATGCCTTGGATCCTGTCTTCTTGTTGGTCCAAGATGCATTCTTTTCTTTTCTTTCTCTAGGTGGCTTTCTCCAATCTTGAGGATAGCCAATAATTTCCCAGCACTCTTCCTTAACATGTCCAATCTTTTGGCAATGGTCACATGTAGGTCTATCTTTCTTGTTTCCTTTGCGATTAATCTGAGACTGAAAGGCAGAAGTCTCACCTGCTGGTTTATGCACAGCCGAAATTATTCTCTGTTGTTCATCCTCTGCCACCAAGTGATAAGCATGTCCGAGAGTTAATTTTGGTGCCATGCTTAAGATTTGAGTCTTGACTTTGTTAAAGACTTCATCAAGGCCCATGAGAAAGTCATACAAGTGTTCTGTTTCACGCATTTCAACAAGCTGTTTCTGTACATCACACTCGCAGCCACCACATTTACATTCAGGCCAGGGTGAAATGGATTGGATTTCATCCCATAGTCCCTTTAGTTTTGTGTAATATGTGGGAATTGACTGCTTATCTTGCCTGAGATGTGTGATTGCTCTGCGTAATTCATAAACTCTTGGAGCACTTCCCTTGGCGAATCTTTCTTCCAATTCCTTCCAAATTTCTCTAGCTGTGGTTGCATATCGAACACTCCTTCTGACTTCTTTTTCCATTGCATTCTTTAGCCAGCCTTTAACCATGGCATTGCAACGCATCCAATGAGCTAAATTTGGTGAGTCCACTTCTGGCATGGAGAGTGTACCATCTACAAAGCCAATTTTGTTCTTGGCATACAATGCATTGCTCATGTCCGCGACCCATTCACCATAGTTTCCATCGTTGAGGAGCTCACTCACAAATAGTTGTCCTGGCTGATCCGAAGCATGGAGAAAGAAGGGTGACATGATGTCAATGCCTCCATTATTCCCTTTTTGTGGAGATGATGGTGAATCAACATCTTTCTTTCTTTTCTCGGGAGAGGGTGATGAATCTTCATTCTGGTTGGAAGAGCTTTCATTATCCCTGGCCATGGTTGACAGCAACCTTTCTTCAAGAAAACGATCTGCAGAATCTTGGTTGACAGCAACCTTTCTTCAAGAAAATGATCTGCAGAACTTGGCTCTAGATACCATGTAAAACAACTAGACTCTTTCTTATTGAATCACTTCTCATTATATTGATGTGTTTATGAAAGTATACACTGATGTATATATGTTGTGATACAAGAGCCTTATTCATCAACTATATATACTAATGAATAAGCTATCAAATAGGATCAGTTAGTTGTGATCCTAACTGCTGCTCCTAGAAACAAGCTAACAGAAAAAACAGAATGTGGTTTATATTTGACAATCCTACACAACATAATGTAGGGTTTGTTTTTCTACTTAAATTGAGGTTATGGTTGCGATCATAGTTACCGTGCACGGGGGATCTGATTTGTCACTTTTTATATTATTACCATAAGATTTTCTTTGAAGTGAACTCGGTGCAGAATACGCGGTATGACAAATTCGGTATGCCGTATGTGGTAGGCAGGTAGGGTTTAATAAGAGAACCCGGTATCTATGCTTGCGATTGTGTCACTATTACACAAGTTGCGTTCGATTGCAGAAGAAAATGCTATTGCGGGTTATGGAGACCTCAAAAATAAGCAGCTAAAATTGTGTTTGGGGATTGAACCATAATGTATTTTTGTGTGGAAAGATGTTGTGCAGCTGCAATTGTGATTGAAGAGACCTAAAAACCACAAAATTGGACAGTTTCGGATTGCAATTTAAACCCATGCTTTGGCACATGGTTTATTGCTTTGCCTGGTTTAGTTTGGACTGAGTAAAAGGAAATTAAGGAATAGTTCAATTCTGTGATAGCCACAATTGTGGTTGCGGATTGCAATTTCAAACCATGCTTTGACACATGGTGTTTATTGCTTTGCCCAGTCTAGTTTTTACTGAGTAAAAGGAATGGTTCAATTCTGTGAACTGTTGCTTCCTTGGTCAAACTTGTCTTGATGGATGCACTGCTTTGTGGCAATTTTATTTACTGCAGTGTAGTTGTGTAATATTTTTTTTTATTTTTTTTTAAATACTGATAGCCTGATAACTGATATTTCATTCTCAATTGCTTTGTTCTGTCTTCTCTCTTTGATGTATAATAATGCTTGCTTATTATTAACCTTATGCATGTATAACCTATATTGTTGTGCATATTGGTAAACCTGATATAGATGATGTGGATTGGAGTGTATGGGTGTTGCTAATTGGCAATTTGTCTTCATTTGCAGGAGCCAGATTTATTACTTTTGGATGAGCCCACAAATCACCTTGACCTTGATACTATTGAGTGGCTTGAAGAATATCTCAGCAAGCAGGATGTGCCAATGGTTATCATTTCCCATGACAGAGCTTTTCTTGATCAGCTGTGTACAAAAATTGTGGAAACTGACATGGGTGTATCCAGGACATTTGAGGGGAATTATTCTCAGTATATAGTTTCAAAGGCAGCATGGATCGAAGCACAATATGCTGCATGGGAGAAGCAGCAGAAAGAAATTGAACAGACAAAAGACTTGATTAATAGATTAGGTGCTGGTGCAAATTCAGGCCGTGCATCATCTGCTGAGAAGGTATATGCAATCATATGAATTTGTCCAAAGCTGACAGTTCAATTAAGAGTATGTTGTTGTTTGTACAAAATGTGAACTAGCCAAAGATATTCATTAAATAGGTTTAAGTGACCTTAAATAGTATTCACTTAGGATGATTTCAAAGTGCTGGTGCTTGTGATAATTACTGAGATTTGTTGCATTGCATACTTCCACATTGTAGCTCTAAAATGTAATATTTTGTTGCTCCTTATGTTATTTGCTTAAAAGAATTTCCTTCTTTATATATGACAACAGAAGCTGGAGAGGCTTCAGGAAGAGGAACTAGTAGAGAAGCCGTTTGAACGGAAACAAATGAAAATTAGGTTCCCTGAGCGTGGAAGGAGTGGAAGATCTGTTGTAACAATTAAGAACATGGAATTTGGCTTTGAGGATAAGGTGAGTTAGCATGCTCTTATATAATTGAAAAAGTGAGCATTAAAATGTTTGAGTATCTGTATGTATGATTGTATGTCATAGTTTTAATAACATCAACTGATCAAGTTTTTTTTTGCACCAGACTCTTTTCAGCAAGGCCAATCTTACAATTGAAAGGGGAGAAAAAATTGCTATCATTGGTCCAAATGGATGTGGCAAGAGTACTTTACTGAAGTTAATAATGGGTTTAGAGAAGCCAAGTGGGGGTGAAATCGTGCTTGGGGAGCATAATGTAATACCTAATTATTTTGAGCAAAATCAGGTTAGCCTCTTCAACCAAGGAAATGCTAATTGTAATTAAATCAGCGATGGTGCTCTCGGTTCCAGTTCTTCATGTTAAGTAGTTAATATTTTTTAAGTGCTAACTTAATTGATTTATTTAACAGGCTGAGGCACTTGATCTGGACAAAACAGTGCTTCAGACAGTAGAAGAAGCTGCTGAGGACTGGAGGATTGATGATATTAAAGGACTTCTTGGGCGTTGTAATTTTAAATCTGATATGCTTGACCGAAAAGTTTCCCTATTAAGTGGTGGTGAGAAGGTAAATTCAAGAATTATGTTTTCTTTGTCAGTTGACATTCAAGTAGCATTTGTGACTATGTAACATTCAAATTCCAGCTTAATTCTATGATTGAATGGTTCAGTTTTCGAAATCAAGTTTGTAATTTATATATAACTACTTAACTGAGATATCACTTCATTAACTACAGATTTAAGTGAATTTTTTGTTAATTGTTATAGACTTTTTAAAAATCTTGTGCTTTCAGTTGGAGGGTGGTTATTTGTTTGAGGCAAAAGCTTTAAGATGATTGTCTTTTTAAGTACTTTAAGAAACAAGAAGAATTAAATTGCTAAAATGATATAAAGATGTATACTCCAACCTCAAACATTGAGATTGGTGATTATTTTTTATTTTCTCCCCATATAATTCTAATTGATAGTTTTGGCATATATTCATATACTTGCATTCCTTTGGAGTCATACATGAATATTTTCGTTGGATCTGGTTTTCTCCTAACATATTTATAATTTTTTTAATTAAACTCTTGTTATGTGCTTTCATCTTACTCTTTGCATGTCATTGTAGCTTCGGTAGTTTCATTGCTATCCTACGCCCTTTTTCACTCTCTGAATATGGTGATGCATAAATGAATTTTATCTTTGTTTTAACTAGGCACGGCTGGCTTTTTGCAAATTCATGGTAAAACCGTCAACTCTGCTTGTGTTGGATGAACCAACCAATCACTTGGATATACCTTCTAAAGAAATGCTTGAGGTTTGCCTCACTTTTTATTATGTTTCCCCTTATTTAAAGCTCACCATTAGTTTTTTTCTATCAATTGCCCATCACTTTGATGATTTATAATTCTTCTACCAGGAGGCAATAACGGAGTACCAGGGCACTGTTATCACGGTGTCTCATGATCGGTACTTTATAAAGCAGATAGTTAATAGAGTGATAGAAGTTAATGACGGCACTTTACAGGATTATGCAGGTGGTTACAATGTAAGTCAAGTTACCCTCCGCTCTCCTCTTCTGTGGGCCATTGTGTGTGATAGTATACATTTTTCACTTTAAGATTTAGATCTAGTTGCAACGGGTTAACTGAACTTATTCATGATGCAATTGGTCCTAGGAACCCATTGGTCATTGATGCAATGTGTTTCTTTAGTTGGTTTCTTGTTTTAAATTTTGTGATTGGACTTGTATGAATCCATCTTCATCTCTCTTATAAAGTCCCCTGCTTGACTAACCTTGATCCTCAATACTCTTGTATTATCCCTGCCCCCCTACTAGGGGATCTTGTTTGTGTCTCCTGTCTCATTTCTCACATCATATTTTGAAATTAGAGTAAAACACTATTTTGGTTTCTTGCAGAATTATTTTCTTTCATTTTGGTCCATCACATATTTCTTCACTTTCATTTTGATTCTTTCATGATAGGGATTCGCTAACATATCTGGATTGCACACAAGAGTTTTTCAAAACAAAAAAAGAAAGAAAGAACCAAAATATTGAAAGTGACTTTATGTGTGAAGGACCAAGATGATAGTGAATACATCTGCAAGGGATCAAAATAAAAGAAAACAACTCTGAGATGTGTTTTACTATTAAAAATTATGTTTATATAATTTGAATTTCACTTGATATGGGTTCCCTCTTCTTCAAGGCTGTTTAACAGGGTTAAATAATTGAGGGCATAATTACTATTTTTATGGTAACTTTGTGATCATTTTCTGAAGTCATAGTTTTGTTGAATTGACTTGATAGATAGACATGTTGAATAGCAATATTTTGGCTTTTGTATAGCTCATTTAAACCTTGTCTGATTTTGTATATAATGAATACAGTATGGTCAACCATTGTGAGTCTTATTATTAGTTTGTTAACATGTTTGAATCTATAAAACATTGCAGTATTATTTAGAGAAGAATCTTGATGCTAGGGAAAGAGAGCTTGAACGCGAGGCAGAGCTTGATGAAAAAGCTCCTAAAGTAAAAGCCAAGTCTAAGATGTCCAAGGTAAAGTTCTGTTAGTTAAACCCTTATGGAATTGTGTGGTTTAAGAGTATTGGAGAACATCCAGAATAGCTTATAAATTCCAATTCATTTTGCAACAACAGGCTGAAAAAGAAGCACGGAAGAAACAAAAGATGCAGGCCTTTCAGGCAGCAAAACAAAAGTCTAAAGGTGTGAAAAATTCAAAGAGATGGAATTGAGTAATCCATTCCATAACATCACAGAAGTTCCATTTTAGATTAATTTACCACGTGAAGAGGATCCAAGGTTATAGAAGGTGAAGTAGCATATTGAGTTGGCTACTCAGCCTTTGTATATATCATCATGTATGAATGGACTAACTTATTGCGATAGTTGATTGGAATATAGAAGCTTAATTGTATCCGGGTCTCAACTGCAATTTCGTGTTAAGGGAAGAAAAAAAGAAGAAAAAAGAGCATCATGGTATCTGAGTAAAATACGTTATATCTTGGAAAATGAATTCTTGAAGAGGAGTATTAGCAACACATTCTCTAACATTCGTTTTCCAACACACTCTCTCCTATTGGTTGAAATTCATCTGAGTCCTATAAAATTCAAGTGGGATTCACATGAATTATTGAGACCCACATGAATTTCAACCAATAGAAGGGAGTGTGTTGGAAAGACAGTGTTAGAGAGCGTGTTGTTAGCATTTCTTATTCTTGAATAATAAAAAGTTGGTGGAGTATAATTTACTCTCAAATAAATTTTAAGGATTTTAAGGCTTAAGGGACTTGATTTATTTCAATTGGGCTAATGATATATATAGTTGATATATTTTTTTTTACACTATTAATCAATTATAAATTGTTACATTGTTAAAAAAAAAAAAAAAGTAAAGTCATTTATACTATAATTTATGATTGGTTGTTAGTAAATTTTATAGTAACAATACATAACAATTATACTCTTTTGGGTAGGACATAATTTTCAGAACTAGAAAAATATGAGAAGATGTTGTATCGTTAAGGTTTTGATTAATTACTAGATGTTGTACCCGTGTATTGCACGGACTTATTATATGTCTTTACACTAATTTACTTTGGTAGTTATTTTTAAATATTATAAATTAAAATTAATCTTTTTAAAGTTATTGGAATGCAAAATCATTGAACTGGTGTTATTGGACTTCTGGATAAGTTTTTATGTTGGCAAAGTTGGCTAGATAGTAGACATCGATATATTTTAGGTGGTATCGAAATCGATAAATGGTAAGAATGATAAAAAAATTTAATGTTGACAGCTAGCACCTTAACAATTACAAAAATAATAACTGCTATGAATTACATTAGAAAATGAGGAAAGAAATGAAACACATTAGAAAATGAGAAAAAAAAAATGAAACATTTGTTCGGTGTACGATCTAATCAATTAAAATGGTAATATATTTATGATTATTCACACTTCCAAAGGTTAAAACTTCATTTATGTACCATAAGTCAATGTAGGAAACCAAAAAATGCACATAATAAATTAGACTACATCAATCATCGAGATTGTTTAATTTTGTTGAATGTACTCTAGGAATCTATTAACATAATTATGTCACATACCTTTAATGATGAGCAATTAATGTGTCATTATTTTGACTAATGTATGGTATCAAGCTGCTGCACACCTTGCGCAACATGACTATTGGCGCACACACAGAAAAATAACCAATCGACATACAGAAACGTTTTGTAAATTTAATATATTCAATTTTTAATTATCATTTGTATATGTATTGGCTGTTTTGTATCTCGTTTAAGTGACAATTTAAACCAAATTAAACCAGATTGCCATTTGTGATCAAATTGAAAGCATAAGTCATTAATCTGATTTGTTACAAATCGCTACAGTGACTATGATCTTTACTTCAGAGGCATGTTGAGCACAAATGGATTTGGCAGTCGAGTAGTAAGCGCAGGAAATTTTCAATCAGGACTGTGTCTGTGTACCCGCGCGTTGTACGGGACTCTTATACGTCTTTATACTAACTCGGTTGGTTAGTTTTTTTTTTTTTTATATTGTTCATCAAATTAAAATTAATATTTTTTTAACTATTTGAATAAAAAATTATTGATTTGGTTTTATGTGTTTTGGAGTTTTAAATATGTTTTTTATGTTTAGTAACTTGGCTAAATAGTAGAGATTCTTATATTATAGGTAAGATCAAATTCGATGATCTTTATCAAAAAAAAAAAATAAATCAAATTCGATGATCTGTATTTTAAAAAAAAAATTAAGCAGCATGCACTATACCAATTATGAAAATAATAAAGACCATGATCTATATCAGGAAATGAAAAATTATTGAATTTGTGTTATGTGTTTTAGACCTGTAAATATGTTTTTATTTTGAGTAACTTAACTACATAGTAGAGATTCTTATATTATAGCTGGTATCGAATTCGATGAATTGTAAATTTTATTTAAGTTTTTATGCAACTTGCAATATCATACCAATTTTGGAAATAATAACGACCATGATTTAGATTAGAAAATGAGGAAAGAAATAAAACATTTTTCACTGTATGACATAACCAAATAAAATGATAATATATTTATGGCTATTCAGTCATCCAAACGTTAAAACTCCACGAATGAACCAGAAGTCACCGCAGAAAACAAAAATAATAATAATACAGAGAATAAATTAGACTACATCAACCATAGAGTTTGTTTAATTATGTTGCATACACTCTGAGAGTCCATTATCATATTAACATAAGTATGTAACATACCTCCAATGATGAGAAGTTTTTGTCATTATTTTTAGAAATGTATGGTATCAACCTGGTGCTCAGTTTGAGCATCATAATGATTGACCCACCTTGACCACTGCATAATTTATTTGTTAATTTTAGAAATAATTTGTTTGATAGTTAAAAACATAAATTAGAAAGAGATTGTATAAATAGCTAAAGTTAATATTTGTATGGAACCTATATAAATTATCTTGAGGCATAAAAATCAAACATAAAGGTCAATGTAAATATAAGTTTATAGACCTTCTTCATTTTTTCACTAATGGACTCATTTGTATGTTTTATAAATTTTATTCAACCAATGAAATGGAGTCGTAAACATGATAGATTAAGTATGAGTTACCTATGTTGAATTCTGAAAAACCTCTTTGTAAACCACATTAAAAGTGATGTTGGAGACTTGATCTTCCTCGTCGCATATTAGTAACTTTAATACATGACGTGATGGTACCTTTGAAATGACAACATATAACTATCCGTGTGAAAACACAAGTTGCGAAAGATAGATACCTCATGCCGAAGAGATTGTCTTTAATTTTTATTTTTTGTCATTGCAAAAGAGAGAGAGCAATAGGAATTTGTTTTGACCGAAATGAATTCTTATATGGGATGGGGTCAATGAAAATCTAGGGATATACACTTTGAGGTCAATTTTTAAACACAATTGTTTACAACATAAGAATGCTACAATATATATTTTCCTATAAAATCTTCAAAATTCATTTTAAATTGTCTAATAATTTTGAACAATTATATTGATTAAGCCATGTTTTTAATAAAAGGGGTAGTCAAGATTACTTCAATATATTGGTGTAACGGCAAATTATATTTTTATCAATCCATCAAACTCATTTATCATCAACACCATTCACAATTGAAATATAAATTATGAAATTTAACATTCTTTGAATTGAAATGTGTCCAAATGGTAACATAAATTTTGCCAGAAAACCATCATTAAAAACAAACTAAAAACCTCATGAAATCAGACTCCAAATTTCATATTTTAACTATATTATTCAATCAAATGGTTCATTTTTAACCTTCAAAAGTTTCTGAATCTTGATGCTTGAGGACTGACCTACATATCCACCATCTTTTTCATAACACTCTATGTTATCTGCACATCTCTTTCCAGCTGTCTTAGTGGCAGGAGTTTGTCCCGTACCACCTTCTTGCACATTGGCATTGTAAAATTGATTAAGAGTAGATTCCAATACAAAATTCATTTCTTTCCAAAATAGTGTTTAGTTATTATAAAAAATTTAACACAACAATTGTCTCTTGCTGAGACAAATAGTCATTAACAGTAGAGTCTCATTCCTTAGTACGAAGCTACACAAAATAATTTGGTAACATCAATAACACTAAATTTATAACAAACACATGTTTCAATACTAACATTGTGTAAATGACTACCTTCATATTGTCATCCACTTTTATAGAATTAGTGCTCCTTAAATTTGCAATATCATCTTCAACACAATCCTAATTTTTTGAATGATGTTCTTAAATTTGCACAATCACTACTATGTGGTAGTGTTTATGAGTCATCTATTCAGTATTTGATAGTGCATTATGAGACATTTATTGAGAATTTTATCTGTGTGGGATTCTAAGTGTCAATTTTACTATTCATTTGAGAGTGCGTTATGTGATAATGGCTATGAGACATCTATTGAGTATATGATTTCAGATGAGCATCTCTTTTTTATTATAATATATCTACAGGTTTTATTAGAATTTAAGGAGTATGCTTATGTTGCTGAAGTTAATGTAGACTTTGTTTGAAAGGCTGTTCTAGCAATTGGTCATTGTGCCATCAAATTAGAGAGAGCAGCTGAACAATGCAATAGTGTTTTGCTTGAGTTGATCAAGATAAAAGTAAATTATGTGGTTAAAAAGGCAATCGTTGTTATCAAAGATATATTTAGAAGATATCCCAACAATTAATATTACATTTTCTCATCTGCAATTTGTTTTATGAGAAAGTAGATAATACCACATTTAGTCATTACTTTTACACTTTGAACTTTGCTTGAATCTCTCTGCTCTACTTGACAGATATGAGTCCATAAGACCAACTCCAGTGATTGTTCTTAATGTAGTTCTTAAGTATAAAAACTTGTTCTTGTAAAAACTTTCATTGGATGCAAATGATGTAGCTGTCATGGTGTAGAACGGTTCTTCTATAAGAACCGTTCTTGCCAAACAAATGTTTTTTTGGGTCATAATTTCCAACCAAAAAAATGCAAATGGGATCATATGTGAGACCCATTTAAGAACCCAAGATTAGTTCTTCCATTGGAGTAAAATGGAGGTTGAGTTTTTATATTCTTTGAACCCACTATATGAAAGATAAGAACCCAAATATGATTCTTCCATTGTGGATGCTCTAAGTGCTACACTCTGTGAGAGATTAGACACATGGGATGAGCCACAAGCTAAGGTATTAGTCTCTCTGGGTGCCTTTGTAAGTGTCATTTCTGGGTGCCTTTGTAAGTGTCATTATGCACCATCATGCATGCTTATCTTTTCATCACTTTTCCTGTGTGGATAGGCATGAATGATCTGGATAATTGGTGAATATGCTGAAAGAATTGACAATCCTGATGAACTTCTTGAAAGTTTCTTGGCAAGTTTCACCATAGAGTTGGCATTTATAATATGCCTTTTTAAATGGCATTCTGATTGTACCTTTTAAATTATTTAAATTCAAAAATGATTTTCCCTGTTATGACAGCTCATACCTTTTAAATTCTTTAATAATCAATAATTTATTAATTGGCCCCTTTTTTTTCTAACTGATAACAGTTTAGCATTGGAATTGAAATATAAGATTGGTCGCGCTGTCGCGCACGCGCCAAAAAGAACGAGCGTGTTTTAAAACTGTAGTTAGGGCGACAACTCGGATGTCGTCTCACAAGGACTCTTAAAGTGTTATTTTTCACAAAAATAAGTTTTTTTTTGGGGGTTGAATTGGGATGCAAATAAGAAAACAAAATAATAACAGAGCAATGAAACAAGGCAATTCGAAGAGGTTGTCAAATAGCTAAAAACGATTAATCTATTGTTCTCGATTTCCCAACTATCATAGGTTCATGCAATTTCCAAGCCCTAAGCAGATTCTAATCCCCTCCCGGTTGTAGCAACAATTTACAAGCGAAACCACTACTACAGATACATGTCCCTATTCCCGAATTAAACAAACGGGGTTAAGCCCTTCGTGAACTAAGCGAACATGAAATGTACACACGCGAATTAAGCAGACGCGATTAATTATAGGAACATAATATCACCGAAAATAAATCAACACAACACAATATACTCCTGAATTAAACAAACAGAAATATAAAGCATGACATTGAAAAGGGAAAAGCATACAAAACAGGAAATACAAGAACCTCAAGTGTAGTGGAAATCGATTACAATAGATTAATCCTAGGAACTTAGTTCTCCATAAAAAAAACGAAAACACAAAAAAAAAATGTAAACAGAATAATGGAGAAGCAAAAGTTGTTCATAATCTGCCCAGACAGCTATTTATAACATTCAGGAATTTTTGCCTTCTCGCGAGGCGAAGCCTCTCTCGCGACGCGAATCTTGTGAACAGTCTGCAACCTTTGGTATTCTCGCGAGGCGAAGGACTACTCGCGGGGCGGGAATCTGAAGAGTCTTCTTATTACGCCCGTTATGAACATCAGGGGCCAACCGTGATGCTTTCTGACTTCCAGGCTCGCGAGACGAGTTATTGTTCGCGAGGCGAAACTCTTCAACTTCAAAACTGCCACAGCCGTGACCTTCAACACGGGTAAGCCGTGATAGTCTCTGACTTTCAGTGGTCGGGTGACTCGCGTGGCGAGATATTCTTCGCGGGGTGAACCAGAGACCTTGCATTTTCTTGGAACAGTCAGCCTTCGGGGTCGCGAGGCGAATCCCCTGTTTCTTTATTCTCTTGACTTCCAACTTAACCTGAAAACAAAGACAGAGCTATAAGTGTATTATTTGACTCAAAACTGGCTAAATTAACCTAAAACTACTTTAGAGACTCAAAACCTTGCTTGAGGACAATCTAATCTAATTTGGGTGAAAATAGGATATAATTTGCACAAAACCCTGGTCATACTAGCCATAAAACTAGATGAGCCAGAGGCTTATCAAAATGCCCCAAACTTAAACTTTGCTTGTCCCCAAGCAAACTAAGACTCAAAAATCAAAAAAAAAAAAAAAAGACTCAAGACATGGCAAGCTTTAAAAGATTCAATCAACCTTGCACAAATTCAAGCAATACATCAAAACAGTTTTCTTCAATGTCCCCCCTTTCAAACAAAGCAATCTCCACATTCATTTATTCTAAACAATTGAGAATTTCATCATTCAAACAATCATCAATCTAAGCAGGGGATCTGGGTTACACACAAGAGGGAGATCACCAATTCCAAACAACTGCCTTCCTCACAAGGGCATTTAGTGTTCACTCAATCGCCCGCTTGTGTCAAAGCAACAACTTTGCACTCGGCCACTTTTCAAGAACACTTCCCATAAATTTGATTTTCATCTCAAAATGATTCCCACAGAAAACATGCAAGCAACATCAAAAGGTCTTTTATGGGTTGTAATGGGGCCTGGCTAAGGGTAGGATATACAAAGGAACTAGGCTGAAGACCCTAGGAACTAAGAGAGCATGAAACACTTCAAAACATTTGAATTCCACTCAAGTTCCTTTTTTCATTTATCTTTTTGCCTTGGGTGACTACAGCCTCTTTTTTTTTCTAATACTTTTATTTTTAACATTTTTACACTTTTCTTTTTTTTTTCTCTTTTTTTTTTCATTTTCATTTTTTTTCCTACAAGCCTTTGGCTTCAATTTTTTTATTATATTTTTTTCTTTTTCTCAATCCCAAACAACACATCACCTTGCAGCCACCCCAAACTTAGTTTCTTGCAAACCACTCTCTTGCTAAAATTCCATGCTCTCCTAATCCTAAGATCGGGTTAACATGGTTTTTCAGATTTTTGCTCATAACATAAGGTTAACAAGAATTAACAATAGGCTAATCAGGTTCAATGGGGCTAACTAGGGAACTTGCATTAGGAATTGGTTCAATTTTAGGCTAAGTAGCTATTTACAAAGAAAATGCCTAAATCATCTGAAGCAAACACATAATCATGCAAACCAAGAAGAGATTCAAGCAAATTCAGGAAAGTGCAACTTGAAAATGATTCTCACACAGTTTAAAACATGTTGGAGGCTCAAAACCTCACCTGGACATTTTTGCAAATTGTTTGACAGAGATTCTATCCCTAGTGTGTGCTTCCTATCACCCCAAACTTATCATAAATCATGCCATCATAACAAAATCTCAAAGTTCAGTTTTCAATCACATGGGGATCATTTTTCAAAAAAAAAATTCAGCCTAGGGGGAATCATCACATAAATCATGCAATCAATCTGTGCAAAATCAATCAAAATCCAATAAACTTGCCAATATAAGACTCAACACAACTCCTGAGCTTCTCAAATTATTCAGGAGCTTTATTCAAAGAAAAGGGGAAAAAAAACAAAAACAAAACAAAAACTACAACTAGTTCCCTCCCCCACACTTAAAATATACATTGTCCCCAATGAACAAAAGAACCATAAAAACAGAGTGAGAGAAAGGAAAGGGAACTCCCTGATCAAGTATCAGTGTAGGGGGGAGCTTCCAAGGAGAGCTCCTCAACATTAACATCCACAGGAACACCAAAGATCCACACCATGGAATGGCTTCATCCTCTCGCCCGTTAACCTTGAAGGTCTTGTTGGTACTGTACTTTGAATCTCTACTGCACCATAAGGAAACACATTAGTAACAACAAATGGTCCAATCCACTTGGACCTAAGTTTCCCACCATCAATCTCAAAGTGGAGTTAAACAAGAAGACTTTCTCACCCACAAAAATTCTTTCCTAGCAATCATCCTATCATGAAAAAGTTTTGTTTTCTCTTTATAAATCCTGGAGCTTTCATAGGCTTCTAGCCTAAGCTCCTCAAGTTGCTGCAATCGCAGCTTTTCTTTCAACACCAACTTCCTTCATGTCCAAGTTACAGACTTTCATCGCCCAATATGCACGGTGCTCAACTTCCACCGGAGGTGACATGCCTTACCAAATACAAGCCAAAGGGGGACATTCCTATAGGTGTCTTGAAAGCAGCCCTCTGAGCCCACAAAGGCGTCTTCTAGACTGCGGCTCCATTCCTTTCTATTCGATCCGCACCATCTTCTCTAGAATTTGCTTGATCTCCCTGCTTGATATTTCACCGGCCATTGGTCCGGGGATGGTAAGTATGGAAACTATATGCACAACCCCATATTTTTCGAGTAAGGCTTCCATGGTTCTCATTGCGAAGTGTGTGCCTTGGTCACCGATGATGGCCTTAGGTATGCCAAACCTGCAAAAATGTTGGACCTAACAAATTTGGAAACAACTTTAGCATCGTTAGTCCTAGTGGGGATTGCTTCCACCCACTTTGAAACATAGTCTACAACCAAAAGAATATATACAAAACCAAAAGAAGGGGGAAAGGACCCATGAAATCAATCCCCCACGCATCAAAAACCTCACAAAAGAGCATGGGCTGCCGAGGCATCTCACTCCTACGAGTGATGGCAGTGGCCTCGTTATTTGACATTCTTTACAATTCTCGTATACCTAATAGGAATCTCTAAAAATTGTGGGGCCAGTAGAACCCGTAATCCGGGACTTTTCTTGCTGTCCTCTCGTGGTCCAAAATGTCCTCCAACCGGGAGAGGCATGTGAGAAGTGCAAAATGGACTCGTCTCATGATCGGGGACACACCTCCGAATCACCCGATCACCGCAAAACTTCCACAGGTAGGGATCATCCCACACATAGTACTTTGCACGCTCTTGAGCTTGTGGAACTTATGTCTACTTGTACCGGCAGGAACAACACCAAAGAACAAGAAAGTTAACTATGTCAAAGAAACCAGGGTGTTACCCCATACAGATGTAGAAGCCTCTCATCAGGCAAATCATCTTGGATGGGAGAAGGATCCTCATCCCTTGCTATTCGGCTCAAGTGACCGGCTACCAAATTTTCAGCTCCACTCTTGTCTTTGATCTCCACATTGAATTCTTGGAGCAAAAGCATCCACCGGATCAGTCTTGGCTTAGCTTCTGGTTTCTTTAACAGGTACTTCAGAGCTGCATGGTCAGTGAAAACAATAATCCTAGAACCTAGCAAATATGACCTAAATTTATCAAGTGCAAATACAACAGCTAGCAGTTCTTTCTCAGTGGTGGTGTAATTTGATTGTGCAGCATCTAATGTCCTAGAAGCATAGTGAATTACATGGGCAGCCTTGCCCACTCTTTGTGCCAGAACCGCTCCCACAGCAAAATTGGAAGCATCACACATTAGTTCAAAAGGGAGTGTCCAGTCTAGGGGCTGGATGATGGGGGTAGATGTCAATGCTATTTTCAGGTAGTCAAATGCCTCCTAGCAATGGTCATCAAATTGGAACAGGGCATCATTCTTCAGCAGGTTTGACAATGGCAGAGCTATCTTGCTGAAGTCCTTTATAAAGCGCCTGTAGAAACCTGCATGTCCAAGAAAAGAACGGATCTCACGTACGCAAGATGGGTAAGGCAATGAAGAAATCACATCAATTTTTGCAGGATCTACTGAAATACCCTCTTTAGAAATTACATGACCCAAAACTATCCCCCTGCTCTACCATAAAGTGACATTTCTCATAATTCAAAATCAGATCACCTCAATGCATCTTTGTAGAACTAAACTCGACTATGCGAGACATGCATCAAATGAGGAGCCATATACAAAGGAAGTCATCCATGAACACCTCTATGCAATTTTCAATAAATTCAGAGAAAATGCTAAGCATACATCTTTGGAAGGTGCCAGGAGCATTACAAAGGCCAAATGGCATCCTCCTATAGGCAAACGTACCGAAGGGGCACGTGAAAGTGGTCTTTTCCTGATCCTCAGGGGCAATATGGATCCGGGAAATACCCGAAAAACCATCAAGAAATCAATAATGAGATTTACCACCAGCCGATCCACCATCTGATCTATGAATGGCAAAGGAAAGTGATCCTTTCTGGTGGCCTGGTTCAACTTCCTATAATCTATACAGACTCGCCAGCTATTCTGGACTCTAGTAGGTACAAGCTCATTATTATCATTCCTAACTACTGTTAGACCGGACTTCTTTGGTACAACTTGCACCGACTTACCCAAGTACTATCGTAGATGGGGTATATAATACCCGCCTGTAGAAGCTTAGTCACCTCTTTCTTCACCACATCCAATATCAATGGGTTTAGTCGCCGTTGGGCCTGCTAATCGGTTTAGCCCCATCCTCCAATAGAATTCTCGGCATGCATCCGAGGGGCTAATTCCCGGAATATCACCAATATCCACCCAATAGATTTCTTGTGCTTCTTCGTAACCTCCAATAGTTTTGCTTCCTGGTCGAGTCAAGGCCGGAAGAAATGATGACTGGAAGTTTTTCATCCGGCTCTGTGTAGGCATACTTCAGTTCCCTGTGAAGTGGCTTGAGTTCTAGGGGGTGGCTGCCAACGGATGGTACATTGGGAGTAGCCAGGATGTCAAGGACTTCTCGCTGAACGGCATGTGCCTTCACTCTCACTATCACTATCACCCCGCAAGGTTGAATCAAGAAACTCAAAGACAAAAACGAACAAGGGTTAGTGTAAGTACAGTTAGTACATGAATACAAATCATCAAAACCAGAAATGAATGGAAAATCAGAAATAAAGTCCTCATGGGTATCCTCAATAAGCTCAGAAAGCAACTCTAGTTGGAAAACCGAGTGCTCCTCCAGTGGGTGTTTCATAGCATCAAAGATCTTGAACTTGGCCACAATATCACCAAACTCCATAGACATAGTCCCATCATTCACATCAATCTTAGTCTTGGTTGTCTTCATGAATGGTCTGCCCAAGATTATTGGCGATCTACTGGAATGTGTCTCTCCTGCCATGTCTAGGATGTAGAAGTCCGCAGGGAAGATCAAATCATCAACTTGCACTAGCACATCTTCTACCATTCCCATGGGCTCGCACTGGTCCTGTTAGCCAACCGGGATGGTGAGACCTCGATACCGCAAAGGCCCAAGATCAAGGTTGTTAAAGATGGAGGTAGGCATGACATTTATGGATGCTCCCAAGTCCAAAGATGCGCTTTCAAACTTCCTGTCCCCAATAGTGCATGGAATAGTAAATGTGCCCGGATCCTTGAACTTCTGTGGTAGTGCCTGAGTAGGGGCTAAAACAACAACTCTTTCTGGTGCAGGCCTAGACTGGATAAGAGCTGATACATTTCTTCCCAAATCAACCCTCTCATTATTCTTCATCTTCCTCTTGTTGGTGCATAGATCCTTGAGAAATTTTGCATACTTGGGCACCTCGCTGATCACATCTAGAAGGGGAATATTAACAGCCTACTTTTCTCAACACATCTAAAATCTCCCTTTCCTTGTCTTCACCACCAACCTTCTTATTTTTCCGTAACTGTGTGGGAATGGGATTGGTGGTTTGTACACTTTCTCAACTTCAACTTCAACAAGAGGCTCGGGAGTTACCTCAATAGTTTCTTCATCCTTTCCAGAGGTGGCCTCAACAACTTTTCCGGATCTCGTAGATATGGCACTCACATTAGGGTTGGAGGCATTGGGATTTATCACCGTCAGTGCAGGTGCACCGGGTTGTTCTTTGACCTTGCTTGTATGTTATTTATGGAGGAGGCCAGCTTGTCCAACCCGTGTCTCTAAATTTTGAATGCCGGCACTTCTTTGTCCAGTGAGGTTTTGAATCTGGTCCCATTTGCTGGAACTCGAGATTTTGTGCAGCCATTTGTGCAGCCATTTGTTTGAGCATATCCTCTAATGAAGGTCCGTAAGGTGCTGAAGTGGTCACCGGAGGAGGATTCTGAGGTGCTCCCATCGGTTGTTGTTGGGATGAGTTCCCATACCGCAGATTAGGATGATTCCTCCAGTTGGGATGGTACCCGTGGTAGAGAGGTCCGGAGTGCTGTACCGATTCTCGATCAAGCTTCCTTGATTATATGGATTTACCGCATAAGCTTGAGATACTTCACCGACAAACTCTTCTCTCTGGATGGGGCATGGATCATATGGGTGCTTAGGTGAATTGCACATGCTACATAACTTTGCAGGTGAACTCGTCTATTGCCAATTGCCTTACAAAAGAAGTGAGCTCATCCAATCTATTCTCAAGGGCGGCCTGGTTGGAAGATGAACTATGGACCTCATGCACACCTCTTGTCTCAATCGAATTTCTTCTCGTAGTAAACTACCGGGAATTTAGTGACATATTCTCAATGAGTTGCTTGGCGAAGAACTGGGGTCTTATCAACTAGTGCTCCCCACTAGCAAAGATCCAAAAGATTCCTATCCATCTACAGTAATCCTTCATAAAAGTCATCGGATGAGAAGTCGTTCGTAAATCTGATGTTGAGGGCAACTGGATACCAAATGCTTGAACCTTTCCCAATATTCAGCTAGCGACTCATTCCCTTGCCTGATGCCACATATTTCTTTCCTTATTGACGCAGCTCTTGAAGCAGGAAAATATCTTTCTAAAAAAACCCTCTTCAAATCATTCCAAGTGGTGATAGAGTTGGGCTCAAGATACGACATCCAATCCTTTGCAGCTCCTTGGAGTGAAAACGGAAAAGCTTTCAGCTTGATACTATCCTCAGTTACACCCTCTGATCTCGAGGTTGTGGAGCATACAACTTGGAATTCCTTCAAGTGCTTGTGTGGGTCCTCACCTGCAAGGCCATTAAACTTTGGCAACAAGTGAATGAAACCAGATTTTAGTTCAAAAGGAGTATCGGCACCAGGATATGAAATACACAATCCATTGTAATTTACATCAGGGGCAAGTCGTCTTAATGTCCTCTCGATCACCCATGTTTTCAAAAACAGTTTTGGAATTAGAATCACTACTAGCGCTAGCCCGAAATTCTCTACTTGAGTGTGTGCAGTGTTCTTTCAATTTCCTGATCAAAATCACACAATTCAGGGCAATTCGACCTAGTAGCCAGACCAATTCAAAACAAAAACAGAAAATAAAAGGAAGAAAAGAAAATAAAAAAACAAAATGCGAAAAATAACTAATCAGAGTCCCCGGCAAAGGCGCTAATTTTTGGTCGCGCTGTCGCGCACGCGCCAAAAAGAACGAGCGGGTTTTAAAACTGTAGTTAGGGCGACAACTCGGATGTCGTCTCACAAGGACTCTTAAAGTGTTATTTTTCACAAAAATAAGTTTTTTTTTTGGGGGGGGGGGTTGATTGGGATGCAAATAAGAAAACAAAATAATAACAGAGCAATGAAACAAGGCAATTCAAAGAGGTTGTCAAATAGCTAAAACCGATTAATCTATTGTTCTCGATTTCCCAACTATCATAGGTTCATGCAATTTCCAAGCCCTAAGCAGATTCTAATCCCCTTCCGGTTGTAGCAACAATTTACAAGCGAAACCACTACTACAGATACATGTCCCTATTCCCGAATTAAGCAAACGGGGTTAAGCCCTTCGTGAACTAAGCGAACACGAAACGTACACACGCGAATTAAGCATACGCGATTAATTATAGGAACATAATATCACCGGAAATAAATCAACACAACACAATATACTCCAGAATTAAGCAAATGAAATATAAAGCATGGCATTGAAAAGGGAAAAGCATACAAAATAGGAAATACAAGAACCTCAAGTGTAGTGGAAATCGATTACAATAGATTAATCCTAGGAACTTAGTT
Organism: Sophora flavescens; assembly: GCA_030762895.1. Taxonomy (NCBI): domain Eukaryota; kingdom Viridiplantae; phylum Streptophyta; class Magnoliopsida; order Fabales; family Fabaceae; genus Sophora; species Sophora flavescens. Next base: position 72,113,241 of record CM061067.1, read on the forward strand.
CTCCATAAAAAAATGAAAACACACAGAAAAAAATGTAAACAGAATAATGGAGAAGCAAAAGTTGTTCATAATCTGCCCAGACAAGTATTTATAACATTCAGGAATTTTTGCCTTCTCGCGAGGCGAAGCCTCTCTCGCGACGCAAATCTTGTGAACAGTCTGCAACCTTTGGTATTCTCGCGAGGCGAAGGACTACTCGCGGGGCGGGAATCTGAAGAGTCTTCTTATTACGCCCGTTACGAACATCAGGGGCCAACCGTGATGCTTTCTGACTTCCAGGCTCACGAGGCGAGTTATTGTTCGCGAGGCGAAACTCTTCAACTTCAAAACTGCCACAGCCGTGACCTTCAACACGGGTAAGCCGTGATAGTCTCTGACTTTCGGGGCTGGGTGACTCGCGGGGCGAGATATTCTTCGCCGGGCGAACCAGAGACCTTGCATTTTCTTGGAACAGTCAGCCTTCGGGGTCGCGAGGCGAAGAGCTGTTCGCGAGGTGAATCCCCGGTTTCTTTATTCTCTTGACTTCCAACTTAACCTGAAAACAAAGACACAGCTATAAGTGTATTATTTGACTCAAAACTGGCTAAATTAACCTAAAACTACTTTAGAGACTCAAAACCTTGCTTGAGGACAATCTAATCTAATTTGGGTGGAAATAGGATATAATTTGCACAAAACCCTGGTCATACTAGCCATAAAACTAGATGAGCCAGAGGCTTATCAAAGATAAACGACTGCAATGCTAGATTGTACTATAAGCCTTAATGTTTTCCATATATTTTTCTAATCAGATAATTGGCATTAATTTGCCTTTTTAAATGTCATTTTGATTAAGGATTTGATTTTCATTAATTGCCTCTCTTAAAACCTAGAGCCGCAACTCTCTCTCACCATTCCCATTCCTTGTACTCCTCTTTTCCTTCTTCCTCATCCACCGCCGGAAGGGGTGGTTTTGGGTTATTTGGAATCATCACTCCACATCGTTTTTCTTTCATTTTATCTAAATAAGTGGTTTTTTCACATAGATTTGGTTTTTCTTTGTGTTTTTCAGTCTTTTCGTCTTCAGTGTTGCGGCGTTGTTTGGTTTCCCATGTTGTTGCGGTGTTCGTTTGGTTCAGATTGATAGATCAGGTTCGATCCATTACAGATTCAATCAAGACTTGGGCGTCAACATTACGTGATGCGAGACATGGTATTCCGATCACTTTGATTTTGTCACGTTTGTAGGCATTTTGCCGTGATATGCTATTAACCCGGTGTGTGAGTTTGTTCGCAGAGTCATCATTTCCTTGTCGATTTTTAGCGATGTTGAATTTGTGTTGTTTTCGATATATTTTACCAATTTGAATGAATGAATATCTTTTTTTAGTAAAAAAAAATGTCATTTTGATTAGCCCTTTTAAATTCTTTAAAGAGTCAAATATTTCAAAACTGACAAACCTTATTTCAAAAAATTAAATAATTCTTAAATGTGTTTAAAAATTTATAAACTAGCTCTCTAGCATTTTGAAACACAATTAAAGGGATTGAGGGTTGTTATTAATGATAAAATCACTCAGCCATCTCTAAAGAGAATGCAAAAAGTTTACTGCAATGATTTTGTAATATATGGGAAAAAATTTAAATATCTGCAAAATTTTAAATGGTAAGTAAATTAAATGTCCTCGCAATAAGTTTACTGCTGATTTGGTAATATGTGAAAAAATATATCTGGAAAATTTCTAATGGTAAATAAATTAAATGTCCTCATTTGGTGTCATTTCAAAATAAATTTGCTAGCAAAAATATTACATTTATTTTATAATTGTTGGTAAAAACTTTTTTTTTTTTACAAATTGTAAAAACTTTTGAAAAACAAGTTAATGGGAGAGGAAGGTTAAATAGTTTGGGCAACCAAACTACTAAATATCAATTTTTTTTCTCTTGACTTATTTAAGTGTAAGTAGTTTTATTTTCTATAAATGCGTGTTTATCTCATTATTATCGTATAAGAAACACGATATCTTTCAGTTATATGTTTCAAATAAACAATCTTTTAAATATTAATTACATTAAACCAAAATCCATTGCAGTATCTCATAATTTATGCCTTTGTTTTATAATGTTCATTTTCATATTTAAATGCTTGAATAATAGTCGTGATATAACTTTTGAAAATTTTTAATGATACCGGTATGTCCACATTTAGAAGTCTCAAACAAAAAATAATCATGTGATATTATTTTTTTCATTTCAAATAATACACAAATACTTATTTGTTGCTTTTTTAATTTGTTTTTTTTAATATTTAAAAAATACAAATAATGTAAAATAACACACTTACAAATCTAGTATAGGTAATTCAAAACTTCAATACTCTCGTATCCAAGAAAAAATATCTCCTGGAAGTAACATCTCTCCTAATCATTAGGTTATCTCCTAATCACGTAAGGATAGAGGGTAGAGTTATAACTACCATTATTCCAAGATATTTTAAATCTTCAAACTTCCAAATGATAATTTCTCATCATATCTTTAATAACCGATTTTAGTTTTTTTTTTTTTTAAGAGAATCCAAATCCAATTTTGTTGATAAGATTTTACACTATAGAAGATAAGGCATCAATCAACAGTTTTTCACAATTATCAAATAAGATATGCTATATGGTTCGAAAATGGATCAAACAACCAATGAAATCAGGGTAGAATTGAAAACAGCGCGGGGCCAACTATAAAAGTAAAATAACAGACACACCTCTATAACACTATTTGTTAACGTATGAAAAAACTTTGGTAACAAATATCTTTTTAGTTATCAAATCATGAACAACCCTTGTGATCAGGTGAGTTAGTTAAGGAAACCGACCTAAAGTCCTTCTATAAATACAGTCCACGCACACATGATTAAGACTCCATACTCCAAAGACATCATCGTAAACAGTTTGTTCCTGTTCTTCTTCTGTTGTTCCATCATGTCACAAGCTCAGTACCACTTTCGTGTCAATAGAATTATTTCTACTGACCAACAACATCATTGTCAACCACTCAAGCCCACAGATTCCTTCCTATTCGATGTGGTTGGTGTCGTTCTAATCCGGTCAAGCGATCCAAACTCTGATCGATGTGTTTATAACTCATCTCCTTTATTCCAAACATCTATATCCATAACCTGTGAACGCTTCTTCTTCGGTGATAATCAAGATTTCCTACAAACACACATAACCAACCAACCATACTTCCCCCCTCAAAATCTTGACCATTTAACACAGAGTATCATACCTCAAGTTCAACAACTGTTTCCTTTTGGCGTTGGATTTTCAAAACCATCAGATCCGGAACCCCAAGAGTTCCGTTTTGCTTTGCACATTATAGTGGACGTGGTGGACGATGATGAGTTTGAAAGAGTAGTGATGGAAGAGTCCATGCAGCAGCATGACGCCAGAATGATTCCAGCATCCAAGGAAGCCATCCAGTCTCTCAAAACATACAAGCTTCCTGATCAGTGCCATATATGCTTAGAGAAGTTTCATGGTGAAGGCGATGATGATGACGAGGACGTGCTGTTCACACCAATGCCCTGCGGTCATGGATTTCACCACAAATGTATTCTGCAATGGCTACAAACTAGTCACATGTGCCCCATCTGTCGCTATCCTTTGTCCACCGCCAACAACTAATATAAGCAAAAGATCTTAGACTGAGATACAAATTTCTAGTTTGTATTTTCATGATGTTTGTTACCTATGATTATGTCAAATCAAATCTGTTATCTATGTATGAGAGGAATATTATTGTAGCATCATTTGATTTTGGAATGGAATCTGTGATTTCCCTAAACTTTATTGAGTTTGTTTCTCTGCAATAACTTCATATATATCTGTAATGTTAGATGTTATCATAAGCCCAATTTACTTATAGTCACACCGTGATCAAGATCTGAAAGAAGTTCGAAAGTAGTGGCATATATATGATAGTAACATGTCATAAAAAAAAAAACTTAAGAGGACACTTTTTGCTAGAAAGTACCAAACGAAAAAGAAGATACAGAAAAAACTGATATTGGAGCTAAGAGGCGGTGTGCTGACATGCTGATGTTCTGACATTCTGAACTTTTTGATGTATGCATTACGGGTAATTGGATAATTTAAAAAGGGGGTTTTCAATGATGTTTTAAGGTGATGGGACCTGCAATCCTTGTAGCTGGTTTTATCTTGGTGGTATTTAGGCAGAACATTGATGTAGTTTTCACTATCTAGCATTGGAGCACATGATAGATTGTATGTTCTTGGACCCTTCCTAGAATTAGGGGAGAATAATCATTTTGATGCTAAGTCTAGTTCATATTCAATAAATTACTCTATTTATCAAAAAAAAAAAAAACAAAGATATAGAAAAACTGAACACTTTAAATTACCCTGCAGCAACTATGCCAATCACAAATAACTCAATAATAAAAGATAAAAGTAAGACACATATATATATTTTTAAGTTACTACTATAAATGCATATAATCATGGTTCATTCTATGCTACACCACCCAAAATTTACACCACTTATTGTTGCACCACACATGTGGCAAGTGCTGAATCAATCATTTTGATGCCTGGACATTTGACTTTTCAACTAGTCAAGGTTTGAAAAATTGACACACCCATGTGCCTATTTGATTGGCCCACAATTTGCCACATGGGTGGTGTAATGGATGGTGCAACTTAGCCCAAGCCTATAATCATAGATATTATTCATATTAAATGTTGCTAGCTAGACTTGAGCAGAACAGCTTTAGACTAATAATCGAAGTTTCATAAAGTAGAATTGTTAATAATTCTCAACTCTTAAGGACTGGGGGATGCAGGAGGTGGAGAGACAAATGGGATGAACGGAATCACATTTGAGATTGAGGGAATGTTTGGGAATGAGCCAGCTGGGAGTGGAGGTAGGGTGACTTAATTGTGAGAATAGTAGGAAGTGGTAGCTGGGTGGTCGATATTGAGGATTGAAGCAGAGTTGGGATAGCAGGTTGGGTCATTTGTAACAATGTGCTCCATTATTGGTAATCTAATATTTGACTTTTTCTAAGATTGATTTTGTCTTTCTTCAACATTCTTATCCCTTTTTGCTCATTTCATAGATGATATTTCATCACAGTTTGCTAAGTGGAATCTGATTTGTTGACAAGGTATTAGAAAATTCACAAACATCTCTAGTAATCCTTTGTTTTGAGGTAGCTTTCTGATTGAGAACTTTACCTTTGGTGGATAATGGGGACTCATTAACCGGAAGGTTTACAGATAGGTTCAGTTAGACCAACAATAGTTCTAATTAAATTATTTTATGGAACTTATAAGAGATACAGAATATAGGGCAATAAGTTGAACTAACAACACTTGCACCAACCTACCAACTCACCCTGTTTACCCATAATTATGCATTTGCGTTACACAATTTCCTCTATAAAAGCACCACATATAGCATCTGCAAACTACTTCAAAGCATATCAAAAGCATCTGCAAAAGCTCCAACTCCTATTGATCATGCAGCTTTTGTCATCATCTTGGTTCAATCATGGTTTCCTCTCGTTTGTCAAAAATGATTTTTCCTTTTATGATTCTAACTTTGTTGTTAGCAATCAGTCACGAGATGGTTGCCGAGGCACGCAATCTTGCTGAGTCGACATTACCATAGTCGGAAGTGCCTCAACTCCCCAAACATGAGTTGCCTCCACTTCCTCAAGTCTCAAACTTACCAAACCAGAGCTTCCACAATTCCCTAAACCTGAGTTACCACCTCTGCCCAAGCCAGAGTTACCTAAAGTTCCTGAATTGCCCAAGCCAGAGTTGCCTAAGGTCCCTGAGTTGCCCAAGCCTGAATTGTCTAAGGTCCTTGAATTTCCCAAGCCAGAGTTGACTAAGGTCCCTGAATTGGCAAAGCCTGAGGTGCCTAAACTCCCCAAACCAGAGTTGCCTCCACTTCCTCAAGTCCCAACCTTACCCAAAACAGAGTTGCCAACTCTGCCAATGCCGGAATTACCTAAAGTTCTTGTATTACCCAAGCCAAAGTTGCCTAAAGTCCCTGGATTGCCCAAGTCAGAGTTGCCTAAGGTCCCTGAATTTCAAAAGCCAGAGTTACCTAAAGTCCCTGAATTGCCCAAGCCTGAGTTGCCTAAGGTCCCTGAATTGCCTAAAGTACCTGAAATTCCTGTAGCCACCCCGACAACCATTCCTTAAGTATATTAGCATGTTTGAAATCACTTCTAAATATTGAATCGTTATTTTCTAAGTATATTAGCATTGCCTACTCACATTAATTTCTTCCAAAAGCACTTTCATCCCTTAAACCTGGTGTTTCCAATCACACACTATGAATCGTTATGTCTTACATTATCTTGTCTTAGGTTGTAATTGGCTGGCTATACATTCCCTACCTTATGTTGTTTGATGGGTGTGATATGTTTTAAGCATTTAACTTAAATTTCATTTATGTATAATTTGTTGCAGCTACATGAGAGTGGTGGTTACAGTTTAGTATGAACCTTGTTAAAATTACGCATTATGTTCAGTTTGAGTTCCTTTAAATCAATTATACTTCATGTATAAGTATTGTGAATTTTATAAGAATGTAAGTTTAAAGCAGAGGTTTGCAAATTTCCAATATCTAATTCATTTTTAGCCATTACGGCATAGTCAAATTTAATATACTACTTCAAATTCAGCTTCCTGATTTCTGTTGAAAATCTTGCAGTCAGATCAGCAAAAAAGATTGTGATCAGTGGTTTGTATCACTGATAACACAGAAGTTTGTAAATTTCCAACATACAATTGGTTTGCTGCCAATTAAAAGGCTTGCAACAATGCTACAATCTATATTATATATCATTTTTTGATTGTTTCGTATAGATAAGAGTCTTGATGTGTTGTTTTTCATTTTATTTCAAACAAAATTAAATAAAAGAAATAGCCCGATCAAATTGGTATTTTGACCGCTATTAAGATTATACCAAATTAATTTTGAACTTAAGTGTTTGATATATATGTACATAAACCAAAAATTCAATATATGTGATATGATCCGCCAATCACATTCTCCAATGGAAGCTGAATTTGGAACTTGATACATTAATTTTGATAAGAAATAACACTGTAATATAGAAGTTGAAAACTTCAGAAGCTTCACTGAACATTACGTGTAATCTTACTAAGGTTCATACCAGACCACGACCACCAATCTTATGTAGCTACAGCAATTATACAAAAATTGAAATAAAGCTAAATTATATCACACCCATCAAACAACATGAGCTAAGCACTGTATAGCATTAGCAGCCAATTACAATTTAGAAGAGACAATGAAAGGCATAAAAATTCAAACATAGTGATTGGAGTGGCTTTAGGAATTTCAGGGACTTTAGGCAATTCAGGGAGTTATTGTTGGTCAACTGACCTAACTGCATTATACAATTACTTATTTCTAAAACTGTCAAAATTATTTCACCTTATAAAGTCAATGTAATCCTGTATGGAATTTGTAAATAAAGCATAAATCGCAAGAGCTCCTACACCTGACCACTCATAACTCCCAGAAAAACATCTTTCTATCTGGTGAAAATGTTCAGCCACCAAGCCAATGAAACAAATTCACGGTGGGAGTTATCTTGGTTGAACCTGATCAAATGGCCTCAATTGAAGTTCTTAGGTATGTGGAGAACTAGAAGGTTTAAAATTGGGTAGGGTGATTTGACAATTGACATAATATGGCTGAAAAAATCTTTAGAGTTGAACTAACAATACTTATCCTCAACAACTATTCTTGTATCACAAGTCACACGCCTCACTAACTTATCTATAAAGCACACATTACAACTCACCAAGACGACAAGCATTCCAGAACCATTTGCATAAAGCAGTTACTAATAGTCTAATATTGATTCAGAGCTGCTTGTCATCTGCTAGCTCCAACCTTGGGTTCTTGCAGTTTCTTGTTATTCATTTTACCACTTTGCTTCTACTTTTCTCATCATTGACCCGTTACACGGGGGTTGTAGAGGCACATAATCCTCTAGAATCAACATTGCCAAAATCACTAGTCACAAGCTTCCCAAACCTGAGTTGCTTCCCTTACCTGGGGTCCCTAAGTTACCAAAGCCAGAATTCCCTCTCCTGTCTAAACTAGAGTCCCCTGCTATGCAAAATCCTGTAGTGCCTAAAGTGCCTGAAATGCCAAAGCTAGACTTCCCTAAGTTTGAGCTGCAAACACTGCAGAAACATGTGAGTTTCCTGCTATGCCAAAGCCAGAGGTCCCTTATAAGGGCTGCTTGTCAGTATAGTCTTCAACTGTGGCATCTGGGATGGGTGTACAATTTATATTTTTTTATTGAGGGGTTTTATTTGTACTTAATATATATAATTGAATTACGTTGTGTGTTCAGTGGTTGCTTGAGTTAGTCTTATTTCAGCATATTGATTATGACCATGTAGCCAGTTTTTCATATCATGCAGCCAAGAGTTCAATAGTAAAAGGTTGAACTTCTGAATACCGTGATTATGAATAATGAAATTTCAGCTAACAGACACAAATTCAGCTACACATATTTTTACAAAGCCATTTCTTCAAATAATGCATATTGTATAATAGTCCAAATCCAGAAAATGCTTATTGTTTGAAGTGAAAAGAGTCATGATATCAAAGAATATGAACAAAGAACATTTTCTGAGTTATTAGTTATTACTCATAGTTATAGATACCAGAAGTTTCTGCATATAAATTACAGGTTTGGGCTACGGTGCACCACCCACTACACCACCCCATGTAACCTGGAAATTAAGCTTAAGTTTCTCTTCCTTTCTCTCTCTATAGATACACACACACAAAACACATCATTCTTCTTTGCAGAGTTGAGAGCAGGATTTCTCAACCGAAATTGACGAGCTGAATTTGGAGTAGCATATTGAATCTGATTGTAACTTAATAGCTCAAACTGAACTACATATTGATATTTTACAAACTTCTGCACAGAAATTACAATATTATTAAATTCACAAAATTATACATGAAGGATGACCATCAATGTGTTGTATGATTGATTTAAACAAACTCAAATTGAACATAAGGTGTAATCTTCCATAAGGTTTACACCAAACCATGACCACCACTCACATGTAGCTAAGACAAATGAATCAGAATTTGAAATTAAGCAAAATCATATCACACCAATCAAACATGCGCTAGGCACTTATAGCAGCCAATTACAACTTGGGACAAGGCATAATTCAAACTTAAGGGACAGTGACTGGAGTGGCTTTAGTAATTTCAGGAACTTTCGGCAATTCAAGGATTTTAGGCAGCTCGGGCTTAGGCAATTCAGGGATTTTAGGCAGCTCAGGCTTTGGCAATTCAGGGAGATTAGGCAGCAGAGGCTTTGCCAACTCTGGAACTTTAGGTAACTCTGGCTTTGGCAGAGGTGACAACTCAGGTTTAGGTAAGTTTGGGACTTGAGGAAGTGGAGTCAACTTAGGTTTGGGGAGTTGAGGGAGCTCAGGCTTTGGCAATTCAGCGACCTTAGTCAACTCTGGCTTGGGAAATTCAAGGACCTTAGGTAGCTCAAGCTTTGGCAATTCAGGGACCTTAGGCAATTCAGGGACCTTAGGCAACTATGGCTTGGGCAATTCATGGACCTTAGGCCATGGACCTGAGGCAACTCTGGCTTTGGCAGGGGAGGCAACTCAGGTTTGGATAAGGTTGGGACTTGAGGAAGTGGAGGCAACTCAGGTTTGGGGAGCTGAGGCATTTCTGGTTGTGGCAATGTTGGCTCTAGAAGATTGTGTGTCCCGGCAACCATTATATGACTGGTTGCCAACAATATATTTAGAACCAGAAATGGAAAAATCATTGTTAAAAACTGGAGGAATGCATGGTTGAATCAAGTTGATGACAGAAGCTTCAAGAACTATAGGAGTTGGAGCCTTTGCATATGATTTTGATATGCTTTGGATGTACATGCAGATGGTGTATGTGTGGCTTTTATAGTCTAAATTGTGTAAGACAATGATGGGTAGGCAAGCTGAGTTGGTGCAACTGCAGTTAGTTAAACTTCTTACCAATACTTATTAAAAAATTAATTAGAACTAATGTTGGTCAACTGACCCATCTGCATTAGAAGATAATATGGACAATTTGTTACCTTTGAATTTTAAAGTCCACATTATCCTTGCAAGCCAAAGTTCTCAATGAGAAAGCTACCTCAACCAATGATTACTAGAGATATTTTCTTATCATAATAAATCCTTTTGCTTGTAAATTTTCTAATGCCTTCTCAATAAATCAGATTTTACTACATTCTCGACAAACTGTAATGAAAAATATTATCCATGAAACGGGAAGAATGGGATATGATCAAAGAAAGACAAATCAATCTCAAAAATGTCAAACATTACATTACCAATAATCAGCCATACTGGTACAACATCCACGTCTCTTTCTATATATAAACCAAACCTTCTGAAAAGCTTTCCATAACCAAAGCATAACTCTTTTAGCACACCTATGCGTGTCTGCCTAATTGTTCCAATTCTCCGGTATTTAACTTTTTTTATGGACTGTTAAATTGAAGATAGGACTCTAACTTGGTTTATGAATTATTGAATTTCATAAACTTAACTATTAGATACTTCATGTGTTGGGAAAAAGCCAGAGATAACAATCTCTAATAAAGCAAATATTTTTTCCCTTCACCTGTGCAAATAAATAGACACAACAAAAATATTCTTCCACAGGATAATATCAATGGCAGAAAAATAAATAGTAATAACACCACAATTTTAACGTGGAAAACTCCCCAGTGTAGGGATAAAAACCACGGTACCAAGTCCAGCAAAAACTTTCACTATAAATAATAATGGGTACACCAAGTCTTCCTAGAAATACTAGGGAACACCAAATCAACAATACATCACCCAAAAAGGTGGATACAAGCAAGCAACAAGAGAGAAACCCCACAACAATGGGTATAACAACTCAAGTCAAAGAGAAGGCAAACCAACAATATAATGATATCAAAATATTGTCCTCAACACTATGAACAACATACTAAAATTTCATAAAGAATGGAGATAATTTACTCATCTGATGAAGAGCACAAAGTTGCTCCCTTTTTCTTCTTCTCCCGCACCGAAACCCCTCTCCCCTATTACTCACTTGTTTTTTTCTTTCTCACGTCAGACACCCTCTATTGCCTAAACCCTTTCTTTTTTTTATTTGAACTTTCAAGTCCCCCCCCGCCTTTTTTAATGCCACCACATGGGCTTGGCCCATTAACAACTTATTATTATTATTTTTCTTTTAAAGTTGAAGTGGGACCCACTTGGGAGTGACCCACCCAACAAATCTCCCCCTCACGACTCAAGTGGGAAGATACTGCTCGACCAAGCCCGCCTTCTTTCTACAACAAATCAACTTTGTCATGGGCAATGTCTTTGTCATCATATCTGAACCATTTTCATCAGTATGGATCTTTTCAAGTGAAAATGTCTTCATCTCTAGCGCACCTCGTATCCAATGATACCGCACCTCAATGTGCTTTGACCTGGAATGAAAAGTTGGATTCTTGCTGAGATGGATAACACTCTGACTGTCACAAAATAACACAAACTTCTCTTGCTTGAGGCCCAACTCTTGTAGGAATTTCTGCATCCACAAAAGTTCTTTAGAAGCTTCAGTAATGGCAATATACTCAGCCTCAGTGGTAGACAAAGCAACACATTTTTGTAATCTTGATTGCCAAGACACCGCTCCCCCTGCAAAAGTCATCAAATATCCAGAAGTAGATTTTCTAGAATCAATATCACGGCCATATCTGAATCTGTGTAGCCGTCTAAAACAGGTTGACCACCCCCAAAGCATAAACATACTCTAGAAGTGCCTCTGAGATACCTGAAAATCCACTTCACTGCTTGCCAGTAGTCTCTACCAGGATTAGAGAGAAAACGACTAACAACTCCAACAGCATGGGCAATATCCGGCCTTGTGCATACCATAGCATACATCAAACTACCAACCGCGGATGCATAAGGAGCCTTCCTCATCTCTTCTTTGTCTTTCTCACTTGTAGGGCATTGTTGAGAGCTCAACTTGAAATGAATTGCAAGTGGAGTACTAACAGGTTTGGAAATGCTCATGTTAAACCTCTTTAATACCTTCTCAATATACTTATGTTGAGACAACCACAATTTACCATTTTTCCTATCACGAGTAATTCTCATGCCAAGGATTTGCTTTGCAGGACCCAAATCCTTCATAGCAAAGGACTTGCTCAAATCTTTCTTCAGACAATCAATCTTCTTTATGTCATGACCAACAATCAACATGTCATCCACATATAGCAAGAGGATAATAAAATCATCATCAAGGAATTTCTTCACAAACACATAATGATCTGAAGTGGTTTTACTATAACCATGTTTCTCCATGAAAGAATCAAATTTCTTGTACCACTGCCTTGGTGGTTGCTTGAGTCCATACAAGCTTTTCTTCAACTTGCACACAAGCTGCTCTTTTCCTCTGACCTTGAAGCCTTCAGGTTGCTCCATATAAATTTCCTCCTCCAAATCACCATAAAGGAATGTTGTCTTCACATCAAGTTGTTCAACCTCTAGGTTCAAGCTAGCTGCTAATCCAAGCACAACTCGAATAGAGGACATCTTCACCACAGATGAGAAAATTTCTTCAAAGTCAATACCTTTCCTCTGATTGAAGCCTTTCACAACCAATCTTGCTTTGTACCTTGGTTGAGAGCTATTCTCTTTTGATTTCAGCTTGAACACCCACTTGTTCTTGAGTGCTTTCCTACCCTTAGGCAACTTCACCAATTCAAATGTGTGATTCTCATGCAAGGAATTCATTTCTTCTTGCATGGCCTTCAACCACTCTTCCTTGTGCACATTTACAATAGCCTCTTCATAACTTTCTGGCTCTCCACCATCAGTGATCATCACATACTCATGTGGAGTGTATCTTTGGGAAGCATGACGCTCTCTAATAAATCTTCTCAACTGAGGCTCAACTGGTGGCTCAAATGGAACCTCTTCAACTGATTCATCATGGTGAGGTGTAGGGACGTCATTTGCATTCCCATCATCTACCTGTATATCTCCCCCCTCAACAAAAGTTCCAATAAGAGGTTTAGGCACAACATCAATATAACTTCTGGCAACCGGTTTCTGTTTCTCAGCTTTCTCAAAATCTTCAATGGTTTGGTCTTCAAGAAATATCACATCCAGGCTTCTAATTAATTTTTCTGTCAGCTGGATCCCAGAGTCTATAACCAAACTCTTCATGACCATAACCCAAGAAGACACATTGTTTGGATTTTCCATCAAGCTTGGACCTCTCATCTCTTGGAATGTGAACAAAAGTCCTGCAGCCAAACACTCTCAAATGACTATAAGAGACATATTTCCCTGTCCATACTCTGTTTGGAACATCACCATCTAGTGGCATAGAAGGAGGAAGGTTGATCAAATCCACTGCAGTTCTCATTGCTTCACCCCAAAAGGATTTGGGTAATTTTGTATGAGAGAGCATACACCTGATTATGTCATTAATGGTACGGTTCATTCTCTCTGCAACTCCATTATGTTGAGGCGTCTTTGGAACTGTCTTCTCAAGCCTGATTCCATGTTCTTTGCAATATTCTTCAAACGGACCCCTGTATTCACCACCATTATCTGCTCGGACACATTTCAACTTGCTTCCTTTTTCTCTTTCAACACTTGCATGAAAGTGCTTGAAGACACCAAGTACCTGGTCTTTAGATTTCAAAGCAAAAGCCCACACTTTTCTAGAGTGATCATCAATAAAAGTAACAAAGTATGAAGCACCACCAAGAGACTTACAATCCATAGTGCAAACATCAGTATGAACTAAATCAAGAACATTCGCCTCCTATGAGGACCAGAACTACGAAATGAAATTCTATGTTGTTTTCCAACAAAACAATGAGTGCAAGTATTTAAAGGTGTACCTTTCATAGGAAGAGAATTTTTCCTGGCAAGGATGTTGAGTCCTTTCTCACTCAAGTGACCAAGGCGCATATGCCACAAATCAGAAGAAGCATCTTCGACTGCATTCACTTCCTCCTTGCTTAACTTTCCAGGCATCCTGTAGAGAGTAGTGAAGCTTTCTTCTTTTGCCACCACTAGTGACCCTTTGGTGAGCTTGCATATGCCACCACCAAAGTAAGTATGATAACCCTCAATGTCCAAGGCTTTAACAGAAATCAAGTTGAGACGGATATCTGGAACATGTCTGACATTCTTCAATTGCAGCTTGCACCCAATGCTAGTTTCAATCCAAACATCTCCCATACCAACAATTTTACATATCCCTTCATTTCCCATTTTAACTGTGCCAAAATCACCAGCAGTATAAGATGAGAAGAAATCACGCCTAGGAGTGACATGGTATGAGGCTCCAGAATCAACAATCCAACTGGAATCATGGCATGCTAGATTTATAGACTTATCATCACGGCATAATGTAAACATCACTATCAGATGCAACTGCAGTTGTGTCTTTATCATTTTTCTTCTCTCTGTCTTCTTCTCTTTCTCTTGACTTCTCTCTCTTTAGGAACCTGCATTGTCTTTTGATGTGTCCCACCTTGCCATAATGATAACATGTCACTTCTTTTCTAGTCCTGGACTTGCTTCTTGACTTGCTATGACTGTCAGATTTTTCATGCTTATGGAAATGTCTGGTTTGACTTCTCCCCCGTGACTCTGCAACTAGTGCTTCTGACTGAGTGGAGGTACCATTCAAACCACGCTCCTTTCTTCTAGCTTCTTCATTCAACATGCTCTCTTTTACCATTGACATTGTCAACCTCCCATTAGGAGCTGAATTAGTCAATGTCACAACCAGAACTTCCCAAGTGTCAGGCAAGGAATTAAGCAACAACAAGGCTTGCAACTCATCATCTAATTTAATATCTCACTGCATCAACTCGATTCACAGTATTCTGAAAAATACTCATATGCTCTGCCAATGAATCCCCTTCTTTGTATTTCATATTCACCAGCTTCCGGATCAGAAATGCTATATTTTGCACATTCTTCCGCTTATACAGCTCGGCCAACTTCTTTCACATTTTCTGGGCATCTGTTTGTGTCTACATGAGGATATACACTCAAATCCAGCCACTGCCTAATCAAAGCAACTGCCTTTCTATTCATCTTCTTCCAATCACTTTCATTTTTATCCTTGGGTCGAGCAGTGTCCCCCTCAATGGGATCATACAAGTCTTTGCTAAATAACATATCTTCCATGAGGGTCTTCCAAAGTGTATAATTTGTAGAGTTCAGCTTAATCATATTTGGCCCTTGATTTTCCTCCATTTAAATACACAGTACATAACAACCTAAGCTCTGGATACTACTTTGTTGGGAAAAAGTCAGAGATAACAATCTCTAATAAAGCAAATATTTTTTTCCTTCACCTGTGCAAATAAATAGGCACAACAAAAATATTCTTCCACATGATAATATCAATGGCAGAAAAATAAATAGTAATGACACCACAATTTTAACGTGGAAAACTCCCCAGTGTAGGGATAAAAACCACGGGACCAAGTCCAGCAAAAACTTCCACTATAAATAATAATGGGTACACCAAGTCTTCCTAGAAATACTAGGGAACACCAAATCAACAATACATCACCCAAAAAGGTGGATACAAGCAAGCAACAAGAGAGAAACCCCACAACAATGGGTATAACAACTCAACTCAAAGAGAAGGCAAACCAACAATATAATGATATCAAAATATTGCTCTCAACACCCAGAACAACATACTAAAATTTCATAAAGAATGAAGTTAATTTACTCATCTGATGAAGAGCACAAAGTTCCTTCCTTTTTCTTCTTCTCCCTGCACCGAAACCCCTCTCCCCTGTTACTCACTTGTTTTTCTCTTTCTCACGTAACCCCCTCCTTTTTAATGCCATATGGGCTTGGTCCATTAATAACTTATTATTATTATTTTTCTTTTAAAGTTGAAGTGGGACCCACTTGGGAGTGACCCACCCAACATCATGATACAACTTTGTTTTAACCCTAAGATTCATAAACAAATGGAATGAATTAACTGCTTAAAGAGCTTCATGTTCTGCTTATCATGTCATAATGGCATTTCATGTCACAACATCTATTTCAGCCATATTGTCAAAGTTCTCCTAGCCATTAAATGACCAATCTAGCCAAGTATAAACCTTGTAGTTCTCTACAGATGTCAACGATGTTCATTGAAGTCATTTGATCATGTTCAACCAATTGCCATTCAAGTCCCCATAACTCTCGCCAAGAATTTGTTTCATAGGCTTCGTTGGTGAACATTTTTCACTAGGCAGAAAGGAATTTTTGAGGGAGTTTTTTTTTTTTGGTTGTACTAAGGATATCCGCAACCAATATAGTCAGAGACTAATCCCTTTCGAGATATAAAAATCACCAAAGTCAGTTGTTTCTCCCAACAATCTTTTACATATACATGGCAAAAATCGAAGCTCTAACAACATGCTTAAGCAAGCCATCTATCTACCAACTATGTTAGGCCTCGTTAGTTTTTTATGGAGTTGAGTGATCAGGTGTAGGAGTTATTGATTTATGCATTATTTACAAAGGTCATACAGCTTAGCATTCAATTTATAATTTGAACCAAGGTTGTCAAATCGCAATTCAAATCGTGAATCGTTGGGCTGGTTTTTGAATCGTGAATCGTAAATCGTATCGAATCGTAAGATTCATAAACATAATGAAAAATAAGTTGAAATATATAGTTTGAATAATGCATTATGTATATATGCTTATTATATGAATAGAAAACAAAACCATAAATTCATAAATCATAAGTTCATAATTAAACGTCACCATCAATCTTAATTTAAGCTAATAAATAAGAAAAACTCATGACAAATAAGTAAAACTAATAAATCCCAAAAGTCCAAAACTACTTATCCTCCTATCCTACTCATCAATCATCAAGACTAATGTTATCATTGCCACTACTATCATCACTTAGCATAACCAATTCTTCATTCACTTCATCTTCAGTCTCACTGTCATCATCTCCAATAATTGGTTCTTCAATTAGAATGCTTTTTCCTTTATCGTCCTTTTTGTCATTGGCACTGGCAATGCTTTTCCCTTTATCATTCTTATTGCCATTGACACTATCTTGTATGATGATGCCCTTTCCTTTGTCATTTTTTATCGCATTAAGATTTCGAGGACCTAAAAAAATATAATACATATGTAATTATGTAAATATGTTATATAATTTATAAAGTAAAATAGTAAAATATATTAGATATATACCTCTTTTTCTCTTTTTGCTTTGATCTCCTTCATTAATATCGAAGCACTCTTGGACATCCATCCAAGAGCCTCCATCCATTAAGCAAGGCTCCTCTTGCTCAGTGACCCATTCATCATCTGATGATAAATCTGATAAGCAAATAGGATCATATGTATCTCCTTTTTCTTCTCTTTGCTTTTGCCTAATTTCAAGCTGGAGATTGTACTTTACAAATACAAGAGCATTCAACCTTTGTTGCTCTAAGCGGTTTCTTCTCTTAGAGTGAATTTGATCAAATACACTCCAATTTCTCTCGCATCCCGTAGCACTACAAGTGAGACTTAGAATACGAATAGCTATTGATTGTAGCTCTTTGCATTCCTCTCCAAAACTATCCCACCATAAAGCTAGAAAAAATATATAAACAAATACTTGGTTAATTACATAATTTATAAGTAAATTTTAAAATAATAAATAGTAAATTAGTAATACATAATAAAATAAATGAATATAAATAAAATAATCGATTACCAGGTTGTTTCCTTTCTCTAGTTGCAATTGCTAAGCTATCTCCAAATAGTCCCACAGCCTTATCAAATTTCTCAATTTGGGAATCAATTTTAACCCTTGTCTCAATATCTGGACACATCCTTCCTAATGTCTTGTACAAACCAATTTTTACCTCGGAATCAGGGTTAAAGTTTGGATCATAATGGTACCTGTGTAGTTATTTTAAAAATTAGTAATTTGTAAATTTAGAATAAGATAAATAAATTATATTGAATAAAAATATAAATGATTTTAAATTTAAATATTTTATATAAAAAAAATACTTACTTAGGATTAAAAAAATATCCCGCTGCATGAAGAGGCCTATGAAGTTGTAAATCCCAACGGTTGTCAATGATTTCCCATACCTTCTTATACCTGCTTTCCACATTATTAAAATTCTTTGCTATTTGCTCCTTTGCTTGATCCATAGCCTCATAAATATATCCCATTACCGGTTTTAAATCACCATCCACAAGTCGCAGAACTTTCACAAGTGGAGACACACAATTCAAACAGTACTTTATTGATTTCCAAAACCTTGTATCAGTCAAGACAATGTCTTCCACAATTTTAGCTTCAAGCCTAGAGGCATAAGGACTTGTAGCCCATTTTTCTGAAGCAAACATAGATCGAAGTGCAATTTTCTGCTCTAAAATAGACTTCATGGTCAAATAAGAAGTAGCAAACCTTGTTATTGCTGGTCTGGCTAACTCTCTACCTTTGGAATAGGTTCTAAACAAATTCAACACCCAAGTATGTCTATAAATAAAAATTGTAATCCTTTTTGCTTTGCAAATGGTATTGTGGAAGACTGTAATGCCACCGATATCTTCAAGAATCAAATCAAGACAATGGGCTGCACAAGGTGACCAAAAGAGTTGCTTTCTTTTATCCATTAATTTGTTTCCAGCCGATACAAGTGCTGAAGCACTATCCGTCACTACTTGAACAATATTCTCTTCCCCTATTTCCTCCACCATCTCATCAAGCAGTTCAAACATTTTTTCAGCATCTTTAATGAAGCTACTAGTATCAATAGATTTTATAAAAACGGTTCCTAAAGGATCATAACAAGAAAATTAGTAAGGGATCTACCCTTTCCATCAGTCCATCCATCTGACATCAATGTGCAACCAGATTTTTTCCACTCGAGTTTATATTTACCCAAATTGGCATGAACAAGATCCACTTCTTTCTTTAAATATGAGACCCTCACTTCATGATAAGTAGGCGGCTTTAAGCCTCTACCATAATCACCAATAGATTTCACCATATCAATAAACAATGGACTTTTAACCAAATTAAAAGGCAATGCAGTACCATATATGCATCTACAAATATCCCGAATAACCAAATCTCTATCCTTCACCATTGCATTTATTGTTTGTTATTTCATAGAAGAGCCACCTCCCCCTTTTCCTTTAACTACAAAGTTATCCATACCTTTTTTTTTCCAGAATCAGGCTCTTTATCATTAAAACACTCAAGAACATCATCATCTTTATTCATATTGTCTAGCATTTTTTTAAATAAATCTCTTACCTCTTCCGGCACTTGTGCACAAGGAGCAACTTCTTTGTGTGTTCCAGCAAGATGATGTTTCATCCTAAATGCTCCTCCCCACATTGTCTTGGGACAATAGTTACATTTAACATGTAACCTAGTCTCAAGAGACTGACAATGATCCCAAGTAATGTCTTTCTTCGTTGCTTTCTTTTTTGGAGCTATCGAATGTATGTGCGAGGTGCCGAGGTGTATCAAACAAAACAAGATATGGTGATGGAAGAGAATGAGAGAATAGAAGAAGGTGAATGAATTTTTTTTGGTGAGAGATACGGGAAGCAACTGTGATTTAAATAGGCATAGGCACATAACATCTATTTTCAAAGATAATCAATTAAGATTATTTTTCTCTGATCTAAATCTTAAAAGATTGAAACTTGATAATAAAATATATATATTTTTATAATCCATTTAGTCAATTTGACAAAACTGAATAAAACTTATCTACTTTTATCCTCTTTTTAGGATTAAAATAGGTTTAATAAAATCTTTTCTATCTAAAGTAAAATATCAAAATCGTGAAACAGATTTGAAAAAGTACAAATCTGATAAAACTAAATAAAACTTATCTACTTTTATCCTCTTTTTAGGATTAAAATAGGTTGAATAAAATCTTTTCTATCTAAATTAAAAATTTAAAACATCAATTTCGTGATACAGTTGTGAAAAAACTAAAATCTGATAAGTAATACAAATAAATGAAATAATGATAATATTAATATAATATACATTATGCACTCTCTTCTCTGGTACTTCTCCTTCTCCACTTCTCCTTCTCTAAACGAGCCACCGACAGCGACAATGGCAGAAACGCAAAACACACAGAAGGAAACGAGACTAAACACATGACTGGGGGCCATGAACGAAACGCATGCACTCTCTTTGGTAGTTCTCCACTTCTCCTTCTCCACTTCTCCTTCTCTAAACGGCACCGAGCCACCGACAATGGCAAAAGTTAAAACACACAGAAGGAAACGAGACTAAACAGACTGGGGGCCATGAACGAAACGCAGCAAAACGCTGCCTTCAACCCGACTTTTAGACCCGGCAGAAGACAGGGAAGAACAGAGGGCCTCGAATCGCGATTGTCATGGCGATTCATAAATCGCAACGGATCGCATGTATTCAGCGATTCCGACGGCGATTCAAGCACCTCTGCGATTCTCCATGCGTTCAGTATCGTTCAGTCCCTGTATCGTGTCGTTGCGTACGATCCAAATCGCAAATCGTGCGATTTCGATTACCTTGATTTGAACTATATTTAGAAAGAAGTAATCGTATAAGAAATACAACACATTATACAGGAGCATAGCAGTAAAACTCAGCACCAGAACATTTTGTTTTTGGCTGCAATTCTGCCATTTCCCTCCATTTTGGTTTCCCTGTTATCTAACGTCCATTTCTCAAATGAACAGTCAATAAAGTCATAGTAACCACCATTAACAAAGAGTTCTGCATTAGCCACTTTTTCTTCTATCCATGGATAAGTAAGTAGGTTTAACAAGGAATGGTTAACTGATTGCTGTACAAAAATCAATTAAACGGTAAAATACTTGACAAGGAATGGTTGAATTTGCAATACTGGATAACTGTTACCTTAACTTTCAATGGGAACAGTTTTGAACTGTTACATTATTATTTATAAAAGGCTACATTTTACAATTATTGCTATAAGTGTTAATTCATTATTCGTTCCCTCCCAAGTTTACACAACGGCGCTAAGTCAAACATTTTTGATAAAAAATTAAATTTAAAAAAAAAACACATTCGTTAACGAAGTAAATGAATCCCTAGCTCAAAATCTATCTTGGTCCCCTACGCCGTCCGTCCCCCCTATGTTTCGTTCTCCATCGGCAGCTTCAATATGCGATCTCAGCAAGAAGAAACGCGTCCTCTTGTGGATATTTGTCCTTTTGTTTTAGAGATATCTGTCTTTTTCTCAGTCTATGGAGTCTGTTTTCCTTTTGCTTCCTATTTTTTGGCAGGGAGGTGACATAGGATAGGATATGTGTATCTTGAAATCAGAATAATATTTGCTGTCTGCCAAAAATGTATAATAACTTTCTATTTTGAATTTTAATTTGTCAATTAATTTAAATATATCATTATTAACAATAAAAAAAAAAAAAATTTAACAAGCATTATTGTGAGGGCTGCTATGCTGTGAGGGCCCCAAAAGGAACCAAAGTGGACAGTGGTTGGCACCTAACAACCACTGATGATCAACAATTTGTAGGGCCACAAGATGGTGACTTGTACTCTGTTCTTGTGTTTGTGCTAGAATAGAAAATTACAATTTTTCTTGTCTATAAGGCACTCACATTTCAGAAGTTTCTCTTTTCTTTTTGACAATATTCAATATACAAGTTTTTCCGTAGGTGGATGGTAATTATGGTAATCTATATCTATATCTATATAGTATTTTTTTTTACTAAAGAAAATATCCATTCATTCAAATTGGTAAAATACATCGAAAACAACACAAATTGAACATCGCTAAAAATGGAAAAGGATGAATCTGCGAACAAACTCACAGCATCCAGGTTAATAGCATAACACGACAAAATGCCTACAAATGTGACAATATCACATTATTTTTATAAGGGAGTAGAAGCTGGAGTAAAAATTTTGATTCGTGTTTATTAAAATTCAGTTTTTCAATTCAGTTTTTAATTGTTTATGACTTGATGTACTAGCCGATAAAAAAGGCACCAAACCATTGAATAATATAAGTGCAGAACGTGATCCTCCCTTCTATTCTTCTTCGTTGTTCTTTAGCTTTAACTTTGTAACAGTGCTATCAAGAGCTAGGTTCTCTCAGCTATGGCTTTCTTTTGCAGTAGCAAATGGCAAGTGAAGGACCATTTGTGCAGCCAGCAATTCCTCGTTTTGATGGTCAATATGACCATTGGAGCATGTTGATGGAGAATTTTCTGAGGTCTAAGGAGTATTGGCAACTAGTTGAATATGGTGTAGAAACACCAGAAGCTAATGTGGTGGTCACTGATGCACAACAAAAGGAATTGGATGCAATGAAGCTAAAAGACCTGAAAGCCAATAACTACCTGTTTCAAGTCATTGATAGATCTATCCTAGAAACCGTCCTTAACAAAGAAACTTCCAAGGATATCTGGGACTCAATGAAGAAGAAGTATAAAGGGTCCGCAAGAGCAAGGAGACAGCAACTTCAAGCTCTACGTGTAGAGTTTGAAACAACTCGGATGAAGTCAGGTGAATTGGTTTCAGATTACTTCTCTCGGGTGATGACAATTGTCAACAAGATATGCATACATGGAGACAAGACTGAAGAAATCACGATCATTGAAAAAATACTCCGGTCTTTGTCTCCAAAATTCAACTATATTGTATGTGCCATAGAAGAGTCTAAAGACGTTGATGAACTCTCCCTTGATGAATTGCAAAGTTCATTACTGGTCCATGAGCAGAAAATCAAACAGTCAGATGCCGGGGAGCAAGCATTAAAGGCTTCTACCAATACTCATTCCAATAACTCTAGAGGGAGGGGTAGAGGTAGAGGACGAGGACGAGGACGAGGACGAGGACGAGGACAAGGAGGTCGAGGAACCAGTGATTCCAGCAGGAATTCCAAAGGAAATAATGATCAATTTCAAGGTAAAGGCAGAGGAAGGGAGCCCGACAAATCTAAGGTAGAATGTTTTAGATGTCATAAGCATGGTCATTATGCCTCTGAATGTTACAGTTGGCTGCCTCGTGACAAGGAAAGGGAGGAAAGTTCAAATGTAGCCGAGATGAAGGAAGATGATACCTTGTTGATGGCTGTTCAAGATGCAAAGAATATTGAACCGGATATTTGGTATGTGGATACAGGCTACAGCTACCATATGACTGGAAGAAAGTCTTCTTTTTCGTATCTAAATGAAAATTTTCATTCTACTGTGAGCTTTGGTGATTGTTCTATTGTGGTAGTGATGGGAAAATGTGATATTAAGATAAAAACCATGAATGGTTTTTTGAAACAATCTCTAATGTGTTGTATGTTCCTGATTTGAAAAGTAATTTGTTAAGTGCTAGACAGCTACAAGAAAAAGGCTATGTTATGACCATTAGCAAAGGTGCTTGCAAAATTTATGATCCTGTTAGGGGTGTTATTGTTGTTGTAAAAATGAGATCAAACAGGTTATTCCCACTAAAGATTGAAAGCATCCAATCTAGTTTGATGGATAAAGTGAAAGATCATTCATGGCTATGGCATTACCGTTATGGTCACTTGAATTTTGGTGGATTGAAGACCCTTCAACAGAAAAACATGGTGACAGGCCTTCCACAAATTACTGCTCCTTCTCACGTTTGTGAAGAATGTGTTGTTAGCAAACAACATAGTTCTCAATTTCCTAGTGGCAAACCATGGAGAGCAAAAGGTGTTTTGGAGTTGGTGCATTCAGACATATGTGGCCCAATAAAACCTTTATCCAATGGAGGTAAAAAGTATTTAATTACTTTATTGACAATTTTTCTAGAAAAACTTGGGTCTATTTTCTACAGGAAAAGTCAGAAGCTTTTTCTACATTCAAAAGACTCAAGGCTCGAGTTGAAAATGAATCAGGAAAGGCCATTAAAACCCTTCGAATAGACCGTGGTGGAGAATATTGCTCAAATGAGTTTGTTATTTTTTGTGAAGAACATGGATTTCGAAGGGAGTTGACAGCTGCATGTACACCACAACAAAATGGTGTATCGGAGAGGAAAAACAGAACCATTCTCAATATGGTCCGATGTCTTTTGACAAGGAGCAACATCTCAAAAGCTTTCTGGCCTGAAGCAGTCAATTGGAGTGTCCATATTCTGAATAGAAGACCAACCTTGGCAGTCCAAAATATGACACGAGAAGAAGCATGGAGTGGTAGAAGACCAGATGTCAGTCACTTCAAAATTTTTTGTTGCATAGCATATGCCCATGTTCCTGATGAGTTGAGAAGAAAGTTGGACAACAAAGGAGATAAGTGTATTTTTCTTGGTATTAGTGATTGTTCCAAAGCTTATAAATTGTATAATCCTAGCACTAAGAAAATTATCATAAGTCGTGATGTAGTTTTTGATGAAGAAAGTTTCTGGCAATTGAACGAAGATGCAGCCCAAGACCAAATTCTTGCAGATTTTGATGGAGAAAATGAAGAAGAACAACAACCACCAACTATTACACAAGATGAGCAAGTTGCAGCTCAAGACTTAGTTGTTCCATCAAGAGAGTTGAGACCGTCACGGAGTAGAAGGAGACCTGCATGGATGAGTGATTATGAAGTCACGGGGATTGATCAATCCGAGGATCCAGTTGTGCATTTTGCTCTTTTTGCAGATTGTGATCCTACCACTTTTGAAGTGACTGTTAAAGAAGCAAAAATGGCAGAAGGCAATGGATGCTGAAATTACAACCATCGAAAAGAACAACACTTGGGAGTTGACAGAGCTTCCAAAAGGTCAAAAGACAATCGGTGTGAAGTGGGTTTACAAGACTAAGCTAAAAGAGAATGGCGAAGTCGACAAATTCAAAGCACGGCTGGTAGCAAAGGGCTACAAGCAAGAGTTTGGCATCGACTATAAAGAAGTTTTTGCTCCTGTGGCAAGGCATGATACAATCAGATTGGTGATCGCATTGGCAGCACAAAACTCATGGCCTATTTTTCAGTTGGACGTGAAGTTAGCTTTCCTACATGGACACCTGGAAGAGCAGGTATTCATTGATCAACCTCATGGATATGTGAAGTTTGGTAATGAGCATAAAGTTTATAAATTAAAAAAGGTATTATATGGACTAAAACAAGCTCCAAGAGCTTGGTATAGTCGTATATAGACCTATTTTATGAATGAAGGTTTTAAAAAATGCCCTTATGAGCATACATGCTTTACAAAAATTGGAGATGGAGCAAAGATGCTTATTGTATGCTTATATGTGGATGATCTGATTTATACTGGAAATGGTGTTATGTTTGAAAAATTTTAAGCAATCCATGACGCATGAATTTGACATGTTTGATCTTGGAATGTTGCATTACTTTCTTGGCATAGAAGTAGTACAAACTGCTGCTGGCATTTTTATTTCTCAAAAGAAATATGTCCAAGATATTTTAGACATGTTTCAAATGAAGAATTGCAATTTAATAGAAAGAGCACTTCAGGTTATGCATTTATAGTAGGTTCAGGAGCTGTCTCATGGTCCTCAAAGAAGCAACCAATTGTTACTTTGTCAACAACTGATGCAGAGTAGTGGCTGCAACAACATGTACATGTCAAGCTATTTGGTTGAGAATAATTCTTGATGAGCGACATTTCAAGCAAGAGGACCAACTGCAATTTACTGTGACAAAAGTTCTACCATCAAACTCTCTAAAAATCCTATTTTACATGGAAGAATCAAGCACATAGATGTGAAGTTTCACTTTCTAAAGAACCTCACGAAGAAAAAACAATTAATATTATTCACTGCAAGAGTGCAGACCAAATTGCTGATATAATGACAAAGCCATTGAAGTTGCATGAGTCTAATTAAACTGAATGTTTGAAAACTTTCAGTTTAAGGGAGGGAATGTTGAATTAGTCAATTTGTTATCTGATTTAGTTGTTTCAGTAACTATTTTTAGTTGTTTTAGTTTGTTAGTCATAGATAGTCCAATCCACTTCATGTTACAGAATTTTAGGAGTCAATTTAGAGTCAGTTTTTCAATTCAGATTTTAATTGTTTATCACTTGATGTACTGCCTACAAAAAAGACACTAGACCATTGAATAATATAAGTGCAGAACGTGTTCCTCCCTTCTATTCTTCTTCATTGTTCTTTAGCTTTAACTCTGTAACGGGGGTGTCATAGTTATGTTATTAATCTGTTCTGTTTGGGTTTTGGCTGTTGTAACACATACTGAGCTTTGTGACAGTATCTTAGTTACAGCATGCCTCCCTTCTTTGATTCGTCTTTGTATACCGGTTAGAGTAACTCTTGTACTCTTATCAATATACACTTTGCTTGTCAAAAAAAATAGAAAGATATGTCATCC
This sequence comes from Sophora flavescens, assembly GCA_030762895.1. Classification (NCBI taxonomy): domain Eukaryota; kingdom Viridiplantae; phylum Streptophyta; class Magnoliopsida; order Fabales; family Fabaceae; genus Sophora; species Sophora flavescens. The sequence continues at coordinate 72,139,703 of CM061067.1, forward strand.
ATTTGATCATTCATGTTTGCCACAATGCAATATTCCTGGGTGAAAATGAAAGTAACTGAGATAGTCAGCATGCCATGCCTTAACAGAGAATCACCGCAACACAACACATAGTACTGGAAACTATTTCTATTAAGCATTAAAAAAAATAGACCAAGGAATGGACAAGACAATGTTAAGCTTAGGACAAGCTACATTACTTAGAACCATTTTTACTATACTCTCCAACTCTGGTAGCAGCATCCATGAGAACATCAATTGTCCAATCCTTTATGTCCTCCTGTATGTGCATTGCGAGGAAACATCAGCCATAAACACCTTTGATCTTCCATATTTGAATTAGCATATGAAGAACATGCCAAGACAATCAAACTAACAGAAAAAGAATAATAATATTCACTGCATGCAGGGTTTAAAACTCAGTAAACTGTGATGACTCGAAACAGTGACTAAATGCTTCCCTTGTAAATTCTAAGGCAAAACTCTTAACAAATATGATCTAAGCTAAGGAAGTCTTATGTGCTAAATCTAAAATGGTAGCTTAGCTTAATCAAGACAACCATTTAGGATTAAATAGCGCCTGGTAGACATGTTAGAATGGAACGCCGCATTACATCTGAGTTTTATTTATGCTTAGTGTATCCTATATAGAACATCCTGTTCCATCGTGTTTTCTCCACGTGTCAAACACTACCTTAGTAATCTCTTGTGGGAATATTTGGTTTTCTAAGACTAGTGTCCTCTAACATCATTTTGCAAGCATTTATCAATTGGAAAATGCTAATTTTCATGAAAAGCCTTTCATGAAATTATTACGAAACTGGCATGGTTCACAGGTAGAATATGATGGATATATGCAGTTCAAAACAACATTTTTCTTTAAACACCTGTATCCGTATGTATTTCCTCCTTATAGTCAACTGCATGTAACTTTTTTCGTGATAAATAGTAGTACACATATCAATAAAGACAATAAAGCATATAGAGTGTGTGTGTGTTACCAGATGCAAGGGTTCTCCGGTTCTTATTCTGGCATTAGGGCGGGCAAGCTTAGACTCAAATGGAGTCCTAGGCCTGATTTCTCGATACTTCTCCCACTCCTCACGGGTGAGCATTCTCACGGTGCCTTGACCAGCAGGAGCTTTCATCATCTTCCGTTCCAGTAACTCTTGGGACCTCGATTCATCATACTGCCATGCCACCAATTCATTATTATGTATATATCCAATGAAAAAAGCTCTTCTAATGTATGCATATAAAGTAAGCAATATTAATATATCCAATCCACCATCCATTTAATCCGAAGTACATCATAATTTTAACCCACTAAACGATTAAGAGTTATATACTCAGGGGCGGAGCTTGAAGAATTCTAGTAAGGACACCAAAAAAAAAAAACTTTATTTTTTTTATTTCCTAGAGTGTCCTCCCACCTGATAGGAGGGAAATTAATCTCTCGGAATACTATCAGACGCTTAAGCAGGAATCCCTCTCAATATTATTTTTCCATACACATGAACCGATGATCGAACCCAAAACCACATGCTTAAGGGATCAGAGCCCTGCCATTTGGACCAACACACATTGGTAAACAATACTTTATATTGGGAACCAACTAACCGTGTGTTTTGAAACGTGGTGCTTCTGGAAGTGAGTTTTGAAGAAGCTACACCATGTAGCTTCCACGGTAAACACGTGATTCTCAAGTTTCATACCGTGGTTCCAAACAAGTTCTAAAAGAATTGAAGTTTTTTTCTAAAAAAATATATGTAAAAAACTAAACATTTAAAAAATTTGGGTGGCTAGCTACTCCATAAATGTATCCTCTACACCTCTGGATACACCTTTTTACTTGCTAAGTTTATAAATAAGTTCACTTTAGAATTGTTTTGTTGTCCATTATATTATTCATCACACAAGTTCATTTCACTTGGCAATATGATCAAACAGGAGATATGCAACAATGAGATTAAGTATAATCATACCATCTAAAATCTAAATTCTAAAAATTAAAATGAAGTTGAGATACGAGGATACCATCATGAGGAGCTTAGCAAAGATTGCAACTCCAACGGCAAAGAGAACCATAGGCATGGTGGCAGTGTCCAGGTAGGACATGGATTCAGGTACCTTGACGAAGAACTGGTCCTTGCTCTTCGAGCACCTCATTTTCCTCTTCTTCTCCAATTCCAACACCTTTCTCTTCAATGTTTCTGTTGGGACATCGCGACGAAGCGTATGCAACAATCTTTGCCTGACTACGTTCATCATTCATTCACCAAATCAAACCCTGCTACCCAATTGTTCTTTGTTACTTGGTTTGTTTCCTCAAAAACACGTTCATGTTGTAACTATAAAATGACAATAACACCCTTCATTCTTTCGGCTAATTGCATTTCGCACCCTTGTGATTTGAACAATTTATGAGCGATATCTCATAATTATAAGCGAAGTATGTGTATTTTGTGAATAAAATTAATAAAAATTATAGTTTTTTCAATAATATCATTTATGGAAAAATACTAAATAATATGATTGCAAATTATAGTTTCTATTTTTTATTTCTTAACATGTGCAGTGTTACATAGGCTAGAAAAATCATTAATATATATATATATATATATATATATATATATATATATATTATTTATTATTATTTATTTTTATATTGATTTAAATATTTTTTTACATTGTAAAATTTGATAATATTCGGATCCGAACCGAACCTACCGAATCAATCTGTTTGTAGGAAAAATTATTTAAAATGGAAACAAATCAAACCGATCATTTTTTATTGGTTCAGATTTTTTCACATAAAACCCAACCAAACCAACCAGATACAACTTTAATTATTTGTGTTTGCCTTTGTATAAATAGTCATGAACGGGTGCTTCATGATTCCATGGATAGTCTTCAACATCGACACAAATTTTTTGACGATTTTAGGAAAGATAAATATAATTCATTTTAGGATTAAAGAAGAATTTTAAATGAATCATATGCTATGCTGACTCCACATAGGGTTATCGTGTGTCACTTGGGATGATTATATGACCTTCTGTTGGACACATAAGTACTTAATAGATGTCACATGACAATAGGGACATATAATAATTATTTAAGATTTTACAAGGACCTAAAACAAAGAAGAAATTTTATAGGGACCGAAATCAAAATTATCTCATTTTGCAGGGACCAAAAACATATTTAACCCTTAATTTAACTTCAGTTTTTTAAAAAAATTGTTTTTTTTTTAAAAACACGTGACAATAAAAAAATTACTTTTGCCACGTGTCCCGTTGACCAGTCAACGCCGTTAGCAAGTAGGCAGTTAACGGCCATTGGTGACGACAGGGACCAACGGTAAAATTTGAAAAGATAAGAGGACGAAATGTAAACAAAAAAGTTGATTAAGCCTAAAAGGTATAAAAAATTAAAAAATTAAATTTGCTAACATACCAATATCATCTAACACATCGCAAAATACAAATAATTATTTTTCGGTAGTGGACCAACAAATATATAAATATATTATTGAACAAAATGGACTACATACAAATATATATATATATAGTCCTAATGGGTAAGAAATTGTAAACTAAAAGTATGTAAATCTAAGCACAAATAATTATTGAATGAGATGGACTAACTAATGGTCTCATGGGTAGGTAAACTAAAAATAATAATAACATAACAATTAATATATTTTTTTTAAAAAATTGTTGGCGGACCAACCCAACCAACTGTCCTCAACCCATTTTCTTGATTGATTAGGTCAGGTGGGTCAAAACATGTTGATGGGTTGGAGAACTCAATCCAACCCACCAATAATGGCAGGTTAATCTGGTTGGGGCGAACCATTCTGACACTTCTATTGGACCATTTTGACACTTCTATTGGATTGAAACAGTTTTTTTTTTCATTCAGAAAGACCTCACGTTCTCACACTCACTTTCTCGGTCTGCCCTAGCTTCCCACGCCACGCTCCGCCGTTGCGCGGCCTGAGCCTGTCCCACGCTCCACCGTCGCGCCTTTCACCATCGCGCCGTCGCGCCCATCACCGGTATGTTCTCTGCAAAGAAATTCTGGTTTGTGACTTTGTGGTCTGCACAAAGCTAAGTTTGTGGTCTGCTAATTCGTGCTGTGTGTCACCGATTGCTTTTTCTTGCTGATTTTGAGTATGCCATAATTTGGTTTGATTTGGTTTGGTTTGTGGGTTTCTTTGATCTATCGTTTCAAAATATTAATTTTTCCTATGAGTCCTATTGTTGTAATTTGTCAAGAGTTAATTTTGACTATGCCATAATTTGGTCTGATTTGATTACTTTGACCTCTCCCAACAGATGCTTTTCCATATACGTGACCCAATTATCTACCAACATTTTGGTTGTGTCCCCCTAATTTTGACTAGGAGTGGCAAAATTATCCAATTGTCCACCATCCATCCAATCCATCCAAAGCTTAATCCATCCAATCCATCCATTACAAAAAAAATAAAAATTAATGGATTGGATCATATTATTTTAGTATGGATAATGATCCATCCACTATTTTTTAAAATCCAATGGATCACATCTTAAAAAAAAAACCATTGGATAAAGTTTAATAAAAAAATAAATCATAAAAGTCTGAAAGGGTCAACTTCTCATTTTTCTTCCCCTTCGTTCAGACCGAACCCTAAACGTCAAAAATGAGGTACGCTTCTTCTTAATTCCTACATTTTCTTTTCTTCCCTACTATTTGTTTCCCGAGAAAATCGCCGAACAAAAAATTTCAGACTATATGCATACTTTTTTCCTAGCCGACGTTATCTTGAACTTGGATAAATTGTGTCGTTGTGTGGATTTCTTTTAGTTATTTGTTTTCTTCATTTTTTCTCTATTTTGTTTTTCTCTGCGAGTTTGATGACTTCGTTTTTATAAAAATGTGAAAATAGTTAGGGTTTTGGCAGTTTGCTTGATAATTCATAGATTCTATTTAGAGCGGTGATTTGATAGTTGATTGTTTCATTTGATTATCCATCTTGATATGGTTTGTTTTCCAGAAATTGAAGCTAAGCAGAAAAATTGATTCTGAGGTTCATTGGTTGATTCTAGAGTTTGGTTTACTATCACATGCTCTATAATTCTTGTTTGCTGTCAATAGAAAACTAATAAAATTATTTAATTGTACAAAAAAAAATTATTCTTTAAAATAATTTTTATGGATGGATTGGATATCCATCCATAAAAAAATTGTTAATGGATGGATTGGATAGATTGAATTTTTTTTAATGAATTTTTAATGGATCATAATGGATTAATGGATCGTTTTCAATCCATCCATTACAATCCGCATAAAAATTTATCCATTCCATCCATTTGCCACCCATAGTATTTGCAATCATATTATTTAGTATTTTTCCATAAATGATATTATTGAAAAAACTATAATTTTTATTAATTTTATGCACAAAATACACATACTTCGCTTATAATTATGAGATATCGCTCATAAATTGTTCAAATCACATGGGTGCGAAATGCAATTAGCCGAAAGAATGAAGGGTGTTATTGTCATTTTATAGTTACAACATGAACGTGTTTTTGAGGAAACAAACCAAGTAACAAAGAACAATTGGGTAGCAGGGTTTGATTTGGTGAATGAATGATGAACGTAGTCAGGCAAAGATTGTTGCATACGCTTCGTCGCGATGTCCCAACAGAAACATTGAAGAGAAAGGTGTTGGAATTGGAGAAGAAGAGGAAAATGAGGTGCTCGAAGAGCAAGGACCAGTTCTTCGTCAAGGTACCTGAATCCATGTCCTACCTGGACACTGCCACCATGCCTATGGTTCTCTTTGCCGTTGGAGTTGCAATCTTTTCTAAGCTCCTCATGATGGTATCCTCGTATCTCAACTTCATTTTAATTTTTAGAATTTAGATTTTAGATGGTATGATTATACTTAATCTCATTGTTGCATATCTCCTGTTTGATCATATTGCCAAGTGAAATGAACTTGTGTGATAAATAATATAATGGACAACAAAACAATTCTAAAGTGAACTTATTTATAAACTTAGCAATGAGTTTTTTAGGGTTAAATCTGTTAATGAGTTTTTTTTTTCTAATCTTCAATAGCTATCAATTAAGATGTAGCAGTTTTACAAAATTAGATTCGTTGGAAAATCTTTTCTTACACCTAGATGACAATAACATACAATATTTGTAGACTCTTTTGTGCAATATTTCAGTTACAAAATTACCCCCTAACAATCAATTGTACGTCAATTAATTGGGTCAATGAATGGTGGATTAATAGCTTTGATAGCTATTGAAGATTAGAAAAAAAAAACTCATTAACAGATTTACCCCTAAAAAACTCATTGATATCCCTAAAATAAACTCCTTGATCCAAGTGATTTTACATATATATTCAAGTCATCACCGTCCTTTTAATAATAAAGATATTCAATATTACTTTTGTTTTGTTTTAAGGTTTTGATTAATTATATTCAATATATTACATTTGTTTTAAAATTATAGGCATCACTTAAGCCCATTTGACCAAAAAAGAGTTACCTTAACCTTAAGCCCAAAAAAACCTGCCTGACTGTGGTTGGGATAGTTTTTTTTTTTCTAGGGAATTTTTTTTCCTAAAAAAAATATTTTGAAATTAATTCGACATGTTTAACAAATTAGCTTAAAATGTAAAAAAAAAACTTTTTATTGAAAAAAGTGATTATTCAGAAAATCTAAAACTTTGAAGCTTATTTGAAGAAAGCTTTTGATTATTTTGAAACCAAACATATTTTCCCATTTTATCTTCATATAACTAACTATTAAACAAATATTATTCTATACAAATAACTTCATATATTTTTTTTGTAATTTATAATTTACCATATAAAAGTGATTTTTTTATATCATCCACACGAAATAGATTATCGTAAAATCAATTTTTCAACAAATATATCTAAATAAAAATAGATCCTGAATATAATCAATTATCATGATATAATTCATTTTATTACAACTATACCAAACATAATCTAAAGAGAAAACTCTCTCTTTTCTTTGTTAGATGGAGGTTAAATTTATTTTATTAAAACAAAATAGTTCCTTGTTCAATTTTTTTAAAAGGATATTAAACATGTATATACTATATATACACACAGTGGAAGTCGAACACCGTTTTATGATATGGAGGGTACCGTAGAGACCAAAATGTGAGGGTAGGACCCGTACGTAGGGATGTCAACGGGGCGGGCGGACGACGGATCACGGTTACCCGCTACCCGCCCCATTGGATAAAAAATCAACCCGTATCCGCCCGCATTCGCATCGGATACCCGCTTGACGGGTTCTTAACGGATTCACGGATATCCGCGGATACCCGCGGATATCCATGGGTAGTTATGAAAACTCAGTGTTGCTATGCTTCCCAATGTGATCCTTCTTTCTCACCATGATTACAACCTTCGAATAGAACAAGTTTTATTAAAATTCAATAGTATGATTTTTTACTTTCTCCCATGAACCTAATGATCTCCCAATTTTTCATTTCAAATTTGAAAAATTCAACCACCGATCAAATTTCAACTCATCAAATAAATTTATTGAAAACAGAGGGTCACAGTCTCACAGACACAAACATTAACACATATTAATAGCATTGAATGACAGACCCAACTAATAAATACTAAAAATCTAGCAAAGATATCCACAAATTGCATCTCCAAAAATGCATTGCTATCTAGGAATAGCATAGACGAGTGAAAGAGAACATTACCAATGAGAGTTCCCTCAAAGTTCAAACCTCAAGTCCAAATTTGTGCTTTCGTAATAAAAAAAAAGAGAAAGAAAAACAAAGTAGATAAATAAATAAGAAAATCAATAATAATTAAAAGCTGACCAACAAAAAAAATCATAAAAAAAAAGGAAAAACGAAGATGCTAGGGTTGAAATGCTTACTCTTTGAAATTGATTCAAGTCAGGTTAGATACTAGAAATCACGATCTGAAATGATGAGGATGAACAGATCTGAGATCTTTGAGAAATTATGTTCGCCGTAGATTGAACCGAACAAAAGAAAACGAAGGATGAAAATCGCGTAGAGAAGAGCGTGTACACAAGAAGAAATGAATATCAGATAAAGAACATAACCAAGGAAAGGAAGGAAGGAAGGGGAACGAACAAAGGAAGAAACAGACCTAGACGTCGTCACTGTGGTGCGCCGGCGCCGCTACTCCCTCCTCTGTTGGCTGATGCGTATTGTGTATCGTGTGACTGTGTGAGGAGTGAGTACTTAGGGTTTCACTTTCACGTAAGGTGTTATATGACTAATGAGTAATGTGTAATGACTCTGACTTCAGGTAAGCTTTGGGCCAAGGCCCACGTATTTCTCTGGCCAGTTTAGTAGATATATATATATATATATATATATATATATATATATTTATTTAGGGTATTATAGTAATTAAATAACGGGTATCCGCGTGCACGGATATTGTGATATCTGTACCCGCCCTGTTTACAAATGAATATTTAAATTACCCGTTTATTTTATTCGTGGATACCCGTTTAACTACCCGCCCCGTATCCGTTACGGATTTTATCCACGAGTATCCGTGGGTACGGGTAAATTTGTCATTCCTACCGTACGAGTTGACATCCAAGTCATCTAGTCCTGTATAATCCGGGTCAAGTACCTTGTTTCGGGTTTTTTGCAACTAAAACCCTATGTATATGTAATGACTATCATCATCATCAGAAGCAGCAGCACCGCTTTTCTTCCTCAGCTGGAAGAATGATCCATCGCCTCTGCTCAGTTGTTGTTATTTGATTGATTGAGGAATGGAACGAGGAGTTTTGTTAGGCATGCCTGGTCCATGGGCTCACCATTCTCGTGAACCCTCTGATCCTTACACCACCAAAGTTGGAGGACTCCCTGTAAGTATATAATTCCATTCCACTCATCTTCATCTTCATTTTACATTCACATTTTTGGAATAATAATCATAAAAAGTATCAACCATATTATTATGACGTTACAGGACTGGCCCCTTCCCATTGAATCCATAAACCCTGATTTGCTTTCATGTGCTGCCTGTGCCAGTAAACTCTCTCTTCTCGCTCAGCTTCATGCTCCAATATCAACTCCTACCCATAACAACATTCAACAACGCTTTCTCTTCATTCTTGGTTGTCTCACGCCAAAATGTGCAACCACATCCCAAGGGTAGCTCCTTTTCCCCCGTTGTTTCTTATGATAAGTGCAAAGATAGCTTTTTATGCTCTAACCGCAAATACCACGTGGGTTTTTTTTAGCTGGCGGGTTCTTCGGGTTCAGAAGATTCATGATGTGGACAAGTCTCAACAAACCTCTGCAACCGAGTCTTCAAGTGGGGTTAATCAAAATCCCAACTTTTTGGAAGATGACAATGAGGGTGATATGAGTTTGGAGGAACTGGGTAAGGCGCTGTTTGAAGCTGGGACTTTGGCTTCTAAGACCAAGACCAAGAAAAAGAAAACACCCAAAAGGCGCCAAGAAAAACTCCCTGCATCTTCAAATCAAACAGCAACCTTAGTTGATAATGATATTGATATCCCAGGTAACTAAAGCCGCCATCACAATGTCCCTAGCCTTTTGTTTCTGTTTTGCTATTTTCTTTTTTTCTTTTTGCTTGGAAAAGTCTACTTGCACACCCTTTTCTTCACACACCATTTACACAAGTGGTGATTCATGTGAAAATAAATGGTTTTCATTAATCAACTTGTAATAACTATTGGATGAGGCATCACATAATACATGCTAATCACTAATTATTTGCACGCCAATTAATGTTTTTAGTCAGCACATAATAGACGTTGATCACCACTTATTTATACTTGGATCCCCGGCTGTATAAGTGTGTTTTTGGATTTCAGTTTGGCACAACCCAAACGTGTTATAGAAACTAATACTTGCTTTCGCCTTTTTTTTATAATGTTTGGTTTACCTCTGAACTCAGATGGAAGAATTAATTATGGGGCTAAAAGCAAAAATCTGTTGCTTTTGCATTTGCCAAAACTCAGTTTGAGTTTTTCAACTTCTACTTTTATCATACTATCCTTAAAAATTAATCACTTTTCATACCTATCTAAAACTTGGAAGACAATCTGGTAACTACACATTTAAAAGTCAGTTTGAATGGCACCATCCAAACAACATTCATTCTACCAAAATCACTTTTAACTATAAAGTATCCAAACATAGATCAATTACTACAGATTCACTTTCAATCAAAGCCCGATTTATAAAACTCAGTTTTGCAAACGGATTCCCAAACACACCCTAAATGGTGTGTGAAGAAAGTGTGCAAATGGCACGGCTGTAATACGAGTGTAATACGAATTGACTTGAGATGTGCAAAGTGGTGTGTTACTGAATATCGTACAGTGTGACAATGCCAATTCATTTATGTGACCAAAATTGATCCTTTGTACTTTAATTATGTGAACCAAATTGAGTTTTGAGAAAGTGTATGTATAATATGTCAGAACGTGTAATGATGAAATGTGGAAAATGTTGGTGAATTTTAATTGAAAACAAGGGAATTGTGTTGGTTGACTTGAGATGTCTGCATGATGATTCCCTTATTTCAAATACTACGCGAGTTTTATTTTCTCACACTGAACCATTGTGCAAAGTGAGCCTTCCCTGCTCTTTCTATTTATGTTTTTGGGAATGCTGAACTAGTGAGCATGAGGTGTTATGAATTGCGTGCTTAAATTGTTGTAATTGATTGGTTTGTTGGTTGTTTGCAGTGGTGCCTTGCTTTTATATATACACCCAGGAAGAACCATCTCCAGGGGATCTTAGTTCTGTATGTTCCAACTACTCATCACTTTCTATTAAAGAGAATAAAAGTGATGTTGAGGATCATTCACAAACTGAAGAAACTTGGGAAAAGGAACATTATGAATATGATAAAGCTTTGACTGCTGATAGAATATACCTCAAGTTCAAGAAACGATTAGATGCATATCCTGAGCAGTGTTTCAGGTACGTTACAAATGAGTCTTTGAAGTAGTCTCTTTAGTTAAATGCACCTGCCCACCCCTTAGCACATAATTTGTCATCAATCTCTTGTTTCAGTTTAAATTACTTGTTAAAATTTGAGATCAGTTCACTATCTTCTCTGAAAGTGAAAGAATTGTAGGGAGAAACAGCGCCAGGATGATAAGATTAGGCAATAGTTTCACTTGGAGAGTATGATTTTGATGTAGGATGATAGTAGCTCAATCTTTACCAGGGATATATAATTTCTTTGTAGTCATTGTACTGATTGGGAGTTGCAATAGTGAATAGTTGTACCTGCGCTTTATGAACATGCAATAATAATTATATAAATCCACCTTAGTTGAGGAAGCAGGAGAAAGTGTGATTTCTCCCTCCATTTCTCTCTTTGTGACTCCCTATTGATGAGCGGAAGCATGCCAGCTGACGATAGTTGAATTAATCCACTTATCATGTATTCATGCTAACATTCTATTAATTATTTATATTTTTGTGTGCCATCAATTCTTTCCTTCTATCTGGTTCACCTCCTCCCCTCTTTTGTTTTTTTTTCTTCCCTTCGGTTTTTAGGGTTTACGGCCTTATAAGATGCTTTTCTTATCATTCCTTTGTGTAGATATTCATATGGTGGGAAGCCACTTTTAGCTACAGCTGTTGAAATAGACCCCGGAAGGTGCAGGCTCTGTGGCAGACCGCGACAATTTGAGATGCAGCTGATGCCTCCTCTACTATACTTTATACAGGAAGTGCTTGATGATGACCAAAGACAGATGGTGGAAAACTGGGATTGGATGACTCTTATTGTATATACTTGTTCTGAGGTTGGTATTCTGCCATTGCAAATTGGTCTAGACAATGTTATCTGTAGTATGTGACTGGCTAGTTATATCATGTCAACATGCTTACTTGACAGGGGTAAGAAATAGAGGATATCTGGGTTTGTCTACTTCATGTTTTACTAATTTTCTGTTCAATACAGCTCCATCCCTCCTGAACTTGGTTTATTGTCCAACCTTGTTAGCCTTAGTTCTCTCTCTCTCTCTCTCTCTATATATATATATATATATATATATATATCAGGGTAGTGAATAGCGCGCAATAGCGGCGCGATCGCGGTGGTGCGGGGCGGAGCAGCCGGTGGCCGCTACTTGGACAGCGTGGCGGAGCGTTTTTCGGTCGCGGCCGCTTTCGCTGCGGAAATCGCACCGGAAAGCGGTGAAGCGGCCGCTTTTGGGCTGCTCCTGTATGATGGGTCGATTTCAGTCCACAGAAACCTCCGACGAGCCATTTCCGGCCGAACCCAGTCGTCGGCGCCGCTGTTGGAGGTGTCGTCAGATCTAGGGTATTTTCCGTCTCTGCTCCTCTCAAAGCCATCCTCATTTTCGAGTAACACTGGCATGCGGCTGTGGGACTTAGATGCTGAAGGGATTATTGGGTTAGGGTTTCAGGAATTTGGGCCATATGGCCCAAATATTATTATGTGTTTTCTCTTTTTGTTTTGTTGGGCCTTAAAAACTAAATGGGTAGGTCACTCTTATTTTATTTTGTTTCTTCCTCCCACTCTCTCCCTCCCCCTTCTCTCAGATCTGCTTCTCCCCCTCTGCTTCTCTGTGTCTCCCTCTGCTTCTCCCCCTCTGCTTCTCTGCGTCTCCCTCTGCTTCTCCCCCTCTGCTTCCACTAGCCTAAAATAGCGGTCGTCCTGCTATGCGCTATCCCACAATAGCGTTTTATGGGTCAGCCGCTCCGCGCCGCTATCCGGGATTGATAACTCTGATATATATATATATATATATATTATATTATATTATAGGGGGCATATCAAGTGGGAATGCATTTTTTATGTGAGAGGTGAGAGCATCATTTAACAACCATTCATTGGATCAAATTTAATGGCTGTGATTAAAAGGTTTAATTAAAAATTCCACATGCCTATCCGTGTGTCTTTCTCTCCCAATTTCTTCCTTCTTCCTTCTGTTTCTACTTCCTCGTTTTTCGTCCCTCTTTTTCTTCCAGTTTCTTCCTCCTTTTCAAGATTTCTTTCTTCCTCGTTTCAGACCCTATGCTATCCCTCGTTTAAAGCATTTTAGTTTCTTTAATTAATTAATTAATTGTGTGACAATGGTAAAAAAAGTGCTTTGATTATGTTTGTTCGTCCCTCTTCATTTCCAATTTCTTCCCTTTTTTTCCTGTTGTTTCACCAGTACCCTCCGCCATTCCAGCTTTTGTTGGCTTGTCCTAATCTATTCTTCTTAAAGTTAATACTCCACTTATCTTGCATATGGTACCCACAATTTACATCCTCACCATGACCGAATCACTGTGTTTTCATCTCATTCATTTTAACATTTTTTTTCTATAAAAAGTAAAATCTAGAAGAAAAGGATTAGATGAAAAAAGGAAATAGAAAAAAAAAACTGGACAGAGAATAAAAAAGAAAAGAAAAAGAGAACTCATCTATGTTGAGGAGGGGGGCGGCGACTGAAACAAATAGAAAAAAAGGTAGAGAAGAAGGAAGAAAGAAACTTGGGAGAAGAGAGGCGGCTAACGTACATAACAAAGCACATGACTTTTAATTGGAGTGTTTTAATCTGAGCCATTGATTTTAATCTGAAGGCTAAAATGAATCCCTCTCACTCTCACATAAAAAATGCATTCTCACTTGATATGCCCCCATATTATTTATATATATATATATATATATATATATATATATAGTACATGATAAAAGCACCTCTGAGTTGTTCTTTTTTATTATTAAAAATTGGTTAAAAGTTTACGACAGACTCGACCTGTTGGTGTTATTTTTTCCCCTCCCAAATTTTAAATGGCTGTGTCAAGCTGTGTTCCACTGTGTTGCAGCCAAAAAAATTTAGTTGTTAAATTGGACGCTTGTCGTCGTGTATCGTATTTCAGACATGAAACGACACCTAAATTATATATCTGTGCTTCATGGCCTTAGTTGCTATATTTCCTCCTTCAAATATATATATATATATATATATATATATATATATATATACATGATAAAAGCACCTGAGTTATTCTTTTTTATTATTAAAAATTGGTTAAAAGTTTACGACAGACTCAACCTGTTGGTGTTATTTTTTACCCTCCAAATTTTAAATGGCTGTGTCAAGCTGTGTTCCACTGTGTTGCAGGCTTGCAGCCAAAAAAATTTAATTGTTAAATTGGACGCTTGTCGTCGTGTATCGTATTTCAGACATGAAACAATACCTAAATGATATATCTGTGCTTCATGGCCTTAGTTGCTATATTTCCTCCTTCAAATCAAACATTCACATTTTGTTGTTTTCATTTTAATATCTTCATCCTGTTTCATTGAGGGGGAGCATACATGTTTTGCTATGTATATAGCAATTTGACCAAAAAGTTGTTTTAGTTTTGTCTGAATTAAACAATTCTAAAAAAAGGTTGGTATGTTTTAGAGGTTTGTAATTCTTTATTTAATGAAAGGATGCAGGTTCAAGTTTTTTAAGAGAAAAATGTATCTTGTGAACTGGTCTTTTGTGCCTGTCATGTTCTTATGTCTTGATTTTCTCAGAGTTGCTATGAAGAGATTGGGCAAGCAAAGTCCAATACTAAGGGCTGGGTTGTGACAGAGGAGGCAGTTGTTGCTCAATATGAAGAATCCTTGCCCATTCAGCTCGGATATTTCTCATGATCAGTGACGTTGCTGCGAAGAGTACGATACATTTCATGCATAGAGAACACTCTGAGAAGTTTGTGAATGCAATATATAAGTATTGAGAAAATTTTTAGCTTCATCAAAGAAAAGGAGTTAACAGAAGTTGTGTCTGGTACTGGAATTGTTTTCTAGAATGAAGATTTGGTGAGGTGATTTTCTGTATGGTATGCCTTGAGGGTATATTGGCATTCTGACCCACCAATGAACTTGTCTTTGAGTTGTTGAGCAACAGGATGGATATCCACTGCCTTCCCAGGTCTTCATTTGTTAATAATTTTGAAGCAGACTTCACTAGGCTCTCAAAATTGTGGAACAACCAGATAAAGAAATCTCACTCATGAGTTGTGTCCTAATGGCCGTTCAAACACTCATCAAAATTGTGAAAATCGTTTGGTGAGTATGTGAGTATTTGTTAGTGATTAGTTTATCTTGTTCATGTTTGATGTAATAGAAATCAAAAACTGCCCAGAGACCATGAGCAATGATGGTCTTCGCGAATTGAGTGATTTATTCATTTAAGTTAGTAAATGCTAAAATTTTCAGCCATCGGCTAGTAGCCTATACTAGCACTGTTTACTGCATATAATTAATGTTGCAGATTTTTTGTTTTTGTTTTTTGTATTTTTATCTTCAAGAAGGAAAAAAAAAACAAGACATCGCTTATCAAAAAAAAAAAAAAATCTTACATGAGTACTAGATGTTACAGTAATTCCTAGTCAATTAAAATGCTGTAATACTTGGCTTATTTCTATTTTGCTTATGCTAGACTTGTTATGTCATTTAGGGTTTTTTTAGTCAATACCTTTCCTTTGTTGCACTTTGTAACCACCTGATAGCTATATGTATTGGCCAGGAACCATATTGGAATACACTGAATATTCATAACAAACATTCTTTCTCTTAAAACTCTGCTCCTATCTTCCTTCCTTTTCCTATGTTCATCGGAGTTCATTCCAAATATTGAATTCTGTGCATTGGACTTGATCTTCTTGGAGGTTTTTCCATGAATATCCAATTCCTGTCTCAATTGGTATCAAAGCATCGACCTGGTGCTACCTGATACTTACTCATGGAGGATAAGATTTACGATCAAACAGAAATTGAAGCAATTAGGGATGAGCAAAATTGTATGACCCACCCGAAACCGTCTGACCCGTTACTAATTTTTGTGCAACGGTCGGGTTGAATCGGTTGGGCGGGTTGAGTGGGTGAAAAAATGGGTTTAAGATGGATAAGAGCGGGCGGGTTCGGGTCTGGTTTATGTCATCCGCCGGTACCCGACCCGACCCGCTCATAACAAAAAAAAATAATAAAAAAAATTCTTTTTTATGGAGAATGGGCTGTCAAGACTGGATCTTAGATTTTTTTTCCCCTCTTCTGTTAATTTTTTTTTTGGTACTTAATTGGGCTGAAAGCCTTAAATTTTAATTAGGCTCGTTGGGTTTTTTTTTAAATTTTTTGGAATAAAATTAAATAATTAAAAATCCCAAATCCGTTTCAACCCGTCCGAACCCGCCCGAAACCCGACCAACCCGCACTCGAACAACCCGATGTATAGATGGGCGGGTTCGGTTTTCATTTTTCTTACATCGAACCCGCCCGAACCCGACAAACCCCGCCCGAACCCGCCCGATGCTCACCCCTAGAAGCGATGGAGTGACTATCTCAGAAGATCACAATATACAACGTAGAAACTCTGACCAAGCTCGATCAACTCATGATAAACTTAGATGAGATCAAAGCTTTGGTCAGAGCTTGATGGGGTCATCATCAGCAAAGGGGTTCATCCATTTGTAACCAGAAAACCCCAAGCTCAACCCAGAATCACAATGTAACAAGGGTTTCAGAAATTGGTTTCACCAGAATGGATGGATTGAAGGATTACACAGGAACAGGAAGATGAAGGTCAACTGCTTAAACTTCGCTTCCCCATCACAACTTCAACCACAATTTCGGCCAAAACCCCATTCTCCAGTGATTCATCTCCATTTCTCTTCGATCCGTCAAACCGGTGACGACGGCACAAAGGAATCATAGATTGAAGACAACCCTATTGCAGATCTATCCCCTGAAATTGTTGACGAACAGATGGAGATGGCTCCATCGCCCATGGCGGCACTGGCTCGCTCTGAAATTTCCCTTCCCTATTGCGAAATTGCTAGCGGTGCCTTGTTCCCCACAGCGCCGTTGCCATTATTGCCAATCATCAAATTCGTGTCAAATTATGTTCCTTCTGCGGAAAAAGATGGGTCTTCAAGAAGTCGGTTGTTCCGGCCTCCAAGCAGTATGAACGAGCATCCGCCGCCACCGTCGCCGCCGCCTAAATCACCAAATAGGAATTTCCAGAAAACGACTATGGAAGTCCAAGTCACTTGGAATCCACCCATGCTTTCTCCGCCACCGAAACCACTAGTCAGGGGTGTCGTTCCAGCACCATCAGTCATGCCACATCTGTCGGTGACCACCACGAAGGGTCTCGAAGCAATCCAATACCCAGAGGTTTATTCCTACACAACACTGCTAATTGCCCTCCAAGTGTTTGATAAAATGCTGAAGTGCCATGTGGCTGCTTGGAATGCCATCACTCATTGGTGCTTGGAATGCCATCACTCATTGGTTCACGGAAGAAACATAACCTGCCACTTATTATCATGTTACTTATAATGCTATGATAGATTGTCTTGAGAGCATGGATAGATTTGAAAATGTGTTGGTTATGATTAGGGCTCTTGTTATACTTTGTTTGATGCTTGGAAATGGGGTTTGTTTGGATAGGTACTCATTTCCTCTTGTTTTGAAGGCTTGTTCTCATGTGGGTTTGTTGAAGGAAGGAATGCAGGTTCATGATTTGTTATGTAAAACAAATATTGGGTCTGATGTATTTTTGCAAAATTACTTGATGGGGTTGTTTATAAGATGTGGGTGTATTGAGCTTGCACAGCAACTATTTGACAGAATGCCTGAGAGGGACTTGGTTTCTTGGAACACAATGATTGATGGATGTGTGAAGCATGGGAAGATGGAGGATGCTCAAGCATTGTTTTATGAGATGCCATAGAGGGATTTGGTCAGTCGGGTTACTATGATAGATGGTTATGCGAAATCGGGTAATGTTGTTGTAGCTAGAGATGTTCATCAACCGATCCAAACCGATTCAAACTGCAAAAACCGAACCGAAAACCAAATAAATCAGAAATCGAAAAAACCGAAAAAACCGTAATTTTTTGTGGGATTGGATTGGATTTTGGATCCTCTAGTGAAATCCAATCCAATCCGATCTATTATATACGTATACTATTATTCTTGAAATTATAGTATTACTCATACTTAAACATTGTTTTTCATACTTTTATGTCCCTCATTCTCTTTAATATTTTTGTTGGAATGACATATACGAGACTATTTAGAATAAGTATTAATGTCATGAAGTTATATTTTGCTAAAAAATTTAATGCATAACATATATATACTTGATTGAGTAAACATGAAAAATATGAAATCAATTAAGTAAGTTTGAAAAATAACTAGTTACAATTTATCTATAGTCGATTCAAGGAAAAAACAAAAAGGATAAGTGAAAGTAGATATAGAAAATTAACATAAAAAAACATGTTAAAAAATATCAATAATTATTTTTTCTCAAACTTACAAATTAAAATGACGATTATCCTTTGACCACTATTAAATAAGTAACAAGGACACTTGGCATAAGAAAAAAAAGTAAAGTATGACAAAAATCGAATTATTCAATCCAATCCAAACTGAATTTAATTGGATCGGATCGGATATTTTTTAGGAAGCAAACCGATCAAATCCAAACCATCCGTTGTTTTCATCATTGGATCAGATGACTTTTTATCTCAAAATCAATCCAATCCAATCCGCGAACACCCGTAGTTGCAGTGAGGAGTTTGTTTGATGAAATGCCCAGGAGAGAGGTCATTTCTTGTAACTCCATGATGGCTGGCTATGTTCAGAACTGTTATTGCATTGAGGCTTTGAAATTGTTTCATGATATGAGAAGGGTAATGAATCTGTTACCTGATGATACAACTTTGTTGATTGTTCTTACAGCAATTGCCCAACTGGGACATGTTGGAGTTGGAGTTGGGATACACCGTTGTTTAATGGATAGTGGGTACTGTCTGAGTGGTAAACTTGGTGTTGCTATAATTGACATGTATTCCAAGTGTGGTAGCATAGAGAATGCTATCTCAGTGTTTGAGAATATTGAACACAAATGTGTTGATCATTGGAATGCCGTGATTGGCGGCTTAGCTATTCATGGAATGGGGAAATTGGCTTTTGATATTCTCATGGAGATGCAAAGGCTTTCTATTGTACATGATGATATCACATTCATAGGAGTGTTGAGTGCTTGTGGGCATTTGGCAACAACAAAGGAGCAAGCTCAGCAAATTGAGAAGACTGGAAAGTGTATGGCTGTGATCATCCTTGAGGTTGCTGCACACCATAGGGAAATTGTTGCTTACACCATGTTGCTGCATACCAAGTGGTCACAGTTCAAAGTCCACTTGCTAGCCCGTAAAAGAGAAAAATATGTGGCTGTTTTGCATAGGAAAATGATTCATAGGGGAAGTGTTCAAACTGCTAAAGTTCTGATCAAATGGAAGGCTTTACCTCCTTAACATGGCACTTGGGAGTCATCCTTGAGGACAAGGATGTCTTGAAGGGGAGGGTATTGTTACAGTAATTCCTAGTCAATTAGAATGCTGTAATACTTGGCTTATTTCTATTTTGCTTATGCTAGACTTGTTATGTCATTTAGGGTCTTTTTAGTCAATACCTTTCCTTTGTTGCACTTTGTAACCACCTGATAGCTATATGTATTGGCCAGGAACCATATTGGAATACACTGAATATTCATAACAAACATTCTTTCTCTTAAAACTCTCTGCTACTATCTTCCTTCCTTTTCCTATGTTCATCGGAGTTCATTCCAAATATTGAATTCCCTGTGCATTGGACTTGATCTTCTCGGAGGTTTCTCCCTGAATATCCAATTCCCGTCTCACTAGATGTCATAACAAACCACCAATAAATGGATAAAACAAAAAATAATAATATATGATTCATGTCCGGTGACAATTATCCAATAGTTTTAAGTAGCTTTTCTCACAAATGCATTTATCTCTTTTCAGTTTTCAGTCAAGGTGTCAACACTTTCTTCCCAAAGGCTCACGAATAAGGTTCCTATTTCCGCAATTTTTTTCCACCCGTGTAAATAGGAGAATGATTTTTGAACACCTCTCATGGGACACGGTACACACACCGAATGGAGAGGGTGTTTTGAGCTTTGAAAGAGTATATGAGAGAGAGTAAAACAATATATTACTATAGAAAAGTATAAATATATAATATTGAATATTGATTTTAAATCTATAAATATCATAACTCAGATAAATATCGATTCACAATCAATAACATCCTCACAATCCTTAGAATCAAACATGACAGATCCAGATGCCTTTCGATTATTTATAAATAATTCACAGTCAACAAATACTATTCACACCAATAATTGACAAGAAATTTTTTTGCACGTATTAAAAGCCACCTAATATCATACGACTCTAAAGACCGGCAGCAGGACTTCAAACATAGATTATGGGTGCGTTTGATTTATTGATTTATAAAAAAAAAAAATAAGGGATTGAACAGAAAATTATTTGTTTCATGTTTAACTAGGATAGGATAAAAAATAAGGTAATGAATCGGATAAAAACTCAAAATATTATCCCTTACTAATCCATGGGACAACTTTTTGTCCCTTGTATATATATACTACCTAAAAGATAAAATTGTCACTTATTTATTACACACTCACTCTCATGTATATTTATTAACATAAACTTACGTTATTATAATATAAATATAATATATATTATATTTATCATACTTTTATATATATATATATATATATATATATATATATTATTGTTGATTAATGCCTCTAAATCAATAATTTGAAGTTGATTGGTTAGTTAGGCATAACTAACTTGGATCCTAAAGCTTCACTATGATTGGCTATATTAGTCTATAAATAGCTCATCATGTATAGGATGAAAAAATAGAAGTGAGGTAACACTAATCAATAGACACATAGGTGTGTGAAAAGAAGAGAGGGATTTGAGTGTGAGGCAATTCTATCTTGAGAGAATCATGTATTGATTAGGTGAGAGATAGGGAAAAGTGTATATGAGTGGAAACATCAATCTTGTGGTAGTTCTTGGAGATACCATGATAGAGGCATGGAAGGCAAGACTAGGAGGAAAGATTGTGGGAGGTTTCTGTTGTAAAACACTTGTATCTCTATGATCAAGATAGTAAAGGGGAGAAGAATACTTGTTGTGCTCTCTCCCGTGGACGTAGGTCATCAATGACCGAACCACTAAAATCTCGGTGTTCATCTTTTCTTTTACTGTTTTATCTTCTTTAGTTTTCGATTATTTCTTGTTATGGTTGATTTCATGCTTTAACGTTCTTGCTTGTTTACTTTCATGGTGCATTAACTCTATGGAGGTTTCGTGGCCCCAATCGAAAACCCAACAAGTGACACCGTCTGTGGGAGTGCACAAAGCAAAAAACTGTGAGAGCAAAGGGGGCAAGAACCGGAGAGGTTGTAATCGATTCTCTACAATCGATTATGAAGCGAATCAAGAATACAGAAAAGGAAATCGAATTGGAAAGAAGAAAAGAAAGGGAAATCGGAAAGATGGAAATTGAAGCTTGTATAGAAGGTGTATTCAATTTCATCTTTCAGATTAGTTTCATTTTTTCTTCTTAATTTACTTGTTAGTGTGTTTTTTTTCTTTTTTGGTTGGGCTGCTGTGTTTGTTCTTGTTGGAACAGGTTCTTGGGTTTGAACCAGGGAAGCGGCTCGCGATGGCAGGACCGTGCAGCGCGGTGACGTGGAGCAACGGAACATGGTGGCTCTATACGGTGGCCCTGTCGCGAATGGCGGTGCTTCGCAGATTTGCGCATAGTGCAGAACAGAGTGGCTATGGTGGCGATTCAGGTGGAGCAAGGACGAGGGACGCGGAGGTTTTCGCGATGTCTCGCTCTTCTTGAAGCTTCCGAAGAAGGAACAAGTTCTTGGAAGAAAGCGGATTGTGTCTGGATGGAACTGCTAGTTCCATGTTTGTCTGTTCTGGGTTCGTTCTGTTCTGTGCGGAAGAAGAAGAGGAAGCAGTTTCTAGAAAGAAGACAAGACCACGTAGAGAGAGGAGAGAAGATCGAAGCTCTGATCTTTCTCTCAATCACACATCAACCCACATAACCAACCATGTCTTTCTCTCTGATCGAAGCATGCAAGAAGCGAAAAAGATGGCCAAAAATCTTCAGGTTACGTTCAATTCTTTTGCAGACCCTGGTTGCCCCATCGATCCTTCTAGCCCTTTCCGTGACAACATTCGTTTCTTTCTTCAAGAATGTGGGGAGCTTGAAGACTACAATGTCCTCAGTAACCCTCTTTGGTGCACCGTTCTCATTCACAAAAAGACCAACCTCATGGCTCCTCTTTACACTCTCGAAGAAGATGTATATCAGTCTTCACACCCTTTCTGTGATCATTGCCGATCTTCTGGTTGGAGTGGCCATTTTGTGACAAAGAGAAGGTACCATTTTATAATCCCAATGGACAATGGGTGTCATAAACCCTTAGGTGACGGTGCT
This sequence comes from Sophora flavescens, assembly GCA_030762895.1. NCBI lineage: Eukaryota > Viridiplantae > Streptophyta > Magnoliopsida > Fabales > Fabaceae > Sophora > Sophora flavescens. The sequence continues at coordinate 72,162,142 of CM061067.1, forward strand.
CTTGATAATCAGAGTCATCTCTTGCATGGGGTGATTCACTGCAGTGGGTGTGGCCATTTGCTTTGCATTAATGGCATTGAAGGGGGTTCCAATGTCCTCAGTGGCAGAGAAATCATGGATATATGGGACAGGATCTGCACAAACCTTAAAGCAAGGAAAATTTTAGTGGAAGATGTTTCAAGCAAAAGGTCTATGGATCTTCGCCTTCTTCATGGAGTTGCTTATGGCCACTCTTGGTTCGGTAGGTGGGGTTATAGATTTTGTCGTGGAAGCTTTGGGATGACAGAGAAAAACTACTATGAAGCAATTGAAGCTCTTGGTTCTTTGGATCTTGATGAGATTGTAAGAGATTTGAGTAAGACAAAGTGCCACAAAGAAATTCAACCAAATATCCACTCTCAAAAAGATCAAATCCAATGAAGGATAAATATGTGAGGTACAAGAAGTTCAGCAATGCAGTGGCTAACATGGATAGCAGGTGGCCTACAAGGAGACTAGAGTTTGCAGCTCAAGTAATTGTAGATGCACTGAAAGAGAACAAGGGTGTGAAATCAAGTTCTGGTGGAATGACAAGGTAGGATGTGAGAGATGCTGCTAGGCTTCACATTGGTGACACAGGCTTACTGGATTATGTGCTGAAATCACTGAACAATGTGATTGTTGGAAACTATGTCATCCGCCGCATGGTGAACCCTTCAACTAGGATCCTTGAATATACCATTCATGAGCTTGGAGATGGGGTTAAAGCCCCTAAAGTGGAGCCTGGGGCAATGGCTTATGTAGATCCCCAAGTAGAGTCATCTAGGATGCCTGGTAATGATGTTTACACTGATGTACTTTATGTGTACAAGAATGTGCTATTGGGGTACCCAAATTCAGAAGCAGTGGACTGGGCAGTTCAGACAATTCTTGACAGCAGGCACTTTGTGAAAGAGTGGGGACTAATGGATGAAATGGAGCAGGTATTGACATTCATCTGCAGGCTGAAACCAAATTTTGTGGACATAAGATCTGAGTTGAGAGAGCCAGGTTGTGGTGAGATTGTGATGGTTCCATTGCATGCAATTGTTGGAGACCTGAAGCAAGCTGCTGAGGCTGCACTGAGGGACACTTACTGCATTGCAGAAAGGCTTATAGTGACAGACATTACAGAATTTATGGGAGAGAGTGATGAGGAAGTGTTTTTTGGACAAATACAATCATGGTAGTGTTTGTATCAGAAGCTGGCGTGTCCTAGTGGTGAGGCGCTGAAGGTGGAGTCTTAGAGGTCACTGGTTCGATTCTGAGGGTTTGCATTTTGATTATTTTATTTCATTTTAATTGTAATCGATTAATGCATAAAAAACTCAGAGATGCAGTGGTAGGATTCGAACCGTGTAGACTGCAGCCTGGTATTATGGCCAGGACAATGACCACCAGGCTAGCGAGGTTGCTGTGTTAGTTGGTTACATTGGCAAATACTTAAAGTGTCTTGAAGGCAAAAAAGCAAAAGAACTCAAAATGATGCTGACAGAGAAAGGATTCAGTTTGAGGTGGAGTTGCTGGAACAACATGGAAGCAAGTTTGGCTTATGTTGCAAGTGTGGAAGAAAGGCACACTAGGAAGCTCTTTGACTCAAAGGAATGATTGGATTCTCCGGAGCATAAGTGGGAGAGCACAACATCGGTGATTGAACTAAACTCATATTCCCTGATTTAGAGTCAAGGTGGAGAATTGAAGATTAATGTCTCTCAATCAATAATTTGAAGTTGGTTAGTTAGTTAGCCATAACTAACTTGGATCCTAAAGCTTCACTATGATTGGCTATATTAGTGTATAAATAGATCATCATGTATAGGATGAAAAAATAGAAGTGAGGTAACACTAATCAATAGACACATAGGTGTGTGAAAAGAAAAGAGGGATTTGAGTGTGAGGCAATTCTATCTTGAGAGAATCATGTATTAATTAGGTGAGAGATAGGGAAAAGTGTATAGGAGTGGAAACATCAATCTTGTGGTAGTTCTTGGAGATACCATGGTAGAGACATGGAAGGCAAGACTAGGAGGAAAGATTGTGGGAGGTTTCTGTTGTAAAGCACTTGTATCTCCATGATCAAGATAGTAAAGGGGAGAAGAAGACTTGTTGTGCTCTCTTCCGTGGACGTAGGTCATCAATGACCGAACCACTAAAATTTCGGTGTTCATCTTTTCTTTTACTGTTTTATCTTCTTTAGTTTTCGATTATTTCTTGTTATGGTTGATTTGCATGCTTTAACGTTCTTGCTTGTTTGCTTTCATGGTGCATTACCTCTATGGAGGTTTCATGGCCCCAATCGAAAACCCAACAATTATAAAGGGTATCTAAGTAAATTTCACATTATTTTTTTTATGTTGTCCATTGTTCACTAAACAGTATACATGACTAGGAGTTGTATTGTGTCCGAAACATTTGTCATGTGTTGTTCTCTTTGTCATATATCTCAATACGAATCAAACGCACCCTATAAGAACAAGACTCAATTACTGACGTCTACATTGACTACCTACGCTAGAAGAAATGGTATGCTTCATTATCTAGAAAGTTTTTTTTTTTAAAGAAAAATTTATAACTAAGATCAACCACCTCTAAGCACATACAAGTATCCATAGATAGCAGGGGTGTTAGCGGATTGAATTGGATTGATTTTCAAGAAACAAATATCAAATTCAATCCTTCGGTTTTGTCCTTTGATCATCCGATCGGTTTGATTTTAAAATCAAATACAATCCATTCGAATTCGATTTATTTATGTTTGGATTGGATTGGTTTTTAATTTTTCTAAATTAAAGAAACTATAAAGTAATAAGTATGTCCTTTGTCTACCATTTACATGTCTATCAACTTTTGTAAAATTGATCCTTTTGATTTTGGATAAAACATACAATTTTGATCCATACAATTAACTTACTTAACAATTACATAAACAAATTATCGTTAGCTAACTGGAACAAAGGTACACAACACAATACAAGTTTATGAATTCTGATCCTCAGATAACAAATAAAGTATGTTTGCTTATAAAAAACAATTGAAGTGAATTTTGAATACAATATATAATCCATATAACACAATCAAAATATTAAAGAGAATGAGGGTGTTCATCCAGAAAAGTATGAAAAAAAATGCTTAAGTATGAGTAGTACTGTAATTTCAAAAATAATAGCATATGTATGATTTGATTGGATTGGTTTGGTTTTCACTAGGGGATCCAAAATCCAACACACTCCAATGAAAAAAAAAGTGTTTTGTGTGGTTTTTGATTTTTTTGTTTTTGGTTTGTTTGGTTCGTTTTTTTTATTTAAATTGGTTTGCATCGGTTGATAAACACCCCTAATAGACACAAAACGGAACACCAAATCAGAGACAATACAAAAGGCTAATGGCAAAAAGAATCATAACTGTAACACCCCGATTTTCGTATAAGAGATTATGTTAATATGGACGCCTAGTTGTTGTTGTTGCTATTATTACTACTACCACTACTATTAATTTTAATGAAGTTCGTATTGTTATTTATATAATTGATAATGTAATTGTGATTAGTGTTGTAGTATTTTTATGCTTATACATACATATATATATATATATATATATATATATATATATATATATATATATGTATGTATGTATATGTTATTACATATGATAATATGTATATTAATATATGATTATCTACATTAATATGAGATTGTGTCTCTTAATGTGTGACCTTATATGGATATATGATTTTGTATGTGATTTTATATGTTAATATATAATATGAGTTTTTATCAATAATAAGTGATTAAGAAAGATATTATGAGATATCGTGTGATTTAGTATTTAAATAGAGATAGCGTAATTCTTAGATTTTAGCCCCTCAACCAGTCATATTTGAGTCCTTATTAAGAAAGGATAATCCTCTTTTTGGTTACCTCTTAAGATCTTATCATAATCTCCTAATCTAGAAATAACTACCAAATTTGTCGCTAAACTTCCATCGAAATTTTGAACATCTTATAGTCCGATTTAGGATTAAATTGTCAGACATTAATTTGTCGATATTTCTCTGAGCTTTCTAACGACACCAAGAATGCCTCAATCGGAAACTTGTAGCTCAAGTTATGGTCAAAATACCGATCTGTATACAATTTGGGCTGAAATAGGAGCCAATTATGCCCTAACTTGTATTTATACCATAAAACTCGGCCTAAACCGTATTTCTCATATTGTTAACCTCAAAATAGCTGCCTCTCTTCATCTTTATTAGTTTTCCCTTGAACCCCTTGAAGTTCATGGAGTTTGTGAGTCTGTTTGGGAGAAAAGTTACGTGTGTTAGCATCGTTTAAGGTAACGTACTTATCCCTCCTTACTTTAATCTTATTTTCCCTTTCTTTTGAATTGGGGGTTAATTGGTTATTCTCTTCCCTTCTTGTTTGACCAAGGCTTGAGGAGCTCATCGAGCCGCTCGAGGGAACGTGTCTAGTTTGCCAATGTTATCGTTTTGGGAATCTTCATACCAGATATGGGGAGAAGGAATAGTATTGACATGTAGGCATTGAGGGTAGCGTAAGATGAAGTGATAACCCATGACCCTGTCGTATGTGGTTTGCCTATTTGATGTTAATTGATATATGTATAATATGATTCTAATGTTAATGACATGCTTTAATTGTTGTACTGTTTGATGTTAATTGTTGATGATGTATGATTGGATGTTATTGATATGCCCAATTAAGTATGATGTTTTATGATTCCATGAACGTTCATGATGATGATGATGCTATTATGATGATGATGATGATGATGATGATGATGATGATATGATAATGATGATGACATGGTTCTCTGAATGAGTGTTGATTGTTGTGGATGTTAATGCCAACAATGACGTTAATAAGACTCTAACCAATTAATAGTGATTATTAATGATGTTAAGACCTTAGAAGAGATGTTAATAAGGATGAATGCATTTAAGGATGTTTTCCCAATTTGTTCATAAGACATGAATGTAGTATGAGAGGCAAGGTTATGTTCATAGGACTTATTCAAAGACCCTAGGATTGATTAGTGAGTGTTTTAGAGACGTTAGTATTGAAGCTGGAAGTAAAAGACATGGGAACAATTAAAGGTAATGAAACTGATGATTGATGGTGTAGCTTAAACCAATAGGTTTGATCCTTGAATGCCCTAGGATACTTAGTAAGGGTTGTTCAACCCTTCTGCCCAGAAACAGTACGGCCGTGCTCAACTGTCAACACGACCGTGCTTGACTTAATAGTAAGCACACTCGTGCTTCCCTGTACAGATCGAAACACAAACTATAACAAGGGGTGTTTCACCCTAAACGGTTCTAATAATGAAGAAGACACCAAACCAAGTAAAGACAAGCTAGATAACTTAAAGATAATAATGTACCCTTGGCAGCCGAGTGGCCAAGGGGTCTTGATGCTTAATGGTCAAGGTGTTGAGCTCTGGTGCCTATGGGCCAGAGTGTTAATAATTAAAGTGGAAAGATGTTATTCTGTACCTTGGTAGCCAAGTGGCCAAGGGGGCCTCGATAGCCGAGTGGTCGAGGTGTTGAGCTCTGGTGCTTATTGGCCAGAGTGTTGTTGTTTTGTACCTTGGTAGACGAGTGGCCAAGGGGGACTTGATGCATAATGTCAAGGTGTTGTTAAAAGATATTGGACCTTGGTAGCCGAGTGGCCAAGGGGGCCTTGATGCTTAATGGTCAAGGTGTTGAGCTCTGGTGCTTTTTGGCCAGAGTATAAGTGAAAAGATTAAGCGATAAAAGATTAAAGACTAAAAATGAAAGATAATGTTGATGATGATGATGAACTTGGGTAGCCGAGTGGCCCAAGCGGAGGTGGTGATTGTTGGTTATGCGCTGTGTTGCTCATTCATGCATTGGAGTAGTGGAGTAGCGTTGCATCGCATAACATACCTTGTTTGGAATGATAAATATATATATATATATATATATATATATATGATATTAATAAGATGAGATGATTATGTTTGATATCTATGTTTATATGATGCATGTTCATCTTGCTAACTGCTTCCATGCCATTATATTGATATATATGTTTCTTACTCCCCGTCTTTTGTTGTTTGTTTGCATGTATCTTTTTGGATATGCAGAGGACGGTGAACAGCTTGTTAGTTTATGTTCAGTTTTAGTTTGTTTATCCGAGTTGTTTTATCGGATTGGTTATACCAGCTTTGTAATGTGACATCAGGGTTGGGTTTGTTATATGTTTCCTCTTATGTTTCTTTTAAACAATGTTTTAGTTTTTCCGTGTTGAAGTTATGTAACAATGATGCAGCCTCTGCCCGTTTTTTTATTATTATGATATATATGCACGTGTTCTCTTTCTTTGATATCTTTTATGTTTTATGAATACACGCGGGGTAGAGGGTGTCATAATAACAATAAGTGTAACACTACTCAAAGTATAGGCACTCATGTTTTTACACAATCAAATCATAGGCAATGTCAATAACTGATTTGTTTATCAAAACTATGATCTTTACGGTATACGGTTTCAAAAAATAGTTAATCCATATTACATCATGAAATCAGAGAATCAAACTACTCATGAATTACATTTAGAAAGAAAATAATAATTGGAGCCCTTGAATATGGTCTAGCTTCTCAACAACAATGTTTAGCACTGCGTACTCTCTGTTCTCTGATTCCCTTTTCAATCTATAGAAACAAGCCTCTTTCTACTCGGCTTACTTGAGACACAACTTCTACTTCAAATTGCTGTAACAATGACTTTCCATGGAGTTTGCACGAACTCGCAATCACCTTCGTAATTAGGGGTGGCCAATGGAGGTATTAAATGAGTTTTTGTTCAGATTATAATGGATGGATTAAAAACAATCCATTAATACATTATGATCTATTAAAAATTAATAAAAAGATTCAATCCATCCATGATTCAATTAATAAAAACCATCCAGTGTATCCATTAACAATGGTACATCGTAATAAGAAAAGAAAACATTTTTTTAAGAAAATAAATCTAATAAAATCCTTTTTGAATCATTTAATTCAATAATTAATAGTAATACAAAATAATAAAATGAAATTAGTGTTTCAATTAATATTAGTCGTGAATGTGGAAAGAAAGATCGTGTTTTCATCCCTCATCGGGGTTTTCCTCATGACACAAGTACACTATTGGATTTTGCATATAAGCGTGACATGACACACACATGTCATAGATATGATTCATGGTGTATGCGCATGTGGGTATGGGTGTGAGAGGGTTCGGGCTTTCGTGCGTGCGGTTGTGCATGTGGGGTTTATGGGTGTGCACGTGTAGCATATTCAGTGATATCTAAAGCACCTATATTTTGAGAAAATGACAACAATAAATCTTGAAGAATATAATTATACATTAGTAGTTATAATTGAAAGTTATTTAATAGTCACGTAGAATTATCTTTTTATCTTCACTATTTAAATAAGATGATCCAATGGCTAATATTCATCGTTCTCAGTCTCACCTAGCAGATAATTTAGCTGAAAGATGAAAGATTCTGTTTTAAAATTGAGAATTTCTCTGAAACCCATGTAGATTAGAGGGTTTTAGAACCCTACATAGGTGGACCAGTGATTATATTACTACTAATTTAATGGTGCAATATCATGTTATTTATATTAAAGTACTTAATTTTCCATTTTTGTAAAATAGTCCCTGTCAATTTAATATTAATTATTAATTTTTTGTTTGAATTAATCCAACTCTTTTCTCTTTGCCAAATAGATCCCTGACCATAATCCCTAGTCCTCTAGGTGGCGTCCATTGTCCCTGTCTCTTTCCTCGTCTCAACCAACTCTCTCTCTCCCCCTTCAATCTCTCTGTTTTTAGCATGTGCAATGGTGGTTGGATTGTCATGACTGTGACAATGTGACTGGTGCTTCGACGGCAGAACGAAGCGCTGGTTATTGTGGCAGGGTGAGATTGGGGGAGCGGTCGACGGCGAGACCAATGACAGTGGCTGGGACACTATCTGACTGAACAGATCTGGGATCTTTTTTATGTTAGCCATTTCGTTCTCATGGCTATTTTTTACTGAATGAGTCTTATGTTACAAACAGATTTGTGTATTCTAAAAAATTTAACATCAAAAACTCTTCCATTTGGGTTGAAAGAAATAGCAAATCACAAGGATAAAAGCTTAATTTAATTTGGGTTTGAAAAAATGTGAAAATTCGTGGATGAGCAGCGTGGCGTCACCGCCTTCTTCCACTGGCGGTGCCATGGCTGGTGAGCTGCTCAGGGTTGTCGTTGAACACTAATCATTGAGAAAAGTAAGATTTTAACAATTTGACTGTGACCAAAACTCAAAGGTATTTTCAGATTATATGACGGATGAAGTTGGAATATGGGGGTTGGTGACGACTTCCATGGTTGGAGAACTAATTCCCCACTTTAGATAGGAAACAAAAATAGGATTAGAATTTTTTTTTAATCTAAATTAAGAGGAATAAAAAACATTGTTTGGTGGGGACTAAAATATAATAAAAAATTTATACATCTAATTGGTAAATAAGATGACTGATTTTATAAACCACTTGTCACTTAACTAGTGGTTAATGGATTAAGGGTTTCAAAACCCACTTTTTTACATGGGTTTAGGAGCACTACCCTTTAAAATTTTATTTAAGAAATATTTGGAAATAAATAATACTTATTGCAGACATGTTTTTGTTATCTATTCTTAAATTAAATAGTAATATACAAAATCACTTCAAAGAAAGATTTGAACACACTTGGGAGTCACGATTCGCAACATTAAGCATAACCTCTTCTTGGAGTCCTTTCACACTTATATATACATAATGTTGTCATCAATACTATTCTACCATACAACTTGTTACGTATTCTTGTCTACAAATTCTCTTCGAGTTTTCTATTGCACTAGTTCTACATGGATAAAGATGATTTTGTTTGATATTATTTGATAAATTTAAGTATTCTCAACATTATTTTGTTATTATATTTTTGGTACAAATTTAATTTTTTTAATATTAATTATATTGGTTTAGATCCTTAAAATTGGGGAGTACGCTTTTCGTTGATAAAAAAAAATTCTAATTGATTTTCATGAAAAAATGTCATTAAGTTATTAGATAATTATCTGGTGCAAGGATATAAAGGTGAATGTAATCACTCAATTTGATAGTGCTATGTATTTTAAATAATTATCAATAAGATAGTCATATCTTGGTTAAAATTTAAGAAGCTGCTCTATTATATATACTACATACGTAGGTACTGGAATTCAAATCCAGATATCATGTTTACAACATTTTTTTTAAAGGAAAGGAAATATCATTTCCATTAAAAATATGTCAGTCAGCAGAGAAATACAATGAGTTGCTTCCCTATATAGCTGACAACTATGAAGTTATGCACATAAATTAAACCGAGTTTCATTATTAAAAGACCTCTATCCTTTCTTTCTCCTTCACTCTGTGTTGTCATCACTTCACTACTCATCTCACAGTAGATAGTACAGACTTAACATTCACAGTTCAATTCTAACTAGTAGCTGCTTTTGGGTTCTAACTAGTAGCTGCTTTTGGGTTTTGCAAAAGTCACTACAGGGAAAAATAATTTTAGCATCAAACAGAAATGTGGTGAGTTAGTAGCACCAAGTTTGCTAGTCAACTTTCTCTTCAAGACCTCAATTTCTACACACAATGTTGAATAACAAAGGTATAAAAACAGTAACAAATAACTCCTTGTTCATGGGTCAAACAAAAGTGCTGAGAAAACCACTGTAATCCAAATGTCCCAACAAAAAACAAACTAGAAAAACAGCATAAAACACCCACCAAGAAGGCCAAACCAGCAAAATAAAGCATCAGTAGCTAACACAAAATGATCTAGTGACTACTGATGCAAATACAAAGATAAGTACACTCTCAAAATACTTCACCCTCTACAAATGTCCGATCCAAACATACCCTAAGGATAATCGGCTTCATCGTCCTCGCTGGAGACCAGCCTTTCATAAATTTTGCCCATGTAATCCGCAGAGTCGGGGGGTGAGCAGTCCATGTCAATATTGGAGGTGGGGGAGGTGGTGTTGCTGTTGGAGGAGCCGGTGGTTGAGGCGTCGCTAGAGGAGGAGGATCCTCCTCTAGCAATGAATTTTGGGGGGGAGTGTCCTACCATATCTGTAAGACGACGCTGAGTTTTCGGAGGATCGTTCAACAAAGGATTTCCGATGTAGAAAATTACAGCACCAATTCCCTTCATGTTGTCCAGAATCATTTTGTTCCTCAGAGAACAGTAAACTTTACCCGATACACCAGCATAGTTGATATGAAATTTTATCGATCGAATTCCTCTTGCCACGAGTCCTTGATCTCCCTTAAGATGCTTATATTTTTGTTTAAAGCTGCTATCGTTATGAATTATCATTCTCATATGGTTGTTCATGGTATGTGTTTGGATGTTAGGGAGCTACATACTGAGCGCTTGCTTAAGAAAAAAAGAAAGGAAAACGAGGGGATTATGTTTACAACATATGTATGTGTGTGTGTACCTTTTATTTTGAGAATGTGAGAATAGATAGTAAATCTTGAACCATATAATCACACATGAATAATTAAGATTGAAAGTTATTTAATGGTCATATGACTACTTAAAATAGTCATATGCATTGAATTTTTAATTTTGATTATTCAAATAAAATCAAATGGTCAACACTCATTGTTCTTAGCTAATATGTGTGTGTGTGCGTGCGACACATGTATGAGTTTACCGAAATTGATAGGCATTGTACACCCCTTTAATTATTACGGTACATGTTCAATTCGTTGTGCTTGCATGCGAGGGTGTGAGTGTGTGCGTACATTCGTGCGTGCGGCTGTGTGTGCGGGCATTATATTTTAAGAACAGAGAATAGTAAATATTGAACATATAATCATACACGAATAATCAAGATTGAAAGTTATTTAATGGTCATATGACTACTCATAATAGTTATATGTATTTATCTTTTAATCTTAATCTATGGAAGCTCGGGAAGCCCTGAGACTGTCCTCAAGACCTTCAAACGCAGCTTGACTTTGGAAGCTCAGGAAGCCATGGGACAGTGATCAAGATCATTAGATGTAATAGTTAATCCATATTACATCATGAAATCAGAGAATCAAACTACTCACGAATTACATTTAGAAAGAAAATAATAATTGGAGCCTTTGAATATGGTCTAGCTTCTCAACAATGATGTTTAGCACTGCGTACTCTCTGTTCTCTGATTCCCTCTTCAATCTATAGAAACAAGCCTCCTTCTACTCTGCTTGCTTGAGACACAACTTCTACTTCAAATTGCCGTAACAAGGACTTTCCACGGTGCTTGCTCGAACTCGCAATCACCTTCATATTTAGGGGTGGTAAATGGATGTATTAAATGAGTTTTTGTTTGGATTATAATGGATAGATTAAAAACAATCCATTAATACATTATGATCCACTAAAATTTAATAAAAAGATTCAATCCATCCATGATCCAATAAGAAAATAAATTTTTTTAAGAAAAGAGACCTAATAAACCCTTTTGAATCATTTAATTCAATAATTAATAGTAATACAAAATAATAAAATGAAGGGCAGTGCTCTGATACCCAAACAAATGTAAGGGTTTTGATACCCTTTCTATGTGGAACAATAAGGTGTTGAAAATTGGTTTACGCGTGTCATGTCAATGTATTTATCATTTGGGTATTTAAGTTTTGTTTTTTGCAATTCAGTCCTTATTAAATTAATATTATTTTTTAAAAAAAATCAATTACACTTCTTTCTCCTTCAAACACCATCATTGTTTGGTTCCCAAATCATAAACCCTATTTTTTTCTACCTTGGTCCCTCGGTTCCTCTAACCCCTTCGATTATTGTTCCCCTACACCCACCCGATTTGAAGATTTGAAGCATGAATTGATAAGTGATGGGTCTCTGTTTTAGTTTTGGCTCTTTAGAAAATCTCTTGTATAAGTCCTGAGGTGGTTTTGATATCTTACTTGGTGTGGTTATTTTGTCTATTCTGTTGGTGGTGTTGATTTTCTGTTACTTGTTCTGTTGATTTCCCACTACTAGACTATATCATAAATACAAATATCTCATTGATGCATATTGGATCTTGAATGCAGAATTGGAAGATGAGATTTCATTGAATTGAAATTGAAGGGAAAGAAAGGTAGAGACACCAAAACGGTCCGTGTGGATCTTTGAACAAAGATGATGAATTGAAATTAAAAGGAAAAAAACAAGATTTGGAAGATTCCTGAAACTGGAACAAACAATTTAGTCACGAGGAAGTAAGGATAGAGACAATGGAGGTCGTAATTAGAAAGTTGATTCAAAGTAAAAATAAAAAATAAAAAAATTATGTAATTAAATTAATAGGTATTATTTTGTAAAAATGAAAACTTGAGTGTCTCAATAAAAAGTATAATGACAATATGGTATCATTAAATCAAATATAAGATAACTATTGGTCCACATTTACAGGGTTCCAAAACCCATGGTTTATCTTGGGTTTAAGAGAAACTCTCTAAAATGAAACTAGTGTTTCAATTAATATTTGTCATGAATGTGGAAAGAAAGATCACGTTTTCATCCCGCATCGGAGTTTTCCTCATGACACATACACTATTGGATTTTGCAGATAAGCGTGACATGACAAACACACGTCACACATATGATTCATGGTGTATGCGCAAGTTGGGATGGGTGTGAGAGGGTTCGTGCTTTCGTTCGTGCGGCTGTGCATGTGGGGTCTATGGGTGTGCACGTGTAGCATATTCAGTGAGATCTAAAGCACCTTATATTTTGAGAAAATGACAACAGTAAATCTTGAAGAATATAATTATACATAAGTAGTTAAAATTTAAAGTTATTTAATAGCCCTGTAGAATTATCTTTTTATCTTGACTATTTAAATAAGATGATCAAGTGGGTATTATTCATCATTCTCTGTCTCACCCGGCAGACAATTTAGTTGAAAAATGAAGGATTCTGTTTTAAAATTTTATTTAAGAAAGATTTGGAAATAAATAATACTTATTGGAGACATGTTTTTGTTATTTATTCCTAAATTAAATAGTAATACGCAAAATCACTGTAAAGAAAGATTTGAACACACTTGGGAGTCACGATTCGCAACATTAAGCATAACCTCTTCTTGGAGTCCGTTTTCACTTATATATACACAATGTTGTCATCACCACTATTCTACCATACAACTTGTTACGTATTCTTGTCGACAAATTCTCTTCGAGTCTTCTATTGCACTAGTTCTACATGGATAAAGATGATTTTGTTTGATATTATTTGATAAATTTAAAGATTCTCAACATTATTTTGTTATTATATTTTTGGTACAAATTTAATTTTTTTATTTTAATTAAATTTATTTAGATCCTTAAAGTTTGGGAATATGCTTTCCGTTGACAAAAAAATTCTAATTGATTTTCATGAAAAAATATGTCATTAAAAAGTTATTAGATAATTATCTGGTGCAAGGATATAAAGGTGAAGGTAATCACTCAATTTGATAATGCTATGTATTTTAAATAATTATCAACAAGATAGTAATATCTTGTTTAAAATTTAAGAAGCTGGTCTATTATATATACTACATACATAGGTACTGGAATTCAAATCCCGATATTTTGTTTACAACATATGTATGTGTGTGTGCCTTTTATTTTGCGAACGTGAGAATAGATAGTAAATCTTGAACCATATGATAATCATACATGAATAATTAAGATTGAAAGTTATTTAATGGTCATATGACTACTTAAAATAGTCATATGCATTGAATTTTTAATTTTGATTATTCAAATAAAATCTAGTGGTCAACAATCGTTGTTCTTATCTAATATGTGTGTGTGTGACACATGTATGAGTTTACCGAAATTGATAGGCATTGTACACCCCTTTAATTTTTACCGTACATGTTTGATTCGTTGCGTTTGCATGTGAGGGTAAGAGTGTGTGCGTGCATTCGTGCGTTCGGTCGTGTGTGCAGGCATTATATTTTTAGAACGGAGAATAGTAAATATTGAACATATAATCATACACGAATAATTAAGATTGAAAGTTATTTAATGGTCATATGACTACTTATAATAGTTATATGCATTTATCTTTTAATCTCAATGTATGGAAGCTCGGGAAGCCCTGAGACTGTCCTCAAGAACTTCAGACATAGCTTGGCTTTGGAAGCTCGGGAAGCCCTGGGACAGTGCTCAAGATTTTTAGACGTACCCTAGCTTTGGAAGCTTGAGAATGTTTTTCCCGATATCAATGCAAATATCATTCCACAACTTCCTGATATACTACTTAAAATAGTCATGTATTTATCTTGTTATCTCAAGATATGGAAAATCATAATGTCCTGAGAATGTTGTCAAGATCTTCTGACATAGCACAACTTTGGAAGCTTAAGGAGCATTGAGATAGTGATCAAGATCTTCTTCAGATGTAGCCCGACTTTGGAAGCTTGGGAATTTTTCTCCATATCAAGACAAATATCATTCTCCAACTTCCTAAAGGAGAGATTCAGAGCGAAAGATCATTTGAAGAAGACATAATTCCATATTCTCCTTTCAACGGGAAGCAGTGTCTTGAGAGGTATGTATGAAGCTAAATTGTGATATCAAAGAAAATCTCCTCCGATCGAGTTGATAATTCATGTAATCTTATTTGCTCTTCTAGAAAACTGCTATACACTATACACTAGGCAACCTTCCTTCCTAATCCCAGTCGCCACCATGAGCGTATGATTTCGTGAATCAATGAGGGATTGCCCCATTGTAATGGTGCAAACATGTCTGCAAAGCTTTCGGACTATCACCATGGGCATATATATGATAATTAGGCATCATAATTCCTTGAAAAATACATACATATATTAATAATTTATAAATAAAAACCACAATGTGAAACACGAAAGTGACGTTTACATTCACCTAGGATTCTTCCTCAGTAAGAATAACATAATCAAACATGATAATGCAATATTTATTTATCAAATAGGCAAAATAAGTAGATTGGTCTTATATGTTTTTTTTTAATTTTCAAATCGGTCCTATAAGTTTTATTTTTTTCAAATTGGTCCTACATGTTATGTTTCGTTCCACGTTAGTCATTTCCGTCAATTTCGACCTAACACTGTCAATTCAAAAGCCATGTGTCAGACTAACGTGATAGCCACGTCAGGTCAAAACTGACGGTGTTAAGTCGAAATTGACGAAAATGACTAACGTTAAAACGGAACATAACGTGTAGGACAAATTTGAAAAAAAATAAAACGTATAGGACCGGTGTGAAAAGTAAAATATATATAGGACCAGACTCCCTTTTTTGCCTATCAAATATGAAATCGTTGATCAAAAGATAGAATGGACGTATATAAGAAAACTAGTAAGGTACATGTGCATTCGCACTGGTCACGTTGGTTTTTACGCATGTTTTAAGAGTACCTTTATATAAAATTCAACTTTAGTTAGAATCAAACATAGCTATATATACATAAAGACATTCAATATAAGAGTATTATTTGTACTCAACAGTTATTCCTAACGTGATCAAGAAGAGTGAATATGCAAACCCACATGCGTAATCAGTGATTCAGTCCTCAGTCAACTATATGATTCCCTGCATCTTTGTCAAAGGTTGACCTGAAAACAAATGGAAATCCAACTCGAGAAAACGCATATATACTCAAAATGATGTTAGCTTACAACAGAGTCAAAACCTAATTTTTTTTGTTGAAGGGAATGAATTCTTGAATTTACATAACTGTATCAAATATTATATGTTTTTAAATTATAGTTATGCTCTTTAAATTTTGTATAGATGCTGCCACTTCTATAGATGAGTTTAATTTCAGCTCCCTCTTCTCAAATGGAGATGTCATCATGATCCCAACCTGTTCAAACACAGGCATGCAAAACAAATGACAATGCAGTTATGAAAGTTCATTTTCATCACTTTATAGTGACCAAGGTAAATGTCTAATATGGATAGGATGTACAAAGATAAAAAAATATCGAGATGAACATATTAAATTCTAGACGTTCACTAAAAAAGATATAGGGCAATCATTGTTGTAAAATTTGCAAGTGATAAAAGATATTGTAATCCTAATCTATTATATGTCAACTACAACCAAGCACGGGAAGGTAAATACCTAATTGGTATGTCCAAAATTTGCACTTCTTTATGAGATAAAGATAGGGGGTAATGTATATTAATCCTCTTTCAATGCTTGTGCCAATCATTTAAATTGTTGGGAAATCTGTGTGACAAAATCTTATCCTTAAGATGTAATGGTTAACAAAAACTGCATCCTTTTGTTGACTAAGGTAGGAGCGAGTAAAATCTGCAATCAGAATTAATTCACATGATCATCAATTTTAGTAAATATATCTACTATATGAAGCCTATTGTTATCGGATGAAGTAAAATTAGCCGTGGGATCGACTAACTCTTGATAACAACGATTCCCTTAATCAGTCGAAAGCGTTAGAAGGGGGATTCTGCCTCCTAACTTGTGGGTTCCTAAACTACTCCAAAGATTGTTTAGTGTGGAAAATGAAGTAAATTTAAATAAATTCGCATAAACAGTAAATGGACGGAAAGATAAAGCTCGTGTATAAATATGTTTGATTGTATTGATGTGTGTTTAACTCAAAATGTACAATGAGTATTTATAGGTTACAAACAATCTATGCAAAGTATCCCTATGACCACTAACTCCTAAATTTTCGCTTGCTAACTTAGTGGCCACCTTAAGTTACAACGGCTAATCACCTCCAGCTAAACTCCCTATTATTTAGGATCACCTTCCATGATTATCCGCCAATAACCGCTAGCTTGTTGTATTCTATCTTCAATGGCTCTTTCCTTCCTAAAATCAAGCTAACCAACTCGAAACCGCGTCCCTTGT
Source organism: Sophora flavescens (assembly GCA_030762895.1). Classification (NCBI taxonomy): domain Eukaryota; kingdom Viridiplantae; phylum Streptophyta; class Magnoliopsida; order Fabales; family Fabaceae; genus Sophora; species Sophora flavescens. The sequence continues at coordinate 72,179,134 of CM061067.1, forward strand.
TTATAGGAGTTCTGTTAACACGTGCAATCGGCTACCAAATTCACCTTCTGAACGGACGAGTTTAACACAACCACCTCCTATAACCGCGTCAACCTTTTATTCTTCACGAATTTATCAACCGTTCTCTTATCTTCCCATCGACTACCAGTACTCTAATCGACTGGCTTCCGATTTGTTTGGCCCAAACGGCTGAACTTTCCAACGGCTATAATTGACTTAATTTCTGGTGATAACACCTATAAAACAGATACAACACATTTTTTAGCAATAATATGTGCTTGATCATGGATCATTAGAACAAATAGCAAACAATAAAAAGGAGAGCATATACCGAAAGCTAATGCCTCCTGTCTTAACGACAAGTATAATATATCCAGTGAAAAGTTAAAAACCTATTTTTGAAAACAAGCTAATATAAGAAATCCATCGGGGAGTTGAGTAGCTCAAGTGATTTGAGTTTGGTATAAAGAGTTTGAGGAGTATGAGGTCCAAGGTTCAAACATTGACAAAGGAAAAAAAATTAACATAACAACTTACTACTAACATTTGCCTATATAAAAAAATAGAAATCCATCACAATGAGCTCTTCTTGGAAAAAAAATTGGTAAACTTCACATACTAACAAAATGATTTGAAAACAAATCCATTGTGCAGATACTAAAAAAAATAAGAGGAGTTATTATTATTAATATTATTATTATTATTATTATTATTATTTATAAATATCATGTAAGAATTTCTCATGTGTTTCCTTGATCAGCAACAAGAGGAGTTATCATCATCATCATCATGTAACTATTGCAAAGTTCTTTATTTATTTTTTTTGACTGGAACTATTTCAAAGTTCTTAATCACAAAAAACAAAATTAATAAATAAATAAATAAAACTAAAAAAAAAAGAACAATATCACCTGAGAAACCATTTTTTTTTTTAAAAAGAGAGAGGCAGATATGTCCTCATAAGTTCAAGAGCCAAATTTTATGGCTATTTTTCCAAGTCCCCCACGTGAGATATAATTGGATAAATTGATGCAGGATATCGAGTACACTTACCTGCTTCTCTCCTTTGCTATTATTGACATTCCTTCTCCATACCTCGTTGCAATACTGATCAAAACTCAAAAAACATGCAGGTAATATGTTCAAAATTTTATATGATTGATTCATTGAACTTGACTTACACTCATTATCTATTATTATATACCAAACTGTTGTTTTAAGATATCTCTTAGTTCAATTTATTGGAGTCAAACTTATTAGTTCTCCATACTTGATGTGCTGTCCATTGATACAAATTTGCAACATCAGTAGTTGAAAATGTTTCATCGATCGATCCTCTACCTATGCAGCTATGCTTTTTACCATTTTAGTATCTCTTTATCTTTGAATTCACTACTTGATAAAAAGAAAAATGTACTAGAATTTGATGTCTTACTTTTTTTTATAAGCAAAAAATATATTAAAATGAATACGAGGGGTACCCAAACCTATATACAAAAGTAAAGGTATCAGAGTGCAGCGGTTTGAAGGAAAGAGAAGAGGATCAAGATTGGAATGAAATTGTCTGAAAATGTATTGTTCTCTTTTCTTGATTTTACACAGTGTATAGTTTAGTATATATAGATACATTAGAGTATGCAGTATAACTAACTTCAACAGATCCTAACTAATTCTAACAGTTTTGCAATTGACTAACTAACTTCCCTTTACACCCCCTGGCAAACTCATGGGTGAGGTGTCGTGAACTGACATTACAACATTTTTTAGTTTAGGCAACAACAAAAAACCGTTCCTAGAAGTATGAAAACCGTTGCCTAAACTTTAGGCAACAATTTGGCAACGGTTAAAAAAGTGTTCTCTAGGTGGCTGTTGCCTATTCCCTTAGGCAACGGTTTTTCGCTTTAGGCCACGGTATATCAATAACCGTTGCCTCAATTAGGGGAATAGGCCACGATTTTTAAACCCGTCCAATGGCAACGGTTTTCGTTCATATTATTTAGGCAACGGTTTCTTAATTGTTGCTAGATGTTTCAGCCACGGTTATTAAAATGTTGGCAAATAGAATAATGAACATTTATTTAACTATTGGTGAATGGTATAGGCAACAATTTCGTAACAGTTGCCAGACGTTTTAATATAGACAACACTTATTTTACTGTTGGTAAATAATATAGAAATCGGTTAAATCAACTTTAGGGGACATTTTTGTAACTATTATAGAATAAATCGGCAACGATGTTAGCTTTTATTACATTGCGAGGAAAGTCTTTTATATGTTTATACATAACTAAATATATATTTTAACCTTTCAATTACAACACCTATAAATATTCCAATCAATATAATTTAAATATTCAGAACACTTGGATTATATAAGTCTCATTATATATGCTAACAAAAGTACTAAAACCACTATGTACATTGAAATACTACTATAACACTACAACATATGTAGGCATAAAAACACTAACATATATAATTACATTAATTTGTCACAAATCCGACATATAATCCAAAATATAGAAGATTAAATTAAATTCATCAAGTGTAAAAGTTTACATAATAAATTTCTTATAAAATCCAAAAAAAAAATCCACAAAGATTATAGGCATCCATGCATGTTTTTTTTTTGTTGACTGAAAACATCCGTGCATGTTGATAACATCATTCCCCTTCTATATCTTGAGATTGATGTGCTTCTTCACCATGAAAATCTTACTACACATATTACAAAAGATATGTAAGTAAGAAAAAGGAAAAGGAAAATAACAATAATAATTAAAGTACTAATGATAACTACTTAGTGACAAATTTATAATGGTCCACCTTTCTCTTGTAAATAAGAGAATATCAAAATCGAAAAATTATAGTAATAACACACATGATATGTTTTTACCATAGCCAATCATCAGCATATATACTATAAATCAGGAAGAATAAAGGCTAAGGGGCAACCCAAAACAATAGCAAAAAACTAACGGTGAACGAGTCTGTGTCTAGCTTAAATTAGATGTTAATTTAAGTGATATCAATTAGATGTTAGCTTAAATTTTGGCAAGTAGGTGAAGGCTTTAAGTAACTTGTTGGAGTTCATAGATTCAAAACTCCTATTTTTGCACCCCAACTGATATATTGAAAATTCGGTATATAATAATCACAAGAAAAGTCAAGCATACTTCAAATGATGAGTTCTAAGAGGAAATTATATTGGTAAAGCGCTACCTCTTGTCATTTTACTAGAACAACATTATATAAACATCTATTTCCAATATCAAGTTTAATCATTGCAATGTAAAAATTATGCTTAGCTGTGGTGATTTCCCAAATAATTTTGTCACTGACAATCTCATATGTAGACTGGAATGACAGATAAAAGATTCCATATCAATGGAAAGAATTAGAGAGACTAGACAACAAAAATTACAGAAACCTAGAGTTTGGTTATGAATTGTACTAACTCATAAGGCAAATTTGATAATCAAACATTTAGGATATATATCCCTTATACAAACCTGTAAATGGCTTTTGATTTCATCATTTGTGAGGCCATCAACCTTCATTTGCTCTCTAATTTGCTTTGGTGTGGCAGCTGTAAAATCCACAAAAAATTTATCAATATGCAAATACAACTACAACCAAAATACAAAACAATCAGAACTTGGTATAATACTCGCTTATCCGGACCACCACGCTGCTGAAGGGCCCGCAAGAAGCGCTTTTATGCAACTCCTGTGACCAACACCGACGCTGCTTTCGCTGCCCATCTTTCTCCTCTCTTTTCTTGCTTCGCATTGTCTCTCGGTGACTTGTCACCACTGTGGAACTTGCGGCGAGCTACCTAGGCGTCGAAGAGGGTGCTTTGCTAAATGATTCACTAGTCTTGCCAGCTTTCTTCTCCTCTTTGTGGAATGGCTGGAAAGCACCATCACTTCCACTTCTCTTTACTTCAATCACGGACATTTTACCAATGGAATTTCACAGCAATTAATTACACAAAGTTATACATAATACTAAGTCAATTAATCTCTTATTCCCTTTTGTTTTTCATTTCAAAAACAAAACAAAAGACTAAAGAAAATTATAATTATGCTTTGCATTTCTTTCTTTCTTTCTTATTTTATGTACCTCTTCAGTTGGAGGATCTAGATGCCATAATCGAAGCAGATCTAAGCCAATCTGATTTCTTATTATTGTCCTTAGAAATCTTGGGCTTATATAAGTGTTGCTCATCTTCATCATCAACATCTTCTTCTTCATCACAATCAAGGGATGCCCTTTTCTTAATTGGAATGAACTCCTCCAAAACAGGACCCTCCATTGATGTTGTCTGCTCCGAACACTTCGATTGGACATTCAAATTATACTACGCGAGGTTGTCCCGGCATATTTGTTGCCTACAACCTTCAATGGCTGCACTTCAAAGTAAATCAAGAGAACCTCTGCAACAACCAGAGAACAAAAGAACACAGTAACAAAAAGTGAAACAATCTGTCTAAAAAACAGCACAAAACACTATCTGAAAACATCACTCTGGTGCTTAAAACCCAATCACCCCAAAAAACCATTTGAGACCCCAATTGCAGTGTTTCTCTCCCTCTCCTCTCACTAAACTCACCAAGACGCAGCTGCAGCCGAACTAAAGTGAAGCCAACCTGCAAGGAAGATAAGAGAGTTTTGCGAAAACAGCTTTTAAAGTTAGTGAAAATAAACAGATACATCAAGAGGGATATTTCTTTGGAGAAACACCCAAACAGCCCTCATGTATTTCCTTTCCACTCTAATTTTATGTCTCAACAAATTCTCACCAGTGTTTCTCTCTAAATTACTCATTCATGTCATCCTTAACCATAAAGAAATCTTGTCTTTAAGCAAATTTTGTACCTGCAAAGAAACAAAAAGACATGTCCAGAGTATTATACAGGGACCTAAACCAAACTAGGAACCTTACTGTTGCCAAGGCCAAAAAAGTGTTTCACTCCCTCACTTAAAAGGAAAAGGATTAGAATTACCTGAAAGATAGCAAAGGATTAGAATTACGTGTGCAACTTCTCAACCGTAAATCAAGCATGCATTTAGATTGATTAAGGTGAGGGAAAATTGTTGTTTGGACTTATTGGATTTTGTGAATTGTTGCAGCAAATGTGTAGCCAGTCACTGGAGAACATGTTAGGTAGCTCAAATTCACAGCAGGAGAGGAAGCCAAGACCTCAGCCAGAACAAGCTCTGAAATGCCCAAGATGTGACTCTACCAACATCAAATTTTGTTACTACAACAATTACAGTCTTTCTCAGCCAAGATATTTCTGCAAGTCCTGCAGGAGATATTGGACAAAAGGAGGAACACTAAGGAATGTTCCAGTGGGTGGAGGATGCAGGAAAACCAAGAGGTCTTCCTCATCATCTTCATCATTATCAAAGAGAGCTCATGATCAAACATTCACTTCCAATCCCAACCCACTCACTAGTCTTCCTCATAATTTGTCTTATGATCAATCCAATGACCTCACCCTAGCATTAGCTAGGCTCCAAAAACAATCATGCGGGCAATTGGGTTTTGATGACCATGATCTTTCTATTTTGGGGAACCCCACAAGCTCACTTTGTGACATTCTTGGCAATCAAGGCATGAAGTACCCCTCAACAACAAACCATGGTTTCTTGGATGCACTTAGAAATGGTTTCCTTGGAACCCAAAATAACAATAGTCTTCAGAGTATGTACTATGTGTATGGGAATGGGGACATGGGGGAGGTGGTGGATAATGGAAATTCTTATGGGGTTGGGGTTAATGGTGGAGAGATGATGATCCCTTGTGATCAAGAAATGAGCAATGCAGCTATTCAAGCAGTGAGGGTCAGTACCATAAAGCAAGAACTGTGTAGTGGCAGGGAACAAAGTGATCAAAGTAAGGTGTTGGGGGGTTTCCCATTATGGCAGCTCAATGGAGACACAAACATGGGTGAAGTTGATTCAGGAAGAGCTAGTTGGAATGGTTTCACACCATCTTGGCATGGGATTCTCCATAATCCCCTAATGTAGACACTGCATGATTCTCCCCTCCCCTCAGAAGAATTAGAAGGCACTGATTGATTTCCTCTCATGTTTGACCAAAACATCAGTCTTAGTTAAGCTGTCAATTTCAATCCACTTGAGTAGTTTTGGGTTAAGAGAGAGATTTGATTCACTTGAATGAATCCACTCTCTTTTCTTTTTTGTTTGTTTGTTTTTTTCCCTTTTTTAGTTCCCTTTAGTTGTCAAAATTTATGTACTACTATAGTCTATATCTTTTTATTGGTGAACAGACTAAGAAATTCCAGATTTATTTGCCAACCTAGCCAATGAAGTTGGAGGAAAGTAGATAAAAGCATCATTTCCCTATTTGACAGAAGGCAAAGAGAGAGAAAGTATGAGAGTAATGTTTCGTGGTTAATTTTTTGCAGCTTGAATCTGAAATTTCTGAAGACTGAATTAGAATCAATACTTCAGGAGCTTTAAGTTTTGAATCAGTGGTATTTTTCAAGATATTCTGCCATAAATGCATTTTTTTTTACATCAGATAGATTCTTAGAACATGAACAACTTATATATATTTTTTCTCTTTGTACTTCAAATTTCTACACTTGATCATCTTATATTTATTACTTTTTAGAAGAAAAAAAGAGAGAAAAGGAGTGGTAGTTAGGTATAACCATCTTAAAAATAAAGACTATGAATAAATTAAATTGAAATGCATTGTTAAATTAAATCAAATTGAACTAGTGGACCATATGAATATATGATACCACAGTGGAGCTGATAAGATTCATAAGAAGAATTTCTCGTGTCCCTATAAATTAGAATTTTCAGTAAACCGCAGTAGTCACACGAACATGAAGGAAAAGGATTAGAATTACCTGAAAGATAGCAAAGGACTGAAAAGCGTTGGAGGAATCAAAGCAGAAGTTTTTTATCCTCATTTAGATGAAGCATATTAGAAAGCCAATAATGCTTGATAAACCTTTTACAGCAACACTTATGCTCACGATCACATCTAGCAGAGGTGTCATAATCAAAGTATAAAAACAATTAAGTAGAGCCAATTATAATCAATTGGTAAAAACTATGTAGATGTGAAGTAATCTGTACAAGTAACATTACTGGAAGATTCACCTTATGCAGCTTAAGGTTGAGATGAATACATATATGAAAATTTTCTATACCGAACAAAACCTAAAATTTTCCCAAGGTGTGATTTAGGGAGGCTATACGGTGGGGAATCACAAAGACTGGGTTGGTTAACAAATGGGATTGTCAGGAAACTTGGAAAGGGGAACCAAATCTCCTTCTGGCATGATTCTTAGGCGACGACAGTACCTCTATCTGTTGTGTTTGCCAGGTTATTCATAATTTTGCTATCAAAGGATGATGTGGTGGTACAAATGGGCGAGTGGACTGAAGATGCTTGGTGTTGGTCCTTAAATTGGAGAAGATCACTCTTTGTTTGGGAGGAGCAGCTAGTCTCAAATTTGGTAGCAATCTTGGAGGAAAATAGACCTTGTACAAATCTGGAAGACACTTGGAACTGGGCGCACAATGTAGAAGGAACTTATACAGTGAAATCAACTTTCCAAACAATCTGTGATGGGGCAGGGCAGCAGTGCATCGAACCATTTAAATTGCTTTGGGATAAGTCAATTCCCTTAAAAGTAAAGTGCATTCTGTTGGAGAGCACAGCTCTTGATAGGATACCAACCTCCTTGAACTTACAAAAAAAGGGTGTTGTGATCCCAAATGGCTCTCTTCTATGCTCTTTTTGTAACACAGTCCCTGAATCCGGTGAACATCTACTTCTGTTCTGTCATTTTTCATATGCTGTTTGGATGCATCTATATAATCTTTTTGGGGTGGAAACGACATTGGCAGGGAATTTACTGGACAGTCTACAGCAACATGAAGGGCTTCTTAACGGTGGGGTATGCATCAAGTCTTGGCGGCTTTCTGGTTCGCAACAACTTGGACATTGTGGCTCCACAGAAATGAGATCAGATTCAATCAAGGAAGCATTGATTTTGTGAAGGTTGTTGATTTGATAAAAACAACTATGTGGCACTGGAGAAATGGTGTTGAAGCTAGGAAGCTACTCCTATGTGGAAATGAGCATAAACCCGGAAGCTTGCATACAATATGCAACTTAGCATATGACAAAACCATCCTAGTCACGTCAATGCATAATCAGCCACATGTTTTTCTAAATTAAAATGAGATAATGGCAATATTCAATCAACCAATTTAATAATTCCTTATGAAAAAAAAAATGCACACATGCCAAGGAAAACAATAATCTATGTGTGTCATTGCATATGAGATATCACAAAATAAACAAGTGTGCAAATATGCACATTCAAGCATACCTTTGACATTCTAGGCAGAGGGTGGTGAAGCAAGCAGGGCAACTAAGCACAGCATCAGATTGACGTCCTCTTCTTTTCTTTTGAACCCACAATTCATCCTTGTCATCAAGTTTTGGGTCATAAAGCTCATCAACTAAGCTTGGTTGTGAAGTCTATCTTATCATCATCAGAAACTGATTTAAGACAAATAAACGAAAATTAGATGGTTGGCTTAATGCAAGGTCACAAATTAACAATTACAAAGGAGACAGGTATATGGAAAAAAAATATTGAAATTGAATAAAAAAATCACCAATATATTAAGTTGAAGATATAGGGTGTATGAAAAGAAGCATCAATCACACATTAAAATCCCCTTTCAACTATAGCTCAATTGTAGAAAACCCCTTTTTGAGTTAAAACACAAAAAAGTTTGCTTGGTCTATAATACACTGTAATTACCTTCAAGGTGAGAGAAGTCCAAGAATGGTCAGTGCCAGCAAGTGAAGAATTCAAGTGCTCGTAGCTTTCTTGGAAAGACTAAAAAAAAGAAGGTTGGTGGTGAATTTATATGAAACGACGATGGTGACGATGGTGTAGGTTGAAATGGCAAGAGTAGAACCTGGAATAGTTTGGTGAGGTCAGGAACCGGAGGGGCGTTGTTGAGATATGAAAGAGTAGACAGAGGAGTTTCGCGGCGGCCAGAGTCAGCCGCAGACGTATCTCCTTCTTCTCCGACGTCGCTAAGGAGAGGCCCTCTGATTCCTCCTCCGCCTCTTTGTTACAGGTTCATCCTCTTCACTGCCGTCGTCGCCGCTGTGTTGCCCTCTCTTCCTTACCTTCAACCTCATTTTCGCCGTCACCGCCGATTCCAAAATTCAATTTATAATCCATCAAAAAACAGAAACTGGTCATAAATCAAGCACACAAACACGCAAACATACACGAAATTTGAAGAATCACAAAGAGAATTCTCAAAATAGATTTCAGTGAGAGTAGCGATTCACGATTGCTAGCAATATAATGTAAATTAAAGAAAAAGAAAGAGTAAGGGAATCGGGACTGTGGACTCAACAATCTAAACCACTTAGATCAACACAGCGGAACAGAATGCGACGGCGGTGCCGGTGAACAAGGTCGTCGATGGTTTCCAGCGAAATGGTGCACGTTCAGAATGAAAAGGGAAAATGGAATATCGTGGGTTTCGCGGGATTTTTGGCTCGCGGGTTTTGGGGTTGTAAAATGCAAATGCATTAAAATTAAAAATAAAAATTACACACAAAGTTTAAAAAAAAACTGTTGCCTAATGTGTCAACAGTGTAAAAATTGTTGCTTAATATAGATAAACAACAATTTTATGTTGTACTCCTAAAAAAAGATATGAAATACATATAGTATTGTCAACGGCCAAAAAATTGTTGCTTATTCCATGTTTTAGGAACGGTTTTTCAACCGTTGGCAAGATTAGTGTTGCCTAAAGTCAAAAATGTTGTAGTGTGAGTTTGGAGCAACATTGGTGGAAGCTGGATTGAGGAAGAGGCTTGGTCAGCACATCGGCTGTTTGCTCAGTGGAAGGAATGTGATGAACTTCAAGCTCTTTGCATTGAATCTTTTCTCTTACAAAATACAAATCAAGTTCAAAGTGTTTTGTGTGTGAGTGGAGAATTGGATTAGCAGCTAGAAGTACTGCACTGAGGTTGTCGCAGTACACTCTGGGAGGAGCAGATAATGTGATGCGTAACTCAGTCAGCAGGGATTGTAACCATGTCAACTCAGCAGTGACAGCAGCTAAACTGTGATACTCAGCCTCAGTGCTGGAACGTGAGACTACAGCTTGCTTCTTAGATGTCCAAGAGACGAGATTTGAACCCAAATAGACACAGTAGCCAGTAGTGGACTTTCGGTCATCAATGTCAGAACCCCAGTCAGCATCACAGAATGCTGTTAGGCGCAAATCTGAGGTTCTGGAGAAGTGAAGTCCATGTGTAGAGGTACCCTTCAAATATCGAAGTATTCTCTTCACTACTTGCCAGTGAGAGTCTTTAGGAGAGTGCATAAACTGACATACTTTGTTAACAGCATAAGCGAGATCAGGCTGGGTCACTGTGACATACTGAAGACCTCCAGCCAATGATCTATAAAGACTTGGATTGTCATCCTCATGATTGGTATCATGTGTAGTGAGTTTAGCAGTGGACACCATTGGAGTCTTCATAGGTTTGGCAGTTGACATGTTTTCTTTCTGGAGTAGATCATTGATGTACTTGGTTTGATTAAGTGAGATGCCTCATGCTGTAGTTTCTTGAACTTGGATGCCAAGGAAAAAGTTAAGGTTTCCTAAGTCTTTGAGGGGAAACTGAGAGTGCATTGATTGAATCAACTCTGAGATAACAGCATTCGACTTGCTTGTGATGATAATGTCATCTACATACACAAGGATAAGGATGGTGTGGGTGCTAGTAAACCTTGTAAACAGAGAAGTATCACACTTAGTGGAGGAGAAGCCAAGCTCATTGAGATAAGAGTGAAGTTTTTGGAACCAGGCTATGGGGGCCTGCTTCAAGCCATATAGGGCTTTGTTGAATTTGCACACAGGGGAGCCATCACCTTGGACAAAGCCAGGTGGTTGAGTCATGTAGACCTCCTCTGATAAGTCACCATTCAGAAAGGCATTGTTAATGTCAACTTGCTTGATGAACCAGTTCTGAGAGAGAGCAAGAGTGAGTACTACTTTGACTGTGGTAGGCTTGACTACTGGGCTGAAGGTCTCAAAAAAGTGGAAACCCTCTTGTTGATGAAAGTCTTTAGCCACTAGTCGAGATTTGTGCTTGCTAACTGTCCCATCGGGGTTATGCTTCACTCTGAAAACCCATTTGCAACCAATTGGATTTCTACCATGTGGAAGAGGCACCAGATCCCAAGTTTTTGTGTTCATCAGGGCTGAGTATTCTTGTTCCATGGCTGGTTTCCAACAGGGGGACGTGAGAGCACTCTTGACTGATTTGGGCTCAGTATTGTGATCAATATTGGAACTGGAAGCTACTAGGAGTACTTTGGGCTTGAAGATGCCAGCTTTGCTTCTTGTTCTCATGGGGTACAGGTTTGTGACTGCATCAGCTTGTGGATGAGCAGAGGTTTCTGGACCAGTAGGCACAATAGGAGGAGCTGGATTGTGTGAGGCACTGATGTCTGGATCAGTATGCACATCAGAATGAGGCACTGAGTTCTGTGGTGCACTGAAGCTTTGTTGTGGTGGACTGATGTCAGGTGCTACAGACCTTTCCATAACATGTTCAATAAACTCAGATGAGGATGATGGTGTGGTAGCAGTGTCAAGTGATTGAGCCAAAGAAGTGGACAAAGGGGTAAATTTGTTAGTACAAGGCAAAGTAGGAATAGAAGGTACAAGCATAAGGGGAGAGGGAGAGGCAAACACATTAGTGGAAGTAAAGTTAGGATTGCATTTAAAAGGAAAAACATGTTCATCAAACTGTACATGCCTGGAAGTATACAATCTTCCTGTGTTAGCTAAGCAGAGATAGCCTTTATGAGTAACACTATATCCAAGGAAAACACATTGTTGGCTTCTATATTGAAACTTATTTTTGTTATAAGGCCGCAAATATGGAAAACAACTGCAGCCAAAGACTCTTAACAGGGAGTAGTCAGGAGTAATGTGAAATAAGGTTTCTAAGGGATTAGCATTGTTAAGAGTAGGAGTGGGTAATCTATTAATGATGTATACAGCAGTTTGGAATGCCTCACCCCTGTATTTTAGTGGCATTGAGGCATTTGCAAGGAGAGCAAGTCCAAGTTCAGTGATATGCCCATGTTTCCTTTCGGCCATACCATTTTGCTCATGTGTGTAAGGGCAACTAAACCGATGGACAATGCCCTGTGAACTGAGGTACTTAGTGATTGGAGCATACTCCTTGCCACCATCACTCTGAAAGGCCTTTATCTTTGTGCCAAGTTGGTTTTCAACTAGGGTTTTGAAGTGCATAAAACAATTAAAAGTTTGGGATTTGTTCTGTAGTAAGTAAATCCAGGTGTACTTGGAGTAGGCATCAATGAAATGTAGGTAATACCTGCTGCCAGTGGTTGATGGCATTGGAGACGAACCCCAAATGTCTGAGTATATCAGTTGAAGGGGCTGATCATACACAGTGGATGGAGAAAGGAAGCTTATGTGACTTGCCTAAGTAACAAGCTGTGCACAAATTGGGTATTTTATTGCTATCAAAAGGAATTTTACACAGTTTGAGGACATTGCAAACAGTTTTAGAGTGAGCATGGCCTAATCTTGCATGCCACAAGTTGTATACATCATTAACAGCTACATTATTACAACTATGATTGGAATGACTAAGCTTATTACACTTGGAGAGAGAAGTAGTAGGTTGTAGACGAAAGTTGTCAAAAGCATACAAGCCATTTTTAAGCTTGCCTTCCAGTAGAATTTGATGAGTATCCTGAGATTTGACATGGTAGAAATCAACATGAAATTCAAAATAAACTCAGTTATCTCTTGCAAATTGAGAAACACTTAACATATTTTTGGAAACACTAGGAACGTGCAACAAGTTATTTAAGAACGAAGGTTTGATTGACTTAGGTGAAAAAAGGAGAGAGTTACCAGTGTGGTGGATATGAGTGGTATCTCCATTGGCCATCTTGATTCTTCCATCACCATTGTACATTGATTTACTGAACATGTTTGTTGAGTCTGGAGTGATATGGTTTGTAGCCCTTGAATCAGGGTACCAGGCTGGATCAAAGACAGTTTCTGGAACTGCCATAAGTGCAGATATGGAAGGATCTATATCTGTAACTTGTTCTGATATCATGGCTCTACCATTGTGGTTGAAACTGGAGCTATTTTGAGGATTGATTTGAGCCTTGATAGTTTTCATCGAACCTATGCCAACACTGAATTGCTGTGTGGCCATATTTGTCACACGGTTGACACTGTGGCCTGTTAGAGTTAATGCTATGCCTGCCACCTCCTCTATTCATGGATCTGCCTCTTCCTCTGTTGCTTCTTGGATTGAATCTTCCTCTATTTGAATTAAAGAATGTTCCTCTATTTCCTGAGCCTTTTCCTCCTCTGTACGATTGTGATTGAGCAAGATTGACTTGAAGATCTTGCATGCCAAAAGCATCAGGTTTCTTGTGCTTTTCAATTCTTTCTTCAATCGCCATCAGCAATGCCTCAATTTCTTGAATTGTATAAGGATCAGTTCTAGATAAAATTGAAGCTACTATAGAATCATACTCATCAGGAAGTCCATCAAGGATGACTTGTATATGTTCATCATCATCAATCGGTGAACCAACTGCAGCTAGTGTGTCCACTATTTTCTTTATTGCAAGCAAATATTCATTGAGGCTTCCTGTTTTCTTGACATTCTTGATCTGAGTTTTCAGTTTGCTTACCTTTGCCCTAGTTTGAAAGGCAGAGAATACTTCAATCTTTTTCCAGATTTGGTATGCATAATCACAGCCTACCATTCTTGTATGCAGATTGGGAGACATTGAAGACAATAGCCAAGTAAGGATCAATTGATCTTGCTGCTCCCAATTTTCGTATTCAACACTGATTTTCCCTAATTCTTCATCTTCATCATTGCTGAATTTCTTTGGCATTCCTCCTTTTTGTGCCTCTGAGATGAACTTCTGAAGTTTGAAACCCTTGATTGTGCCAAGCGCTTGCTGTTTCCAAGTGATAAAATTCTCATCATCCAGCTTAATCGAAACCGGTGTGGTTAGTGATTGCATGACTGGCTGTGATGCCATTGAAGGTTGCAAGCTCAAAGTTGTTATGGAGGATCGAGCTCTGATACCATAAAGGTATCAGAGTGCAGCGGTTTGAAGGAAAGAGAAGAGGATCAAGATTGGAATGAAATTGTCTGAAAATGTATTGTTCTCTTTTCTTGATTTTACACTGTGTATAGTTTAGTATATATAGATACATTAGAGTATGCAATATAACTAACTTCAACATATCCTAACTGATTCTAATAGTTTTGCAACTGACTAACTAACTTCCCTTTACAAAAAGAGATAAAGGATTTACATTACCAAAGTAGAGCTAGGTAAAATTTCAACCAAATGCACACAAGCACAGAACTGTTGTCTGCAGCAAGGTTGATAGATTACAAAAATGTCCTAACTTGACAAAGAACTTTAATAACCTGTCTAAATAAACAACCCCCCTACCACCCTCAACGTTGACAATGTGACCAGCACGACCAAGAGTCCAACAGCATGAGACATTTTTAGGCTTAGTTCCCTTTGAGTAGAACTTCTTTCATATAACCACAAAAAGTCCAGGAATCATTATTTATAAGTCCATCAGTGTAAAAGAAGGCAGATGTCTTACTCATCTGATATGCTTGTATTGGTATGAATTCATTGCTTACAAATTTTACATTGATTCCTTCAATTTCATTGTTTGAAGAGAAGATAAAACACTCAGGGGCGGGACTTAGTTTGATTTCTACTTGGCACTTGCTGCTGAAACGAATGTGTTGAATTTAAAGTTCATTAAACAATTGATAGTTTAATGTTTTTCATTTGTTCTTTTGATATTTAAGAATTCCATTACATATTAACTATTACAATACAATTGGAATATTTCATCTTCCACGTCAAGTCGGCAATTCCCCTTATTTATAGTTCTAATTAACTTGGATGAGTGAGGAGAAGTTTACTTTTTGAGTTGGTACTCATCTTAATTAGTTCTTGGGATCGAGTAAACTCCCGAAATATCACACGGCTTGAATCGCTATGGGACTAATCTTCGAATCGGTTGCACCGTTATAACCTAATCATTTGTTTGAATTCATACTCGAATCAGTTATAACCTAATAATACTTGAGTCAAGTTAATATATTAATATAAGATTGTTATATAGTACGAAAGAGAAAAAGAGCGTGGGATTATAAGGTTGGTTTGGCGATTAGGATGAGAGATATAAGGAGTGGAGTGATAAGGTTGAGGGTTCAAATCCCATCCACTAACATTAATACTAACATTTGTCTAAAAAAAAGAAAAAAAGAAAGAAAGAAAGAGAGCTGTTGCGAAATTTGTACAAATTCAAATGGACTGTTAAGTTGCATTTTAATTTTAATACAAAATAAAATAAAATAAAAACAAAAATTAGAGGTTGAAAATAGAATGTCGTTCGTGTTTATATATGAAATCACTTTTCGTGCTTCCTAGGGGTGTTCACGGATTGGATTGGATCGGTTTTGAGCTGAAAAGTCATCCGATTTAATGATGAAAATAACGTGCGGTTTGGATTGGATCGGTTTACTTCCTAAAAAATATCCGATCCGATCCAATCCAATTAAATGCGGTTTGGATTGGATTGGATAATTCGGTTTTTGTCATACTTTACTTTTTTTTCTTATGTCAAGTGTCCTTGCTACTTATTTAATAGTGGACAAAGGATAATCTTCATTTTAATTTGGAAGTTTGAGAAAAAATAATTATTGATATTTTTTAACACATTCTTTTATGTTAATTTTCTATATCTACTTTCACTTATCCTTTTTTTTTTCTTCCTTGAATCAACTATAGATAAATTGTAACTAGTTATTTTTCTAACTTACTTAATTGATTTCATATTTTTCATGTTTACTCAATCAAGTATATATATGTTATGCATCAAATTTTTTTAGCAAAATATAACTTAAGACATTAATACTTATTCTAAATAGTCTCGTATATGTCATTCCAACAAAAATATTAAAGAGAATGAGGGACATAAAAGTATGAAAAATAATGTTTAAGTATGAGTAATACTATAATTTCAAGAATAATAGTATATATATATAATAGATCGGTTTGGATTGGATTGAATTGGATTTCACTAAAGGATCCAAAATCCGATCCAATCCAATAAAAAATTATGATTTTTTGGGTTTTCGGTTTTCAGTTTTTTCGATTTACGGTTTATTCGATTTTCGATTCGGTTTTTGCGATTTGAATTGGTTTGGATCGTTTGATGAACACCCCTAGTGCTTCCAAGCATTGATTTAATATAGTATATAAATTTAAACATTATCTATGACTAAATTGTAAAATTAAAGATATAAAAAAAAATTAAAACCAAAGTATATTTTACAATAAATATTTGAAAACAAATAATATTTAATATAAATATATTATTATGTTATGAAAAAATCATTAATTTAAGTCAAGAAATCTTATTATTTAACTTATTTGTAAAAAAATAGACATTTTAAAAAATATATATGACATCAAATGTAGTTGGGATGACATAAAGCATAACTCGAATTCAAAACCAAAACATATCATGTTTAATTTGTAGAACTCCAATTAACTTTGTACTCGAACGCAAGACATGGGAAGTCTTAAACACTCATGGTTCGATTTTACTTAGTATATTGACAAAAAAATTGTAGTTAAGCGTTGAAGGTTCAATCCTTAATAAAAGATATAAAATTAACAACTAATCTATTAATATTTGGCTATAAAAAAAAACGATTTGAATATCCCTGGGTGATTGGCACCAAGAAATTTCTCGTTTCTATAATTGAAGCAAGAAAAATTTTGTAAAGGAGGCCTAAACTAGGGCTGGGTAGCTCAATTAAACCTAAAATGTAGCTCAATTAATTTAAGGGTACAAGGTGTTGAGAAATATCTAGGGTTCAAATCCCGACAAGAAGATAAAAACTAACATTACATTTAACCAATAACATTGACCTTAAAAAAAAAAACAAGAGGCCTAAACTAACAGCTTCAGAATTATACATCACTCACGATTTCATTTACATTTTACGTACAAGACCAACTAAAGTTGTTTCTGAGGCCAATTTAAAATTTGAAGACCTCTCACATCCACAAGTATGAGTATTACTTCAGTTATTACTGTTAACATTTTGAATACTAGAAAATGAAGGTCTAACATAAAAGAATCGACCATATATCATATAAATTCTCCCCAAGTTTTGAACAAATATCCCCTTCCACTGAGAAAGCCTCTAAAATGAATGAATCAATGGACACTTAATAAGAGGAACGTGGAATTTAAACAAACATATAACTTCATTTCATGCAAGAATACATCATTATATTAGCCATGACTAAAATTACCAAATACAGAAATCCTCAAAGATCAATATATGAGCGTTTTGTTCTGGTCCCAGCACTGATTTCTGAGGAGTCAGAAAAAGAAAACCTTGGGAAGCTATAGTTTTCAGAGACTGAAACTGGCCGTTGAGGATAAAGTGTGGGTGGTGGTGGAGTGAGATTGCGTTGAGCTGGAAAGGGGGGAAGCATGTTATACTTGTAAGGTTCACTGCTTCTACTGCATTCAACAATGAACTTTCTGAGGGGTGCAAGAAACAAACTTAAAGAAGAAATAAAACTAACAGATATGTTATAACTTAAAACTAATTCATAATTATCCCATCACCAAGATAAGCAGGATTCATGGCAAATCCTACAACTACCATTGTAATTACATTTATGCATGAGTCTTTTCAAAGCTGATAAATAGGATCAACAAGACATCACGTCATCCATTGATTCCAATTTCCACCCAAAGAAATTTCTGAGTAATGTATGCAATGGTGATTAAAGCACTGCAACATGCCAGCATCAAAATGATTCCAAAGCTAAGCAGAACATACCTTGTAGAATAAGAATTATCATCTTCATCAATCAAAGATTCATCGATACGCTGAGTATTTCTCTGAACCGGAGAAACAGACCACAGTGGTGATGGTATCTCATCTGAGAAATATCGTCTCCTGATCAACTAAAAGGAGAGTTGCCAAAAAAAAACTTAGATGATGACCCATATACTAAATGACTGAAATCGAGACCATACTGACCATATGGAAAAATTTCATCACAGCTTCCTTGTCATACCTTGATTCTTTTGCAGCCTGCAGACGTCCAACATATTAATCACAAATAGTATGTGAAGAATGAATTGGATAGCAATTGAACGCAAAAACAAAGATATCTTTGCATCAACTGTTCAAATACTGTTTGTCACTTCAGACGCACATCTGGGACTTATTGTTCTAAATGACTACATGAGAAATCAAAATCCCCTCACAATACAAAGCTTCTCAAATTCAACACTTTCCAAAGCTCATCGTTCACAAGGATCTTTTATTGGCTAAAATTTATGTTTATATATTAGCTTTAATAAATTAATGTCAAAAAGATAGTTTTGTTTTATTGCTTAACCCTCAATTGATTTTAAAAGTGGATTAAAGATGAATGTTATTCTAACACAACAACAGAGAGCTGACAACAAAGTGAAATGTTTAAATACAAGTCAACTATAATATTCAAACCTTGAACCAATTACACAAGATGTCTGACAAGAAAATAGAAAGGTAGATTCTACCAGTCTACCCCATTCAGTCAACTAAAGGCACCATCTCATATAAAATATGTGAAAATTAGTTCCGTAAAACCTATTAAATATTTATATGTAAAGCATCGGCACATTTTTTTTTTTTATGAACTCATCGTCACATTATTCAAGTAGAAAACAAGCACAACTAAAATGTTGAATTGCCACAATACAAGCAAGTAGTTCAAAGTCAAACTCCCAAGTAATGAACATTTATTTAGTGTTACCTGAACACAACATACTAATTTTCATGGGGTAGAATACTGTCTTGAGAATAGAAAGTGTGAAAGCATAAATAGCACTGACACAGAAAAATTAGTTGCGACACTCACTGCAACAAGGCCTCCACTTCCGGGAAAACTCAGAGTCAGAGGAAGTTCCTCACTGGATGGAAGCAAGCCTTGCTTCTCAACCCACTGGCGTGCAACATCAACAAGATTCCCACTGCTTCCTCTTGTACCCTCTTTTGCAACAATATCAGATTTGTTACCAATAACGATATATGGAACAGGAAGGCCACCGGGGCCACCAGATCCTAAAGGAGCTGAAAATGTCCCAGCTGCAGCAATCTCAGCTGCCCACTTCTGCAAGCTAGCCTTTGTTCCTCTCTGTGAAAGATCGTGAACAAAGATAACACCTGCAAATGAAATTCAAGCAAGAATCTTGAGTTAAAAAAAATCATATAACCAACTTTCAAATATGTACTTACTGTTAAGGCTTCACTAATTATGTTAGGGCCCAGCCCAATTAGGAATAATAAGAAATATAATAGTTAGTTAGTTAGCATGTGTTGAGACACTTTGTTAGTTAGCGGATTCTACCCTATAAATAGGGGAAGAGAGCAAGGGAAAGAGGATTGAGATTTGTTAGTTTGTAGAACTAAGCAAAGGCTTCGTGTGAAAGGGGAAACCCTTTGTGAAGGGGAAACCCTTGGAGGAGAGTTTCTCTCCTATTCTTGTTCTTTTTCTGTTTTACAATTCAATAAAGATTCATTCTTTGCCTTTACTTTTCCATTCCTATTCTTGGGTTCCTAACAAATTACGCACAAAGTTTAATTGTAAAAAGGTTCCAGCACAGCCAAATGCTATTAAATAAGGGATGGAAGCAACTATGGAAAAATAGAAGTAAAAGGGTGTGAAACTAAATGACACTTTAACAGCTAATTCTGGATAATTTCTTATGAAGACTAAATGGATTAAAGTTGAAAAATTCCAGATCAAAATTTTAATCATATATAAGACCTGAAAAGATAAAACACAAATACAGTGACTGTTTAAGTACCATAAATCTTTTTCCTCATTTTTTTCTGCTTAGTCAGAAATATTGTTCCTTAGTTTTATAGACGTCCCAATCATTAATTGAATATACACAACTTCTACTTACAAATGTGTACACAATTGTACATTTAAAGATAATTATAAATAAAAGGCAAGCTCTATTACTCACCACTAATCTGCGAATAAAACAGAGACCGGCAATCTTTGTACCGATCATGTCCTGATACATCCCAGAGTTCAACAAAGAAATCTCTTTCAGAATCACCTTTAAGGCTACTTGAGGAGCTGGAAGAATTTCCATAAGAAGTGTGCTGGAAGAGGCAACAATGATTATTTGTTGAAGTCTTGAACTACAGCAACAATAATACTTTTTCTTAGGTGACCAGAGAATGAGGAGTTTTTACCTTCACACCAACTGTACAACCAATGGTCTGTGAAGAGCGAGGGATGGAAGAACCATTTATGATCAGGTGAACTAGAGAAGTTTTCCCAACACCTGAAAGAAAGAAAAAATATGACATATCTTGCTTTAATGGTGCTTCTTTGTTAGACATGCAGAGGGATTGGCATGCTTTGTTGTATTGTATGGCTCTGTCAAATAGGTTTTAGTTGTTTCTTTTTGTTTTGTTTTGTTGGTGAGGATGCCTTATCCTTTTCCTTTGCACTTTACTTTTCTAATAATATTTCTTTTATCTCAAAACAATATATGACATATCTTGAGCTAAGGTCTTTCTAAAATCTAGTTATAGAGGGGTGAAGGGGGGAGGGGGCAAGAAATCAAGTGCTTAGAAAAATCTTTTTTTTATCATTTACCTACAATTCTTTTATAGCAAAATAAATATTACTAGAAAGAAAGTCAACTAAAATGAGCATAAGCCATCCTCTAAAACAGAAAACGCA
Source organism: Sophora flavescens (assembly GCA_030762895.1). Taxonomy (NCBI): domain Eukaryota; kingdom Viridiplantae; phylum Streptophyta; class Magnoliopsida; order Fabales; family Fabaceae; genus Sophora; species Sophora flavescens. Next base: position 72,200,082 of record CM061067.1, read on the forward strand.
AAAGCCAACACAAAACAAGAAAAAACGAAAAAACGAAAAAGAAAAAATGCAACAAAGTTTCCCAATCTATACATGTAAGAAATGGCAACTCCCTTGAAACAACCATTAGCTAAACACCAAAGCCAGGCCATATACACAATGCTAACTCATAACAAGTCGCATGGCAGAAAGACAGCCCTAAAAGTGCAAGCATGAAGCCATGATGCATTTCACTCCAGCCAAATGGACCAAAGGACTGAAAAGGCTGCACATTGCCATAACATATTTGCCTCCTCATTCCCAAAAACCTTTGTACTCATAACAAAACAACCAAGCATTTTCTCACTAGGTGGGGTCAGCTACACGAATCCAAGGATGACATAATGTCCAATCATAGATCATGTCTATAGACAACCCATTCACCTCTAAAACCTTTTTAATGGTTTTGGCTATAGTTTTACTTAGTCTCGCTCTATCTCTAGCGATTGGGCTATGTTCCATCTGATCTACTCTCCTTACAGGGGCTTCTTTGGGTCTTCTCCACACATGCTCGTACCACCTAAAGCGAGATTCTACAATCTTTTATATAATAGGTGCTACCGCAACTTTCTTTCATGCATTCGTTCCTAATCCTACCTTGTCTAGTGTGTCCATTTATCCAACACAATATTCTCATCTCTATTACATTGACTTTATTTTCTTCTTGGCTTTTTGCTGCCCAACACTCAATCTCATACAACATCGTACGTCTTACAGTAAAAAAAAATTCTTAAGCTTGAGTGGTGCTTTTTTTTATCACAGATAACACTCAAAGCACTCCTCCATTTCATTCACCCCGCTTAAATCCTATGATTTACATCTCTATTTACCGTCATGTCCCAAAGACTTTGTAGTTAACCAACATAAATTGTTCCAAGGTAGATCCCTAAAATCAAGGGATTTTGTATTCAATTTTTGTAACTTATCATTCTATAAATTGAGGAGGCTGAGAAGGTTATTCTTAAGCCATTCAGCTATTATAACATGGTATCAGAGCCTCCCACGATGTTGGGCCACCCGTAGATGTCCAGTCCTGCAAACTTCACGCTCCAGATGTCCAGTCCTGGGCGTGAGGGGGGTGTATTAATGTCTAAGTCCCACATTGGTTGAGTATACGAGCCTAGAACCATTTATAATAACTTGGACATCACTCCCTCTATGAGCTAGCTTTTAGAGTGGAGTTAGGCCCAATTATTCTAACAGAAAGGACAGTAGGACACACCCAATGCTTACAAAAAAAAAAAAAAAAACCTCCACACAAACTGTTCCATGAAAGAGTAGCTTCCTTACACTGCATTAGTGCAAGAACAAGTGTCCCAATGTTTTTGAACTAGATCAAACAACACACATATCAAGAAAAAAAAAGCAATGTCAGATCTATAACTAATACTATTATGCACCAATATGCAGACAAAGAACTTGAATTTTGCAGGTGGTCTGGACATCAAATAAAATGATTGGGTGAATGGGTTAAATAAATAGGAAAGTCCAAAATCTCCTATCAGGATTGGCAGGGAAGAGAGAACTGAATAGAATTAGGTAGAACCAGAAGAAACTCTTTTACCAAAAAAATAAAAGAACCAGAGGAACTCTAGCTCACTAGCTTCCCTATCATTCAAGTCTCTTGAAAAAGTGAAAACCCCTAGATGAATGAGAGCCATGAGAAACAAAATTTTTTAATGGGTAAGTTAGGCAAGGTGGGTGATAAAGGCAAGGAACAGAGGAATTGAGAAAAGGCTTCTAAGAATGGAATCTTTCCCACCCAAACACCCTCCAAGAACCTAATGTGAGAACCATTTCCCAAACCTAAAGAAACTAGAGGTCTGAAGGAAGTTACACCTAGAGAAATAAAACTCCAGGGACTAGCATGAGTAGCACTGGTCATTGGATTCGTCTGCCAGACAATCTGATTTAAACCAAAAATATTCCTGAATTATTTGTAACCATGATGAAGTAGTCTCTAAAGGAAACCGACATACCGTTTGACCACCAGAATAACACTTTGGAGGCCAAATTCACAAGACCCAATCATCCAATCTCCCTTCATCCTAAGCCTGCAAGAAATCTCCCAAATAACAGGATGAGCTCTTATCTCATCCACCACACCAGACCAAAGAAAATCCATCTTCTCTATCCTTTGAGTCACCCTTACCATGATTTGAAAGCGTGGGAGATAATGGCTGGGAATGCTTGACAGACAAGCCTGATTATGAGCAATCTGACTACCCATTGAATAATAAGCACCCTTCCAATTATCCAAATGCTTTGAAACTCTGTTGAGCATCAGGAATCCAGAAATAGATTGCTTGAGGATTACCACCCGTGAGGACTCACAAAATAAATAAAATGCCACCACAAGATTTCATAACCAGCCAGAGAAGGCACGGGAAGGGAGAATTTGATTAACAACAATCAGCCTGCCAAACCACTCCTAACCAAACTACCCTTCAAGCCAGGGAAAAATAACCTCAAAGAACATGTGAATAGAAGAACAATCCAAAAACCAAAGGTATCACTTATACTTGAAATTCCTTTCCACCACTCTAGCAATCGTCTGACTCAAAACATAAACTACTAAAGTAATCAAGATACCAAGAGGGAGGATCCCCTTGCCTAACTCCCTGTTTCCCTTGAAACCAAGACTTAGATTCACTGTTAAATGGAATTACAAGCAAGGACCTTTTCTTCTTTTCCCTTAGTTGATTTATATAAACATTTTTTTACATAAATAAGACTCAGTGACTCACTGCTGTTACACATCATAAAAGACAAGGCTGCATATTCTCTCCTTTTGCACTCAACAACGGGAACTAAATATAAGGATTGTCTTAATGTGAATAAAACAGGCAATAGCTATCATTGACTCTATAAAATAGAATTGGACACAAAATTGAGAAAGATTATGTAGAAATATAATTATTTTATTCCGAAATGGTTCTGTATCAGTGTGATAACAGAACAAAGAAACAAAGATAGAACGTGTAGGATATTTTAGAGATTCTACTCCTCTCCCATTCTCCATTCTTTCCTTAAAATCCACCTGATCACTAAACAGACCTCTCCCTCTTATGTATATTCAACGTTACTCGCTTAGTCAGTCTGTCAGTTAGACAGTGTTAGGAATCTTTCTTTTAGAAAGGTAAAGATCCTAACAAAAAGAGAGAACCTCTCCTATAGCAGAACAGCAAAAGAAAAGAAATAGGGAAATAATGGTGCATTTGTACCTCAAAAGAGCACTCTCCTTTCACAACTAAACCACTATTTAGTTCACAAAACAATAATTCTTCATTCATAACAATGATTACAAAATGACCTCTTATTTATAGGCCTAACAATACCCAACTCCTAACAGCAAAGCTTAACTGAATATCCTAAAACAAAGCTAAGAAACTCCTAACAGATTAGAACAACTACCAACAAACCAATAACCACTGAGTAGCTTTTATTCTCCCTAACAGACTCCTAAAAATTAGGCTCTAACAATACCACCCTCCCCAGAGTGTCACGCCTCTTCCAGCCGTCCTTCTAATGCCATCTCGATATCTCGTGCTAGCTCCATGGCTCGCGTCAGATCCTTGGGATCGTGTGGACGGACTAAGCTCCGGATGTCCTGACGCAACCCAGCTAAGAAGTATCCAAGAACTTGGTCCTCTGCATTTGGCTTAGCTTGAGCGACTAGAACTTCGAATTCTTGGACGAACTCCTCAACCCCTCCAATTTGTCTTAACGATGCTAATCTTTCGTGTACTGTCCCTCGTCTGTTTCATCCAAACAGTCGCATCAGAGCTTCCACGGATTCTCCCAAAGAAGGGTTCTTGGTTTTCTGGCACCAATACTGGAACCAGTGAACAACATTACCCTCCATACTTATGAATGCCAGTCTTAGCTTCTACGAGGGCTTGACTCTCTGCACCTCAAAGAATTTTTCCCAGTCTCACCAGCCACCCCAGTGGGTCCTTGCCTTCAAAAGTAGGTCATTCTACTTTCTTGACCCAAGAACGAAAATGCATGTCTTCCTCTTCCTCAGTCCCTTCGTCCTCTGCCTCATCCTCTGAGGATTTCTCTTTCTTGTTCACTTAGTTGTCTCCCTCAACAGAGGGTGTTTTCTTGTCTTTCATCTGCAACAGTAGCTCCTTGATATAGCCTATGTTTCGATCTGCGGTATAAAAGCCCTGACGCGCGTCTACTCCAACACTACAATTGGTAGCTTCTGCGTCCGAGACTCAATTCTAAGGGATGTGGTCGCTGTTCCAAACACACAAATAGTCCATATCAGTCTTTAACTCAGTCAGTTTCATGTCGTGCTCAGCAACCATCTTCTCCAAAGATCCAACCTGGTTCTCCGTCGTGTTGTGTATCCGGCAGATCGGGCCAAATTGTTAGGGATCTTTCTTTTAGGAAGTTAAAGATCCTAACAAAAAAGAGAGAACCTCTCCTATAGGCTATAGCAGAACAGCAAAAGAAAAGAAATAGGGAAAGAATGGTACAAATGTACCCCAAAGGAGCACACTCCTTTCACAACTAAACCATTGTTTAGTTCACAAAACAATAACTCTCCATCCATAACAATGATTACAGAATGACTTCTTATTTATAGGCCTAACAATACCCAACTCCTAACAGCAAAGCTTAACTGAATATCCTAAAACAAAGCTAACAAACTCCTAACAGATTAGAACAACTACTAACACACCAATAACCACTGAGTAGCCTTTATTCTCCCTAACAAACTCCTAAAAATTTGGCTCTAACAATACCACCCTCCCCAGAGTATCGCGTCTCTTCCAACCCTCCTTCTAACGCCATCTCGATATCTTGCGCTAGCTCCATGGCTCGCGTCAGATCCTTGGGATCGTGTGGACGGACTAAGCTCCGGATGTCCTGACGCAACCCAGCTAAGAAGTATCCAAGAACTTGGTCCTCTGCATTTGACTTAGCTTGAGCGATTAGAACTTCGAATTCTTGGACGAACTCCTCAACCCCTCCAATCTGTCTTAACGATGCTAATCTTTCATGCACTGTCCCCCGCCTGTTTCCTCCAAACAGTCGCATCAGAGCTTCCGCGAATTCTCCCAAATAAGGGTTCTTGGTTTTCTGGTGCCAATACTGGAACCAATGAACGACATTACCCTCCATACTTATGAATGCCGGTCTTAGCTTCTATGAGGGCTTTGACTCTCTGCACCTCAAATAATTTTTTCCGCTCTCACCAGCCACCCCAGTAGGTCCTTGCCTTCGAAAGTAGGTCATTCTACTTTCTTGACCCAAGGACGAAAATGCATGTCTTCCTCTTCCTTAGTCCCTTCGTCCTCTGCCTCATCCTCTGAGGATTTCTCTTTCTTGTTCACTGAGTTGTCTCCCTCAACAGAGGGTGTTTTCTTGTCTTTCATCTGCAACAGTAGCTCCTTGATATAGCCTATGTTACGATCTGCGGTATAAAAGCCCTGACGCGCGTCTACTCCAACACTACAATTAGTAGCTTCTGCGTCCAAGACGCAATTCTAAGGGATGCGGTCGCTGTTCCAAACACACAAAGAGTCCATATCAATCTTTAACTCAGCCAGTTTCATGTCGTGCTCAGCAACCATCTTCTCCAAAGATCCAACCCGGTTCTCCATCTTGTTGTGTATCCGGCAGGTCGGACCAAATTGTTAGGAATCTTTCTTTTAGGAAGTTAAAGATCCTAACAAAAAAGAGAGAACCTCTCCTATACGCTATAGCAGAACAACAAAATAAAAGAAATAGGGAAAGAATGGCACAAATGTACCCCAAAGGAGCACTCCCCTTTCACAACTAAATCACTGTTTAGTTCACAAAACAATAATTCTCCATCCATAACAATGATTATAGAATGACCTCTTATTTATAGGCCTAACAATACCCAACTCCTAACAGTAAAGCTTAACTGAATATCCTAAAACAAAGATAACAAACTCCTAGCAGATTAGAACAACTACTAGCAAACCGATAACCACTAAGTAGCTAATTTTATTCTCCCTAACAGACTCCTACAAATTCGGCTCTAACAGACAGTTACGAATAACTACTGCAAGACAATTATCCAGCATGCTAACAGATATCGAACAGATTGCCTCTCGTCTTTTGCACTCATTAAATCAAATAATGAGAATAAAACATGTAATGCCTATCATTTATGGCATAGCATCATTTCCTTATGTGGAATGTTTTTTATTTCATTTCATTCATACCACATATTTTGCTTAGTTCCTGAAATTTACTACTTCATGATTTAGTCACACTCTAATAATATATTTAATCAAGAATTTAGGTAAACAACTTAATTAAGCAATTATTCAATAAGATTTTTTCAAATAAGCTAAAACAACTTATTTTCATAAATTTCTCCGTCAAGTCTGCTGAAATAAGCTAAAAAAAAGTTTATAGAAAAATCAAAAATTGTTTTCATAAACTATTTGCATAAATTTATTTTTATAAGTTCTGTATAAGCTCATCCAAATGCACACTTAATACAGAACCATCTTATGATTTGCTGCATTCAATAATCAACCATAATAAAAACCAAACATTGAAGAGTCAAAGATGACACATTACATACATATAAACAAGTGACTATGGTACCTGAGTCACCAACAACGACCACTCTGACCTGCCCACAAAGGGGCCCACTGTTGAGTTCTTTGGTATCCCTCTCACGGTCCCTCCAGAACATATTTTCCCCCCTTAATCACGCAAAACAATAACGATAACACCAAAATCAAGTTCAAGTTCAACCCCCACAAAAGCGCCAACTTGTTTTGAAATCCATGTTATGCCAGAATTAGGACAATATAATCATCATCAGATTATTATTACACATCGTTGAAGAAAGTGCTTAAAAAGTGAAAACCCAACGCAGCGCACAGAAAATAAACCGCGTTGGTCGACGGATCTGAGAAGGTGTATTGAAAAAAGATTGATTGGAATATGCGAGCACGCACTATGTGCAAACGGGTAAGACAAAGCTTAAAACAATATGGAAAATCGTTTGGATCGCATGAGGTGAGTGTGAAGGAAGGTAGAAGAAAGGACGACGCCACAAACTTGGATGCGATCTCGCTACTCATCCGTGTAAACCACGCTACCAGAAAGCAAGCGCACTCTGAAGGCACTGTAATTAAAAAATATATTAAAATTTATGTCTTTTTATTATAAATTTGCGTAATTAGGGCCCTCTCTAGTGGCACGTGAGTTTCCTTTTCCTGTAACTAGTTTTGAGCCCGTGTAACGCACTAGCCAATCTGACGTTGAAAAATATAATTTTTTGGTATAGATAATAGTTATATGATATGATTGGGTAAATGAAGTAGTACATAAATTAAAATATATTAATGAACTGTTTTGTTATTTAATTAATTGTCTGACAGGAGATTTTAAGTTTGATGTGTTTGATTTAAAAGTTTTGGTTCATAGGGTTAAAGAAATCTAATTTATATTAATAATTGAGTTTAATAGATGAGTAAATGATTTATGTAAAAAACGGATTAAGTTTTTACTTGTTTCGTCAAAAAAGATTAAGTATTTATTTGTATAATTTGTCGATTAATAAACGGGTATGATGTTTTATTTGTGTCTCTGTCTCATTGGTTTATAACGTAAACAAACTTAAGAATATTAATGTATTTAAGATATAGTGATTATATAATTTATTGATTATTTCAGGAAAAATGAAACTTTAGTATATATATATATATTGATGCGTTGGAAAATTAAGTAATATTGGGCAGGTGACAAAAGTTTCAACTCCTTCAAATCTATATTATAATAAAAAAGTGACAAATCTTTTGATCAAAAAGACAAGAAACTTTTGTGTTTGTATGACTAATGTAATGACTCCTAAAATATTATTTATTTGATAAATTTGTTTTTCAATGACTCCTTTTATTCTCAGCAATACAAGCAACTTCTCATTATCATAAAGCAGATCTTAGATAAAAACATAATTTTTTAACCAAATTAAATGAAATTAACTAACCACCTTAATGTGTGTTGCATTAATTTGTTGCTTATAACATGGATCGGAGGGAGTATATATATTTTGAATAATGATAAATGAACACAGTTTTGGTGTGGAACAATATATATATATATATATATATATATATATATATATATATATATGTATACATGACACATGTATGAACGATTATGCGGTAAAGTTTGATCAGTGGACTATGCAAAGATCAGAGAAGTCCAGGTTATTAAAAAAAATTGTTTTTTTTTGTTATAAAAAATTTGTTTGATTAAGTATGTGTAAATATCTGGTGAATTCGGTAGAAATATCTGGTGAAGGCTGTGTACAATTAGCACGGCTCGTATATATATATATACATGTTTATACTTGTTAATATGTTTTCTATCTCAGTATCTTTATTTAGTACTTGAAAACAATTCAAAATATACTGTGTCTGTATTTTATGTTCAAAAAATGTGTTCATTTAAAAAATATGTGTTCATTTATCATCACTCCTATATTTGTAATCAACCATTAATGGTACACGGTTGTCAACGAAAATGCCTGTCTCTCTTCTGAACGTGTGCAATCAACGAAAAGACGGGATTTGAAAGGATCTTTTGTGTACAGATACACTTCAAAAGAAATGATGACAACTCTTAAAACATATCTCTAGTTAAAGAAGCAAACCGTCCACCAACCCCTGTTTTTCTCCACTTCTGTAAACTGAGAAGAGAGGTTGCAGAGTATTCCGAAACGGCAAGTTGTCTTACTATTCTCATTCATTGTTTTCTTAGATTACAACGTTTTCTTCATTTTAGAATGATTCCTGTGTTATATGATTACTTTGGTGTTTGAATTTATAGGCCTTTCTCGTTTCTCATTTTGGTTTCGTCAGTATCATTAACATTGCTAAACAATGATGAAGTTGACTGTTTCGAATTGTTTATGATGTTTGGCTGAGGTTTTCGTTTCCGGTGTTATATGATGATTTAAGTGTTTGGATGCATGTCCCTCTGAGGTTTTCCTTTGTTCAGTTTCGCTAACATTAGTAAAAAATGATTCAGGATGACTGTTTGTTTTTTTTATTCTCTGAATCTTTCATTTGATGCGTTTATGTTCATTTTAGTATTTGAATGTATTTCCCTCTGATATGTTGCTTTCTTGATACCCTTCAATATTGTTCCTTACTTTTACATTTTCTGAAAATGGATAATATACATATACATTTCATATATTTGTACGTATCATTTATGTTAGTTTCAACATTAGTGCGTTTGTTTTGTTTGTCTTTGCATGTCACCCAACAGTAAATTTTTATATTTTTAGAGTTAGTAACTTTGTATGTCTCTAATGTTGGATGCTCAGTTTGAAGTTTCATTAAACTCCAAATGCTATTACCGTTGCAGTATACACTGCTATCTGTAGAAGGATTTAGTTAGATTATAGTGGTCAATACAATAATTGGTATGAAATTATGAACTGAGATAAACATCGTGTATAAATCTGTTTTAATTTACTTTTGTTTTCAGATATGGTTGTCAATGAAGAAAACTGTAAACAATTTTACCTTCTCATTGAACCCCAAGTTGTGAGTCTTCTATTTTATATAAATTTATAGATAGATTATTGACTTATTTATGTTATCTAATCTAAATGTATTTTTTATAACTTAATTAATTGTTCCTATACGACAGGAGAAGATAGCCTTGCCTAAATATTTCTATCGTCATTTCAAAAATGAGTTGGGTGACAAAGTATATCTGAATGACGTTCGTGGAAGTTGGATCAGCATCCGTGTTGAAAAGGAATTTTGTAAAGGATATCTGACTACTGGGATAAGGAATGTAATGTATCACTATGACAGGCCACAAGGCTGCTGGGTGCGACTGCTATATCTGGGAGAAAATAAGTTTTACATCAACATTCAAGATTTTAATCTGAAGAATATTATGCACCCTCCTTCAAGAACCATTGATTATGAAACTTTCATCATCCCTGGCATGGAAGAAGTGAATGATGATGATCCTAATCTGAACAATGTTGAATGCAGGACCAAATGTGAGATTATACTCACTGCCAAGCAAGCAAAAGCGGAAAAAATGGTAATTGCTTTTAGAGATTAACCGTATTAAGTCTTTGATTTAATATAGATTTGTTATTTGTTATGCAAATATGAGACTTGACAAATTGATTTTAATGTTGCAGAATTTGCCTGCAAGATTTGTTAGGGAAGGGCTGCTAGATTCTAAGTCAACTGCTGTTTATCTGGTTGATAAAAATGGGAAGGAATTCAAGTGCAACCTGAATTGGGGGAAAAGAAGAAATGTTGAAGTGAAGATGGGAAAAAAGTGGAAGAAATTCTGCTTCAAGAATCATCTTAAACATGGAAGCTGTATTGTGTTGGGAGTTGATGCAGTAGATGTGACAATCATTCATGCAAGGGTGAAAAGGTAAGGATAGATCAATGAAGATGTTGGAGAAGATCAGTTGCTACATAGTGATCATCAACATTAGGAGATGTTTTTTTTGTTATGGTTGTTAATTAGAGTACATTCATGCAAGCTGCATTGTATGTTTGTTCAAGGGTTTGCTGTAGGTACTTTAGGTTAGTATTTGAATGGTCCATGTATTTTTGTATACTTATCTGAACAGTTTGGTAAACATGGATCATGGATGGTTTGTACATGATGATAGCATCCATACTTTTTTTGGCAAAAGTAAAAGCAAGTTATGGTTAATTGGAAACATCAATTGATGGGTAATTATGTTAATACTTCCTGCGAGAACTTTGCACCACGAAGGCAACTTGGGATTAACATGTATAAAACGATTTTCTGTTGTAGGTGATGAGATAACAAACATATAAATTTGAAAGAAAATAAAATAAAATGAATCTTTCAGCAATATGGATCATCAACAATAACTGAATGAGTCAATAGCATAAAAAGGCAGTGTTTCGTTGTACATCAGCAGTTATACAGGCTATCAATCTTTTAGCAATAATGGATCATCAACACTTGCATGCTATGAATTCCTGTAGAATTATATTCAAAAATCTGCTGAGAGGGGGATATTGCATTTGGGAAGTGGCTGCAATATTGACTTGTAGAGATTATTGATGTTGATGCCAAAATGACCTTACCTGTAACTTCAGATATGCAGGGAAAAAATATGAGAAAATATGTTTACCTTCAATAAAGATTGCAAATAAGATTAATCAATTATATAAGGGCTGTGAAAATCACCTATGGATTAAGCTAATGATTATATAGCAGCATTATAAAAGTTAAGTAGTTCTTCACTTGAGCAGCCTTGACAGGTTGAGTGAATGTATGTTGTGCAAAAAAAATTCCTGCAATACCCTAATCATCATTAAAAAATCATTAACTTCATTAATTAATCAAATATCTTACATATAGACATACCAAAATTGCCACAACTGATATTTTGTTAGTATATTTGGAATTGACATGGTGGATTTGATGAGATGGTGGTACAAAAATATTCTTTGATGACAGATAACAAAGTTAGATAACAAACTATAATATAAATCGTAATTAATCCTTTCTAGAGTAATGCATTAAAGTTGGATGATAGGCCAAAAAACATGAACCTGATATACTGACTCTGCTACAGGTTCTCAAAAACTTCTCTGAAAACCACATTTTTTGTTGATGTGCATACACTTCCATCTTCATTTAAAATCAAAACCTTCAATCCCTTTTTTGATTTTACTCTTGAGATTGCAACATACAGCTGGCCATGTGTAAACACCGGTCGTGGAAGATACAATCCTACTCTGGAAAGTGATTGTCCTTGACTTTTGTTTATTGTCATAGCAAAACATAAAGATATGGGAAATTGTCTCCTCTGAAATTTGAACGGAACTCCAGGATCGGAAGGTACCATATCCATTCTTGGAATTATAATTCTCTCCCCAGTATTCTTGCCACTCATTATAGTTGCTGTTATTATATTAGTTCCCAAATCATTAACCTGAAGCCTTGTTCCATTGCACAGACCACTTGCTTGATCAATATTTCTAAGAAGCATCACAGGTACTCCAATTTTTAGGGTCAACCTATGATTTGGAATCCCAGAACATTTGATATCATTCAAAAATTCAGAGGTAAACCAATCACCCTGAATGTCATGATCTTGATCAGACTGACATGGTGTGTCAGAACTATAATAGTCCTTTTGATCTCCAGGTAGTAATGATAGAACAAAGTCATTAACATGCTGCACGGAATCTATAGTTGGAGCCAGAATTGCTCTTTCTTCAAAAAAATTGTTTTTCTTCATATTTTCTACTATAACAGGATATACAAATTCAACCAATGAAAGTAAAGGGTCATCGCATTTAGGAATTACCAAATCTTTTGGTATGTCAATGTTACCTTGACCATACTCATCTGAATCCATGTCACCATCTCCTATTTGAAGGATCCAATCAGCAAATTCTTTTATTTCATTAACAGATTGATCATTGTTTGCTGTAGTTAACCTCATGTTTTTTGTGAGTTTCAAGACCTTGCAAGTTTTCCATATTTCAGAGGAATTTATTGATGCATCAATTATGTCCTTTCTTGTTCCTCTTCGAACAACAGGCAATATCTGCCTAAAATCACCTCACAAAACTATAACTTTTCCACCGAAGGGTTTGTCATTGTGATATCCAGTTTCAAATCTCATTAGATCCCTCATTGTGCGATCAAAGGCCTTAAAACAAAATCGATTCATCATTGGAGCTTCATCCCAGATTATTAAGCTTGTTTCTATCAGCAATTTTGCACAAAGACTACCTTGGCTAATGTTGCAGGTTGATTCCTCGTTGATAACTAATGGAATACAAAACGTGGAATGCGCAGTTCTTCCTCCAGGAAGCAACAGAGAAGCAATACCGCTTGAAGCAACGTTGAGGACAATCATTCCCTCTGATCTAAGGGCAGCAGACAAAGTTGTCTAGAGGAAGGTTTTACCAGTTCTACCATATCCAGATAAAAAGAAGAATCCTCCACTCTGAGATAAGACTGAAGCCATTATTTCATCATAGACACTGAGTTGTTCTTCTGTGAGTAATTGCAAAAGGGATTCTTGTATCTGAGTCTGTTGAACATTATTATAGTTCAACTGATCCACAATAAACTTATTTTCAAAATGTAACCTATCTGAATATTGTGGAGTCGGGAGACAACTGAAGTCTTTCAGAGATCTTCTGTTGGATATTAGAAATTTATCCAATTCTATTAGGCAGAGGTTCTTCAATTCATCATTTGTAATCTGAAGACCTAAAATAATGTGTGTATAGAATAGTTAGGATCTTGAAACAAAGTGCCTTAATTGGTAAAAGAAATAAGATATACCTGGAAATTTAAAAACGTTCTTCTTGTGATAGATAATTCCATCTGATAACAATTCTCATGTTGACTCCCAAACAGCATCTGGCTTAGACATCGTGTTCATGACCAATAATGTAACAAATAACTTCCTCAACTGATTTCCTGAAGCTGTTTGACTGGCCTCATTAATTGCATCAATGAACTCCTTGTCATCTGTTAGTAAACCCAAAGCATAACATGCATCGTGGAAATTGTTGTATGTTTTGCCATTGACTGTCCTAATACTTTCATAGTCAACACAACGTCTTTGAATTGTCAACAATATTCTCATGTAGTACAATTCCCCTATCCCAGCTGGCACATAAGTAAGCCTGCCAATAGAAAAACCTTGCTTTCTTGGTTGCCACTTTCTCATTTTACTCAAATATACGAATTTGGTTGGGAATTCTGCATAAGTTAAATCCCTGCCCTCATGATAAATCTGATTAGCCTCAAACCAAGCCATAAACATGGTGTCAAGATTTTGGTTGTTGATAACAACTGTATCGATTCTGTCGTCATCATTAAAAATCACAGATTGTTCATTTAGAAGGTGGAATGTTAATCTTTGAACTGGTGGCCACCTTTCATGAATATCGAAGGCAAAAATCCTCCAAGCTGCCTCACATGGTGATAAATATCTGCAATCATAATATCGTTTAATCTCATCAATAACAGTTGGCTTGTCAGAAGTTTGAGCATCACCGATTATCTCAATCGTAGCTCGATCAGGACCCTTGTTCACGTATTTAAACAAATATTTGATTGAATTAGACTTATTGCAAGACTCAGTGTTGACATGTCCTTGATACCTCATCAACAAAATAGGACTATAAGGAACAACACTCTTGTTATCCATCTTTATTCCATTTTTCTCCACACAGATTCCAGAATCTCTACGCATGTAGCATGGGTAACCATCCTCATCAATTGTTGTTGAATCTTGGAATTTCTTTGGATAGTACTTTGAACATTTTCTTTGTTGCATGCAAGGTGATTTCATGTTTGCAACTCCACATGGACCATGTATCATATATTTCTGAACTGCATCAGCCAATCTTGGATACAAATTCGGGTCGAGCAATTCAGCGAGATAACTTTGTCAATATCGGTTCCATTCCTCGCTCTATTGTCACCAGCCAGCCACAATAATATATGTGCATGTGGAAGCCCGCGTTTTTGAAACTCAACAGTATACATCCCTAATGTAATGTAAATAATGATTAGAAGCATGAATAAAGTAATCTGAATGCAATAGATATTAAAGATAAGTAAATTGAGTACTTACCTGCATTAATAGTTCCAAATATCTCTCTCTTCTTGAAATCTGTCATCATTTCATCAAGTTTCATCTTGAACACTCTACAGACAATATCAGGTCTGTCACTTGCTGTTAATCCCCTTTCAAAAACAAAATCCTTAATTTCAGGCCAATTTGTGTTACATGTAATTGTAACAAATAGGTCTGGATTCCAAATTTCTTACAAATAGCCATGGCATCTTGGCAGTTATTGAACATGTATCTCATACCACCAGTAAAAGAAGCTGGCAATATTATACGTTTTCCAATTGAAGAAGGATCACTTTCTCCTTTGGCAACTGCTTCCTGTAACCCATTGAGAACTTCACACCTTATTGTCTTTTGATTGTGTCTTATGAAGGATAGACGCTGTGCTTCTATCATTGTGAAACAATCCACCAAAAATTGTTGAAACAGTCTTCGTGCATTGACAATATTACCAAATTCACAATCCCTTTCTTGAATTTTGAAAGCAATACACTCCCTAAATGTAACACGAATTCTTTTACGGGTGTTACATTCATCTTCAGCATCTCGAATTGGGATGTCTTCTTTATAACCATCTTCTCCATAAGGAAATAATAATGGATATTGCAATGGAATGAAAGAGGTATGAGTTTGATGAAGCCTCTCAAAATAACCAGAGATATTCCTGACAATAATATCTCTTCCAACATCCATGCTACTCAAGTCACCAACTATCAACATTGCCAACTCATCTGATGTGGGAAGATTGTACAACCTGGCATCCTTTGATCTATGTCGAAATAATCGCAAACTAACATTTGTCGTTCCATCCCTATCTATAAGATTTCTGACTCTTTTGAATGACTTTGCAAGTTCATTCCACCTATCAATCATTTTAGTTAGCTCTTCAACCAATGATTTATCAAATACTTGCAAATCGTTTTTGGACCTGTAAGGATACATGAGAATGATAAAATATAAAGATGTGTTGAAAGTATATTTGCTGAATAACGTATTGAGACATACCCAAAATGCCGAAGTCTATTTTCCAATTCATTCTGCATATCATAGACATATAGTTGTGCAAACTTTGGAACACCTCCAACTTCTGGCAACAGACTCCCTATTCGATGGTAATTTTGACCGCTGAGTATAAACTGAGGAGGACCACCTCCATCATTGATTGAATTGTGTACTTTACCACCCAATGAAGTAAATGAAAACATGCTATTGTATGCTCTGATATTTTCCTTGAAATGATTACTTCTATTATATATACCATGTATTAGATTGAACAGTAAATCAGGAGATTTTTTCAAAAAAGGAAGTTGTACAACACCCTTTAAGCAGCAGATTGAGAAATCTGGTTGCTTGAGCATCCTAGCCTTTTCACATCTCTCTTCAAACCATACATCAGCACTACAGTATTGACATTGAATTGAAGGTTGTCCAAAATTGACAAAAACTGCAGCATAGTAATGACATGTGATATTAGTAAGATGATTATAAAATATAAGAAATCTAAATTATAATATGTGATTATAAGAAACGCAGACGTTGTATCATCCTCGGCCAAATTGACTGAAATTAAACGTAATGAATGTAAACTTGATAATTAAATTATACTGTGTAGGTAGTAAT
The DNA here is from genome assembly GCA_030762895.1 of Sophora flavescens. Classification (NCBI taxonomy): domain Eukaryota; kingdom Viridiplantae; phylum Streptophyta; class Magnoliopsida; order Fabales; family Fabaceae; genus Sophora; species Sophora flavescens. Next base: position 72,216,364 of record CM061067.1, read on the forward strand.
ATATCATAATAAGTTCATAAACTTACATGAACTTTGATAACTATTTGTATTGGGTGATTCCTTCATTTCTGTGTCGAATTTCAATCTAGTTCTACCAATAGAGTATAGAACTTTGGCTGATTGATTGACAGATTTTCCATGGATATAATGAGGCAAAGTATTGACTACCTCTGATAAGTTAGTAGATAAATCAGCAGCTGATCCATTCCAAATTGAGCTTGACTTTGAAGTTCCTAAATTATCACCAAGTGCAACATTATCTCTACGGGTTCAAAAATTTGGGATTAATAACACCTAAATTAGTCACATAGAAATAAAAAAATACCTCAAACCATAAAAATATATATACCTGCAAATAGGGGTGTGACTGATACAGTATTTTTCTTCATCGCTTTTGACTTGGAGTTTGTAGTGTTAATAACTTCGGAAAGAGGAGATGGAGTACATGCATCATAGTTACTTCGTTTTTTACTATTGTCACTAGTGCAATAAGTGCTTTTTACGTCAGTTAAAATTGATTTTTACGTCAGAATACTGACTGACGTAAATACAGCTGACGTTAAAAGTTAAAATTTTAACGTCAGTTGAGAACTGACGTTAAATATAACACAATTAACGTCGGTTCTTTAACACAACGGACGTTAATTTTGTCAAAATTAACGTCAGTTCTTTAACAAAACTGACGTTAATTTTGTTAAAACTAACGTCAATTGTTATAAAGAACTGACGTTAAAGGTCTTAATTTTAACGTCAGTTGTAATAAACAACTCACGTTAATAGTGTACTGTATATTTTATAAAATACTATTAACGTCAGTTGTATGATACAACTGACGTTAATAGTATTATTTATTTTTTTAAAATTCAGTTTTAAAATATCACTCCCCTCAGCTATCCCTGCATTCAGTAAATATCCCAGTAACACAGAATATCACACACATTACAGAATTGCAAAGGAAAAATGGAACAATGATTCATATGTATGCATGTTCAGAAACAATATATATTTATTAACATAGGTTATAACTCAAAATAAAAACAGAAATATAAATAAAAATAAATGTATACTAAGTTTAAACTACCTATATCAATATCCCTTCGTGATGATCATCACGAGTGGCATGTACATCGTCCACCTGTGTCTCCTCGATTATAGTAGGCATGTTTGTTGAAAAAGAAGGAGTCTCAGAAATATCAAGATTTGAATTTTCATTTTCATCACTACCATTATACATGCTTTTTCCTTGGAGAACCACGGACAACCTTTTGTTAGAAGGATCAGTGATGTAGAACACTTGTTTTGCTTGGGAAGCCATTATGAAAGGCTCATTTATATGACCTAACTTGTTGAGGTATACCAATGTGAACCCCAATTCGTCGGTTTGTACACCACCGTTACTATCAACCCACTTACATTTAAATACCTAACCGTAAAGCTTAGTGTAATCGAGCACCCAAATATCTTCAATATATCCAAAGTAAGGTCTCGGTGCTTTAACGGGTTTTGTGTCCTTTGCACTAGAGAAGTGCATTGCTTCGGCCACGATCATAACCCCACTTTTTTGCATGGTACTCTTGTTATCTTGTTCCTTTGTATAAAAGTAAAAGTTATTTATGTCGTATCCGCTCCAACATATGACGTTGAAGCTAGGCCCACGAGCTAGCCATCTTACGTCATCAGAAGCAGTACTACCATCCTTAAGCATTTCTTCCTTGAACCATGGTAAGAAAGTCTTGTTATGCTTGTTCAACAACCACCTTTCGCTCATTCGAGGGTTTTCTTGATTGACTTTTCTTTTATGTTCAAATAAGAAAGGTTGAACACATTCGATGTTGTTCAATACATACAAATGTGCTTGAAGCACTTCCTCCCGATCCTTCCTATTAATTCTTAAGTCATGTGTACCCTTACCTTGACATCTAATCTCATCATGCCGAGGCTTAGGAACCCCTATAGGATCCGTGTTATGAAGGTAGTCCGAACAAAACTCAATAGCTTCTTCTACAACATACCTTTGAACAATAGATGCTTCCGGACGATGAGGATTTTTCACGTACCCTTTCAAGATCTTCATGTAGCGCTCAACTGGGTACATCCATCTCAGAAAAACCGGCCCACATAATCTAATCTCCCTCACCAAATGAACAATTAAGTGAACCATTATGTCGAAAAAGGAAGGAGGAAAATACATCTCCAATTGGCACAAGATTGTAGCAGTCTCAACTTCCAAGTCATCCAACATACGGGGGTCAACGACTTTGCTACATATAGAATTGAAGAATGAGCACAACCGAGTAATGGCATGTCTCACATTTTTTGGAGCAATACCACGAATAGCAACGGGCAGAAGTTGTTGCATCAAGATGTGACAATGATGAGACTTTAAGCCAACCAATTTAAGATCACTAGAGACAAGCCTCTTCATATTTGAAGAGTAACCATGTGGAACTTTGATGCCCTGAAGACACCCGCAGAAACTTTGTCTCTTTTTTTTTGACAAAGTATGACATGCTGGCGGCAAATAAGTCCGCTTACCATCCTCAACAACTGGAGCTAATTGCTCTCGTATACCCATAGCAACGAGGTCGAGACGAGCATTCAAACCATCCTTTGTGTTGCCCTGAATGTTGAGAAGCGTCCCGATCACACTATCACACACATTTTTCTCCACATGCATCACATCAATGCAGTGTCTGACATCAAGCTTGCATCAGTATGGAAGATCAAAGAATATCGACCTCTTCTTCCATATGTTTTTCTCAGCAGCTTTACCTTTCTTTTTGGACTTGCCGAATATAACATCGATGCCCTTTACCCTCTGATAAACCTGCTCTCCAATTAAGGCCGCCGGCGCTTCTTCTGTCTCTTGGCATCCATTAAAAGCTTTTTTCATCTTACGATATGGGTGATCACGTATAAGAAATCTCCGATGCCCAAGGTAAACCGTCTTCTTTCCATGATGCAACTGAGTGTAGCATGTGCCTTCTTCACATATAGGGCATGCTTTATGCCCCTTGACACTGTACCTGGACAAGTTACCGTATGCTGAAAAGTCGTTGATGGTGCAAAATAACATGGAACGAAGCTTGAAAGTCTCATGAGAATACCCATCAACTACATCAACACCTTCCACCCACAGTGTTTTCAACTCTTCAATCAAGGGACCTAGATAAACATCTAAGTCATTTCCCGGTTGCTTTGGGCACGAAATCATCATAGACAACATCATGTATTTGCGCTTCATGCACAACCAAGGGGGCATGTTGTAAATTACCAACAAAACAGGCCATGAACTATGAATACTACTCATGTTACCATAAGGATTCATTCCATCCGTAGCAAGTCCAAGCCTTAGGTTTCTTGGCTCATCGGTGAAATCCGGAAACATAGTATCGATATTCTTCCATTGAATAGAAACAGCAGGATGACGAACCTTTCCATCACGTTTCCTCTCATCATTATGCCATCTAAGATTCTTCGCATCTTTGGCATTGGCAAACAATCGCTTGAACCTTGGAATTATTGGAAGATACCACAACACCTTCGCAGGAGGACCCTTTTTTCTCACATCATCAAGATCATCATCATCATCACCACCCTTCACTTTGTATCGTGATAACCCACATTTGGGGCAATCGTGATTGTCTTCAAGAACACCGGTGTACAATATGCAATCATTGGGGCTTGCGTGTATCTTCTTATACTCCATACCCATAGGACACAATACCTTCTTGGCCTCATAGTTACAGTCAGGCAATGTGTTGTCCTCCGGAAGCAAGTCTTTCAACACTTCAAGCAATTCCGTGAAGCTTTTATCGGTCCAACCATTTCTCGCCTTCACACAAACCAATTTTAGCACCGCCGACAACCGTGTATGAGTAGTACACCCTGGATATAAAGGCTTATCGCATCACCACACAACCTATCATACACATGAGCTCGATGAAAAGATTCTTGTCCAATATCACGGATCATGTCCTCTACTCGATCATCCTCCATATCTACGTCAACGTCCTCACTGTGAACACCTAATTTTGTCCGGTTCCTTTTAACAAGCTAACTTAAACAAATCAATACATCTGGTTTCTGATTAAAAAATAATAAAAATAAAAATAAAATAAATAAATAGATAGGATTTGTCAGAAATCTTTTTTTCTTCCCAACAAACAAAATCTCCATAATGATCTTTCTCCTTCAGTTTTTTTCTTTAACCAACATACTCCCAGGTATTTTTGAGCTTAACCAGAAAAGCAACAGACATTGGGAAGCTACACCAACCACCAGAACAGTTCCCCACAAGGCTCAAGTCATCAAACACCATTTTGGGTAATTTTCCAGAGCTTAGGGAAGGGTCCATGCCTAGATCAGAGGAAGAAGAAACATAAATAGAAATTGAAAAGGGACTAGAGGAAGTTGAGCTTCTGCACACACAAAAATCATCTGGTCCCAAGGTGAAAGTAGATGAGATCTTCCTATATAAAAAGAGAGCATCAACAACACAGAAGAGGGGGGGAAGAGCACCCAGAGAAAAATCTGAAAGAGAGGAGCAGCAGAAAAAAATAAAAAAAACCAAGGGGAGAGCAAAAAATACTCTCTGATACCAAGAGGAAAGATCGAAATAAACCTCTTTATTTCCTTCTTTCGTTCTCTGTTTCTCCCTGCATCATCTCCTTCCTCTCATCCTTCATCTTCTTCAACAACCCAACAACAACAAACAAGAAAAAAACAGAAAAAGCCACAGCCACCGCTCTCCTTCTTCACTTCATCTTCCTCATTTCCTTCGCTCAACCGCGCGCCACCGTCCCTGGGAGGACCTCCGGCCGCCGCACGACGCAGCGGAAGACGCCGCACCACACTGATCTTAAGCCACCACACCAGATCTGTGACCCACGCCTTCTCCGCCGCTGCCATTCACGAACCAGAACCAGCACTCCGCCGCGTCATCACCGTCTTGTCTCCAACCCAGCCACTACCTTCGACGGAAACCGCCGTTCCGGCCAGCCGCTGCTCCCTCCGGCGTTCGTACAGGGGTGAAGGGTCAAGGTTTCTCTTTGGTTTGTCACCCTCTCTCACTGTAACCTCACCTCGTCTGTCTGGGTTTTGCCACTTTATTTTGTTTTATGTTGTGTTGGTAGCAATAAACACAGGGAACTAGTCTTTCACCTTTTGCCAAAACCGTGTACTGTTTTCCAAATGGCATAGCTTTATTTTGAAAAGTGACAAGTGAGAAAACATTTTTTTTATTTTTTTATTTTATTATTTTTATTTTTATTTTTATTTTTATTTTTATTTTTATTTTTATATTTTTTAAAAAAGGGCTTTGATCTGTTCAAGGCTTTGATCTGTTCCGTAATCCCCTTCTCTCATGTTTATGGCTTTTCCCCCGTTTTTTTTAACTTTATTTTTAAACTCCCAACAGGGTCTTGGTCCAAAAGTCATGGGTTGAATTTGTAAGGCACGTGGAGTCTGTAGAGTCCAACTTTATTAAATACTACTACATTTCTTAAGAGAAAAAAAAAAGGAAAAAAAAAACAAAAGTTATGAAAAAAATTTCTTTGAATTCATGCAACACTCTACGATGTTGATGTATGAATTTTCATCCTCAAGTATCGTATGAATTGTAAGGGTTTATTGTGTAGCACTGCTATCTTGGACTCTACGCAAAAGTGAATTTATTCTGAAATAAAAATCTTCTTTTTTTAAAAAAAATTAAATAAATCAAAATCTTTATCAAAAATTAAAATCAACCAATCAATCAAATCTTTTCGAAAGAACTACGTGGCTTTGAGTTTCCCATCGCACCCGCGAATACGTAGGAGCAAGATAAATCATCTTGTCGGGCCAAAACTAAATTTTCCATTTTTTGTATCTCCTTTTTATGTTAAAATAATTAATCAAAAATTAAACTTTTCTATTTTTAGGGATGCTCTATGGACACGGTGCCATGTTCAGTCCCTTAGATTTGAGGTTGCACTGTGGACTCATGTGCGACGTTCAACCTCATTTAATTAATTTTCTTTTCTTTTTTTTTTTTTTGCATCCCCTTTTTATGTTAAAATAATTAATCAAAAATTAAACTTTTCTATTTTTAGGGATTCTCTATGGACACGGTGCCATGTTCAGTCCCTTAGATTTGAGGTTGCCCTGTGGACTCATGTGCCACGTTCAACCTCATTTAATTAATTTTCTTTTTTTTTCTTTTTTTTTTTTTTGCATCCCCTTTTTATGTTAAAATAATTAATCAAAAAGTTAAACTTTTCCTTTTTAGGGATGTTCTATGGACACGGTGCCATGCTCAGTCCCTTAAATTTGAGGTTGCCCTGTGGACTCATGTGCCATGTTCAACCTCATTTAATTTTTATAAACAATAAATTTAAAAATATTAAAAACTAATAAAAATCTAAAATATTTAAAATTAAAAATAACACTTTATTGTAAATAATTTTTGGATAAAATAGATATTTAAAAGGTTATTAAAATGTTTTTTTGCACAATTAACTTGAGGTACCGTTTTTTAAACGGGCGATGTGGGGTGCTAATACCTTCCCTACTCGTAACCGACTCCCGGACTCATATCTCTCTTTTTTTAAGACCAGTTTACCTTTAAATAATTGGGTTTTCTAAGACTTTCCCTAAAAATCTTAGTGGCGACTCCTCTGTTTCTATCCATCTTTTCGCGGCTCCCGGGCGAGACGGTCGCGACAGCTGGCGACTCCACTGGGGAAGACTTTGAGAGTCAGGTCTATCATAGTTGGTTGTGCAATTTTTTTTTCCTCTCTTCTTTTTTCAAAAAAAAAACAGCTTTGAAAATATTTGTTTTACCCTTGTTGTTTTATTTCTCTTTTAATGCTTCCATAACTGCTTTTGTATATTCTTGCAACCTTAGGGTAAAGAACTTTTGTATTTGTGTTGTTTGTTCCCTTTTGCAGGTTTGGGGTAGTTTTATTTTAGTAGGTTTTTGTGAAGGTTTGTGTGCTCCCATCACACACATCACTATCACAACTTGCACACACTTTTGGCTCTATACCCGAGCTTGCTCAAAACTCAAGGATTAGGCGGTGTCTCGACATTGTCATTGAAGAGGTCTCGTACCTCCCTGACATTTGTTGATTCACCACTCAGGTTGTACCCGATATCATGGGATGGTCATATTGAGAGGGTTTATCCCTACTTGTGACTAGATTCATGAATCGGATCCTTATCTTTCGGGATAGGGGCAATCTGGGAACCATGACTTTTAGAAGTCTAGACCCTACTTGATTTTCACTGATAGAGCAAACTTAGTAGCCAACCTGTTTAGAGTTATTATCTCAGGTTTGTCCAACCCTAAGTTTTACCCAATTTAGGACAAAGGGAGCATACTCTTTCTCTCTCTCCATTTTTTTTGGCATCATAAACATAAATTGCCATGCACATACATATTTAATATGAAGTTTTCAAAAAAAGGAAAAAGGGGGCGACACATCGTCGCTCCAAGCCCGAATGACATGTTCGAATATTATTGCACTTCTAATAAGCGGCGTGTCATAGTGAAGGTAGTGCATTGACAGCATACCCGACATAGGGTTCCCAACCCTACTGCGGTTCATGCAACATGAAGCATGTAGGGCATTTTTTTTTGTGTGTGTTTCATTTCTAATTTTTTCTTTATTTGTGTTTCTTGACAGGAAGACCTTAGTATTAATCTTATAGCAAAGAATGGAAGGACCTAGCATCGGAAAGAGTACTAGCAATGCAAGCAGTTCCAAGAAGAGCATCAAGATCGACGTGACACTCAATGATGTTCAGAGCTTATGGGAAATTAGTCAACAAATGTCAGAAAAGGCACGTTCGAACCTTAACAACAAGTATGGGAGGATACTAGATCTATTACGTATTCCGGTGGATGCCCCCGCTCTAAGTGCATTCGCTCAGTATTGGAACCCAACTTTGAGATGTTTTGAATTGCCTGACCTAGATGTAACTCCCACCATAGAGGAGTATGCTTACATGCTGAGATTGCCTATCCGAAAGGAATCATGTGTCTATTTGTATTATGGACAATATGTGGCAGATGGGAAGATAGCAAGTCTGTTGGAACTTAAACCGGAACAATTGGATAAAGTGGAAAAAGGAAACACTACGGGCTTGAAGAGGCGATTCTTGGAAGGTTACCTTAGGGAGTTGGCTCAACAACAACGATGGGTTCTTTTTAATAGGTTGTTAGCTCTCCTTATCTACGGACTGGTGCTTTTTCCCTTTATTCCGGATGTGATTGATCGATCAGCCATGGATATCTTCTACAGAGTTGAGGAATACGGGGTGAATTTAGTCCCTGCTATCCTAGCTGAAACTTTTCTCTCACTACAAGTTTGTCATCAGAATCAACAAGGAAAGTTGCGATGCTGTGCACCAATGTTATATGTTTGGATTATGACTCACTTGTATGCTGGAAACAAAATTGATAGAGCGGATGACCCATTGAAAGGATTCATTCGCATACCGCTAAAGTCACGCAAACTATATAAATGGAAACGAGAGTTTGATCAGGTCGACTCACGTTCATTTAGATGGATGTGCCCATGGTACAATGGAGATTCAGTTATATTCAGTTGTGGAAGTTTTCCGAATGTCCCATTGATGAGACCCAGAGGATGTGTGTCATATTCACCAGCTCTAGTAATGTGCCAACTCAGGTGGACACAAGATGAACCCCCAAAAGAGCTGCTTGGTGGAGCATATTTCCTATATCAAGAATGTGAAAGCATCAAGAGTCAGACAATGGCAATAAGGCCAGCGTGGAACAATATTCACATAAAAGAGCGTGATGAGTTAGGAAGGCGGATCATAGCTCGAACAAAAAGATATGAAGCATGGAGAGAGGCAAGAAGGGGGTGTCCTTCAAAACCGGAACCCCCACCCAGTGCTGAAAACAATCTTCTTACAGAAGATCAAATGCTGGAAAAAATTGAAATTCTAAAAGCTCAGATGGGGGTTTTGGATGAAAAGAACCAAGTTGCAGAAGTAACTATCGTCAAGCTCCAAAGCCAGGTGCAAAAACTGAATTTACAGATCGAGAATTTGAGAAGTGAATGTGCCGATTCCTACGAAGCCCCAAGTCGCATGAAAAGGGCAAGAAAAGAAAAAGAAGCAGTGATCCAAGAGTTGCAAGCAAAGGTGGAGTGTCAAGAAAACACGCTAGTCAGAATTCTAAAGAAGAAAGAAGAGCTTGAGTGGGACGTAGGGATTCATGTCGAAACAATACATATATTAAAGGAGAGAGTTGGATCTCTACAAGAATCCTTGGCCCAGACCGAACTTTACTCTGATCGAGGATGGAACGAAGCTGCCAGATATCGTCAATTATTAACAGAAGCTAATGAAAGGGAAAATTGGCTCAGGACCAAAATGCAAGAAAATGAAAGAGGAGAAGCTCAACGTCACGCAGAATGGGTAAAGGGATGGAAATTGGTTGTAAGGGATGTGATCTATGAAAAGGAAGCATGGAGAAGAAAATATGAAGACATGATTGGTAGAATTCAATATCATACTTCCCAGTTGGTGGATCGATTTGAAGAAGTATCAATTCAGGTCTACAAGAACCCTTTCCTCCAAATACCACCGGAGGTGACTGAGTTCTTCAAGCATTTTGGGAAGCTTGCAAAGGGATTCAGGAAAAAAAAGATGAAGCTTTTGGCATAGTATTTTGAGGTCCCCAAAGATGGGTTAGAAATATGAAAACTCTCGATGTATTGTTTTTCTAGTTGACCAAAGACTCATGTTTGTATTGCAACATCCATCCAATGAAATAGAAGTTTTCATCAATTTTTTGTGGAATGCTCTCTCTTTTTCCAGATGATATCTGTCGAGGAGTGAATTCTCCCTTAGATACTTCATCAACTATATTTTTACCCTAAAAACGATGTGTTTTCCGCGTAAAAATATGAGTATCATCAAACAATAACATTGCTAGTACAGATGTGGTCTATCGAGGAGTGAATTCTCCCTTGGACTCGACATCAACTGCAGTCAAGCTAGAGGGAATTATACCACTAGATTTGAATGCAGGATGAGTATTCTTGCTATAAGTATATGCGACGGTCTTCCTGTCAAAAATGGAGTTTAATTGGTTTATGCTCTTTCTTTTGATTTTTTTCATTTATTCTTTCTTTTATTAAATAAAACAGTGTGGTTTTTGAACAATTGCTCCAAGACACCCTTATCGCACTCGATCACAGGCAAGAGCCATGGCGGATGAACTAGAAGAAGTTCAAGTGATAAGGGATGAAGTCAGTCAAATCAAGGATCAGATGGCTAAGATGATGGAGATCCTACAAGAAATGCAAAAGGAGAAGAACACAGAGGAGAACCCTCCAGCCTCGAACGAAGGACAGCCAGCCACACCTCTCATCCCGCCCGGTTTTTCTCAGATTCCTATTCAAGGCTTCAACCAACCAGGGGCCATGATGCCTCTCAACCCAACTCATTTTTCATTTGATCCGAACAATCCCCTATACGGTTTGCCTCGTGGGTTTGTACCACCAACAGCCCCCAGTCCACAAGATGGTATTCAGAACTCCGAACACATCACTCAAGCACAAATCCCCACCAATACTGTCGAAATACCGCAAGCACGTAATGTCAACTCTACGATGGTAACACCCCGATAGTAACACCTCATCATCAATCCAAGGCCCCCACAATACACCCTACATTATGGACCCTGGGGGGCTCAAATGATGCCAAACTTCGGTTCCTCCTCCATGCCATATTCATTTCCCCATAATATGTACGGAGAAGCTCCGGTGAATCAGTCGGGGGGGGATTCCCAGTCTAAAGAAAAGCTGAAAGTACTAGAGGAAAGATTGCGGGCCATCGAAGGGGTAAATAGTTATGGTCTTCGGGATGCCTCGGAACTCTGTCTGGTGGCAAATGTTGTCATTCCGCCGAAATTTAAGGTGCCTGATTTTGACAAATATCGGGGAACCACTTGTCCCAAGAACCATTTGACCATGTATGTGAGGAAGATGGCGTCACATGCCCGAAAAGATAAACTCTTGATTCACTTCTTCCAAGACAGCTTGACCGGGGCAACTTCAAATTGGTATACGCATCTCGAGCAGGCACACATCCGATCCTTCAAATATCTAGCAGATGCATTACTGAAGCAGTACAAGTACAATGTTGTCATGGCTCCCGATAGGATGCAACTCCAAAATATGTGAAAAAGGGATGTAGAGACTTTCAAAGAATACGCGCAACGATGGAGAGAACTGGCTGCTCAGGTGGAGCCTCCCTTAGCCGAGAAAGAAATCGTAGGAATGTTCATTGATACACTCCAGTCGCCTTTCTATGATAGGATGATCGGGAGTGTGTCATCAAATTTTTCTGACATGGTCATCATCGGCGAGAGAATTGAAAGTGGAATGAGAAATGGCAAGATCGCCGAGACTTCAGTAGGGAACGGCCCAAAGAAAACCCCATTCGTGAAAAAGAATGAAGGAGAGGCACATGCAGTAACCTTGGAACAGAAGAAACCGAACCAATGGAAACCGAACCAAACACCCGCCTTCCATGCCCAATACGCCCCATATTACCAACCACCTCCATATCACCAAGCCAATCAGCCATACATCGCTGCAACCTCGCAATTTCCAAACCCTCAACAAATGGCTCCCTACCGGCCATCATACCCTTCTCAGCCTCAAACACACCCCACCATACCACCTCAAATCGTCCAGCCTCTAAATCCAAACCCAAACACCAGCCAAACAAGACCACCATATAACCCGGAAAGAAAGCCAATGCGTTTTGACCCAATACCCATGACCTACATCGAACAATTCCGCCAACTTGTGAGCAAATCCGTGCTAACTCCTATCCCGACAAGACCGCTAGACCCTCCTTATCCAAAGTGGTATGACCCAAATGCTCAATGTGAATATCACGATGGGGCCACAAGACATTCCACCGAGAGTTGTAAAGCTTTGAAGTTTAAGGTCCAAGACCTGATTAATGCCAAATGGTTGAGCTTTCAGAAGGATGCTCCTAATGTGGCACAGGGTCCTATGCCAAATCATGGGAGTTCGGGGGTCAATGCCATTGAGAGCTTCTTGGAACATACTCTAAAGAGTAAAGTGGTCGATGTTAGGACTCCTATGAGAGTTGTTTTTAGAGAGATGTGCAAATGTGGATTGATCCAAATCCCGGCCACGGAAGAAAAAGCTCTCGATGGAGAGATAAGGTGTGACTTTGATGGGAACATAGGGCATTCGATTGAAGACTGTTCGGAGTTTCGGCAGGTTGTGCAGCGGTTAATGGAGATGAAGATTATCTTAATTGGTTATGAATCAAAGGAGTACGCCATTAATATGGTGGCTGAATCTACAATTTCCCCAACCCCAATTGAGATAACCCCTTTTACTGTTGTGGTTAATCCTCAACCAATTCCTGAGCAAGTCACTCTGAAACCAGTGGTGATATACTATACTGAGAAGAAACCTTTGCCGGTTCCAAGTGGGCCAACATCAATCGTCATCCGAGTTCCAAGTCCTTTCCCTTACAAGGACACCAAAGCGGTACCATGGAAATATGAGATGCAGGTTCAGCCCAATCCTTCCAACGGGACTACTGTGGTTACCAACATTTCAGGAATTGGTGGAATAACTAGGAGTGGTCGCCTTTACACTCCGGAGGTATTGCAAAGGGTGGAAATAGAAAAGGAAGGAAAGGATCATAAAGGGAAAGAGAAGGTGGAAGAAATTCTAGATGACAAGGAAGCAAACGGGGGTGGGAATAAAAAGGGTGTATCTGATGAGGAGGTAGGTGAATTCTTGAAGTTCATCAAGCAGAGTGAATATAGGGTTGTGGATCAGATAAATCGGACTCCGGCTCGGTTATCTCTTTTGTCTCTATTATTGAACTCAGAGCCACACAGAAGAGTACTGATGAAGGTGTTGAATCAAGCACATGTCTCCCATGACATCACAGTTGATAAGCTCGATAACATTGTAGGTAACATAGTTGCTGATAATTATGTCACTTTCACCGATGATGAAATACCAGTCAAAGGTATGGGGCACAACAAGGCCTTGCACATTTCTGTGAAGTGCCGAGACCATGTCATGGCCAGGGTTCTCATTGATAATGGCTCTTCTTTGAATGTAATGCCAAAGTCAACACTGGCGAAGTTGCCTTTCGATGGAACCCACATGAAGCCAAGCACAATGATTGTAAGAGCTTTCGACGGCACCCGAAGGGAAGTCATGGGAGAAATTGAATTGCCCATTCAGATTGGCCGCTGCACCATTGAAGTACTTTTCCAAGTAATGGACATAACACCAACATACAGTTGTCTCCTAGGACGACCATGGATCCATTCGTCTGGAGCTGTACCTTCCACATTGCACCAGAAGGTGAAGTTCATTGTTGATCGTAAGCTGATAATTGTCTCTGGAGAGGAGGATCTGTTAGTAAGCAAGCCATCAACCACCCCTTATATTGAAGCTGCCGAGGAAGCTCTCGAGACCGCCTTCCAGTCACTTGAAATTGCCAATGCCACTTATGTGGGGGATAGTGCTCCACTCTTGAAACCTCGGTCATCTAAAGCGTCCATCATGATGGCCAAGGTTATGCTTGAAGGAGGATACCGACCTGGGAGCGCTTTGGGGAAGAACAGCCAAGGTGTCGCTGACATCCTCATGCTCACTGAGAACAAGGACAGGTTTGGATTAGGATACGAGCCCACCAAGGCCGACAAGATGAGGGTTATAGAAGAGAAGAAAAGAAAGAGGTTGGCTCGGCTGGAAAATCGTGAATACGAGGCTAAAAGGGTTCCCATCTGTGACATTCGACAGAGCTTCCGAAGCATAGGGTTTGCGTTCCTGGACCAAACAGCAGCTATTGAAGATGATTATCCTGTCGATCATTGTATCAATCTGGTGTATCCATGCTCTCCGGATACAGAGCTCAATAATTGGGAGATCATTGAGTTCCCCAAGACCATAGAGTCCTTTTCAAAGTAATTCTGTAATGCTTATCCTTTAGCTCTGCCCAAGGCTTTAGGAATTTTGTTGTAATGGGCTTACTTGTTTCTGTTTCAGTGTGACTTATCAATAAATGCATGCATTCAGTATCTTTGTGTTGTTATCTCTCTTTTTTTTTACTTTTGTTTTCGTTCACCATCCCTCACCAATAAATGCAATCTCTTGTCTTTAACCTTTATTCATTCATCTTTCCCTGATAATTACCAAAATGCAGATCTAAAAGTGACTCTCTTGAAAACGACAGCGTTAGTAACTCATCATACAATTTTGACTATTCCGTTGATCATGCTGAGGAGGTTGTTGATGATGATGGGGAAATTCCCCCTGAACTTTTGAGATTGGTAGGACAAGAAGCCAGGTAAATTAGGCCCCATGAAGAGCCGAGTGAACTAATCAATTTGGGAACCGAAGATGATAAAAAAGAGGTCAAGATCGGCCTTTCCCTGAAAGAAAAGGAGCGGAACTGATTGATCAGGTTGTTGACGGATTATAAAGATGTCTTCGCATGGTCGTACCAAGACATGCTAGGGTTAGACCCCAGTGTAGCAGAACACAAATTGCCATTAAAGCCGGAGTGTCCTCCATTAAAGCAGAAGCTACTAAGGATGAAAGCGGAAATGTCCTTAAAAATCAAGGAGGAGGTCAAGAAACAACTGGATGCAGGATTCCTAGAAGTTGTGAAGTACCCTCAATGGGTTGCTAACATCGTTCCTATTCCCAAGAAAGATGGAAAGGTTCGAATGTGTGTTGACTATCGAGATCTGAACAGAGCTAGCCCAAACGATGATTTTCCTTTGCCTCACATTGATGTTCTTGTAGATAACACTGCTCAACATGCATTATTCTCTTTCATGGATGGTTTCTCGGTATACAATCAGATCAAGATGGCACCTGAGGATATGGAGAAAACTACATTTGTCACTTTGTGGGGAACCTTTTGCTACAAGGTTATGCCCTTTGGCTTGAAAAATGCTGGGGCAACATATCAGCGAGCTATGATGGCTTTATTCCATGACATGATGCATAAGGAGATAGAAGTTTATGTAGATGACATGATCGCCAAGTCCAGATCCGAAGATGACCATGTTGATAATCTGCAGAAACTTTTTGAGCGGTTGAGAAAGTTTAAGCTCCGACTGAATCCAGCCAAATGCACTTTTGGAGTGAAATCAGGCAAGCTTCTGGGGTTCATTGTTAGTCAAGAAGGAATAGAGGTTGATCCTGAAAAGGTTCGAGCAATCATCGACATGCCAGCACCTCAAACGGAGAAGGAAGTTCGTGGGTTTTTAGGAAGATTGAACTACATTGCCCGGTTCATCTCCCAACTAACCGCGACATGTGAACCAATCTTTAAATTGTTGCGCAAAAATTAAGCTGTGACATGGAATGAAGATTGTCAAAACGCCTTTGAGAAGATCAAACAATACCTACAAGAGCCTCCAATTTTGGTTCCCCCAGTGCCGGGAAGACCTCTCATCATGTATTTGACTGTGCTAGATGGATCTATGGGTTGCATACTGGGCTAGCACGATGAGTCGGGAAGAAAGGAACATGCCATCTATTATCTAAGTAAGAAGTTCACCAGTTGTGAAGCCAACTACTCACTGCTAGAACGCACTTGCTGTGCCTTGGCTTGGGCGGCTCGCCGTTTAAGGCATTACATGTTGTGTTACACTACCTGGTTGGTGTCCAAAATGGATCCGATCAAGTATATCTTTGATAAACCTGCTCTGACGGGAAGAATTGCCCGTTGGCAAGTCCTGCTATCAGAATACGACATAGTTTATGTCACCCATAAGGCAATAAAAGGGAGTGCCCTTACATAATATCTAGCCAATCAGCCGGTAGAAGATTATGGATCGATGCAATGTGATTTCCCAGATGAAGATATAATGACTTTGTTTGACCGTGAGCAATCGCCAGGAAAAGAAAAATGGACCTTGTTATTTGACGGAGCCTCTAATGCATTGGGACACAGAATCGGGGCAATCTTAATCTCACCAGAAAATGATTATTTCCCTGTCACTGTGAGGCTCTGCTTCGATTGTACAAACAATATAGCCGGATACGAAGCTTGTGCACTAGGGATTTTGGAAGCAATAGAGGCAAAAGCAAGGAGACTGGAGGTATATGGGGACTCTACATTAGTCATCCACCAGCTAAGAGGGGAATGGGAAACCCGAGATGCCAAGTTAATTCCGTACCATGATTGCATCAAAGGTTTGATTGAGCAGTTTGACGAAGTCATATTTCATCATATTCCCCGAGAAGATAACCAATTAGCTGACGCGTTGTCTACCTTGTCCCCAATGTTCAAAGTAAGTGACGAGAGGAACCTACCACTCATTAAAATGGAAAGTCGTGATCATCCTGCATATTGTCAAGTGATAGAGGAAGAGTCTGATCAAAAACCGTGGTACCATGACATCAAATGTTTCATCCAAAGAAGGGAATACCCTCCGGGCGCTTCGGAAAATGACAAAAGAACTCTAAGAAGACTTGCAATGGGTTTCTATTTAGATGGAGATATTCTCTACAAAAGAAACCATGACATGGTGTTGTTGAGGTGCGTTGACGCAAAAGAAGCTAAACTGATAGTTGAGGAGGTACATGAAGGACCTTTTGGAACACACGCGAGCGGTCATGCAATGGCCAAGAAAATCTTGAGGACTGGCCAATATTGGTTGACAATGGAGACTGATTGCTTTAATTATGCGAAGAAGTGCCATAAGTGTCAAATATATGCTGATAAGGTTCATGCGCCGCCAGCTCCCTTGAATGTCATGTCGGCACCCTGGCCGTTCTCAATGTGGGGAATGGATGTGATCGGGCCCATCGAACCAAAAGCCTCAAATGGACATCGCTTCATTCTTGTTGCCATCGATTATTTCACCAAGTGGGTGGAGGCTGCGTCATATTCCAATGTGACCAGGAATGTCGTGATCAGATTTGTCAAAAGAGAGTTAATTTTCCGTTATGGGTTGCTGAGTGAAATTATCACTGATAATGCGACCAATTTGAACAATAAGATGATGAAGGAGATGTGCGAAAATTTCAAGATAAAGCATCATAATTCCTCTCCGTACCGCCCAAGGATGAACGGGGCAGTTGAGGCCGCTAATAAAAATATCAAGAAGATTGTCCAAAAGATGGTGGTGACATATAAGGATTGGCACGAGATGTTACCTTTTGCTTTACACGGCTATCGTACCTCTATTCGCACCTCGACAGGGCAACGCCATATTCTTTAGTTTATGGGATGGAGGCAGTGCTCCCGATTGAAGTAGAGATCCCCTCATTAAGAGTACTGAGAGAAGCAGAATTAGAAGAAGCCGAGTGGGTCCAGGATCGATTAGACCAATTGAACCTCATTGGAGAGAAGAGATTAGGGGCGTTGTGTCACGGCCAATTATACCAGAGAAGGTTGATGAGAGCTTATGAGAAGAAGGTACGCCCACGACAGTTTCGGGAGGGTGACCTGGTGCTCAAGAAGATTCTACCAATCCAAAAGGATCATCGAGGGAAATGGACTCCGAACTACGAAGGACCTTACGTTGTGAAAAAGGCCTTCTCTGGAGGAGCTTTAATTCTCACCATGATGGATGGGGAAGACCTCCCGCTCCCTGTGAACTCGGATGCAGTAAAAAAGTATTATGCTTGAACACACTTCCCAAGAAGAAGAAAAAAAAAGAAAAATGAAAGATGAAAAGAGAAAAGGCTCGTTAGACTAAAAATCTGAAAAGACAGTCTAGGCAAAAGTTAGAGCAACCCGCTAGGCTGAAAACCTGAAAAGGCGGTCTAGGCAAAAGTTAGGGTTCAAAAAAAATAAAAAATAAAAAATATAACAATGGAAGTGTCGTCAAGTCGATGAACTGGGGCAATCCGTAGGTTGGATATATGAAGATTGGGGCAGACAACATCTCTGAAGCCAATTAATGAGCAGTCAAGATTGTATGAGGGATACTAAAATTAGTCATTGAAAGAGACGTCACTTGAGGAGATGTGATTCTACTCCGCAACGTTTTGCAACTTATGCTTTGTACACCTTTTTCAATCCAAGTATAATGACATTGACTTCCTTTACTTTATTTCGCTACCTTGGTCCTTTCCTCTTAAATTTTGTCATTTGTGTGTGTGCATTCATCCTGATAAGTATATACTGAAACGTGAAGCAAGTAATGTTTTTAAGCAGTTAGAATTCCTTAGAAAGCCTCAAAAGGTCTTGGGGGGCACGATGCTTCCCCTATAAAGGGCATCGAAGAAAGGAAGGAATACTGAGACTAAACCATCGAGATAATTATCATCAAGAACATCTAATCATCAGGGGATAAAAGTGCAAGATATCTCTCCCAGATAAGATGGGCCTTGTTTTAGTTCATCCTCAAGACTGACTGCGATCGATGCTTTTAAAGGGTCAAGGATCCAATAATGAAAAAGAAACAACAAAGACGAAATAATTTATCATCAATCTTTTGCATCATGCCCAAAATTAATAAGGGTTCTCATCACCATCATTCATTCTGTGAATTGAAAGTTAGTTATTTGAGTTTTCGCATTGTCATTCCATCAGTGAGCAAAATCGACATTCATATATTGCATTTGTTTATATGGCCTCGCAAGCCTTTATCTTTCAGTTTGAGCTTCAGACGGGCAATCCACCCCGTGAGCTCATTTATCTTTCTGTTCGAGCTTCTGACGGGTAATCCCCCCGTAAGCTCTTTTATCTTTCAGTTCGAGCTTCAGACGGGCAATCCACCCCGTAGGCTCATTTATCTTTCTGTTCGAGCTTCTGACGGGCAATCCACCCCGTAAGCTCTTTTATCTTTCAGCTCAAGCTTCAGACGGGCAATCCACCCCGTGAGCTCATTTATCTTTCTGTTAGAGCTTCTGACGGGTAATCCCCCCGTAAGCTCTTTTATCTTTTAGTTCGAGCTTCAGACGGGCAATCCACCCCGTAGGCTCATTTATCTTTCTGTTCGAGCTTCTGACGGGCAATCCACCCCGTAAGCTCTTTTATCTTTCAGTTCGAGCTTCTGACGGGCAATCCACCCCGTAAGCTCTTTTATCTTTCAGTTCGAGCTTCTGACGGGTAATCCACCCCGTAAGCTCTTTTATCTTTCTGTTCGAGCTTCTCGCGGGCAATCCACCCCGTAAGCTCTCATTTATCTTTCAGTTCGAGCTTCTGACGGGCAATCCACCCCGTAAGCTCTTTTATCTTTCAGCTCAAGCTTCTGACGGGCAATCCGCCCCGTAAGCTCTTTTATCTTTCAGTTGGAGATCTGACGGGCAATCCACCCCGTAAGCTATTTTATCTTTCAGTTCGAGCTTTTGACGGGCAATCCACCCCGTAAGCTCTTTTATCTTTCTGTTTAAGCTTCTGACGGGCAATCCACCCCGTAGGCTCTTTTATCTATCCATTTAAGCTTCAGACGGGCAATCCAGCCCGTAAGCCCTTTATCTTTCTACTCGAGCTTCTGACGGGCGATCCACCCCGTAAGCTCTTTAGCTTTCAGTTCGAGCTTCTGACGGGGAATCCACCCCGTAAGCTCTTTTATCTTTCTGTTCGAGCTTCTCACGGGCAATCCACCCCGTAAGCTCTCATTTATCTCTCTGTTCGAGCTTCTGAAGGGCAATCCACCCCGCAAGCTATTATGTGTAAATCTCAGTGGGCAATCTAACCCGCGGGTTCTTTACAGGAAATCGGTTTGTAGACACAGGTCCTTTGCTTGTCAGTGTACCCCGGACAATAATTGGAGTTCTTGTCTTTACTAGTTTCTTATAACGATAATCGGTTAACTACGATTACACCTAGTATCTACTAAGAAACAAGTAAAGAGGGGCAGCTGTGAACACCTAATTTTGTCCGGTTCCTTTTAACAAGCTAACTTAAACAAATCAATACATCTGGTTTCTGATTAAAAAATAATAAAAATAAAAATAAAATAAATAAATAGATAGGATTTGTCAGAAATCTTTTTTTCTTCCCAACAAACAAAATCCCCATAATGATCTTTCTCCTTCAGTTTTTTTCTTTAACCAACATACTCCCAGGTATTTTTGAGCTTAACCAGAAAAGCAACAGACATTGGGAAGCTGGTCCAACCACCAGAACAGTTCCCCACAAGGCTCAAGTCATCAAACACCATTTTGGGTAATTTTCCAGGGCTTAGGGAAGGGTCCATGCCTAGATCAGAGGAAGAAGAAACATAAAAAGAAATTGAAAAGGGACTAGAGGAAGTTGAGCTTCTGCACACACAAAAATCATCTGGTCCCAAGGTGAAAGTAGATGAGATCTTCCTATATAAAAAGAGAGCATCAACAACACAGAAGAGGGGGGGAAGAGCACCCAGAGAAAAATCTGAAAGAGGGGGGGAGCAGGAAAAAAAAAACCAAGGGGAGAGCAAAAAATACTCTCTGATACCAAGAGGAAAGATCGAAAGAAACCTCTTTATTTCCTTCTTTCGTTCTCTGTTTCTCCCTGCATCATCTCCTTCATCTCATCCTTCATCTTCTTCAACAACCCAACAACAACAAACAAGAAAAAAACAGAAAAAGCCACAGCCACCACTCTCATTCTTCACTTCATCTTCCTCCTTTCCTTCGCTCAACCGCGCGCCACCGTCCCTGGGAGGACCTCCGACCGCCGCACGACGCAGCGGAAGACGCCGCACCACACGGATCTTAAGCCACCACACCAGATCTGTGACCCACGCCTTCTCCGCCGCTGCCATTCACGAACCAGAACCAGCACTCCGCCGCGTCATCACCGTCTTGTCTCCAACCCAGCCACTACCTTCGACGGAAACCGCCGTTCCGGCCAGCCGCTGCTCCCTCCGGCGTTCGTACAGGGGTGAAGGGTCAAGGTTTCTCTTTGGTTTGTCACCCTCTCTCACTGTAACCTCACCTCGTCCGTCTGGGTTTTGCCACTTTATTTTGTTTTATGTTGTGTTGGTAGCAATAAACACAGGGAACTAGTCTTTCACCTTTTGCCAAAACCGTGTACTGTTTTCCAAATGGCATAGCTTTATTTTGAAAAGTGACAAGTGAGAAAACAATTTTTTTATTTTTAATTTTTTTTTATATTTTTATTTTATATTTTTTTAAAAAGGGCTTTGATCTGTTCAAGGCTTTGATCTGTTCCGTAATCCCCTTCTCTCATGTTTATGGCTTTTCCCCCGTTTTTTTTAACTTTATTTTTAAACTCCCAACAGGGTCTTGGTCCAAAAGTCATGGGTTGAATTTGTAAGGCACGTGGAGTCTGTAGAGTCCAACTTTATTAAATACTACTACATTTCTTAAGAGAAAAAAAAAAGGAAAAAAAACAAAAGTTATGAAAAAAATTTCTTTGAATTCATGCAACACTCTACGATGTTGATGTATAAATTTTCATCCTTAAGTATCGTATGAATTGTAAGGGTTTATTGTGTAGCACTGCTATCTTGGACTCTACGCAAAAGTGAATTTATTCTGAAATAAAAATCTTCTTTTAAAAAAAAAAATCAAAATCTTTATAAAAAATTAAAATCAACCAATCAATCAAATCTTTTCGAAAGAACTACGTGGCTTTGAGTTTCCCATCGCACCCGGGAATACGTAGGAGCAAGATAAATCATCTTGTCGGGCCAAAACTAAATTTTCCATTTTTTGTATCTCCTTTTTATGTTAAAATAATTAATCAAAAATTAAACTTTTCTATTTTTAGGGATGCTCTATGGACACGGTGCCATGTTCAGTCCCTTAGATTTGAGGTTGCCCTGTGGACTCGTGTGTCACGTTCAACCTCATTTAATTAATTTTCTTTTCTTTTTCTTTTTTTTGCATCCCCTTTTTATGTTAAAATAATTAATCAAAAATTAAACATTTCTATTTTTAGGGATGCTCTATGGACACGGTGCCATGTTCAGTCCCTTAGATTTGAGGTTGCCCTGTGGACTCATGTGCCACGTTCAATCTCATTTAATTAATTTTCTTTTTTTTTTTTGCATCCCCTTTTTATGTTAAAATAATTAATCAAAAAGTTAAACTTTTCCTTTTTAGGGATGTTCTATGGACACGGTGTCATGCTCAGTCCCTTAGATTTGAGGTTGCCCTGTGGACTCATGTGCCATGTTCAACCTCATTTAATTTTTATAAACAATAAATTTAAAAATATTAAAAACTAATAAAAATCTAAAATATTTAAAATTAAATATAACACTTTCTTGTAAATAATTTTTGGGTAAAATAAATATTTAAAAGGTTATTAAAATGTTTTTTTGCACAATTAACTTGAGGTACCGTTTTTTAAACGGGCGATGTGGGGTGCTAATACCTTCCCTACTCGTAACCGACTCCCGGACTCATCTCTCTCTTTTTTTAAGACCAGTTTACCTTTAAATAATTGGGTTTTCTAAGATTTTCCCTAAAAATCTTAGTGGCGACTCCTCTGTTTCTATCCATCTTTTCGCGGCTCCCGGACGGGACGGTCGCGACACTCACTTTGGGAGACACTCGCCGTACTACTCAACAACACATCACCATGCCATATCCATCTTGTATAACTCAAGCAAATCCCTTCACAAATCAAATGAGTACGTATATCCTTCACCGTACATTTCCTCGTATTCAAACACTTGACACAAGGACAACAAAACATTCCATTACTATTAGGAACATTCCTTTGAGCAAATTCTATAAATTCTCCCACCCCCTTCAAATACTCAGCACTAGTACGCTTACAAACCATCCAACTACGATCCATAACTAGATAGGTCCTGTAGATATACAAAACATATATCCAATATAAGGACAATACGGGAGATTGAAAACTATAGTTTTTGAAGATTGCCAAGCACTGGTCACGGCCTGGCAATGATGTCCATCACGGCCGTAACGTGCCAACTGAACCAGACCATGCCATCACAGGCAGAACTGATCACTGCCGTGACAGATCAACCAGCAGAGCAACATGCACTCAAAACCAAAAATAGAGACGTACATTCCAAACAACTCAAACTCACAGTTTCAAGTTTCAACTACTGAGACTACAGTTTCAGCATACACTCAAAACCAAAAATACAAAAATGTGCCCTAAATACTCACCAGAAATAGGTGCTCGCGTGGTGGTGGGGAGGGGAGCTCGAGTGGTGGCCAACGTTCGATGTGGTTACTGAGAGCAGAGGGACAATGAGAGTTAGTGCGCGGGAAGGGGAAAGAGAGATGTCAAGTTATTGCAAAGAATGAATGGAAAGACAGAGTTAGGGTTAATAGTGTACCTCACGGTGGTGGCGAAGAAGCCCTCGCGGTGGTTGCGGTGGAGATGAGCTCGCGATTAGGGTTCTGTGCTGGGTGAGAGTGAGAGTGAGGGTTGAGAGTGATCTAGGGTTGAGCATAATGAAAAGAGAAAAGAGACGTACGTACAAAGCGAAGTGCAGAAGGCGCGCGGGTGTAAACATTATAATCAAAAACCAAAAATAAAACAACATTTAACGTCAGTTGTATTAAACAACTGACGTTAAAGGTAATTGTTTAACATCAGTTGTATTAAAAAACTGACGTTAAATATTAATATTTTTAAAAAAAACACTTTTAACGTCAGTTGTTGAATACAACTGACGTTAAAAGTGTTGTGTAAAAATCATTCTCTATATAAAGTACCATTCTTCTGTATCAGTCTGTAATACTGCCTCTTCTTTTCCTCTATATTTCTATTCCTTCACAAAATGGCTCTGAGACCTTTGTTATTTCTTCCTATACCTAGACTTAAAGGTCTCTATTTTAATGATCAAAAATCTTCTGAGGTTGTGTAAATCACATTACATGGATAGTAAAGTTGAGTAAATCTCGTAATGTGATTCCCTAACTTTATTTCATCCCAGTCATCCCTTTCACTCTGCTTTGGCTGCAAGTGACTATGGATTCGAGATGATGCATCAAGGAATTCCAGTGAAGGAGGTGATGCAAAGATCCCTTTCAATTTGATTAATCACGATGCATCATGGAATTCAAGTGAGGGAGGAGATGCATCCATTTGAATTTCTGAGGACAGGACTGAGAAGAAAATGATGTTGAAACAGAAACTTTTTTATATTTTAGGGCTATGTTGCAGAAATTTTTTATCTTTTAATCATGTAATTAATTGTAACTTATGAACGCTTCAATGAGATACATATATAACTTGTTTTATGTTAAGTGTTTATTTATCTTAATTTGCACAAGAATTTGTTTACTAATTCAAGCTAATTAATTAAGATTAAAAATAAACTTGTTTAAACAAAAAAGTTTAGAAATAAACTGCACTATAGATGTGGATTGACCTGTGTTAAGAGTGACAACAGGGCATTTCAGATAGGGATATATGATTATTTACGTCAGCTATTTATTTAACTGAAGTAATAATCACACTTTTAACGTCAATTGTATAAACAACAGATGTTAAAAATAAATATTTTTTATTTTAAAAACACTTTTAACTTCAGTTTTATTCAACAACTGACGTTAAAAGTGTATAAGTTTCTGCAAAAACATTCATCCCTTTGACTACTCTGCTACTTACCCATTGACCTGTGTTAAGAGTGACAACAGGGCATTTCAGATAGGGATATAGGATTATTTACGTCAGCTGTTTATTTAATCAAGTAAAAATCACACTTTTAACGTCAGTTGTATAAACAACTGACGTTAAAAATAAATACTTTTTATTTTAAAAACACTTTTAACGTCAGTTTTATTCAACAACTGACGTTAAAAGTGTATAAGTTTCTGCAAAAGCATTCATTCATTTGACTACTCTGCTACTTAATTACCCATTACTGCTGTGCTACTTACCCATGCACATTGTAACCTATAATCCTCTTTATGAGCATTAAGTTTATACCTAGACTTAAAGGTCTATTTCTTCTTATTCCTTCGGGCGTTTTCTTTTCTCCACGTTTATAATATATGACTGCCAACTCTCAATGCGCCTTGGAACCTAATGCTCTTAATGATCAATTTAATTTTTTAGCAACTTACGACGCCTAGTAACTTCATCCCCTACTCCTATAAATAGCTTCCTTCCTTCCTTTAATTTTTCTGCTTCACAATATGGCTCTGTCATGGAGATTAACTTCATCACTCTTTCTTCCTATACCTAGACTTAAAGGTCTCTATCTTAATGGTCAAACAACTTCTGAGGTTGTGTAAATCACATTACATGGGTGATAAGGGTATGTAAATCACATTATGTGAATTGCACACATAATCATCCTTCCGGAGAATCAGCAGCTACAGTTCCAAAACCTCTGCTTTGGAACCAAGTGACTGTTCCAAGAATATTGCTGAAACAGATCGAGTGCACCCTTCACTCTGCTTTGGCTCCAAAGTGACTGTGGATTCACATAGAGCATCAAGGACTTCAAGTAAGGGAGGAGATGCATCCATTGGAGTTTCTGAGGACAGGATTGAGAAGAAAATGATGTTGAAGCAGAAACTTTTTTATATTTTAGTGCTATCTTGCGGAAATTTTTTATCTTTTAATCATGTAATTGTAACTTATGAATCGCTTCAATGAGATACGATTTGATTATACATATAACTTGTTTTATGTTAAGTATTTATTTATTTTAATTTGCACAAGAATTTGTTTACTAATTCAAGCTAATTAATTAAGATTAAAAATAAACTTTTTTAAAAAAAAGATTAGAAATAAACTGCACTATATATGGAGTGATCTGCGTTAAAAGTGACAACAGAGAGATGACAACGAAAGAAAGATAGGAATGAGTTGATTATTTACGTCAGTTATTTATTTAACTGAAGTAAAAATCACACTTTTAACGTCAGTTGTATAAACAACTAACATTAAAAGTGTTAATAATCACTTTTAACGTCAGTTCATTAAACAACTGACGCAAATAGTGATTTAATATTTACAAAACTGCCACCGCCTCATTTTTAACGTCAAACATATGGTCAACTGACGTAAAACGTTCCCGTATATTACATTATTTCCACTAGTGTGTCTGTTCTTGTAACATTCGAGATTGAGTTGCAACTTCCTGTAACATTATGTTTTGGTAAAGTTCCTGTTTCAACAGAAGATACATAAAAAACAAATGTTTTATTATATTTATATTTATATCAATGATATGGGATTCAATCCGTATTTTGTATAACTCTCTTAATCTGTATATATAGAGATAAATTACATACCAGGAGATAAAGGTGACAATGGCCTTCTGGTTGTTGTTTGTTTCTTTTCAGATGAATTTGAACCACTATGTAGCAAATTCCTTGGTAAGGTATTCTCATCTGTATTTGTTTTGTGATTTTTGATTTAATAAAGATGTTAAAGATGGAGTTGGATACCAAATGGAGTTAAAAATGAGAAAGTTGGAGACCAAATGGAGTTAAAAATGGTAATAGATGTGTTATACCGATATATGTAGCACGTTTGTTGACTGACTTGTCTTGAATGATCATCTTCCTCCTCATTCTTGCAATCTTAGAATACATAGGATCCACACAACTGGATGGAATTAGTGTTGCAAGAATGATGTTGGAACTAAAGAGACGTCCATGTAGTGAAAAAACTTCCAAAGGAATGTGTGGAAATGGGTTGACTTGTCTCCAAGCATGTGACTACAGTGTCTCCCTTTTTGTGTACAATTGCTGCCATAGCTGTAATTTATTTGTTTTAGGTGGCTTGATCAGTGTTATCGACTCGATGTCCTATGCATGAAAAGATAATCTTGGGAAGAGGTATAATAGATTTTTTGTTAAAGTAATTTTTTGGTTCCTATACGTGACACTGATTTTCAATTTGATCCATATACGTAAAAAGTTATCAATTTGGTCCCTATACGTGACACACATTTTCAATTTGGCCCTCACCACTAATTGGTCCTTATATAAGAGGGATCAAATTGCAAATTATTGTCACATGTAGGGACCAGAGTGAAAATAATCGTAACATATAGGGACCGATATCAATTTTGATTAAGCTGAATTGGTCCCTACACGTGACAATAATTTCCAGTTCGGTCTTCTGATATAAGGACCAATTAGAGGTGAGGGCCAAATTGAAAATGTGTGTCACGTATAGGGACCAAATTGATAACTTTTTACGTATATGGATCAAATTGGAAATCAGTGCCACGTATAGGAACCAAAAGATTAGTTAAGTGTAGATTCACTTTTTCCTGTTACCAAAAGATCACTTAAACCTATAATTTTTTTTCCTGTTTGGCAAAATTTGTCGAAAATATATCAATACTCAATATATTAACTTTAGTATTATTTGATCTTTAAGATTTGTTACAGAAAATAGAATGTGGTTGATGTATGATTTGGTGAATTTGATTTCATGGCCTGTTTCATTTCGTTTATTGTGGGATATTCATTACCAAATATAATTAGTTATTAATTATCAATTACCAAATGGAAGTCTTTTAATTTAATTAAGTTTTATGCATTAATCTGGGTATGTGAATTTTATAATTGATTTAATTGACCTCTATTGCAGTTAAAAATCTATTCACACTGATTAAATGCATAAAATAAGTAACATAAGCATTACTGAATTAAGGAAATAAGCATAAAGTTTAAGAAGAATCCTTATGTCCAAAATAAAATGGTTGAAATTAAAAAGTAATTGGTTCCATTCACTTATACCATAAACCATAATTAGATACAATAACATTTGTTTGGTCATACTGTCCAATAACCAAACAAATCCAAAAAGGAGTACAAAAAAAGAGAGTCCCACTCATTATAAGAAAACACTAAACACTAATTTCTGACATGGACTATATTGCCATTGTCATAAGGAACATCCTATAACAAATCTAACAAATGTCATCCAGACATCCCCCATGAAAACAATTTCCACGAACAAT
Source organism: Sophora flavescens (assembly GCA_030762895.1). Lineage (NCBI taxonomy): Eukaryota > Viridiplantae > Streptophyta > Magnoliopsida > Fabales > Fabaceae > Sophora > Sophora flavescens. The sequence continues at coordinate 72,244,244 of CM061067.1, forward strand.
CCGCAGCATAACAAAAAGGCCAATTAAAACGAAGAAAACTGCTCAAAATATACATATAAGCACTGGATGGCATAAGAATGCCCTATTTAACTACTCCTTCTCAATTTTGATATTATTCTTCAACATTTTCAGTGGAAGTTCCAGCTTTGGAACTTGAACAACCTCTGCTTGGCTTTCTTGAGTTGCATAAGACCTCTTCAAAGTAGGGGATATTTCATTTGAATCGTTGGACAAATCACAACCATCCGGTCCATCAAACTGAGAGTCTTTTTCAGCAATTTCAAATGAGAATTTGGGCATCAAATTCTGTTAGATTTAGTAAAACCAACGTTTAGTTCAAGAATAAAAAAAAACTTTAAAATAATAAGATAACTTCATATGAATGTTCATCATACCTGTGCAAGACCAATAGAACTCTCAGCCGTTATCTCCTTTCCTTTACCCAAAAACCGCCCTTCAGAATGAATATCCTAATATATAATAACAGAAGATTTAGGTATGCAAAACATAACAATAAAGTGTCACTACTAAAATATAATATAGAGCATGCAACGTTATGGATGTACTCACAGCAGAATTTTGAACGAATTCATTGAATTTGTTGATGATTGCAGGGTCACTACAAATCTTCTTAACCCGTAATGATTGCTCAAACTTAGAGCTGGAACTATTCTTAAACTCCACTTTAAAAAGAAAGCTCTTTTCAACCAAGCCAGAAATTTCATTAGGAAAGGATACAGGTTCAGCACTCTACACACACATTTCAGATATGAGATATAGGACAAAACAATAATCAATAAATAAATCTAAGATATGAACCTTATCATGTGCTTCAAACATGTCTGCAACAGATTTATTATTGAAAAGGAGGGTAGCATCACGGTCAAAGATGACAAATGTGGCAGAATCTGTGTTATCAATGACACGAACCTTGATTCGAAATCTACCATAATAGATATATAGAGTCATGAAAAAATTTAAATCCAAGATGGACATTTATATTTGCTACTGAGGTAGGTTAAAATATTAAATATAAACTCACTTAAACTTAGAGTGGAGAGTTTTACCTTGGAACAACCTTCATCACATGCTTATTGCACTTCTCACAGAAAAACATCTTGGAGTCGGGATAAACAGCCTTATTGCAAATACAGGCTGTATACCACCAATCCTTATCATCTATAATGTGTTTCACAGTGGCAAAAACAACATAAGCACTTTCCTGCATCAGAAAAAGGAGAAATTTTAACAATACCCCATTTAAGTCGGATTAACTGAAGATAGTTGACATAATAAAATTGATAATAATAATAATAATAAATAAATAAAAAATAATAAAAAATGATGCAGTTGGAATGTTGGTGCCCAACCTCATTACAATCTTTTAGTTCTTCAATATTTTTTCTTGGTGTCATCTGAAGGAAATCTTCAGAAATTCCAACTGGGGCACTATCAGTAAGCTGACTCAATCCTTGACTTGGAGAATCTATGTTATCAGTCATCCTGAAAAACATTAACATTTAATTATAATTTTAATAATTATAATTATAATAAAAATAAAAATATGTGACAGAGTGTAGTTAAGTTTTTAAGGTAAAAGTGAAACAACCTTTGTTTAAAACGAACAGCCTCACCACACAGTGGATTGTAGATTATCTTGGTACAGCCCAAGCAATTTTGAATGTGAATACGATCTGAATATATTTTGAGAATTGAAAATGAAAATGAAAATAGAAATAGAAATAAAAATATCAGTAAAATAATCAGAAAACATATTACATATCACTCTAACTAATGTGTTTAAAAAAAATAGATGGAAACCTTGGAAGGTCTTGACTTTGGCAAGTTGAACAATAACTACAGCATTTTGCACTTGTCCAGCAGCAAGGAATTTGTTAAGTTCATCAACATAATCACCAAAAAGGGTACATTGAATCTTGTGACTATAAAAATAAATAAGTTATAACTTCGTGAGTTTAAATAAAAGTCGCATAGCACAAACCATAAAAACTACACATGAATATCAAGCTGTTCAAATAAGGGTTACCCATCAACCTCAAGAGCAATTACATTCAGCTTGGTCTTTGTGCCATTCCTTTCATATTCCCTCTCAGTTCCAACACCAATCATCATTCCCATAACATCTTCGACAAAATCAAACATAAAAAAATAAAACAATTTTAACCATAAAAATAGAAATAAATAAATAAATAAATAAAATAAATACTAATAAATAAAAATAAAAATATTTAAAAAGCATACCCACTAAAAAATCAGAATCATAGCCACCTCCAATGACCACCGAAATAGGAACAAAGTCATAGATACTGAAACCAACAATACTATTTTCCACCAATCCAACCTTAGTTGTAAACTGGAAATTAAGCTTGTAAGGATGGTGGCAGGTCCTATAATTTCCACTATTAGCCGCAATTCCAAAATACTGAAACGAATAAACACAACCCTCACGCAAATCCATCTGAAACTTGTAAATCAAAGTCTTCCTCACAAAAGCATGTATCTTTTCACCCTGTGAAAATACAAAATAAGTAGAACAAATCAAAACAACTTAATGACAAATAAATACAGTATAATATTGCAAACATTAAAAATAAGTAACAACAACCTTGTCATCCATCAACACAATCTCCATGAATAATGGTAGCTTCTGCTTACTGTAATCAGATACCACCCATAGGCGTATGACCCTAGCAAGTATGACCCAACTCTCCTTCTCAGGAGAGATGTCGGTGATTGAGTTAAACTTGGTAGATATCTCAGAGCTAGGTTTACTGTTGATAGACATCTTAGATCTTAATTATAAAGGAAGCACTCGTTTTTTCGTTAGGTTGAGCAGGATGTTCAATTACATGCAAACCAGAGTTAATTATATAGACAATTGAAAGAGGATTCAAAAACAAAAAAACCCCAATTTCAGAATACCGCCAAATTTGAAAACCCTAAACGAAAAAATTTGAAATGTTTGTCAAACCCTAACCCGGGCGCTCCACAGTGTCAGGCGGCGTGCTCCACAGTTTTTATGTGACGCTCCACAGTGTCAGGCGGCGCGCTGCTCTCCATGGTCTGGGAAAGACCAATCCGCAAGACACCGAAATGAAAGAAAGAGACGATAGCACAGGTATTCGTGAGCAGCAGTTGCACAGGAAGATGGAAAGCAAAGAAACGAAAAAACTCGCAGATCAGAGAGCACCGAAATGTGTTATAGTCCATGTCTGAAATGACCCATGATTTATTATCCCGGTTACCCATGTGAAACTTGGAGATGCGGGATTTGAATTTGAATTTTGAATACCCAGCAAATGGGCCTTGTATTTGAGCAAATAATTAGTCCAAAACGTTTGTTTCAGACCCAAAATTCCAAATGACATTGCAAATGACAATTTCCAAATTTGGCAAATAAATCAAGTTGACATCTCCAAGCAATGTGTAAGAAGATGACACATGTAAAATCTTTCCAAAAAGGTAACTTCCAATTGTATAGTTTTGTGATTGCATATTATAAATTGAAATGAAACGTTTTTTAAATAATAATTACTTATTCCTTATAGCTAAGTATAAATATATTATATCACATGATTCACATGTAAATATTAGAAAAGGCTAAAAGCTATAGCTTAAGTATTATTATTTTTTTCAGTCAAAAAACAAAACAAAAAAAGTATTGATTTTTTTTGTTGAAAGGTGTTGATTTTGAGTGTTCTAATAATGACGCTGCTATAAATTAATATTAATGTAATAAAACACTATACATAAAAATAAAAACACTTCATTTGATTCATTTATTTATGAGGGAAAATGATTTTTATACTTAATATTTAATTGGGATATGAATTTTTTTACTAATTTTGACCAGTAATTAACTTACATAGAAACACACTTATTAATTAATGAATTTAATCTATTAATTGTTTTATTGTCTATGACCCATCCGAAAGCATGGCAAAGTAGGACCCAGTAGATGGGTGTGGATAAGAAAAAGTAAAGTGAAGTGAAAAGCATTTGCCATCTTTGCCACTCTTCTTATATATCCCTTGCTTTTACCCGAATCAACAGCCAGCATGAATAATTTCAAACTATTATTTTTTAAAGCAATTTCAAACTATTATTATAAGTTACTAATTTAAGATTTAAAAATAAATATAACAAAATAAAATTGCAAGAATCTCCCCTCCGATGTTTCTGTTCTGTTAAAGTCAAACAAACCATAGTGCTTACTGCTTAATTAGTAGTGCTTAGGGATAGTTCAAGAATCAGCACTAATATTACAACTATTATCATGTAGTGCAAACAAACCATTTGTCACTATCATGATCTGATGTATACATTAATAATTCAGCATCCTCGTTCGTGCTAAATTAAGGAGTAAAATTACTCGTCCCACAAAAAACAAACAAACCATGCAGCTTTGTGATATATATATATATATATATGTATGTATGTATGTATGTATGTAATCACTATATATATATATGGTAATGGTAATTGACAAGCAATTAAAAAAGAATACAAATATCTAGGATTGATTAAAAGGATGTGCTAGCAGAAGCCTGAAACGCCCAATCATTAGAAATATGCACGAAGGGCATTTGACTATAGTAGGCAGAACACGGACTCTCGTGATTATGGACACCTTCATAAGTTGTTAACACATAGCTATGGTCATCTCTATCCCTTTCCACTCTTTTCTTTACCTTGCATCCTTCACTTGAACACTTGTAATAGTTCCTGTCAACATTAATTAATTAATGATTAATTTTAATTAAATGGCAGAAGTTAGCATATAGTAGAACAAAAAGATAAACTAAACAGAATTATTACCAGCCAGTAATCTATTCAACCTTTATACATATAATATTATTCATTAGCAACTGTAGAAATATGTGGAACAAAATATATAATAGTCGCAATCCTTATTTGGCATCATTAATAAGGACACATATCCCCTCTACCCAGCAGTTAGATCGGTTTAACTTTGTGAATATATATCTGTGATCCTCGTTGTTAAGACCAGCTACTTTTTTTTTTGGTTAAGTAAAAGAATGTATTAAAATAAATATAAGGATACTCAAATCCATATATATGATAACAAAATACAAAAGTTAGAAAATAAGGTAATAGATCAACAAAGAGCACACAATACAACCCAATCTAGTACAAAAGACACAAAGATGAGTAACCCCACTACTTGGTTGAGAGACTACATTGTCCCCAAACCCCTAAAAATACACAATCAGCAGAACCAACCCCCATAGCATCCAAGTCTAGAGTCAAGTCAATCCCACCAGAAGGCAAACAGTGCATGAACAAACAGAAAGCCCCAGCTACGTGATATATATAGTTTGTCCTTATACACGTTCTATTTTGTTGTGTGTGTGTGTGTGTATATATATATATATCCATTTAAATAGTTCATCTTACAGCTTAATTGCTTCCATTAATTAAATTTTGTAGAGTTTCAGCTAATAATTAATGGATAATGCTGTCAATCAAATCAGTTAAAATACGCATATTTAAAGAATTATATATGTTTTCATGAAACAATATGGGAGCAGACTTATCGTTAAGAATTAAATATGTTAAGAAAATAAAAATATGGTAGTAATATTTAATTTATGGTTTAAATAATAGAACTAATTTTAAAAATACTTTCGAAGGTGCCTGCGAAAAGAAATTTCTATCAAGAATTTGAACCCCCAAACCCAAAAATACGTTTACAATATATTTAATCAAGCATGTAGCCTTTTATACAAGTTTAATTTTAATATTCCCGGGAATGTGAGCATGAGAATAAAAGATTTTTATGTATGATACAAGTTTTAAAAGATTATTCTCATACATGAAAGATGTATAGAAATAAAATTAGTAAAAACGAAAAACTCTATTTTCTAATGTGAATATGAGAATCATTGAGAAATAAACATTTTTGAAAATGAGATTCTCATAAATATGCATGTTTATTGCTTGCATTGTTTTCAATTTTCTATTTTTTGAAATAATTACAAAACCCTCGTCTTATCTTTATTATATTTCTTTTTTTTAAAAATTTATATACAAAATAATATTATTTTTTTTTGGTTACTATTTGTAATAATCAAACACTTGAGGAATCAAACGCCGTGAATGAGGCGGAGTCTTCGAAAAGGTCATTTGTTTACCTGGGACTAGTCAGAGTTGTGAGTGAATAAGCTCACTCATGGTGTCACAGACACACCCATGTTCGCATAGTTCTAAACAAGTGCAAGTGAGGCAACATCTAGCTACTTTTATCAATTCAATCACAAACGGACGAAACCCAAGCTACCCCACATCACTGTGCATACTGAGTTAATCAGTTCCAGTCCATTTGCTTACTTGAGCAGCCAAAGATGAATGCATCTTAGCGGGGTCCATACATCACAATATCAATTCCAAAGAGGATATATATTATATTAACAACTAAAAAAAAACATTATTTTAATATACGTTAAATTTATGAATATAAAAAATACATATATTATACTACAATATATTGTATTCATATAGTTTGATTACAGTATAATACAACTAGAAAGTTTGAAATTTTGACAAACCTATATGTCAATTTGATTGATCCAAAATTTATCACATGAATGATGTAGTGAGTGGTGTAAAATATAGGTGGTGAACCATAGTCCAATCCATATATATATATATATATATACACACATACATACATATATGCTAATTTTTTTTATCATGACATAGATTCAAAATATCTATCGGTTTTGTCAATAACTAATTTTCATTAGAAAACTGATTGATTGTTTTTAGTGAGATTTTTACTTCCCACCATATTTTTTTCAATCCGCAAGACTCAAACTCGATATCATTATTAAAGGACGTGAACTCAATTTCACTCTGATCAACTTAATGTTGGTTACATATATATATATATATATATTAATTAATTTGTTTCATTTACATGATATTCGTGTCACAAAAAGAAATTAAAAATAGAGTAAAAATTAATTTACCTTGGATTCGGAGTATTCTTCACGAACTTCTTTCCATACTTCCTCCATTTGTATCCATCATCCATGATCTCAAGCTCTGATTTGGTTCTAAACGTTATCTTTTGGCTCACTCCTACCTTATTGCTTCGCTTAATCTCATTTTTGCATTTTCTGTTGGAACAGTACTATATTCAATTAAACATAATCCAAAATACTCCATGATAAAAAAAAAATTAAAAGATAGATTAATTATACATACGTCCATTAATTTATAAATGCATACATAAAATAAAAGAGCATAAAAACATGGTATACCATTTTGTTGTTTAATGAATAAGAGAAGAAGAATTAATAATAAGCACTTGCATGTTATTGTTCATAGAGGTTGTTGCACCACCAAATCCATGACTGGCATCGCTGGAGGCTGCTTTCTCCGATGATTCTGTGCTTTGTGACCAAGAACAAGAATCTTGATGATGATCAACATGATCATCGAGCATGAGATAATCAGATAACATGAACTCAGGGGAGGAAGGAGCCATATTCATACCATAATTATTAGGGTCAGGAGGATTAGAGTTTACAAAATAGTAGTCCATTTTGTTTTGCAAAAATATATGGTGAAAGATGCGTTAGTAAAAAGATATTGCAAGCAAAGACCAAGAATATGGTGAGAGCAAGACATAAGCTTGGTGCCAGCGGATATATATATTTAAATAATATTCGTATAAAAATATAGTTTTTTTTTTTTTTTTAATTTCCACTAATATGATGATCCTTCCAAACACCTTCCTGAGAGAGAGGATGAGGAATGCGCGGAAGGTTCGTCTCATTGAGCCACGTGTCGACATCAGAGACGTGAAGATGACGTCATAGTAGTGACGTATATAGTGTAGTAGGGGGGCGGCCACTCATACTTTGCATTTTTTTTTGCAACAGAAATGATTTTTTAACACAAAATGTGAGAACATATGTACACCGTATGAAACGTTAATAAATCTTGTCTTGTCACAAAGATCAGAATTGTGAGACCACTTGAAGATCAGAACACAAATTTTTTTTTTTAAAATTTAAATTTTTTTTGTAAATAAATTTTTTGATTAAGTATGTGTCAATATCCCATGAACTGAAGTACAAATATCTGGTGAATGCCTTCAAATATATGGTGAATGCCCATACTAAAACCAAGTTTTGGATGCCTTAGATTATCTGGTGAACGTAGTTCAATTATCTGGTGAATACCTTCAAATATGTGGTGAATGCTCATACTAAAACCAAGTTTTGGATGCCTTAAAGTATCTGGTGAACGTAGTTCAATTATCTGGTGAATGCCCTCGAATATCTGGTGAATGCCCATACTAAAACCGAGTTTTGGATGCCTTAGATTATCTGGTGAACGTAGTTCACTTATCTGGTGAATGCCTTCGAATATGTGGTGAATGCCTATACTAAATTAGCTTGTGGATGCCTTAGATTATCTGGTGAACGTAGTTCAATTATCTGGTGAATGCCTTCAAATATGTGGTGAATGCCCATACTTAATCAAAAAATTTATTTACAAAAAAAATTTAAATTTAAAAAAAAAAGATACTTCTGATCACAAATGATCATTATTCTGATCTTGACTTGTTCATACGGTGTACGTATGTTGTCCAGCATTTTGTGTCAAATTAGCAAACCTGTTTTTGCAAAGAAAGGATTTGGACCATTACAGTACGGTAATCATCAATACAAGTATACAATTGTCGATTTTATTGTTAGAGAAATAATAATTGGACACATATTGACATCAAAAATTTTGGATTTTATTTTTGTTATTTTTTGGTACTTTTAAATTTTTTTACTTTTTAAATTTTATTTTAATTTATTTTGGCCTTTTTTTAAAAAAAAAATCTTTACTTTTTTAAACTTCCATTTTACGTTTTCCTTAATTTTTTTTTTTGCTAATATTTTTTTTAATTTAATTTGTATACAATGACATTATAAAGTTTTTTTATACTGTCAACCAATCATAAATTGGCAAATAGTAAAAATAGAGTTGTCATGTTTTTTATGTTTTAATTTTTATATACTTATATTTTAATGTATATATAATTTAATAGTTTAAAATTTAATATTTTTTATATTTTTTATTTATATATTTTTTAAAATATTTTTTTGTTCGAACCGAATCAAACCAAACCAATTTTAATGGGTTCGGATATTGTTATTGACTTTTTAAAGTTTATAATTTTTTTTGTTTTTAAATATTTTTAGCCAGAAAAGGTAGCAAAGATACCGTATTTTTCGAAGAAGTTTAGGGTCGTAAGACTCGAACCAGTAATTCGATGAATTTGAAAATCTGAGCCAACCAATTAAATTGGTTCTTTTTTTTTTCTTTTTCATGTACAGCTCCGATTTAAACCAAACTCAATAGTCATTAGTATGGTTATTTTGGAACCGAACCAATTACTATATTTTAATATTTATATATATTTTAATATTCAATATGTATATCACTTTATCAATTGATAAGTTTTCTTCTATTGTTCCTGTAACAGTAGAATGAGTTATCAACCGGTGGATTATTTTGGATTATTTAAATTTATTTATTTATTTATTTATTAAACATATATTTTGTTTGTTTTTGTAACACCATGTTTTTACTGTTTTTACCGTTTTGTTGTTTTTGCTGTTTTTACTGTTTCTCAATTATCGGCAGAATTTTAATTGTTCGTAATTTTTATATTAGATCTAGAAAATATTTTTTTATAAAATAAAATCATAGTTATACTCTACCTTATAGTAAAAGCTTACAGTAAAAATTTGGGTTTAAAACTCATACGAAACCCGGTCTGCATTTTTACTGACAGTAAGATTTTACTGGTCAGAAAACCTAATTTTGACCCGTGAACGAAACCGTTTAGGTTAATATTTTATTTCCAACCATAGTGGTTATTTTTAAAATTTTCAAAATAAATAGGTTATTATACGATATTCAGGCGAATACTCGACGATCGGGGATCGGCGGAATCAAGAACGGAGGTACAGAGACAAAACCCAACCCCGGACGGATAGGAACAATGACTCATTTGTGATGACTCAAGGGGGTGAGTCATAGGGGTCAGTCACCATGTATTAAATGCATGTAATGATGACTTTTTAAGTGAAAAATCCAAAATATATACCCTTAATTCCTCATTGTAATCTCAAGTGTGCCATGACATCATTTTATCCATTTCTCCCTAGAAACCCACGACCCCAACCTCTTAAGACCACACTTGGCATTTCATTTGGCTCATTTGTTCATGTTCTTCAAGTGTTGCACACAAAAACTCCTAAGTTACATACACTTGATTTTCAAAGGAAGTATAAGTTGTTGTTGGTTTCTTGAAATTCCAAAGGTACATTCTCGTGATTCATGATCATACCTTCCTTTCCTTTCACAACTTTTCTTCATATCTCACGTTTTTACAAATTTCAAATTCCTAGATCTAGAACTTCAAAAATCTCTAGAAAACCATAAAAAAATCATTTTAATGTGATTCCAATTTCTATGATCTTCATATGAATTCTACTTTCATTATCTAAGAGCTTGAAAAATTTAGAGATCTCTAGCCTATTTTTCTTGACAAGACCGAACCATACTCAAATGGGTTTGGTAGTTTTTCTTCATCATTTAACTTGTTGTTTTGTTGATTGTCCATGGGTAGGTTTAGGTTGTGCAAAATCTTGAGCCAGAGGTGAACATCATCCTCTTCTTGCTTAAGTATCAAGTGGTCAACAAAGGTATGAGGGAGATTATCATCATCCTACCTTAGGGTAGATATGTTGGTGGTTTATTAGTGTATAAGGTCTTGTAAATTATTAATATTTATGTTGTGTAAATTATTGATTTATATGTGTGTGATCCTCTTGAAGGATGTGGTTGATACTTGATTTTGATATATGTTGATTTTGATTCAATGATTGCTAATTGGATACTTGATGGTTGTTTATTTGGTTTAACATGAAAAATTGCCTAACATGATAATTTTTGGGCCATTCGGCCTTGACTGGTTATATGGAATTCATATGGATTTAAATTGTTTGAATAATTTTTATGAGAATTAAATGAATATATAAGAATATAGAAATTGGTTTGGATTGATTTAGATGTGTATATTGAAAGTTATGGATTTATGAGTCCTTAGGGACTAAATTGCAATTTCTGAGAATTTCAGTGGCTGCACTGAAATTCGTGTTCTTGAATTTTAATATTGTAGTCCTTGATGAGACAAAACCATAGAAATTGGTTTGGTGTTAATTGGATTAATACATAAAAAAAAGCTTTTTGGTGAAAAAGGACCTTATTGCAATTATTGAAAAATATGTGAGGTAGAAAAGTGATTTCTGGAAAATTTGAGGGCAACTGAAAAATATTTCTAAAGAAGTTGATTTGGTGTTATTTGGAGTTATAAATAAAAAGTTATAAGGCTTTAAGTGAATAAGGACTATTTTGTAATTAATGAAAGTTTAGAGACTAAAATGCAATTTTCGATAATAAATGTAATTGGGCGGTTAGAAACAGTTTTCCATGCTTATAAAACTGTTCTAAAACTCCAAAATGAGTTTTGGACTATTAGAGTGTAAAATCGTCGAAAAATGATTTACGCGATTTATAAAATTAACGATGTTTGGTCAAATTCTTAGGAATTTCGTATAAATGATGTAAAATCAGTGTTTCAACATTTTCATATGAGTATTATAACCTAGGAGAATAATACATTTGATGTGAAGAACCATATCTTCAAAAGTCACTACAAGAAAAATTGATTTTAGCGAGGGCCAAAAGCCGTCGCAAATCACAAAAATCCATCGCAAAACAAGTTTTTCTGACGGATTTGCGACGGTCACAAATCCGTCGCATATAGGGTCGTCGCAAAATTTTTGTGAGGGCTTTTTATAAATAGTCATCGCAAATTAGCGACAGCCTAGCCGTCGCAAATAATAAAAAATTAGCGACGGCCTGGCCGTCGCAAATCAACAGAAATTAGCGACGGTCTGGCCGTCACAAATCACTAGAAATTAGCGACGGCCTGGCCGTCGCAAATTGCAATACATATTTTTTTAAAATAAAATAAATAATTTGTTGCTTTGCTTCTTTGGAATCACAAACAGAAATCTTCCACTAATCACAACAATCTGGATTATCTTCATAATTTTTCTTCTTAGCTTGCTCAGGTAACTAACTTCCATCACTGAATTCGATTCACTCTCCACTCTGCCGCAACCATGGAGGATCTTATTCCAGCTTATACCTTCATACTTGGCATTATTTCCAGATTTATCAACCTATAATACGAAGCCATGTAAAACTTATGAAACAAAACAAAACAAATGCAATTCATACATGGATTGAAGTTGAAACAAACACAAAACTTATGAAACAAATAGAATACCAGTGACCGGAAGAGGCTTGGATGGTGGCCGGAGATGCAGCGGGCGGTGGCGGCAGCGGTCTTCGAGAAATGGCAGTGGGGAAAGGAGAGAAGAGGGAAATGAGAGGAAATGGGAAACAAACGATTACTTGGCCGTCATTGCGGTGGTCGTGGTGGCCATCCGTGGTGGAGATGCGAAGAGGTGGAGACGCAAACGGCTGGGAGCTGTGGAGGCGCGAGAGGAGAGAGCTGGACGATAATGAAAAGGGGTTGCGTTCTGAAATATTATATTGGACATTAGCGACGGATTTTTCGAAGGCCTAGCCGTCGCAAATTTGGACAAAATATTAGCGACGGCTTTGGCCGTCGCAAACATAGCCACCTCGAAATTCCCATTTCCCTTAGCGACGGCTTTGGCCGTCGCAAATCTGGACAAAATATTAGCGACGACTTTGGCCGTCGCAAACATGGCCGCCTTGAAATTCCCATTTCCTTTAGCGACGGCTTTGGCCGTCGCAAACATGGCCACCTCGAAATTCCCATTTCCCTTAGCGACGACTTTGGTACATTAGCGACGGTCTGGCCGTCGCAAACTTGAATATTTCTCCACTCGAACTGGCGCCAAATTTTCGCGGAAATGCCCTCAACGACAGTGACGACAGAGGCCGTCGCAAATCTGGGAAATACAACCGTTCCTGTTAGCGACGGCAAAGGCCGTCGCAAATGACAATTTTACTGACAGCATTTAGGTCGTCGCAAAAAATCCGTCGCAAATCATCATTATTCTTGTAGTGAGTAGGACTTTTTAGGCCTAAATTCAGTAAAAAGCGGCGAAACTGTTTAACATTTTAAGGATTTTTTAGGAAATGTGTTGGAGAAATTGATACCTAAGTATCTTTGAGGGAAATTATTCTTGAAAATGGATTTGATTTTATATAAAGGTTTTGGTTTTATGTCAAAAGGATATTTGTCTTCAAAGACGAGATTTATTGTAAAATGTAAAAACATAAGTCAAGAACGACTAAGTGAAAATACGAACGTAATAATTTATGATATGGGATGGAACACGACCTTATGTCATAAAGTATGGATAATTTATTATCCATATTCCATAAAATTTAATGGACTCAGAATGATTTGTTTTATCGAAAGCCACGGAAAAATGCTCAACTAGAAAAGTATAGAGAAATAAATAATTGGACCTATGTTCCAATCTCATAATGTGCTAGGTTTCATAATCAAGTATTCTAAGAAAACTTTGCACAAAGATGAAAGGTTACTTGAGAACTTTAGCTTGATGATTAAGTATCGGTGATTCGGACTTAAGGACATCTAGCATCTGTTACAGTACGTTGAAAGGATTCTGATGGAATCAAACTATGTCATCCGATGGATAGACGAGAAGAATGCATTTACGGCAAAGTTTGCCTAAACACATAGTGAAACTATGTTCTATAAGGCCGTTGTGCCTAGGAGATTGAGCTAACACTTTAATGCAGGTACGAATTTCGTAGTGACAATCTATTGATGGTTGGGGGTGTCGGGGTATGAAATACTCATATAGGCCCAGTTGGTTGCTCTTCTGTGGCATGGTGATCTTGCAATACACCGACATACTCTACTAGACACTATGTATTTTCTGGTAGTGTAAGATGTTCCCGAAAAAGTCAATGTGCACGTTGATGACTCTGGACGCATTCTATTGCCCAAGACTGGCGTAGTCCGAAACAATCCTTCGAACCACTCTCTCCGACTGTTTGTTAAAACCATGGTATAGGGGATCAGAGGTCATTCCTCGAGTCTTAGATATCTTTTAAAGCAATTTCAAACTATTATTATAAGTTATTAATTTAAGATTTAAAAATAAATATAACAAAATAAAATTGCAAGAATCTCCCCTCCGATGTTTCTGTTCTGTTAAAGTCAAACAAACCATAGTGCTTACTGCTTAATTAGTAGTGCTTAGGGATAGTTCAAGAATCAGCACTAATATTACAACTATTATCATATAGTGCAAACAAACCATTTGTCACAATCATGATCTGATGTATACATTAATAATTCAGCATCCTCGTTCGTGCTAAATTGAAGAGTAAAATTACTGATCGTCCCACAAAAAACAAACAAACCATGCAGCTTTGTGATATATGTATGTATGTAATCACTATATATATATGGTAATGGTAATTGACAAGCAATTAAAAAAGAATACAAATATCTAGGATTGATTAAAAGGATGTGTTAGCAGAAGCCTGAAACGCCCAATCATTAGAAATATGCACGAAGGGCATTTGACTATAGTAGGCAGAACACGGTCTCTCATGATTATGGACACCTTCATAGGTTGTTAACACATAGCTATGGTCATCTCTATCCCTTTCCACTCTTTTCTTTACCTTGCATCCTTCACTTGAACACTTGTAGTAGTTCCTGTCAACATTAATTAATTAATGATTAATTTTAATTAAATGGCAGAAGTTAGCATATAGAAGAACAAAAAGATAAACTAAACAGAATTATTACCAGCCAGTAATCTATTCAACCTTTATACATATAATATTATTCATTAGCAACTGGAGAAATATGTGGAACAATATAAATATATATATATATATATTCGCAATCCTGATTTGGCATCATCAATAAGGACACATATCCCCTCTACCCATCAGTTAGAGCGATTTAACTTTGTGAGTATATACCTATGATCCTCGTTGTTAAGACCAGCTACTTTATTTTTTTTAGGATAAGTAAAAGAATGTATTGAAATAAATATAAAGAATACCCGAACCTATATACATGATAACAAAATACAGAAGATAGAAAATAAGGTAATAGATCAACAAAGAGCACACAATACCACCCAATCTAGTACAAAAGACACAAAGATGAGTAACCCCACTACTTGGTTGAGAGACTGCATTGTCCCCAAACCCCTAAAAATACACAATCAGCAGAACCAACCCCCATAGCATCCAAGTCTAGAGTCAAGTCAATCCCACCAGAAGGCAAACAGAGCATGAACAAACAGAAAGCCCCAGCTACGTGATATATATAGTTTGTCCTTATACACGTTCTATTTTGTTGTGTATATATATATCCATTTAAATAGTTCATCTTACAGCTTAATTGCTTCCATTAATTAAATTTTGTAGAGTTTCAGTTAATAATTAATGGATAATGCTGTCAATCAAATCAGTTAAAATACGCATATTTAAAGAATTATATATGTTTTCATGAAACAATATGGGAGCAGACTTATCGTTAAGAATTAAATATGTTAATAAAATAAAAATATAGTAGTAATATTTAATTTATGGTTTAAATAATAGAACTAATTTTAAAAATACTTTCGAAGGTGCCTGCGAAAAGAATTTTCTATCAAGAATTTCAACCCCCAAACCCAAAAATACGTTTACAATATAGTAAATCAAGCATGTAGCCTTTTATACAAGTTTAATTTTAATATTCCAAAAAATGTGAGTATGAGAATAAAAGTTTTTTATGTATGATATAAGTTTTAAAATATTATTCTCATGCATGAAAGGTGTATAGAAATAAAATTAGTAAAAACGGAAAACTCTATTTTCAAATGTGGATGTGAGAATCAATAAGAAATAAACATTTCTGAGAATGAGATTCTCATAAATATGCATGTTTATTGTTTGCATTGTTTTCAATTATCTATTTTCAGAAATAATTACAAAACTGTCACCTTATTTTTATTATATTTATTGTTTTCAAAAATTTATAAAAAAAAGTAAAAATATTTTTTTTCTATTTTTACTATTTGTAATAATCAAACACTTGAGGAATCAAACGCCGTGAATGAGGCGGAGTCTTCGAAAAGGTCATTTTGTTTACCCGGGACTAGTCAGAGTTGTGAGTGAATAAGCTCACTCATGGTGTCACAGACACACCCACGTTGGCATAGTTCTAAACAAGTGCAAGTGAGGCAACATCTAGCTACTTTTATCAATTCAATCACAAACGGACGAAACCCAAGCTACCCCACATCACTGTGCATACTGAGTTAATCAGTTCCAGTCCATTTGCTTACTTGAGCAGCCAAAGATGAATGCATCTTAGCGGGGTCCATACATCACAATATTAATTCCAAAGAGGATTTATATTATATTAACAACCAAAAAAAATATTATTTTAATATACACTAAATTTATGAATATAAAAATTCCATATATTATATTATAATATATTATATTTATATAGTTTGATTACAGTATAATACAATTAGAAAGTTTGAAATTTTGACCAATCTATATGCCAATTTGATTGGCCCAAAATTTACCATATGGATGATATAGTGAGTGATGTAAAATATGGGTGGTGCACCATAGTCCAACCTATATATATATGCTAATTTTTTTATCATGACAGAGATTCAAAATATTTATCGATTTTGTTGATAACTAATTTTCGCTTGAAAACCGATTGATTGTTTTTAGTGAGATTTTTACTCCCCACCATGTTTTTTTTTTCAATCCGCAATACTCAAACTCGATATCGTTATTAAAGGATGTGAACTCAATTTCATTCAGATCAACTTAACGTTGGTTACATATATATATATTAATTAATTTGTTTCATTTACATGATATTCGTCTCACAAAAAGAAATTAAAAATAGCGTAAAAATTAATTTACCTTGGATTCGGACTATTCTTCACGAACTTCTTTCCATACTTCCTCCATTTGTATCCATCATCCATGATCTCAAGCTCTGATTTGGTTCTAAACGCTATCTTTTGGCTCACTCCTACCTTATTGCTTCGCTTAATCTCATTTTTGCATTTTCTGTTGGAACAGTACTATATTCAATTAAACATAATCCAAAATACTCCATGATAAAAAAAAAATTAAAAGATAGATTGATTATACATACATCCATTAATTTATAAATGCATACATAAAATAAAAGAGCATAAAAACATGGTATACCATTTTGTTGTTTAATGAATAAGAGAAGAAGAATTAATAATAAGCACTTGCATGTTATTGTTCATAGAGGTTGTTGCACCACCAAATCCATGACTGGCATCGCTGGAGGCTGCTTTCTCCGATGATTCTGTGCTTTGTGACCAAGAACAAGAATCTTGATGATGATCAACATGATCATCGAGCATGAGATAATCAGATAACATGAACTCAGGGGAGGAAGGAGCCATATTCATACCATAATTATTAGGGTCAGGAGGATTAGAGTTTACAAAATAGTAGTCCATTTTGTTTTGCAAAAATATATGGTGAAAGATGCGTTAGTAAAAAGATATTGCAAGCAAAGACCAAGAATATGGTGAGAGCAAGACATAAGCTTGGTGCCAGCGGCTATATATATTTAAATAATATTCGTATAAAAATATAGTTTTTTTTTTTTAATTTCCACTAATATGATGATCCTTCCAAACACCTTCCTGAGAGAGACGATGAGGGATGCGCGGAAGGTTCGTCTCATTGAGCCACGTGTCGACATCAGAGACGTGAAGATGACGTCATAGTAGTGACGTATATAGTGTAGTAGGGGGGCGGCCACTCATACTTTGCATTTTTTTTTGCAAAGAAAGGATTTGCACCATTACACTACGGTAATCATCGATACACGTATACAAGTGTCGATTTTATTGTTATAGAAATATTTATTGGACACATGTCGACATCAAAAATTTTGGATTTTATTTTTGTTATTTTTTGTTACTTTTAAATTGTTTTAATTTTTTAATTTTTATTTTAATTTATTTTGGCCTTTTTTAAAAAAAATATTTTCTTTACTTTTTTAAACTTCCTTTTTACGTTTTCCTTATTTTTTTTTTCTGATACTTTTTTTTAAAATTTAATTTGTATATACTGACAGTGTAAAGTTTTTTTACACTGTCAACCAATCATAAATTGACAAACAATAAATGTAGAGTTGTTATGTTCTTGATATTTTAATTTTTATATACTTATATTTTAATGTATATATAAATTAATAGTTTAAAAATTAATATTTTATATATTTTTTATTTATATATATATTTTTTAATATTTTTCGATTTAAACCGAATCAAACCAAACCAATTTTAATTGGTTCAGATATTGTTATTGACTTTTTAAAGTTTATAATTTTTTTTTGTTTTTAAATATTTTTAGCCAGAAAAGGTAGCAAAGCTACCGTGTTCTTCGAAAAAGTTTAGTATCGTAAGACTCGAACCAATAATTCGATGAATTTGAAAATACAAACCAACCAATTAAATTGGTTCGTTTTTTTCTTTTTTGTGTACAGCATGGAATTGAACCAAACCCAATTGTCATTAGTTCAGTTATTTTGGAGCCGAACCAATTACTATATTTTAATATTTATATATATATTTTAATATTCAATATGTATATCACTTTATCAATTGATAACTTTTCTTCTACTGTTCCTATAACAGTACAAGGAGTTGTCAACCGGTGGATTATTTTGGATTATTTAAATTTATTTACTTATTTTTTAAACATATATTTTGTTGGTTTTAGCTACCGTGTTTTTCGAAAAAATTTAGGGTTGTAAGAGTCGAACTAATAATTCGATGAATTTGAAAATCCGAACCAACCAATTAAATTGGTTCTTTTTTTTTTGTTCGGCTCCGAATTGAACCAAATTCAATGGTCATTAGTTCGATAATTTTTTTTTTTGCTAATACTTTTTTAAATTTAATTTTTATACACTGACAGTGTAAATTTTTTTACACTACCAACCAATCATAAATTGACAAATAGTAAAAGTATAGTTTATGGTCGTAAGACTCGAACCAATAATTCGATGAATTTGAAAATCCGAACCAACTGATTAAATTGGTTCGTTTTTTTTTTTGTGTACGGCTCCGAATTAAACCAAACCCAATGGTCATTAGTTCGGTTATTTTGGAACCGAACCAATTACTATATTTTAATATTCAATATGTATATCACTTTATCAATTGACAACTTTTCTTCTATTGTTCCTGTAACAGTAGGAGGAGTTGTTATAACATCCCGATTTTTCGGCTTTCTAATATCGGTAATAATTATCTAAATGATTATATTCTTATCCGAGGTTTATAAAATGACTTTTGATAAACTAAGGTCATTTCCCTGTCATACTTATTTTTATAAGGTTACGGTTAAATTTTGGGTTAAAAATTCAGACGGAACCCGATCTAGGTTTTCATTGACAATAAAAATTTACTGATCAGAAAACCTAATTTTGACTCGTGAACGAAATGGTTAGATTTTATATTTTGTTTCCAACGATATGGGGTATTTTGAAAATTTTCAAAATAAATAAGTTATTATGCTTTGTTCGGGTGCAAAACTTAAATCGGGTAACCGACGGAGTCAGGAACGGAGCTGTAGAGATAAGCCGGGTAGATGAGGATGATGAGTCATATTGACACCTAAGGCAGCGAGTCACAGGAGTGAGTCATCGAACATTTATGGCGCATTTATGACGATTAATAAATATCTAGATATTTTGTGCGCGAAAAGACCAAAATATCCCTAGTTTTCTATCAATTCTCAAGTGTGTCATAAGCTTTTTGTGGTCACAATTCAACCACATCTCCTTCATTCCTAGTCACTCAATTGTCATGAAGACTTTTGGGTGGAAATGGCCATAATACCCTTGGTCTTAAAGGAAATTCCAACTTTGTCCCTATGCGCTTTTACCATTTTGTCCCCAAGACAATTTTGAAGGACAAAAATACCCCCCTCACTCCCTTAATTTCGTGCAGTCCCCCTTCCCTTCACACTTAGTCATTTTTATGACAACACTCCATCTTCTTCATCACTTTCTATCATTTTCACAAGAACACAAATAGAACTAAGACAAACTCTTCTTACTCATCCGAAACTGTACCGAAATTTTGACTCTTTTCAGTTCTGAAAATAGAAAAACTTTCTCCATAAAAGTTGTTCCTCTTCCTCTATTATTTCCAACGAGCAAAAGATCATCAAAAACTGATAAGTATTTTGGGAGATATGCCCAAATTACCAAAACAGCTCAAAATCCACAGCATCACACTAAAACAATGGAAATAAGGCTCTTTACGCCCATGTTCTGATCTGAATCAAACAAAACCTTCAACATCAAAGTTATTCCTCTCCTTCTGAAATTTCCAACAAGCCAACGTTTGTAATTTTTAGATGAGTAGATCGTGAGATACACTAATAAAACCACCACATCCTCAAAGTTGTCCAAAAAGCTTCCATTTTTAGCTAAGCTTGTTTTGATCACTCTCTTCACTTCTTCAATCAACAAGAGGTAAACCCTCATATATCATGATCATGTTGTCTTCTCCTTCATTTGTTTTATAATTTTATGCCATGAATCATCATCATACAATTTCATGAAACTTTCTTCAAAAATCTCTAGAAAGTTGTAGAAAAATCTTTTTGTCATGAAACCAATTCCTATGAACATACCGAAACTGTACCAAAATTATGACCCTTTTTAGTTCTGAAAATCGAAAAACTTTCTACATGAAAGTGTTTCCTCTTCCTCTCTTCTTTCCAACGACCAAAATATCATCAAAAATGGAAAAGTATTTTGGGAGATATACCCAAATTACCAAAACAGCTCAAAATCCACAGCATCACACTAAAACAGTGGAAAGAAGGCTCTTTACGCCCATGTTCTGATCTGAATCAAACAAAACCTTCATCATTAAAGTTGTTCCTCTCCTTCTGAAATTTCCAACAAACCAACGTTTGTAATTTTTAGATGAGTAGATCGTGAGATACACTAATAAAACCACCACATCCTCAAAGCTGTCCCAAAAGCTTCTATTTTTAGCTAAGCTTTTTTGATCACTCTCTTCACTTCTTCAATCAACAAGAGGTAAACCCTCATATATCATGATCATGTTGTATTCTCCTTTATTTGTTTTATAAGTTTATGCCATGAATCATCATCATCCAATTTCATGAAACTTTCTTCAAAAATCTCTAGAAAGTTGTAGAAAAATCTTTTTGTCATGAAACCAATTCCTATGAACATGTCATGATTCCTATATTTATCATCCAAGATCACGAATCAAAAGGAAATTTCTTCCCTATTTTTCCTTAAGTGACCGAAACCTAGCTCTTGATGAGTTAGAAGATTTTGATTCAATTTTTGAGTTATAATCATTGATCTTGTCTTTCTAATGTCTAAGGATCATTAATCCAAGAGTGTGTGAATTTTTAACATCCATAGCCTAGAAAACCTATGGAGGCCTAATCATAGTCTTATGATCTAGAGTGTTTTGATTGTTAGATTTTTTTTTTAATTGTGTAATGTTTGTTGTGAAGGATAAACCTTGATTGGTTTGTTTTGAGTTTCGCGGAGGAAAGCCGGAATCGGACCGAAAAGTACACCGGGAAAGAATTTAGAAACTACAAGAGGTAAGAGGAGCTTACCTGAGGGATTTTTCCCATCAACTGTATGTGATTAGTGTGTGGTCTGTATTTTTTATCTGTAGTTGTGGTACTTGTTTAATTTGGTTAAAGTTGTATCGTGATACCTGTGTTTGTTTATCTGCAATTAATTGTTTATTTGTACTTATCTATTATAGTGACTAGATATATGATCTGTCTGGGATAAATGCTATGACATTATTGTTGATTGTTGTTTGAGAAGCCTGACAGTGGTCAGTGTCCAATCAATTAATCAGATAAAAGCTTTAAGAAATATTTACGAGGAATATTCAATATCGAAAGATATTATGATTTAAATAATTATTTGAGAAAATAAGGATTATTTGAAAATATTATTATTTTAATGATTTGTTAGTGATGAGTGTGATTTCACCTCATTTTCCATGTACATTTCTGCATGCATTTGCATATAGTTAGGCCATTTTAGTGTTTATTTTGTTTAGTTTTTCCTTTGGAACGGATAAGGTGGTATTGTGTGTTGTTTTGCAGATATTCATGATTAATTGCCCAAGAATTAGCAAGTATGAAGCTTGGATGACTTAGAGCTTTGAAAGATAAGAAATTGAGCCAAGCAGAGAGTATCACGGCCTAGTTTGATGGCCTCACTACCGTGAGGGAGCAGCAGAGTCAAGAAGAATTGAGCCAAAAGTCGGAAGTCATCACGGCCTAGCCGTGATGGCTATCACGGCCGTGACGTGTCACCGTGCCAGATCTCCAAAAGTCGAGACGATCACGGCCTAGCCGTGATGGATAGTACGGCCGTGATGAATCAATTGGAAAAGTCGAGACGGCTATCGCGATGGTATCACGCTCAGCCGTGATGGATATCACGGCCGTGACCTGTTTGTTGGAAAAGTCAGAAAGGATCACGGCCTAGCCGTGATGAGTATCACGGCCGTGATGAATCAGTAAATGAAGCGGTGCCAAGTCAGAAACCATCACGGCCTGGCCGTGATGGCTGTCACGGCCGTGACCGGCCACGAGTAATAAAAGAACTGAGCAGAACAGAAGAATGGAGATTCAGAAAACCCTAAAGAAAATCCTCTGCTGCTGGGGCTGTGTGCATCATTCCATGGAGCTCTCTCCTTTGTTCATCTCTGTAATTCTCTCTTTTGTTTTATCTTCAATTATGCGTAGCTAAACTCCCCTTTGTTGGGGTTAGACTATTGTTATCTGAACTTGGTTGTAATATGACTTGAGATTAATACAGTTTCCTTCTTCTTTATGAGTATATAATTCTATGCTTAATGCTTTCCTAGGCTTGATCATCTTAGGAATGATTAGTTGCTTTAATAGACAATTGAAAGGTTGATGTTAAAGTATGCTCATGAATTATATGCCAAGTAGTCCAAGAATCTAGACATAGGTGTTGGCTACTTGCAATCTTATGAATCTTGTTCTTAATGCAATTTCTCTCATTAATCCACCTAAGACATTAGGGTTTAATTTGGGATTTTAGGCTCAATGCACCTAAGACATTAGGCTTGAGTATATTAGAAAATATTCGATTGTCATAAGGGGAGTAGGAACTGTGTTAGTTATCATTTCATAACAATCAAGGGAGGATTAGCTTAGTCTAACCCCAGCAATTCTATTTCATTGTTATTCATCTTTCTGTTTTCACATTAACTGTTTGAGAAAAATCCAAAAAGAACAAAAATATTTTCTTCTTGTTTGTTTGCTAGATGTTAGAACAACCTTCAATCCAAAATTCGATCGCCTAGATAGTAGTCAAATTTGCGAAGTGGTAATTGTCCACGATCCCTGAGAACGATATCCGGTCTTACCGTTTTTATTACTTGCAACGAACCGGTACACTTGCCGAGTCCGTGTCAAGTTTTTGGCGCCGTTGCCGGGGATCGGTGTGCCAATATCACGAGTACCAAAGGGGACTCCTAATTTAGGCATTTTATTTTTTTTACTGTTTTCCTACTGTGTTTTTCGTTCTTAATTTCTGTATCTCTGCTGTGAATTTCTGCAAGTGCTGTTTTTCTGTTTGTTCTGTGCTACTCCGTTTGTTCAGTGTATGCGAGGTACAATCGACCCAGGTGAACTCCAATTCGAACCTCGAGATCGAGAGACTCTGCAGAAGGAATAGAAAGAGAACCAAGGCAAGACAGAACAGAGAAAGAGCATCTTCTAGTAGACAAGAGCAAAGAAGTTGAGTTACCCAAGGTGTGCAAGAACCACAAATTGAAATAGCAGCTGTCACCATGGCAGAAGAGAACGCACCAAGGAGAACAATGGGGGACTACACTTCCCCTAGAGTTGATAGATGTGGAACTCCGATTGTGAGACCTGCAGTGGCCTGCAATAATTTCGAAATCAAGGCCTCACTTCTCCACCTTGTGCAAAGAAAACCAATTTGGAGGGTTGGAGAGTGAAGATCCTCATGCTCATATTGGTACCTTCATTGAGCTGTGTGACACCATCAAGTTAAACGGAGCTTCCGATGAGGCCATTCGGTTAAGGCTTTTCCCTTTCTCTTTGAGGGATAGAGCCAAGGCATGGCTTCAATCTCATCCTCTTGGAAGCATCATCACCTGGAACGACTTAGTCAGCAAGTTTTTATCTCGATTCTTCCCTCCGTCAAGAATGATTAAGCTGAGGTCAGAGATCAATGCCTTTGCACAGAGGGATGGTGAGTCACTATATGAAGCCTGGGAGAGGTTCAAGTCTTTACTCACAGCTTGTCCAAATCATGAACTGGAGACATGGCAGCAGGTCGCAACTTTTGTTAATGGGCTCAACAGGAATTCAAGAAGTATGATTGAAGCGGCTGCAGGAGGTACATTGAGTCAGAAGACACCGGAAGAAGCAAAGGACTTGATTGAGAACATGGCTAACAATGACTATCAAATGCCTAGTTCTCGGTCAATGGTCAGTAGAGGTGTTCTAGAGCTGGATGAAATTGGTGCCCTCAAAGCACAAATGGCTATTCTTACCAAACAACTGGGGTCGGTTCAACTGCAGAACTCTCAAGTACAAGCTGTTCAAGTTCAAGGTGCCTCAGTGTGTGATTTCTGTGGAGGCAACCATGCAAATGGAAACTGTGAGATCAATGTGGTTGGAAGCTCGGGACAAGAAGAGGTAAACTATATGGGCAACCAAGTGCCTAGAAATGATCCCTATTCCAACACCTACAATCCGGGGTGGCGCAATCATCCCAACTTTAGTTGGAGACAAGGGCAAAGTTCAAATACTCAGGCAAAGCCTCCTCAAGAGAGTTCAAGCAAATTGGAGAACCTTCTAGGCCAGTTCATGCAAGCTACTCAAGAGACTATAAAGAACCAGAATGCCTCAATCAAAAACTTGGAGCATCAAATGGGCCAACTAGCAAGGCAGATGGCAGAGAGACCTCCAGGACAACTGCCTGGGGATACTGAGAAGAACCCAAGGGAAGATTGTAAAGCCATTGTTACAAGAAGTGGGAGAATGTTAAATCCACAAGAAAAAGAGAAGGAAGAGAAGACAAGTGATGCTGGAATTGACAAGGGTCAATTTGAAGAGGTAAACAATGAAGAACCCGGAACTTCCCAAGGTACTACCTCTAATCCTATTGATGTAGAAGCTGAAGAACCACAGAGGGAGAAACTGGTTGATGAAGAATTTGCAAAGAAGAAGACCAGAAGACAGATTCTGGAAGAGGCTGATAATCCCAAGGAGCTGCCCCCATATTTCAGAATCCCGTACCCCCGACGGTTGAAGAAAGAGGCAAAAGATCAGCAGTTTTCTAAGTTCCTGGATGTATTCAAAAAGCTACAAATAAACATCCCGTTTGCTGAAGCTTTACAGCAGATGCCTTCCTACGCAAAATTCATGAAGGAAATCCTTACGAACAAAAGAAGGTGGAAGGAGGAGACAGTTATGCTTACTGAAGAGTGCAGCGCTATACTTCAAAGGAAACTGCCAGTAAAAATGAAGGACCCGGGCAGTTTCACTATCCCATGCACGATTGGTCATCTGAACATAGGGAGAGCATTGTGCGATTTAGGGGCAAGTATTAATCTGATGCCGCTCTCCATTTTCAAGAAGCTGGGGATTGGTGAGGTAAAACCAACAGGAATTTCTCTTCAACTGGCAGACCGCTCAATTACATATCCCTATGGTGTTGTGGAGGATTTGTTGGTGAAGGTAGATAAATTTATTTTTCCAGCAGATTTTGTGGTGTTAGATATGGCTGAAGATGGTGATACTCCTCTGATTCTTGGGAGACCATTCCTAGCAACAGGTAGAGCCTTGATCGATGTCAATCAAGGGGAATTGGTGCTTCGGGTACAAGACGAAAAGGTCACTTTTAATGTGTTTGAAGCGATGAAACACCCAAGCAACAATGACACATGCATGATAGTGGACCTCATTGATTCATTAGCTCACAAGAGTTTGCACCAGAAGTTTGAAGATTCGTTAGAAGCCGCTCTAATGGTAGAGGATGTAGAAGAAGAAGTATGTGCAGAAGAAGTTGATCTCATGATTAAATCTCTGGAGGCTTGTCTGGTTGTGAATACTGATAAAGACAAAGTGGTGGAAGATGTGAGAATTGAAGACAAGGGTGACCCACCGGTGCTAGAGTTGAAGGAATTACCATCCCATCTCCGTTATGCCTTCCTGGGGATGAACTCTTCATTCCCAGTTATCATCAGTAGTGGGTTAAATTCATTGGAAGAAGAGAAGCTGTTGAGGGTGCTTAGGGAGCACAAATCTGCAATTGGATGGTCTATGTCCGATTTGAAAGGGATAAGCCCCTCCTTCTGCATGCACAAAATCCGTGTGGAGGAAAAATTCAAGCCGGTTAGGCAATCGCAAAGAAGACTCAACCCGAATATGAAGGAAGTTGTGAGGAAGGAGATTGTGAAGTTGTTGGATGTGGGCATTATCTATCCCATCTCCGATAGTCCATGGGTGAGTCCGGTCCAAGTTGTGCCGAAGAAAAGGGGGATGACAGTGGTGGCGAATGAAAAGAATGAACTTATTCCCTCCAGGACCGTGTCTGGATGGAGGGTATGCATTGACTACAGAAGACTGAATGAGGCCACTAGAAAAGACCACTTTCCATTACCCTTCATTGATCAGATGCTAGAGAGGTTGGCGGGCCATGCTTTCTATTGTTTCCTTGATGGATACTCCGAGTATAACCAGATTGTGGTTGACCCGGAGGACCAAGAGAAGACCGCTTTCACCTGCCCTTATGGAGTCTATGCATACAGGAGAATGCCTTTCGGGTTGTGCAATGCACCCGCCACTTTTCAAAGGTGCATGCTCTCCATATTTTCTGATATGAATGAGAAGTTTATTGAGGTATTTATGGACGATTTTTCTGTATTTGGTGATTCATTTGATAACTGTTTGAATAATCTTGCCTGTGTCCTAAAAAAGGTGCCAAGAAACTAACCTCGTTTTAAATTGGGAAAAATGCCATTTCATGGTTAGGGAGGGTATAGTTCTTGGGCACAAAATTTCATCACGAGGGATGGAGGTTGATAGAGCCAAAATTGAAGTGATTGAAAAACTTCCTCCTCCCTTGAATGTGAAAGGTGTTAGAAGCTTCCTAGGGCATGCGGGTTTTTATAGAAGGTTCATAAAAGATTTTTCAAAAATAGTGAAACCCTTATGCAAGCTCTTGGTAGCTGATACTCCTTTTATATTTGATGATGATTGCATGCATGCCTTCAAAATTTTGAAAGAAAAACTCACCACCGCACCGGTCATTGCTCCTCCAGATTGGAGTTTACCTTTTGAGCTAATGTGTGATGCAAGTGACTATGCGGTGGGAGCCATTTTAGGCCAAAGAAAAAACAAAGTGTTGCATGTCATTTACTATGCCAGTCGTGTGCTTAATGATGCCCAATTGAATTACACTACGACTGAAAAAGAATTGCTTGCTGTGGTATTTGCTTTTGATAAATTTAGATCCTACTTGATTGGTTGTAAAACTACAGTCTACACTGACCATTCTGCTTTGAGATATCTTATGACTAAACAGGATGCTAAGCCAAGGCTGATTAGGTGGATACTGCTGCTCCAAGAGTTTGATTTGGAAATAAAGGACAAGAAAGGAGTGGAGAATGTGGTAGCCGACCATTTGTCCAGGCTTCCACAAGCAGATGTCCAAGCAGAAGCAAAGTTGCCAATTCAAGAGGAATTTCCAGATGAACAGTTGTTTGTGGTGCAAGTGGCACCTTGGTTCGCGGATATTGCAAATTACAAGGCGGCCAATAAGATTCCTAAGGACTTCAATGCGCAGCAGAAGAGGAAGCTCATTCATGATGCCAAGTTCTACATTTGGGATGAGCCGTATCTTTTCAAAAGAGGTTCAGATGGAATTCTGAGGAGGTGCATACCTGAAGAAGAAATTAATGGGGTGTTGACCCACTGCCACAACTCACCCTATGGAGGACATTTTGGTGGTGAGAGGACCGCCATGAAGATTTTGCAAAGCGGGCTGTTTTGGCCCACTATTTTCAAGGACTCCCGAGCTTGGGTGATGAATTGTGATAAATGCCAGAGGACCGGCAGTATTTCCAAAAGAAATGAGATGCCCTTAAAGGGTATATTAGAGGTGGAGCTCTTTGACGTATGGGGGATTGACTTCATGGGTCCTTTCCCGTCGTCTTACAACAACAAGTACATCCTGGTGGCGATTGATTATGTGAGCAAGTGGGTGGAAGTCATGTGCCAACTTTGAAGGATGATGCAAGAACTGTGATCAGTTTTGTGAGGAAGAATATTTTTACCCTGTTTGGGACCCCTAGGGCTATCATTAGTGATGGGGGTACCCACTTTTGCAATAAGGAGTTTAATGCAAGTGCTTGCCAAGTTTGGGGTGAACCACAAAGTTACCACCCCATACCATCCCCAAACCAAGTGGGCAAGTGGAATTGTCCAACCGGAGTTGAAGAGGATTTTGGAAAAATCGTGAACAATGCAAGGAAGGATTGGGCGAAGAAAGTGGATGATGCACTTTGGGCCTATCGGACTGCCTATAAGACGCCTATTGGTATGTCACCTTACCAATTGGTGTTCGGGAAATCATGTCATCTTCCGGTAGAGCTACAACACCGTGCTTTTTGGGCAGTGAAGGCCCTGAACTTTGATACAAGGCTGGCCATGGACAAGAGGATGCTTCAATTGAATGAGTTGGATGAGTTCCGACTTTTGGCTTATGAGAGTGCTAGAATATATAAGGAAAGGACAAAGTTCTGGCATGACAAGTACATTCTTCCCAAGAAGTTTGAAGAAGGCCAGTCAGTTCTGCTGTTTAACTCAAGACTCAAGCTCTTTCCAGGCAAATTGAAATCAAGATGGTCGGGCCCATTCTATGTCAAGTCTGTCTCTCCATTTGGTTCAGTTAAATTGGAAGATCCATCATCCGGTGATACCTTCACGGTTAATGGACAAAGACTAAAGCACTACCTTGGGGGCAACTTTGATCGTCAGGCGATTTCCGTCACTCTTCAGGCACCATCTTGTTAATGAGAAAAAAAAAAAAAATTCATCCGTCAAGCTAGTGACGTTAAAGAAGCGCTTATTGGGAGGCAACCCAATCTTTATTTTTTTATATATAATTTTCATCTTCTCTTTTGTTTTTGATTTCCCCTCTTGAATAATTTGAGAAGCTCAAGAGGTTTGTTAATAGTTTGTTGAGTGAGTCCAGATTTTGAAGGAAGGAGGAGAAGAAGGGCAAGAGGAAACAAAACCAGAAAGCATGTGATTCAGCACCACTACCACCTTGTGAGTTGTTCCAGTTTTCTCCCCTCTCTAAGCTTAATTATTTACATTGAGGACAATGTAAGTCTTTAAGCTTGGGGTAGGGGTACTCTTCTTTTCTTGCATTGTAAATATTGCATCCATATATGCATTGTAAATATTGCATTCATATAGGCTTAAGTTGCATGATCGCATGATTCGGTTACCCCTGCTTAGATTGAGCATATGATAGTGAGAGCTAAGTGCCAATTTTTCTGTGATAGTGAATTTTGGACCCTGATTTTCTATTCTTGTAATTTGGCTTCATTAAATATGCTTGAGATGGTCTTGAATAGTTGATGATTAGCATGTGTTTCTTTTGACTTGTGTTCCTCACTGGTTCTTGAACTGATAAATGTGAGCTTTTGAGCCATTAGGGGGCACTCACTAAATCTGCCCCCGTTCTTTGTGTAGAGTGTTTTCCTCTTGGACTGTTTTTCTCTAGAACTTGACTTGAAACCATTTCGAAACTAGAAAATTTTTGGAAACATTTTTGAAAATGATTGAGGCAATAGGTATTTTTTCCGGCCTTCTGAGCTTTGAATGTGTAAATGCTACCCTTAGTTGCCCATTTTGAGCCGGAATGAATAGCATGCTTTTCTTGGTGCCCTGAAATGTTTTGTTAAATATGCTTATGAGGGACCTTCTAAAGTACTGTGCAAAAATGGGTTGGAAAATGTAGTTGAAAGTTTGGGATGATGAAAAGAAAAAGATGAATCTGAAAAAAAAATTTACTTCTCTTGAATTGAAAAATCTCCCCTTCTCCAAACAAAAGAAAAAAAAAAAAAAAGAGAAGAGAAAAAGAAATAAAAATGGGGAAGGGGATGACAAAAAAGGAATGAGAAGTAGAAAAAAATTAAAAAATGGAAGAATGGTGGAAGAGTAAACTGAAACCCAAAGAAAGGTATTTTAGAAGGTCGTGCTTTGCAATGCTTGGTTGTTTGTATTGCCTTTTGAAATTTCCTGTTCTTGAAATCCCCACCTGAAAATTGATCCCATGGCCCCATTACACCAAAGAATAAGACCTCTTGATTCTTAGATGTTTTTCATTAATAAAGTGAAGATGTGGTTGATAGTCAAGCTTATGGTAGGAATCATTCTTTGAGGAAAATGGAGTGAAATGTCATAATCCCTTAACACTTGAGTGAGTGAGGCAAGAAAGAGAGCCAAGCAAATGAACAAGCTTGGGGTGAGCTTCAAGTGAGATAGAGTGCCCGAATCAGTGAGATTGTGAGTCTAGGAAACTAAGCCCCTAATTGGACTTGAATTGATTGTCTCTTGCTGAAATAATTGAATGCCTGTTGCTTGGATCATTTTACTCGGGTTCTTAGTTCACTATCCATGCTTTGTTTATTTTGATTTTATGGCCTTGGTTTTTGCTTGAGGACAAGCAAAGTCTTAAGCTTGGGGTGATTTGATGAGTGTGATTTCACCTCATTTTCCATGTACATTTCTGCATGCATTTGCATATAGTTAGGCCATTTTAGTGTTTATTTTGTTTAGTTTTTCCTTTGGAACGGATATGGTGGTATTGTGTGTTGTTTTGCAGATATTCATGATTAATTGCCCAAGAATTAGCAAGTATGAAGCTTGGATGACTTAGAGCTTTGAAAGATAAGAAATTGAGCCAAGCAGAGAGTATCACGGCCTAGCCGTGATGGCCCTCACGGCCGTGAGGGAGCAAAGAGTCAAGAAGAATTGAGCCAAAAGTCAGATGCTGTCACGGCCAAGCCTTGATGGCATAGACGGCCGTGACGTGTCAGCTGTGCCAGATCTCCAAAAGTCAGAGACGATCACGGCCTAGCCGTGATGGATAGTACGGCCGTGATGAATCAATTGGAAAAGTCAGAGACGATCACGGCCTAGCCGTGATGGATATCACGGCCGTGACCTGTTTGTTGGAAAAGTCAGAAAGGATCACGGCCTAGCCGTGATGAGTATCACGGCCGTGATGAATCAGTAAATGAAGCGGTGCCAAGTCGAAAAACCATCACGGCCTGGCCGTGATGGTCTGTCACACGCCGTGACCGGCCACGAGTAATAAAAAAGAACTGAAAGGAAATGAAAGAATGGAGATTCAGAAAACCCTAAAGAAAATCCTCTGTTGCTGGGGCTGTGTGCATCATTCCATGGAGCTCTCTCCTTTGTTCATCTCTGTAATTCTCTCTTTTGTTTTATCTTCAATTATGCGTAGCTAAACTCCCCTTTGTTGGGGTTAGACTATTGTTATCTGAACTTGGTTGTAATATGACTTGAGATTAATACAGTTTCCTTCTTCTTTATGAGTATATAATTCTATGCTTAATGCTTTCCTAGGCTTGATCATCTTAGGAATGATTAGTTGCTTTAATAGACAATTGAAAGGTTGATGTTAAAGTATGCTCATGAATTATATGCCAAGTAGTCCAAGAATCTAGACATAGGTGTTGGCTACTTGCAATCTTATGAATCTTGTTCTTAATGCAATTTCTCTCATTAATCCACCTAAGACATTAGGGTTTAATTTGGGATTTTAGGCTCAATGCACCTAAGACATTAGGCTTGAGTATATTAGAAAAGATTCGATTGTCATAAGGGGAGTAGGAACTGTGTTAGTTATCATTTCATAACAATCAAGGGAGGATTAGCTTAGTCTAACCCCAGCAATTCTATTTCATTGTTATTCATCTTTCTGTTTTCACATTAACTGTTTGAGAAAAATCCAAAAAGAACAAAAATATTTTCTTCTTGTTTGTTTGCTAGATGTTAGAACAACCTTCAATCCAAAATTCGATCGCCTAGATAGTAGTCAAATTTGCGAAGTGGTAATTGTCCACGATCCCTGAGAACGATATCCGGTCTTACCGTTTTTATTACTTGCAACGAACCGGTACACTTGCCGAGTCCGTGTCAGTTAGTATAAAAGCAATTTATGAGTCATAGTAGGGACGTAACCGTGAAATTATTTTTGTACTGCTAATTTTTACCCGAATAATTCCGTAATATTATAGAAAGTTATTTTATGAAATTAATCTTCGAAAATAACTTAATTGTGATTTTAGAAAAATATTTAAGTGAAAAAAGTTTAAGAATTGGTTTAAATGGCTTTTAAAACGTTAGACGTCAATTAGTTCTGAAAAAAGCGGTTACAAAAAGTATTTTTCTTAAAACAACAGTATTTTTGTAGTCTCAAGTGATTCTTCCTTTTTTTGAAACATAAGGTTTACAGGAAAAATATTTCAAGTAATTGATGATTTTACAAAGGATTTTCTGTAAATGAGTTTTACTAAACGGTGTTATTTCCGACAACTTGGATAAGTTGCGGAGACCTTGTTTTGGATTTGTTTTTCACAGAACGAAAACAGTGTTAACGTTGAAACGCGAACCTAGTATCAGAGATGTCGCGATACTAGTGTTATTTAATATAAGCACGAAGATCTTTGATCCGTGTTACGTTGTTATGGACTTTGGGTCCTATCCACGTTTTCTATTCACGTTGTAATGAACGTTGTTAAAGTTGAATGTTGTTTTCTACCACCACGAACCTAAGACTGATTGAAAGGTCTAAGGTGTTGTGATTGGCCACTCAGACTTCGTGTCCTGTGTTAACATTGAAGAATATAACACGTTGAAAATTACGAATAGTCGTAAGCCATCTTGATCTTAGACAAAAGAAGAATGAACACAAAGAAAAATGACGATAACAAAATGTTTTATATGTATTCATTGGCAGACGTGCCCACATTGTTATGTATGTTTCCTTGATAATTAAGGTATTCCATGCCACATTGTATGTCTGAATGCCTTGCAGGATAAGATATTTCAGGCTACGTTGTTTCATTTGTGCCCTGGTGGACAATGAAAACCCATATACGTTGATCACTGTGCCTTGTGTTGGACAGTGTGCCTATGGTAACACGTTGTGTCTTATTTGGCAATCGAGCTTGATCAACTCATTTACACGGTGTTGGGATCTCCAGAGATTAAGTGAAAAGTTAGACGTTGAAAGTTGAAGTGTTCATGCATAGTTTTTCAAACGATGATGTTTGGGATATGAAACCCATTGATAAACTATTTGTCTTATTATGAATGTTTATGTTGTTATAAACATGTATATGTGTCTATGTCTTCTTTTGTGCCGCGCATGTAGTTATTGTGTTAAATCCATATATTGGCATCTCACCCTTACAAACATATTAGGGTTTTCTTCGGGTATTTGCTGTTGTACCTTAGGGTACTTGTACAGATGATGTGGAGGAGTTCTCCAAGTCACTCGAGACTTAGATCTAGATGCGCGAAGTGTTGTTTGGTTTTGGGAATGACCACGGGGTCTTTCCAGTATATGTCTTGTAAGACGACCAGCTTAGGAGTCTTTGGTCTAATTTTCTTCTTCTGAAAATTTAAACTTCTTGAGAAAAAGATGTATGCCGTGGCGGCCTTATTATGAGTATGATAATTTCTCTGTACAAGTAGATGTACAATATGATTTTACTATTTAAAGTATGTATATTAGTCTTTCAGAGTTTTCTCACAAAAGAAAATTTTTACACCCGAATTTTCTGGCTTGAAATAAATAAATGTTCCGAAAGCAACTAGCAAATAGAATTTTTAATTTATTTATGCACGTGTTATGAAATAATGCCCAAGGGGGGTGTTACAATTGTTAACCAGTGGATTATTTTGGATTATTTAAATTTATTTATTTCAATTTTAAACATATATTTTGTTGGTTTAAACTACCGTGTTATTCAAAAAGGTTTAGGGTCGTAAGACTCGAACAAATAATTCGATGAATTTGAAAATCCGAACCAACTAATTAAATTGGTTCTTTTTTTTTTTGGTCGGCTCCAAATTGAACCAAACTCAATGGTCATTAGTTCGGTTATTTTTTGTTTTTTTTCTAATACTTTTTTTTAATTTAATTTATATACACTGACAGTGTAAAGTTTTTTTATACAGGCAACTAATTATAAGTTGACAAACAGTAAAAGTATAGTTGTCATGTTCTTGATGTTCTAATTTTTATATACTTATATTTTAATGTATATATAATTTAATAGTTTAAAATTTAAAATTTATATATTTTTTATTTATATATATATTTTTAATATTTGCCAGTTCGAACCATCAAACCAAACCTATTTTAATTGGTTCGGATATTGTTATTGACTTTTTAAAGTTTATAATTTTTCTTAAAAAATATTTTTAGCCATGAAAGGTAGCAAAGCTATCGTGTTCTTCGAAAAAGTTTAGGGTCGTAAGACTCGAACCAATAATTCGATGAATTTGAAAATCCGAACCAACCAATTAAATTGGTTCCTTTTTCTTCTTTTTTGTGTAAGACTCCAAATTGAACCAAACTCAATGGTCAGTAGTTCGGTTATTTTGGAATCGAACCAATTACTATATTTTAATATTCAATATGCATATCACTTTATCAATTGACAATTTTTCTTCTATTGTTCCTATGACAGTAGAAGGAGTTGTTAACCGGTGGATTATTTTTTATTATTTAAATTTATTTATTTATTTTTAAACATATATTTGGTTGGTTTTAGCCACCGTTTTCTTCGAAAAAGTTTAGGGTCGTAAGACTCGAGCCAATAATTTGATGAATTTGAAAATCCGAACCAACCAATTAAATTGGTTCTTTTTTTTTTTGTTCGGCTCCGAATTGAACCAAACCCAATGGTTATTAGTTCGATTATTTTTTACCCGAACCAATTAATATATTTTAATATATTTATATATATTTTAATATTCAATATCAATATCACTTTATCAATTCGCAACTTTTCTTTTACTGTTCCTGTAACAGTAGAAGGGGTTGCCAACCGAACCTAACCAATTTTGATTGGTTCGGATTTTTTATATTATTTTATTATTAATTTTTTAAAGTTTACAATTTTTTTGTTTTTAAATGTTTTTAGCCAGGAAAGGTACCAAACCCAATGGTCATCGGTTCGATTATCAGGTTCAAGAATTTTGGAACCGAACTAATTACTATATTTTAGTATTTATATATATATATATATATATAATACTTAATATTTATTATATTTAATGATTTTATATTTTAATCTATATTTGAATTTTATATATATATATATATATATATTTTAATATTTTCGGGTCCAAACCAAACCCTATAGAACCAATTTTGATTGGTTCGTATTTTTATATTATTTTATTATTAACTTTTTAAAGTGTAAAATTTTTTGTTTTTAAATGTTTTTAGCTAAGAAAGGTAGCAAACTACTGTGTTCTTCGGAAAGTTTAGCGTCGTAAACCCGAACGAATAATTCGATGAATCGATCTAATTAAATTGGTTTGTATGTTTTGTGTCCGGGTCTGAACCAAACCCAATGGTCATTGGTTCGGTTATCATGTTCAAGAATTTTGGAATCGAATTAATTACTATAATTTAGTATTTACACACACACACACACACACACACACATATATATATATATATATTAATACTTAATTCTTATTATATTTAAATATTTATATTTAAATATAAATATTAATTATATATTGATATGATCCACGACCTCTTGATCCTTGTTCTAAATGGTAGATAAGTAAATTATAATCATTGATTCATCGTTGAGAATTGATTTTGAAATTACATGATAGATAAAATAGTGAAAGATTCTTATATATATAATATGATTTATATTTCAACTCATATTTTAATAAGTCTGCACTACATCGCTTTTGAAAAAAAAATCTTATAGAAACTCTTGCGTACCGCACGGGTTATTACACTTGTGACTAGTGATACCTCATTATTAATTGTTTTTCTAATATTATTTCAAGATAGGAGGTACACCCAATTGTTAAATTTTTTTTATAGATTTTTTTGTTTGGTACTCATCCTTATTAATCCTTTTTTTATAGATTTAATTATAGTGTAAAAAAATTTATATTATCAATCAGTTATAAATTGATACATTAACAAAAATATTTGTTACTTATATATATTATTTGAGGATGTGAAATATTTTGATATTTATACACATCTTTATTAAATTAAATGTCTATTTAGTGATGGAAAACATTTTTCCTGCTTCTTGGGCGATGCCATGGATGTTGTCACTGGTCCAACATTGGTAGTAGAGATGCTTGTATTCAAACTGATAAAATAAAATTGAAAATCGAACAAAATCAATATTTATTGGATTTTTATGAATCTTGTTGTGAAAATCGATCGGATCGGATTTTGGATTCATTTTCTTAAAACAAATCAATCCAAACCCAACCGCATATATAAAATTTAATATATATATATATATATATATTCTATTTTTTGTATTATTGATTTTTTATTTGTTGGTTTTTTCCTAATAATACTTACTAGTTTGATTTGACATTTTTTTTTACTATTTCTAACTTTCAGACATAAAAAAGATGTTCTGAAACTAGTTGATAATGATATTTATTTATTTTTTACATCTTTTATGAAATGTTATTACATGAATATATAAACAAGTATATACATACTTAAGATTTTGTTCAATTTAGCTTGTAATCTTGATGATTTGATGTAATATAAATATATAATTATGTATCGGTAAAAATCGAATCAACCGAACCGATCCAAACCGCTTTACTAGGATCGGATATTTTTTTAAAGGAAGTTACCCAAACCGAATCGAACCGCATGCTCTTTTATCTTTGGATCGATGACTTTTTACCTCAAAATCGATCTAAACCGAGCCACGAACACCCTTAATTTGTAGTTGTGGTTTCATGTTGAAATCAAATGAAGTATATAGTAGGTATGACAAGATCAAAGCACTTGTGCTGTGGTCGTAGTTGCTTATATTATGGGTATCAATGCAACATCTGCAAGTACTTTACTTATTCAGTACTTTCACTCTTATAGAGTGGTGGCTCGGAGCATGGTTAGGATGGGACCACCCATGCCCCTATTTCGACGGGCACCATTTTTTGTTTTGTTTTTTCTATTCAGGAGTATATATAAATATTAAAATAAAAATTTATATATTTAAAAATAAATAAAAACATTATTATGAAAAATTGAACAAAAGCAATAATTAAACAAGTTGATATCGATAAAAACAATAACAGGTTGATATCGTCAAAAACAATTAAATAAGTTCCAAAAACAAGTCAACTATTGAGTTACTAACTAACGAGTGATATTCATTTTTCTCTTGTATCAACAAGAATACACCCACCATGTTGGACACTGAAACGGTGACAACCATGTAGACGAAAAAAATTGGTCTTAACAAAAAAAAAGGGTCTGTATAAGTGTCCAGTGATGATCCATTTTTCACAATCTCTCTCTATCACACGCCTTTTTCCCTTATTCTCTGTAATAAATGATCTTGCTGTCCGTTTGAACATTCCACTCTTTCCTTCTAATTTCTCAGTCTCGTTCTTTCTCTAATCTCTTTGTGCCATTGGAAAATGCGGGTCCTCCATCATTTTCCCCTTCTCGTCACACACTAGTCATCATCATGGACTGGCCTGCAGGCCGTCATAGCCGTTGTGAGTCACCCACTTCCCAGTCACTGTAAGTCTTTGTAACGTCTTGAAATTATGTTGCAAACATCTTGAAACTTATCTAAAATATGCTAATCCTTATCAACTTGATGGCGAAATTCTATTTGAAGAATTAAAAGTTATTAGAGAGATTTTAAGAGTTGAAGCTTTATGGTATTGATTTCTATGATCACGTTTAATTGTCGCCTTAATGCATGCACAACTTATAAAATAATTTAAATTATCCCTACTACTGTTACATTTATTGGAGAAGTTTTTCTAAATTAATATTTTTAAAATCTTATTTGTGATCTTTCCTGTCAAAAAAGTAGATTAAATAGTATTACTTTGACTTCTATAAAAAAAATAATTTTTTAAAGAATATCGATTATGAACGGATTATTAATGATTTTACAATAAAAAAAATGCAAGGAGGATATATAATATTCAAATAATTATGAGGATATCATTTTCTTGACTCGCTCATAATACCTAAAATCTCAAGATCGACCCTGCTTTCACATTCCCTTTTGCAATTTTTAGAAGTATATATCTTGTGTGTGTCACATTTCTTTTGCAATTTTTAAAAGTATCTTGTGTGTGTGTTAATTTGTTAATAGTATATATACAAATTAGCTGAGGAGCTTGGACTCAAAAGAGTCAAGTCATTAGGTCAACCGCGGATGGGTTCAATGTACCATTCAATTATTCATTAATCAAAATTCATGACCACGTGACCATATAATGAGTAAAGATAGAGTTATGATATTTTGATAACTTTTAGATATCCAATACTATATATGTATACGGTAGAATTTTTAAAATAATATTTTATATTCTCTTTTCTTCTAATTTACTCTATATATATATATATATATATATATATATATATATATATATATATATATATATATATATATATATATATATGATGTCTTGTATTGTTGTCCAATTTGATTGGGAAAATAAAATTTCAATAGCAATGCTGGTGTAAAGGAATGAAGAATGATATTTTTACATATATTTTTTTCCACACCTTTTTTTTTTATTTTATAATTATCGATCATTTATCTATAATTATTTTTAAAATGATTTTTTTTATAAATAATTATAAAATTAAAATATCAAAAGCTTTTATTTGTGGTGCATTGTATTTCTGTGTGTTTTGGTGCATCGATTCTGCTGCATTGAGCATATAGTGCATTGTGTATATGTTTCTGGTACATATGTGAAGCATTGTGTTTCTATTTCTGGTGCATTGAGGTTGATCAACTTAACTCTGGTGCATTTGTGTGATTTTTGCATGTTCTTGGTGCATTAGGTCAGATGTGTCTGGAGGGACTAGCTAGTTTGTCCCAGGGGCGGAGGGAGGGGAGGCCTATATAGGTCATGGCCTCCCCCATGTTTTCATACTTTGCTTTGTTTTAATACCCATTGTTTCTGTCTAACGCTAATATGTCTGAAGGTGGAAGTGGGTGCTTCTACTGTGCACGCCGAACATGAGTGGGGTCTTTTTGACCTATGATAGTAAGTCTGCATGTCATTTTCTACGATCCCGAATTGGTCCATCAGTCTATAACATTGGGCCGCTGAGTAGCACTAAGTACATGGGCTTTGATTTTAATACCTCATCAAATAATCCCCCACCTCCCTCCCTCCCTCACTTTTTTTTTTTTAAATTTATTCCCCCAATACCCTTCTCTCCTTCTCCTTCATCCCACTACACCCTTTTGCTACCCTGCACTGAGATTAAAATATGGTTAACATTTATCTAAGGCTCTGTTTGGATATTTTAAAATGAGCGGAATGGGGTGGAATGGAATGGAACGGAGTGTAGCGGAATGGAACAGAGTTTCCATTCCATTGTTTGGGTATTTTGTGATGGAGCGGAACAAAGTTCTCATTCCATCGTTTGGAAAGTGGACGGAATGGAATGGGTTATAATTTTTTTATTCTTTTTTTACCCTCGTTTAAAAAAAAATTGTTATTTAGAATTAAAACATATTACAGATGATTGAATTATGACTTAAAATAAACTGCATTTTATCCGAGTCTCAATATTCCAACACCACGCCACCATCTACTCCACGCCACCACGGGAAGTGTTGATTCGATATTTTAAATTATAAATAAAAAGATGTATTTTATTATTTTGCCCTTTTATTTTATCCTACTTTTATTCTTAGTGCTACAAATCAAAATGTCCAGATTGATCGCAGTAAATAAATGCTGGTGGAGAGACAGAGAACAAACCGAGCAGTGGAAACAGGGTGCATGGAGTGCGAGACCGGAGAGGGTGAACAAGAGACTTTTCGTTTTGCTTTTCTCTAACCGTGTGTGTATATGTGAAATAAAATAGGGACAGACGAATAATTAATTAATTCAGAGAAAGGATTCCATCCCATTCCCCCAAATTGGGGGAAGAAAAATAAGAGGAGAGGATGGAATGGGATGGAATGCATTCCACCATGTTTCATTCCATTCCATTCATTTTTTAAAAATCTAAATAATGGAATCTTGCTCCATATCACTTCATTCTATTCCACCAAGTTCCATCAATCCAAACATAGGAATCACGTGATAAAAAAAAATCCCCTTGATTACTAAGGTCCCAGCTTCTTTAACTTCTCTCTGTCTCTCGTTTGCGGTTTAATTTTTGAATGGATTTTTTATGTTTGCATCAATTTTCACATTTCTCATAACCCCTATTTTCATTGACGATGGCACCGCGGAAACATGATAGACAAAGATCATTGTGCTCATCAGTCCAGTACCTGTATGCATTTTGGGGGTTTTCTGGGTCTTGTTGTGCAGTGGGTTACTGGGTTCAGCTAAAATTCACAGGGTTGAGTAAAACAGACCGGACGCCCCTTACCGAGGAGCAGATAGGGGTATGTGTTATGTGTCAAGTGCAACGCTGGGGTTTCCGTTTTAACACAGGGAAGGGGAAGGTAGATGAAGAAGAAATGGGGTGAGGGGCTATTTTGGGAAAAGAAATAAAAAAAAAAATGATGAAGAGAGGTGGGAGGATGAGTTTATGAGGTATTAAATTCATTTTTAAAAAAAATACATAATTACCATATAATGAAAAGTATTATTTTTAATATTAGGTTACTTAAGGTTTTGTTTTTGAGTCTGGGAGGGAAAGTAATGGGAAGGCTTTGGAAGAAAGGAGAGGGAAAGGGATAATGGAAAGGAAGATAGCCCTCTAAAACCCTCGTTTAGTTCATGTTTTTAATTCCCTCAATTTAGAAGATTTCGAAGGATTTTAATTCTTTTGTTAAAAAATAAATCCCATACAAAGTGGGAGTATCCATCCCTTCCACATCCCTTTCCCCCTTCTCCTTCCCAAGGTCTTTTCCTCCCTCTCCCTCCAAAACTCACAAGCAAAACCTAAATAAAAAAGGAAGGTAAAATGAATAACTTGTAAATATCAAAAAGAATAATACCCCATGACTTGCTGAAAAGGTGACAGGTACTCATACAACTCCTAAAATGATGATCCAACGGTCACCATCAAATCAGCACATAGAGGAGCAACTTACACCCCCATTGTGCGGGGTGCATAGAAGACGCCACCGATGGAGGTCCAACAAGAGGCCTATCACAAGTTCCAATTAGCATAGACAAATCAAATTTGGGGAAAACTACGTTGCAGCCTTTTACTATTTTACTCATGACTTGGCTCATTCCTCTTTTTATCAATTTGGGCGTGGCTTATTTATCTGATGATTTGGCCTTTTTATTTACTTGGAGAATACTAGGGGTACTCAATAAAGAATCAAATATATAAAAGGTCATGTAATCAAGTGTTTTGAGGATATTCTTTAAGGAATTAAGAAAAGTAAGTTTTTATTGAAAAACTAAGTATTT
Source organism: Sophora flavescens (assembly GCA_030762895.1). Classification (NCBI taxonomy): domain Eukaryota; kingdom Viridiplantae; phylum Streptophyta; class Magnoliopsida; order Fabales; family Fabaceae; genus Sophora; species Sophora flavescens. The sequence continues at coordinate 72,286,184 of CM061067.1, forward strand.
CATATTTTCAAATATTAAATACATCAATTCCCCACAATATGTTTCTTTTATTGACTCCTTAAAAAATGCCCTAAAAATACTCGTTAGCATTTTCAATATATAAAGCTTATAATTGGAAAGTGATATATTCAAGTCACGTCATTGAAGTATTGAACTTTAAAAAAGTGCACTTTCCAATAAAAAAAAGTTATTTTAAAATTTCTTAACCAATGCCCTAATATTATTTGAATGATGCAATTGTTTGAATTTTTTATTTGAATAATATATATTTTTAATAATCTTTTTAGTTTCTTTATTTTAGCAATAATGTGTTTACAATAAAAATGTAGGTTGACTGATTGTTTCACATAGTTTGAATGATTTATATTACATTATATTAAATTATTAAATTATCAATTATATATATATAAAAAATTCATATAGTTTATTTTATAATTTTTTTGTTTGTTATTTCATGTTATGTATATTAATTTTGGTCTCCCTTACATAAATTTTCTTACTCCGCCCCTTATTTGTCCCACTATTGGGTCACGACACAATAACGGTATACATAGGCAAATTAATAGTATACATCAACAAATCAGAGGAGGGTGCTGGATGGGAAGTAACGGAGGGACTAACGTGTCTCGAGTTTGTCACTGTGAGACTAAGTGATTATTATTTTTTTGTCAGAGACTAAATATGTCATGGTGTTTTTTGTGAGGGACCAATTTGGGGCTTCAGTTTTTATTATAAGAGAGTTTAATTTTGAATGATGAAGTTTTTTATATAATCAACTAATCACAAATTATTTTTTAATGCAGGGATTAATGATTGATTGATATTGTAAAAATATTTGTACGCTTACACCCAATTAAGTCCATAATATAATATAAAAGGTGTTTTGTTGTAAAATTAGATATAAAATTAGAAATTAGAAAATACAATACCGTCGTTTAGAAATACTTAAATCAATTTTTTTAATAAGCAATACTTAAATCAATTAATATGATATAGTGAGAAAAAAGGGGTATTAGTCATTCAAATGTTAGAGGATACAAAAGCTGCTATGTAATATTTAGTACGAGTGTTTGCGGATCAGTCTTAGCAAAAACTTATTCGATTTAAAAATAAAAACAAATTACAATTCAATTTGATTAGATTGATTTTTATATCAATTCCGAACTAATCCAATTTAAAAAAACAGTTTTGATTGAATTAAATGATTCCATTTTTACCAAGACATTCCCTAAAAAGTAAGTCTAAATATCATCAACATATAACATAAAATGCACTAACATCACGAACTAACAAATATCAATTTGATATTTGAAACATTAAAAATAGTAAAAAATTACATCACATCAAACTCTAAGGGATGTAATTTGAACCATTCGCACATCGTTGAACTTTGGGAACCATGCTGGAGCCACATTTATATTTGTTTCGGATCACCCTCACCCAAAGTGCAACTGGATTCCTAACCAAACCTCACCCAAGTTTCTTTAGGAAGGTTTCGAAACCCCAGCTCACCATAATCCTTTTGTTGGCAAATACTTTGCCATGCTACTGTGTGACATTTTCTCGCATTCTCCCTCGAGGCCCCATATGAAGTCCCTATTCATTCTTTCCAGCTTCAAATAAACATTCTTGGGAAGAAGAGTTGTCTGCATGGTGTAAATGGGAAGAGCTGCAATGACCGATTGTGCTAAAGTTATTCTACCGGCAAAAGAAAGGGTCTCCGATCTCCATGCACTTAGTCTCTGTTGTGTGCGTTCCAGCAAGTGAGCATAAGTATTCCTGTTGGTTCTTGCATGAATCAAGGGCACCCCCAAGTACTTCCCCAGGTCATGAATTAGGGAAAAACCTGAAATGTCCTGGAGACTCATAGCAACATTGTTGCTAACATTTCGGGACACCAACATGCGAGTCTTATCCACACTCACAAACTCACCAGAAGCCTGACAGAAGGTATTGAGACATTCAGAAATAGCCCTCATTTGGTCATTTGAAGCTTCCCTAAAAAGAAGCAAATCATCCGCAAAAAACAAGTGGGATAATTGAGGTCTTCCTCTATTCAGCACTACTAGTTTCCAGCTCCCCTCCGTCACCGAGTCCATGATACAGTGAGCTAATTTCTCCACACACAGAACAAACAAGAAGGGAGAAAGAGGATCCCCTGCCTAATGCCCCTTGTAGGCGAAAACTTCTACGTAGTCTCTCCATTGAAAAGGACTTGCATGGACACTGAAGTAACACAAGCCATGATCAACTTTCTAAAGTGCAATCCCATCCCAAGCTCCTGTAAAACGACCTTCAAGAATTCCCACCTTAGACGATCATACACCTTTTCCAGGTCAACTTTGACTGCCAAAAAACCTTTCCTCCCTTTCTTTATACGCAAAGAGTGGAACACCTCTTGCGTTATAACTATATTATCAGAATTGTGCCGCCCCGGAATAAAGCTGCTCCAGTGAGGAGCAATAATAGATGCCATATGCCTCCTCAACCTATTTGCAACCATCTTCGTGACAATTTTGTAAATGACATTACATAGGCTTATAGGCCTAAAATGTCTCAAGCTCTCTAGTTGCTGCAGTTGGGGAATCAAAACGACCAATGTCTCATTAAGGGCCTCTAACTAATTGGGGTCATAGTAAATGTTGCGGATCAGCTCACACACCGAAACACTATAACACCCCGTTTTTCATAAATAAACTTAATGCATCTATATATGTTATCTAGATGTTTGCATATGATTGTTAGGTTTGCTTTTGATGTATATGTTTATGTTGTGAAGGTTTAGTCTTGGGAAGGTTCAATGTGTTAGAAGTCCTAGTAACATGTTTCATCGTTTTGACCATATCTTGAGTTCTAGATGTCCGATCAAGGTGATCTTTGTGGCGTTAGGAAACTAAGAGAATTATCTACAAATCTTATTTCATGTGTTTTGGCCAAATTCGACTGTTTCGGCCTCGCCTCGCGAGCCTTTGTTCGCCTCGCGACCGAAAGCCTTGCGAATCCAATTGACAGAAATTGGTTCTCTGGCTCGCCTTGTGAATGGGATTCGCCCCGCGAATACATGCAGAACCAGAAAACGCATTTTAGGTTCTTTTTAAGCCCAAAACGCATTTCGAACCCTTTTTTAACCCCTAAAACACGATCTAAACCCTAGTCTATCACGTCCCAACACTCAGAGCTGCTCCCTTCTCTTTTTCTCTCAAATTCCATCAACCATCTCTTGAAAAATCTCCCTAGGGAACCCGTTCTTGCACCGTTCTTCACCATTCGTTGATAGGAGAACATTGCTGCGAAGACGTGATCATCATATTCGTTGTTTCAACCTTCAAACAAGGTAAGATTCGTACACCTCGTCCCTCTCGTTCTTTCCCTTTTGATTTCTTGGCCTAAGAGTCTAATTAAGATGTTTCCTTGTTGTTCTTGAGGTCGTAGATAGGTGCTTGTGAGACGAGACCCCAGAGAACCCTCTTTCTTCTTTTGAAACGCGAACCTCATACCATGTATGGGGAGAAGGGACAATATGAATATGTAGGCATAGGGGGTAGCGTAAGACGAAGGGTTAACCCATGACCCTGTGTTTGATGATGTGTCTTCTTTTATAACATGTCTATATATTTATATTGATGTGATAATATGAGTTATTTATATGTGTTTATGGTATGATTTCTCAACATGTTTATGATATGATTAATGTTGATATGATTGTTGTTATGAGTTGAATGATGATGCCATGACTGCCGTATGTTACAATGTTTGGTTATTGGTTGATTGGGTTATTCGTTGTGAACCATGATAAAAAGGGAGGTTTTTCACCTTTTGGTTAATAAGACATGAATATTAATAATAATTGTGAGGTTTTGTTCAAAGGATTAGAAGGACCCCAGGGAATGATTTTGTGAGAAATTGAGAGAAGCCAATTAAAGGATTAATTCCCCAAATAAGTCTATAAGACATAAAGATTAAACCAAGTGATAAGACTGTGATGAAAGGACTTAGTAATGTCAATAGGTTGAATCAAGTTTTACTCCAAACGAATTGGCGAGGGTTTACAACCCTTGCTGCCCAGAACAGTACGGTCTGCTCTTGAGCACGACCATGTTTGGTAAGGAGCACGCCCGTGCTCCCTTGCCCATAACATAAAACAGAAACGGTTTGAGTTAGGGTTTCTTACCCCAAATGCTTAAAAGACTAAATAAGATACCAATGAAACATCAAGACCAAAAGACAAGTGAAAATATGTTGTACCTTGGTAGCCTAGTGGCCAAGGGGCCTTGATGCAGGATGGTTAAGGTGGTAATCTCTAGTACCTAAAGGGCTAGAGTGATAATGATGATGTACCTTGGTAGCCTAGTGGCCAAGAGGACCTCGATAGCCGAGTGGTCGAGGCAGTAACCTCTGGTACAAAATGGGCAGAGTGACTAAAAGACTTAACGATGAATGTTAAACGATAATCCTCAATAGCCTAGTGGTCGAGGTGATGATGGTGATAAGACTTGGGTAGCCTATGGGCCCAAGCGGAGGTGGAGGTCATGTTGGTGTGATGTTTGACATGCATTCACGCATTGAAGATGTTGATAGGACGTTGTGCGACATAGGGGAGTTCGCCCGAGAGTAAGGCGTTCTGGCCGTCTGCGGGACCTGGTACCCCCGTGGTGGCGCATCAGAGAGTAAGGTGTGTCGGCTATCCAAGGGGTCCAACCAAGGTAAGTTGGATTGCCCCGTCGTTGGTGCCAAGTGGCTAATGTGGATATTTAACTACGAAGTTGCTCATCCTGAGATAGATTGGATCCAAATGTATAGTAGAGGCATGGAGCAGGATTGCATTGCATAGCATACATAATATGATGATGATCTTACGATACCATTGTTGATATAACATGTTTGTTTGTTGTATGCTTGTCTTGCTAACTGCTTCCTTGCCGTTATATTTATATATATGTTTCTTACTCCCCGTTGTTATGTTTTGTGTTGCATGTACCTTTTGTATATGTGCAGAGGATGGCGATCAGCTCGTTAAGGAGTGACTCCAAGGAGCCGCTACCTTCGTTTAGGATTTCCAGTTTTGCTTAGTTATTAGTTAGTTGTATCGGTTGTATTTGAGGATTTGTTATTTTGTATTTTTGGTTATACCAGCTCTGTATGTGACATCGGGGTTGGGGTTTATGTCTTTGTTTATGTTTACGTTACATTATGCCTTTTGAACTTATATTATGTTTATGCTTTCTTTCCGCGTTGTATATGTTGAGATGTGAAACCTTTTTATCCAAGTATTTATTTTATTTAAATAAATGCATGTTTTTATAATCCCTCTTTTAAGTAAATGTTTTATATTAACGTGCGGGGTAGAAGGGTGTCACATTTAGTGGTATCAGAGCAGTTTGGCCCTATCCGGATGTGGTATGAGTCTGTCGTGAGTCTGTTGTGTGACTCTTGTTTGAATTGTCTATATTTATACAGACAATGTTACGTGGTACTAAGTACCTATAGCTTTACTCTGGCTTGACTTACTGCATTTGGTGGTTTGTCTTGAACGATCCAAGGAGCATTCGGGTGCTTCTTGTGTTTAGGAAGGTTGTTCTATTATCTCTTGATAATATGAACTCTGTAGCTGATCTTGTGCGCTTACTTTTTTTAAAAATCGATCGATGTTATTCTTCGAATGAACTGGTTATCTTCCAACCATGTTCCCTTAGATTGCTTCGATAGAACCATAGTTTTTGGAACTCTAACGAAGTCTAAGAATCCGACCTTTCTCTCTGACAACCAAGTGAAAGCTTCGATGAAAAACGAATCCCAAGTTTTCATGATGTTGTCTTTCCTGGAAGTTGAGAGCCCTCATGATGTCGGAAGTGTTCCTGTTGTGCGAGAGTTTCCTGAAGTGTTCCCGAGGGACGTTTACGAACTACCCCCAGAAAGGGATGTGGAGTTCACCATAGATTTAGTAACTGGTACCGGGCTTATTTCCATAGCACCCTATAGAATGTCTCCTCTAGAGCTAGCCAAGTTGAAGGAACAATTAGAGGACCTTATCCAAAAGCAGTTCCTTAGGCCTAGCGTGTCCCCATGGGGAGAGCCAGTGTTGTTAGTAAAGAAGAAGGGTGGCAGTATGAGGTTGTGTCGACTACTGACAGCTCAACAAGGTGACCATTAAGAATCGGTATCCCCTCCCTAGTATTGATGATCTTATGGATCAGTTGATCGGAGCTTGTGTTTTCTCGAAGATAGATTTGAGGTCAGGGTGCCATCAAATTCGGGTTAAGTCTGAAGACATCCCGAAGACAGCGTTTAGGACGCGTTATGGTCACTATGAGTACTTGGTTATGCCCTTTGGTGTGACCAATGCCCCTACTGTGTTCATGGACTATATGAACAAGACCTTTCACCCTTACTTGGATAAGTTTGTGGTGGTCTTTATAGATGACATCTTAGTGTACTCTAAGACTAAGGAAGAACATGAGGAGCACTTGAGGGTTGTCTCACAGACCCATAAGGAGAAGCAGTTGTATGCCAAGATGTCTAAGTGCGAGTTTTTATTAGAAGAGGTTAGTTTCTTAGGTCACGTGATCTCAAAAGGTGGGGTAGTCGTCGATCCGGCTAAGGTTGAGACGGTGCTCCAATAGGAGGCGCCAAAGTCAGTGACCAAGATTAGGAGTTTCTTGGGTTTAGCAAAGTACTATAGGCGGTTCATAGAAGGTTTCTCTAAGTTAGCCTTACCCTTAACCTGTCTCACCAAGAAGGGACAGCTGTTTGTGTGGGACTCTAAGTGCGAAGAGAGTTTCTAAACCCTTAAGAATAGGTTGACATCAACACCAGTTTTAGTGTTACCCGATCCTAGTAAACCTTTCATAGTATATTGCGATGCTTCCAAGCAAGGTTTAGGTGGAGTGTTGATGCAAGATAGTAAAGTAGTGGCTTATGCTTCTAGGCAATTGAAAACCCATGAGAGGAACTACCCTACCCATGATCTAGAGTTAGGAGCTGTGGTATTTGCCTTAAAGATCTGGACCTGTATGGATCGAGGTTTGAGGTTTTTAGTGATCATAAGAGTTATCTCTTTGATCAAAAGGAGTTGAATATGAGGCAGCGTATATGGATGAAGTTCTTAAAGGATTATGACTTCGAGCTGACCTGTAACACCCCGATTTTCACTGTTTCAAAATAATCGAAATGCGAACGATTATTTGTATATATATTTATGAGTATTAGAAAATTATTTTAAATAAACGGAGTTCATCACTCAATCTTACTTGAATGTAGGAAGCTACAATTAAAATTTAGGTTGAAACGACGGGCGAATCCCGGCCCGCTATTTTCACTGACAATATATTTATACCGCTCAAAAGACCTAATTTTAATCCGTGAACGAAAGACTTAAGGTTTTTATTTTATTTCCTAAAATTCTGTATTTTTAGAAATTTTTCAGAAAAAAATAAAATAATTTACGTTTTTCTGGCGGAATACGTAATCGGGTAAACGACAGAATGGATTTCGGAGTTTCCAAGAGCAGATAAAGAGGTTATCCTAGGATTTTGAGATGATTCATGGGTAGGAATCATACTTTTAAGTCTAGAAGGTTCTACAAGGTTAAAGTGAAAATTTATGAATTTTACGCTTAAGTCCCTGAACTTTCTATTAATTGCACTTTGGGCCCTAAGTTAGTTTCTATGTTTTTCTAAGTGAATTGGGCCAAAACCTTTGTTCCAAGACCATTAGTGGACGTGGCCATGAAGCCCAAATTCCTTGTCCATGAATTTAATTTCATAAAGCCCATTAGAAATCATATAAGTTTCCTATGTCATGTTTAAGCTTTAAGCCTTTTTGGTGGGCCCCACAAAGATGAATTCAAGCCCAAGTTTTCAAGGCCATGCGCAAGCCCAATAAGGAGTGGGGGGCTGCCTTGATTTGGACGAGCCAGGTTTTATTCTAGAATTTTCTACAAAGTTCTCCACTTTTCTCCAAAGTTCCACACCATTCCACCATGTTCTACACTTTTCTAACATGTTCCAAAGTGTTCTAGGTTCTTCTCAAAATATCTCATGAAAAATCAGCCAAGATAAGTCAAGATGAGACCACATTTAATGTGGCACATGGTCATCATTTCAATTTATTGGCAATTTACAAAATAGTCCTTATACTTTTGGAATCTTTGCAAAATGGTCCCTAGGAATTATTTGCACTTTAATCCTTTGAACAAGCCAACTCATCCCTACTAGATACTTCCAAAGTGGCGCAACAATCCTTCTATAAATACCCTCCCTCACATTTCATTTTATTCCTATTGCCTTTTGTTCAAAACACTCTTAAGTTCATAAGTCTTTAAGCATCAATTTGTGAAGCAAGTTCTTGGATTCTCACTTGTCTTTGATCTTCAAGAGGTGAATCCTATTATTCTTCCTTAATCATGTCTATGTTCTTTAATGAGTTTCTTGATTCAAAGTTTGTTTCATATTTGTTCATCACTTTTAAGTTTCTAGATCTAGAACTTTGAAAATTCATAACAAATTCTAGAAAAATCATAAAAATGTGAAACCAATTTCTATGATCTAGTTATGATCCCTACTTTATTTATCCAAGAGCATGAGATCAAAATCATTTTCCTTCCATTTTAACCATTAATGGCCGAACCTAGGTAGGAAAATGGGTTTGGTGTTTTGTTGTTTGTTTTGAAAGTTAGTACTTGACTTAAGTTCTATAATACATGCATAGCTTAAATCCAAGCTTAGGTCCAACAAAAATCCCTAGCTTATTTTCCTAATATGGGCCGAAACCCTAACCCTAAAGGTTAGAGGATTTTGTTTCAAATTTTAATCTTGTAATAAGTAATCTATGTTAGTTAAGACTCTAGTAACTAGGATCCAAAAGATGGCATTAAGAAGATAATCCTAAACCTATTTTCTAAGTCTTGGCCGAACCTAGCCCTAAAGTGTCATAGATGGTTGTTAGTTGATTAATTATAGTTATGTTGTTTGGTTGAAGGTGGTTGTGTTAACTCGTGGCGGGATAACGAGGATCGTCGTGTACGTGTTTCCGATGATAACTCAGGTGGGAGAAAGAACCATTCCATCGTCGGAACCGATAAGTAGTATATAATTTATAATAATGGTGTAGGGCGACCTAAACCCTACTAGTGGTCGGGTAATCGTCAATACCAAAATCGTATTGGAAACTTTTTCATAATACTAATGACGATTTGGGAATTGTAGGTTTATCGCCTTAGGTTAATTATTCATATTTGAGGATGTCTGAATTATTTACTTTTGACTGTTTGTGATCCGCTGGTTGAGGTATTCCATCTGCATGTGACGTATTATTTCGGTGTTTGAATATTTAAGATATTAAGGATGTTTGTTGTCTGTCACGGTCGTGATGGTTGTCATGGCCAGGCCGTGACAGGTTCTGTTTTGTAGAATTCTTGCGCTTGATGTCTGTCACGACCGTGATCGCTATCACGGCCAGGCCATGACAGAGTCTTACTTTGTTATTTATTTGGTTGAACTATTATGATTTGGTTGTGATAAATTGCCTTATATGATATTGAGATATTTGAATATTCTGTTGATTAATGTGTTATGCATGATCTGCCTGGGTTTAATACTATGCTTAGATGATTTTAAGGAAAGATATATATTGCTCGGAGGTATTTTGTTTGGGTGAGAGTTTTGAATACGAATTAGAGGTGCCTCGCTATTATTTTATAGAAGTGATGTGATATAGAATGTAAGTGGAGGTTGTGAGGAAAAGCTTGAGGTACTATGTTGCTATTGATAAAAGTCAGTGAGAATCATATGTTGCATTGTTGTTCATAACCGTGTATTTGAGATACACGAGGTCCGAAGTTCTCGTGGACCGTTCCAAATTAGAATTTAAGTTGTGTGATGAGCCTCTGTTTGACTGGTTTTATAACTAGTAAAGACCTTGGCTTTGTGCTTATTTTATATCATTTTCACCCAAATTAGACTTGATTGTCCTTAAGTAAGATTTTGAGTCTGTAAAGTGTTTTTAGGTTAATTTAGTTGATTTAGAGTTAAATAAAGTACTTATGTTATTTTCTTATTTTCAGGTTAATAACAAGGAAATAATTCCGGTTCGCCCCGCGAAGGATATCTCGCATCGCGAGTCACCCAGCCCTGAAAAGTCAGAGACGATCACGGTTTACCCGTGTTGAAGATCACGGCTGTGGCAGTTTTGAAGTTGAAGCGTTCGCCTCGCGAGTATCCATTCGCCTCGCGAGCTTGGAAATCAGAATGTATCACGGCCTGCCCGTGATAAGCATCACGGCCGTGACGCGCGGCCCTCTTATAAGTTGGCGCTCGTTCTTTATGGTTACATGCCTAATGTTGCCAATTTTTGAACGCGCTGTCGCCACGCGCCAAAAAGAACGAGCGTTTACAAAATTAATGCAGATAGGGAAGCGACAACTCGAGTATCGTCTCTCAAGGACTCTTTAGTGTTGTTATTATTAACAGAAAATCAAAAGTTAGTTTTTGGGGGGTTTTGAGATTGAAATAAAATAAAGGAAACAAAACAATGAAAACAAAGTAGTTAAAGAGAATAGCAAATAAACTAAAGACGATTAACCTACTGTTCTTGGTTTCCCACTATCATTGGTTCATGTAAATCCAAGCCCTAAGCAGATTCTAATCCCCTCCCAGTTGTAGCAACAATTAACAACGCAATCACTACTACGGATGTATGTTCCTATTCCCGAAATAACAAACGGGGTGAAGCCCTCATGAACAAACGAACATGAACGAACACACGCGAAATAACAAACCCGATTAAGTATAAGAACATAGCATCACTGAAATGAATCAACACAATACTATACACTCCTGAAATAACAAACAGAAATGTATAGCATGGCATTGAAAAGAGAAAAGCAATTAAAATAGGAAATACAGAACCTCAAATGTGGTTATGGAAACCAATTGCAGTAGATTAATCTAGGAGACTAGTTCTCCATTACAAAAGGAAAACAAAACATATCTCAGAAAAGAAGACAAACTACTACTACTGCCTAAGAACTAGCCAAAACTGGCTAACTCTCTGACTCCCCCACTATGACTAACTCCTCTTTCAATATCTGAATGATCCTTTTATTAACTTCAACCTCTGCCTCTTAGCTTTCCAAAGCCACTTAATTTGCTTAATTATGAATTAAGATGAGGGAGTTATGTCCACATTCAACTCATAGGGCAGCTGAAACGCCTCTGACTTCACATGGATTAAAGCCCTTCAAAACGGTTCTATTTGGAATAATGGACTTCATGAGAGTTAAAGCTCTTTGTTTGATCTTTCATTTGCCACCGGTTTCAGTTCCAACCGACATCTACAGCCCAAGTTATGGCCCAATCTTCATGACCAGTTCAGGTTCCAGTGACAGCAATTATGTTCTGACTTCAAGGCCCAATGTGACCCACTATACATCCAATTCAGCATCTGAGTTCTTCATGAAAGTTGTTGGGCTTCCTTTTAGCTTTCATGTTCTGACTCCTGCGTTTCTGTTTTTATAAGAGGGCCGCGCGTCACGGCCGTGATGCTTATCACGGGCAGGCCGTGATACATTCTGACTTCCAGGCTCGCGAGGCGAATGGATGCTCGCGAGGCGAACGCTTCAACTTCAAAACTGCCACAGCCGTGATCTTCAACACGGGTAAACCGTGATCGTCTCTGACTTTTCAGGGCTGGGTGACTCGCGACGCGAGATATCCTTCGCGGGGCGAACCGGAATTATTTCCTTTTTATTAACCTGAAAATAAGAAAATAACATAAGTACTTTATTTAACTCTAAATCAACTAAATTAACCTAAAAACACTTTACAGACTCAAAATCTTACTTAAGGACAATCAAGTCTAATTTGGGTGAAAATGATATAAAATAAGTACAAAGCCAAGGTCTTTACTAGTTATAAAACCAGTCAAACATAGGCTCATCAAAATACCCCAAACTTAAACTTTGCTTGTCCTCAAGCAAACTAAAACTTAAAAACTCAAACAGACTCAAGACCTGGCAAAACATGGCAAGCTTAAGGACTCAATTAACTTTCGCACAAATTTCAAGCAATTTACCATAATATTTTTTTCTTCAATGTTCCCCCCTTTCAAACAAAGCAATCCCCACATTCATTTATTCTAAACAATTGAGAATTTCATCATTCAAACAATCATTAATCTAAGCAGGGGATCCAAGTTACACACAAAAGGGAGATCACCAAATCCAAACAACTGCCTTCCTCACAAGGGAAATTTGTGTTTCACTCAATTGCTCAGTTTGTGTCAGGTTATCCACAATTCACTCAATTTCACTTTCTAGAACACTTCCCATAAATTTGATTTTCATCTCAAAATGATTCCCACAGAAAACATGCATACAACATCAAAAGGTCTTTTATGGGTTGTAATGGGGCCTGGCTAAGGGTAGGATATACAAAGGTACTAGGCTGAAGACCCTAGGGACTAAGAGAGCATGAACATTATTTACACTTTGAAATTAAACTCAAGTTCCTTTCTTCATTTTTTTCTTTATGCTTCTGGGTGGCTACAGCCTTTTATTTTCTAATACTTTTTTTTTTCATTTTTACACTTTTCTTCTTTTTTTTTCTTTTTTTTTTCTTTTCTTCATTTTTTTTTTCTTTTTCCCAATCCCAAACAACACATTGCACCTTGCAGCCACCCCAAACTTAGTTTCTTGCACCCATTCTAAGATTACATGCTCTCCTAATCCTAAGATCGGGTTAACATGGTTTTCCAGTTTTTTGGGCTTATAACATTAGGTTATCAAGAATTAACAGGCTAATTAGGCTCAATGGGGCTAACTAAGGAACATGCATTAAGGATTTGGTTATTTTAGGCTAAGTAGCTATTTACAAAGAAAATGCCTAAATCATCTGAAGCAAACACATAATCATGCAAACCAAAAAGAGATTCAAGCAAATTCAGGAAAGTGCAATCAAAAGTGATTTTCACACAGTCAAAAACATGTTGGAGGCTCAAAACCTCACCTGGACATTTTTTGCAAATTGTTTGAAAGAGATTCTATCCCTAGTGTGTGCTTCCCATCACCCCAAACTTATCATAAATCATGTCATCATAATAAAATCCCAAAGTTCAGTTTTCAATCATATGGGGATCATTTTTTTCAAAATTTTTTTTCAAATCCTAGGGGGAAAAAGTCAACACTATCATGCAATCCATCTATGCAAATTCAACCAAATCCAATAAACTTGCCATAACCAAGACACAAACACAACTCCTGAGCTTCTCAAATTATTCAGGAGCTTTATTGAAAACAAAACAGAAATAAAGTAAGGAAAAGAAAATTAAAAAGGAGAAAGGGTTAAGAAAACTCATTGAAGGGCGGTTCCACCAGGATCCCACTGCTTGTAGCATAAAGCCCACGTGGTGGCCAAAGGGCGGAAGCTCATTCCATGCTTCCATGACTTGCAGCCTTGATGTGGAAGTGGGTGCTTGACAATTATGACGACCTCGCCGAGTGCGGCGGACTTCTCACTTCCTCTCGGGTCACAGATGACCGCTTTCTCAACAAAATCCTCCCAATAGAAGTGGGGCTCAACCTCTTGGACTGGCCATGGTGCAAAATCCAAGGGTGCAAAATCTAGAGCTTTTGGTTCCACAGGGGGAAGTGGCAAACAGTTAGCTGGGGTTACTGGTGCTGCTTCAAATTCTGCATTTTCTTCATTTACTGCACTAACAAATTCATCACCTGCTAAACATGCAGAAATTTCAGCACACACCACACAAAAGTTAGAGTTAGTAGAGTCAGTACATATATCACAATAAAATGAATCAGTAAAATTCTGAATGTCTGGAAATTCAGCAATTAATTCATCCTCCACCCCATTACTCTCAACACATGCATCTAAGACCACAGATTCTTCTTTATCCTCAAGCACGGTGGAGCAAATGTTCTCCTGATCCTCCTGATGCTCATTTCCTATATGAACATGGCCCTCAACCTCATCTGTCTCCTGTTCCATATGGATGCTTTGCTTAACATACCTTTCAAAATAACATTCTACACACAAAGCAGTGCCATCACAATAACAATCATCACATGCATTAGAGTCATCATCAGAAACATTATCAGAATCATCATCAGAAATATTTTCAGGAATAACTTTATGTGAATCTTTATGTTCTTCAAGGGGTTGTGGAGTTAGCATTGCAGCCGAGTTGGCGGTAACTTGATCAATTAGAGCGGACAATTTCTGAGATTCAGCTTGGCTCCTCTGGTATTCGGCCTCTATCATCCATTGATTTTGCTCGGCCATCCGTTGATTATTCTCAGCCATTTGTTTGAGCATTGAAGCAATCTCATCCAAGGTGCTCTGTGAAGGTTCGGAAGATGCAGAGGTGGTCACTTGGGGAGGGTTCAGTGGTGGTGCCAGTGGTAACATCAGTTGTGAGTCCCCATACCAAGGGTTTAGATAGTTTCCCCAGCTCAACAGGAAGGCTTCCTTCAAATCAAACAAGCTTGAGATGGAATTCTCATCAAGACAATACAGCCAATCCCTTGCAGCGCCTTCAAGTGAGAACTGGAAAGCTTCCATCTTGATGTGGTCTTCTGTTATTCCTGCAGGTCTCAGCATTATAGAACAAGCAATCTGGAATTCCCTCAGATGCTCCTGCGGATTTTCACCTGCAAAACCACTAAACCTTGGCAACCAGTGTGATAAACCAAGAAAATCAGGAAAATATATGCATGGTGGTCGCTCATAGTAAGCATTAGGCATGTAATTTCGCATATAACTATCCATGGGGGGTGCTAAAATTCACAGCCAGACAATGCAGACAAAACTAATTTAGCAAAGAGAATTTTTTTTTTTTTTTAATAACAACAAACAAGAGTCCCCGGCAACGGCGCCAATTTTTGAACGCGCTGTTGCCACGCGCCAAAAAGAACGAGCGATTATTAAAATAATGTAGTATAGAGCGACAACTCGAGTATCGTCTCTCAAGGACTCTTTAGTTGTTGTTGTTATTAACAGAGAATTAGTAAAAGTCAGAATTTGGGGGTTTGGAGTGAATGCAAATAAAATTAAGAAAACAAAGCAATAAAAACAAAGCAGTTAAGAGATTAACAAATAAACTAAAGAACGATTAACCTACTGTTCTTGGTTTCCCACTATCATTGGTTCAAATAAATCCAAGCCCTAAGCGGATTCTAATCCCCTCCCGGTTGTAGCAACAATTAACAACGCAATCACTACTACGGATGTATGTTCCTATTCCCGAAATAACAAACGGGGTGAAGCCCTCATGAACAAATGAACATGAACGAACACACGCGAAATAACAAACGCGATTAAGTATAGAAACATAGCATCACCGAAATGAATCAATACAATGCTATATGTTTCTGTTTGTTATTTCAGGAGTATATAGTATTGTGTTGATTCATTTCGGTGATGCTATGTTTCTATACTTAATCGCGTTTGTTATTTCGCGTGTGTTCGTTCATGTTCGTTTGTTCATGAGGGCTTCACCCCGTTTGTTATTTCGGGAATAGGAACATACATCCGTAGTAGTGATTGCGTTGTTAATTGTTGCTACAACCGGGAGGGGATTAGAATCCGTTTAGGGCTTGGATTTATTTGAACCAATGATAGTGGGAAACCAAGAATAGTAGGTTAATCGTTCTTTAGTTTATTTGTTAATCTCTTAACTGCTTTGTTTTTATTGCTTTGTTTTCTTAATTTTATTTGCATTCACTCCAAACCCCCAAATTCTGACTTTTACTAATTCTCTGTTAATAACAACAACAACTAAAGAGTCCTTGAGAGACGATACTCGAGTTGTCGCTCTATACTACATTATTTTAATAATCGCTCGTTTTTTTTGGCGCGTGGCGACAGCGCGTTCATTGTGCAACTATAGTGTCATTGCTATGCATGAGCACCCTTGATTGAGTTGAGAGAGAAAATAAGGGTGTGCACCGACGGTACTGTGCAGCTATAGTGTCATTGCTTTGCATGAGCATTCTCACCATGGATGAGAATGTGCACCGGCGTTGGGAACGTGTCACTTGGACAACTGACTGACATTCCTAACAAGGGATGTGTGACAGGATTAGTAGTGGCCACGTCAGCATAAAGGTTTAGTTGCATGAGTTGGAGGGTAGAGGATGATGTTATAAAGTATGGATGATTGTAGACGTTGAGTGATGCATTTTTGTGACTATTATTGTATTATATGCTATGAATCTTTTCCACTTATGATGATAGAACTGTTTCTTATCTCCCTATGTCTGTATTTTTGTGTATGTCTACTTTGTTATGTTAGAAGACCAGATGGACGACTATGTTACTGAGGAGATGGATGGAGCCCCATACGAGACGGAGATTCTGGAAGAGTTGAACGACGTTCCGTATGAAGTTGACACTGAAGAACAACCTACTGATCCTAATAATGTAGCGTAGTAAGTTTAGGGCCAGTGAGTCACATAAGATGTTTTGTTTTCCGTTAGTTATAAGCAAGTTGTATAAATAAGTACCTGTGTGGGATCCTACTGAGAGGATACCCTAAACAATGTTGTGTAAAATAAATGATACTTATGTGTGTATTTATGTAATATAGTTTAGTGTGTTTTATATTTGTAGAAGTTATATGATTATTAATTAAGTTTTAATTTTTACGTATTTTCAACGATAAGCGTGTGATTAAGTAAATAAATATTAAGGTTTTAATGTAATAATACAATGGGGTACAACGGGGTGTCTCATTTGGTGGTATCAGAGCAGTTCGATTCTAATCGGACTGTGAGGTCTATGATATTGTTACTGGCCGTGTCTAGTTGAGTCCACATCGGATTTTAACTATGCTTAGAAGATGGGTAGTGTGTCCTAATCCGACGCGATAAATAACATTAGTGTGGCATATGGTATTTATATACTTGTCTATGTGGTATTATATGTCATACTGGTAAGAGCGAATGATTTCTTTTACAGAATCATGACTCGTGGAAGAGGACGTCCAATCGATAGTAATGACAGAACTCCTGAAAGAATTGTTGGAGCTAACAATGTGGAAAATAATCATACCGGAAGTGGAGGAGAGTCATCTGAGACTCAAGATACCATGAAAAACATAGTTACTGCTCTGTTATTACAGACACATCAGAATGCTGAGATGCTACAGATGAACAAAGAACAGCAGGAACAACAGAACCAAAGGAGAGCTGCAACAGCTGAAGATGCCGGAATGGCTACTTTCCTGAAAGGGAAGCCACCCCAATTCCGAGGAGATTATGATCCAGAGAAGGCGGAATGGTGGATACAAGAGATTGAGAAGATATCCGATACCATGCACTGTAGAGAGGATAGGAAAGTGACGTATGTTGCCTTCATGCTAACTGGAGGAGCAGAGTCTTGGTGGAGAGGCAAGCGAAGATTGTTGGATGCCGAAGGCAGAGTTATCAACTGGAAGTTGTTTAGTGACTGCTTCTTTGAGAAGTATTTTCCGCGTCTAGTTCGACGCAAGAAAGAAAGAGAATTCATGAGTCTCAAACAAGGCAACATGACTGTTGGTGATTATGCATCACGATTTGAGGCTCTGATTAAGTATTCTGAATTTTATCAGAGATTCCCAGATGAAGATTGGCAATGTAGAAGGTTTGAGGAAGGACTCCGACATAAACTCCAGAGGGCTATAGTATCTCTTGATATCCAGAGTTTTCCAGAGCTAGTGGAACGATGCAGTGCGATCGAAAGTCTGGATCAGAGGCTGGCTAATGAGCAGAAACAATTGAGGAGTGGGGGTCCTACTCGACCGGGTTTTCAAAGGCGAGGAGGTAGTAACTCTCAATGGAGACAGAGACCATATGCCCGACCAGTGCAGACACCAGCACCAGTGGTTAGAGCTGGTCAACAGCAGCAAGGCTTATCTTGTTTCAGATGTGGAGGACCGCATTATCTTAGAGACTGCATGGAGCGACCTAGTTGTTTTCACTGTGGGAAAATAGGTCATATGGCCCGAGATTGCAGACAGCAGGCTAAGCAACAGCCGATAGCTGCAGGAAGAGGAAATGGAGGCAATAGGGGTGGAGCTGGAAGAGGAGTCACAACAGCAGGACAACAGGGAGCAAGACCTCAGGCCACTGGAAGAGTGTTTACCGTGAGGGGAGCTGAATACTCTCAATCTGCTGATCTTATACAAGGTATGTGTTTGATAGCTGGTAGACTCTCGTATGTGTTATTTGACTCAGGCGCTACACATTCATTTATTTCGTATGAGTGTGTGGATCAATTAAAATTAAATGTTTCTCAATTACCTTATACCCTTACAATATCTACTCCAACTAGTAATACTTTGACTACTATGTCTATTTGTTTACAGTGTCCTATAGTTGTTGAGAATAGGACATTTATTGTAGACCTTGTATGTTTGCCTATGCAACAGATAGATGTTATTCTTGGCATAGATTGGCTTTCGGCTAACCATGTAATGCTAGACTGTTCTAGTAAAACCTTATCATTTCTTGAGTCTTCTAGTATAGTCTCTGCCAGTGAAGGAGTATCCATGAGGAGTGACGATTCTCGGCAGTACGTGATGCTGTTGGCGGTGGAAACTATCGAGACCCCTAGTATAGATTCTATGCCTATTGTGAGAGAGTTTCCTGAAGTTTTCCCTCCCGACGTTCCAGGTTTACCACTAGAACGAGAAGTGGAATTCACCATAGATCTTGTACCAGGGACAGGACCTATATCTATGGCGCCTTATCGGATGTCACCTATAGAATTGGCGGAGTTGAAGAAACAGTTGGATGATATGTTGGGAAAAGAGTTCATAAGGCCGAGTGTTTCACCATGGGGAGCTCCGGTGTTGTTTGTTAAGAAGAAAGATGGAAGTGATAGGTTGTGCATGGATTATAGACAGTTAAACAAGGTAACAATTAAGAATAAGTATCCGTTTCCTAGGATAGATGATCTGGTGGATCAATTGAAAGGAGCGGGAGTATTTTCCAAGATTGATTTGAGATCTGGATACCATCAGATTAGAGTAAGGAATGAAGATATACTAAAAACGGCTTTTAGGACAAGGTATGGACATTACGAGTATTTAGTTATGTCGTTCGGTGTGACTAACGCGCCAGCAGTGTTCATGGATTATATGAACCAGATATTTAGACCGTTCCTTGATAAGTTTGTTGTTGTATTCATCGACAACATCCTTATCTATTCTCGTACATGGGAAGATCATGAGAAACATTTAAGGATAGTGCTGCAAGTTCTGAAGGATAGGCAGCTTTATGCTAAACTTTCCCAGTGTGAATTTTGGATAGAAGAAGTCCAATTTCTTGGACATGTGATCAACAAGGAAGGTATAGCAGTAGATCCAGCAAAGGTTGAGGCAGTTCTTAAATGGGAACGGCCTAAGTTAGTAAGTGAAGTACGAAGTTTTCTAGGGTTAGCTGGGTATTATAGGAGGTTTATAGAGGGTTTCTCGAAGATTGCGTTGTCTATGACGCAGTTGACGAGGAAAAATACAGCTTTTGTATGGACGGACAACTGTGAGCAGAGTTTCCAAAAGCTGAAGGAAAGGTTGACTACATCGCCTGTGTTGACTTTACCGGATCCATTAGGACAGTTTGACGTATACTGTGATGCATCATACCAAGGTTTAGGTTGTGTTCTAATGCAAGAGGGAAGAGTGGTGGCTTATGCTTTCCGACAATTGAGAATTCATGAGAGGAACTATCCGACTCATGATTTGGAATTAGCAGCCATAGTGTTCGCATTAAAAATATGGCGACACTTTCTATATGGAGCAAAATTTAATGTTTACAGTGACCATAAAAGTCCGAAGTATCTGTTCGATCAATAGGAGTTGAATATGAGACAACGAAGATGGATGGAGTTTATCAAAGATTATGAGTTTGATTTACTATACCATCCTGGGAAGACGAATGTAGTAGCGGATGCCTTGAGTAGGAAATCATTGCATGTGTCCGCAATGATGGTTAAAGAGTTGGAATTACTGGAACAGTTCAGAGATTTGAACTTAGGAATGGAGTTGGTTGAGGATAAAATTTGCTTAGGTATGATCACTATTAGTAGTGATTTTATGAGAGATCTTAAGGATAAACAGGCTCAGGATCTATATCTACAGGAGATAAGTAGAGGTATAGATGAGGGTAAAATTTGAGTTTAGTAGAGGAACAAATGGTGTACTGAGATTTAGGGATAGAATATGTGTTCCAGAGGATTTAGAACTTAGGAAGGTGATATTAGAAGAAGCACATAAGAGTAAGTTGAGTATTCATCCTGGATCCACTAAAATGTATCAGGATTTAAAGAAATTGTTTTGGTGGACGAGGATGAAGAAAGAGATAGCAGAGTATGTTTTATCTTGCCTGGTGTGTCAGAAGGCTAAGATAGAGCATCAAAAGTCAGCCGGTTTATTGCAATCATTAGATATCCCAGAATGGAAATAGGATAGCATAGCTATGGATTTTGTGGTTGGACTACCACGAACTCCTAAGAGACATGATGCGATTTGGGTTATCATTGATAGTTTGGAGAAGTTGACCCAAATCTACATCAAAGAAGTTGTTAGGTTGCATGGTGTGCCATCGAGATTTGTCTCAGACCGAGATCCTAGATTTACATCTAGATTTTGGAAACAGTTGCACAATGCTTTAGGGACCAAATTGAGGATGAGTTCTGCTTATCATCCCCAAACAGACGGACAGTCAGAAAGGACGATTCAATCATTGGAGGACCTTTTAAGAGCTTGTGTTTTGGAACACACTGGCAGTTGGGATGAGTTCTTGCCATTGATTGAATTTACTTACAACAATAGTTTTCACAGTAGTATAAGGATGGCACCATATGAGGCTTTGTATGGTAGGAAGTGTAGGACCCCATTATGTTGGTATGAGATTGGTGAAAATCAAGTCTTGGGTCCAGATGTGGTGCAACAGACTACGGAACAAGTTAGGAAGATAAGGGAAAAGATGAAGGAAGCACAAGATAGGCAAATGGGCTACAGTAACAAGAGAAGGAGACTTTTAGAATTCCAGGAGGGTGATCACGTGTTTTTGAGAGTCACTCCGAAGACCGGAATTGGCAGGGCTATCAAAACTAGAAAACTTACTCCTAGATTCATCGGACCTTTCCAGATTCTTCGAAGGATTGGTCCAGTAGCTTATCATATTGCTTTACCACCTAACCTTGCTAACCTTCACGACGTCTTTCACGTTTCTCGGTTGAGAAAATATTATCATGATCCTTCACATGTTATTGAGTCTGAGTCTGAGTCTGAGTCTATACAACTGCGAGAGAATCTAGAGTATGAGGCTCTACCTGTAAGGATAACAGATAAATAGATTAAGGAGCTTCGTGGTAGACAAATTCCTTTGGTTATGGTCATATGGGATGAAACTACTGGAGATGCTACTTGGGAACGTGAAGCAGATATGCAACAACGATATCTACATCTTTTCTCAAGTATGTAAATTTCGAGGACGAAATTTTTTTAAAGTGGGGTAGTAATGTAACACCCCGATTTTCACTGTTTCAAAATAATCGAAATGCGAACGATTATTTGTATATATATTTATATGAGTATTAGAAAATTATTTTAAATAAACAGAGTTCATCACTCAATCTTACTTGAATGTAGGAAGCTATGATTAAAATTTAGGTTGAAACGACGGGCGAATTCCGGCCCGCTATTTTCACTGACAGTATATTTATACCGCTCAAAAGACATAATTTTAATTTGTGAACGAAAGACTTAAGGTTTTTATTTTATTTCCTACAATTCTGTATTTTTAGAAATTTTTCAGAAAAAAATAAAATAATTTACGTTTTTCTGGCGGAATACGTAATCGGGTAAACGACAGAATGGATTTCGGAGTTTCCAAGAGCAGATAAAGAGGTTATCCTAGGATTTTGAGATGATTCATGGGTAGGAATCATACTTTTAAGTCTAGAAGGTTCTACAAGGTTAAAGTGAAAATTTATGAATTTTACGCTTAAGTCCCTGAACTTTCTATTAATTGCACTTTGGGCCCTAAGTTAGTTTCTATGTTTTTCTAAGTGAATTGGGCCAAAACCTTTGTTCCAAGACCATTAGTGGACGTGGCCATGAAGCCCAAATTCCTTGTCCATGAATTTAATTTCATAAAGCCCATTAGAAATCATATAAGTTTCCTATGTCATGTTTAAGCTTTAAGCCTTTTTGGTGGGCCCCACAAAGATGAATTCAAGCCCAAGTTTTCAAGGCCATGCGCAATCCCAATAAGGAGTGGGGGGCTGCCTTGATTTGGATGAGCCAAATTTTATTCTAGAATTTTCTACAAAGTTCTCCACTTTTCTCCAAAGTTCCACACCATTCCACCATGTTCTACACTTTTCTAACATGTTCCAAAGTGTTCTAGGTTCTTCTCAAAATATCTCATGAAAAATCAGCCAAGATAAGTCAAGATGAGACCACATTTAATGTGGCACATGGTCATCATTTCAATTTATTGACAATTTGCAAAATAGTCCTTATACTTTTGGAATCTTTGCAAAATGGTCCCTAGGAATTATTTGCACTTTAATCCTTTGAACAAGCCAACTCATCCCTGCTAGATCCTTCCAAAGTGGCGCAGCCACCCTTCTATAAATACCCTCCCTCGCATTTCATTTTATTCCTATTGCCTTTTGTTCCAAACACTCTTAAGTTCATAAGTCTTTAAGCATCAATTTGTGAAGCAAGTTCTTGGATTCTCACTTGTCTTTGATCTTCAAGAGGTGAATCCTATTCTTCTTCCTTAATCATGTCTATGTTCTTTAATGAGTTTCTTGATTCAAAGTTTGTTTCGTATTTGTTCATCACTTTTAAGTTTCTAGATCTAGAACTTTGAAAATTCATAACAAATTCTAGAAAAATCATAAAAATATGAAACCAATTTTTATGATCTAGTTATGATCCCTACTTTATTTATCCAAGAGCATGTGATCAAAATCATTTTCCTTCCCTTTTAACCATTAATGGCCGAACCTAGGTAGGACAATGGGTTTGGTGTTTTGTTGTTTGTTTTGAAAGTTAGTACTTGACTTAAGTTCTATAATACATGTATAGCTTAAATCCAAGAGCTTAGGTCCAACAAAAATCCCTAGCTTATTTTCCTAATATGGGCCGAAACCCTAACCCTAAAGGTTAGAGGATTTTGTTTCAAATTTTAGTCTTGTAATAAGTAATCTATGTTAGTTAAGACTCTAGTAACTAGGATCCAAAAGATGGCATTAAGAAGATAATCCTAAACCTATTTTCTAAGTCTTGGCCGAACCTAGCCCTAAAGTGTCATAGATGGTTGTTAGTTGATTAATTATAGTTATGTTGTTTGGTTGAAGGTGGTTGTGTTAAGTCGTGGCGGGATAACGAGGATCGTCGTGTACGTGTTTCCGGTGATAACTCAGGTGGGAGAAAGAACCATTCCATCGTCGGAACCGATAAGTAGTATATAATTTATAATAATGGTGTAGGGCGACCTAAACCCTACTAGTGGTCGAGTAATCGACAATACCAAAATCGTATTAGAAACTTTTCCGTAATACCAATGACGATTTGAGAATTGTAGGTTTATCGCCTTAGGTTAATTATTCATATATGAGGATGTCTGAATTATTTACTTTTGACTGTTTGTGATCCGCTGGTTGAGGTATTCCATCTGCATGTGACGTATTATTTCGGTGTTTAAATATTTAAGATATTGAGGATGTTTGTTGTCTGTCACAGCCGTGATGGTTGTCATGGCCAGGCCGTGACAGGTTCTGTTTTGTAGAATTCTTGCACTTGATGTCTGTCACGGCCGTGACAGAGTCTGGCTTTGTTATTTATTTGGTTGAACTATTATGATTTGGTTGTGATAAATTGCCTGATATGATATTGAGATATTTGAATATTCTGTTGATTAATGTGTTATGCATGATCTGCCTG
This sequence comes from Sophora flavescens, assembly GCA_030762895.1. NCBI lineage: Eukaryota > Viridiplantae > Streptophyta > Magnoliopsida > Fabales > Fabaceae > Sophora > Sophora flavescens. The sequence continues at coordinate 72,310,133 of CM061067.1, forward strand.
GGTTTAATACTATGCTTATATGATTTTAAGGAAAGATATATATTGCTCGGAGGTATTTTTTTCGGGTGAGAGTTTTGAATCTGAATTAGAGGTGCCTCGCTATTATTTTATAGAAGTGATGTGATATAACATGTAAGTGGAGGTTGTGAGGAAAAGCTTGAGGTACTAGGTTGTTATTGATAAAAGTCAGTGAGAATCATATGTTGCATTGTTGTTCATAACCGTGTATTTGAGATACACGAGATCCGAAGTTCTCGTGGACCGTTCCAAATTAGAATTTAAGTTGTGCAACTATAGTGTCATTGCTATGCATGAGCACCCTTGACTGAGTTGAGAGAGAAAATAAGGGTGTACACTGACGGTACTGTGCAGCTATAGTGTCATTGCTTTGCATGAGCATTCTCACCATGGATGAGAATGTGCACCGGCGTTGGGAACGTGTCACTTGGACGACTGACTGACATTCCTAACGAGGGATGTGTGACAGGATTAGTAGTGGCCACGTCAGCATAAAGGTTTAGTTGCATGAGTTGGAGGGTAGAGATGATGTTATAAAGTATGGATGATTGTAGACGTTGAGTGATGCATTTTGAGACTATTATTGTATTATATGCTATGAATCTTTTCCACTTATGATGATAGAACTGTTTCTTATCTCCCTATGTCTGTATTTTTGTGTATGTCTACTTTGTTACGTTAGAAGACCAGATGGACGACTATGTTACTGAGGAGATGGATGGAACCCCATACGAGACGGAGATTGTGGAAGAGTTGAACGACGTTCCGTATGAAGTTGACGCTGAAGAACAACCTACTGATCCTAATAATGTAGCGTAGTAAGTTTAGGGCCAGTGAGTCACATAAGATGTTTTGTTTTCCGTTAGTTATAAGCAAGTTGTATAAATAAGTACCTGTGTGGGATCTTTCTGAGAGGATACCCTAAACAATGTTGTGTAAAATAAAGGATACTTATGTGTGTATTTATGTAATATAGTTTAGTGTGTTTTATATTTGTAGAAGTTATATGATTATTAATTAAGTTTTAATTTTTATGTATTTTCAACGATAAGCGCGCGATTAAGTAAATAAATATTAAGGTTTTAATGTAATAATACAATGGGGTACAACGGGGTGTCTCATGACCTATCATCCAGGAAAGGTCAATGTGGTGGCCGATGCCCTAAGTAGGAAAACCTTACATATCTCGGCTTTGATGTTCAGGGAGATGGACCTGATTGAGGAGTTTAGAGACTGTAGTCTAGCTTGTGAGTTTACCCCTAAGAGTATTAGGCTTGGTACCTTGAAGGTTACCAACATCTTGATGGATCAGATTAGAGAGGGTCAGAAGTTAGATAAGTTTCTCTTAGACCAGCGAGAATTGCTCGCTCAGGCTAGAGACCTTAGTTTCAAGGATGAGAGTGATGGAGTCTTGAGGTTTAAGGATAGAGTGTGCATACCGAATGTTCCTGAGCTTAGGAAGTTGATCATTGTAGAAGGACATAGGAGTGGGTTAACTGTGCACCCATGTGCCACTAAGATATCAGGACCTTAAGAGGACGTTTTGGTGGCCTAGGATGAAAAGGATGTGGCTGAGTTTGTGTATGCATGCCTAGTTTGTCAGAAGGCCAAGATGGAACGCCAAAAGCCTTCAGGTAAGTTGTAGCCGTTGAGTAAGGATTAGATGATTAGTTGCTAATAGGAAGGGCGTCAAGGACAAATAAATGAGTGGTTTGGTGGTTACTGTAAGAAGGATCTTTAATAGAGACGAGAGGGAAATTATGTTGCGCGGACATAGTTGCACTCGAGCCCCTGTCAGAGACCCCAGTAGAGAGAGATTGACTCATGGAATTATTATTGCTTGAGTTACTGTGCTAGACAGGTAGGAGGGACAGATCACCCTAATTACTCGTCGCCGGTAGGTGTAGTAAAGATAATTGTTATGAGCTTTATGTCAGTGAGGTTAGTGGCCTTAGTCATTTAGACACGAATCGAGTAAAGACTAGTCGCTTAGAAATTAGACTCGTAGTGGCCATGGGCAAGAGTGTTAAGTTTGCAACCATAGATCTTCAAAATTTAGACTTCTAACTCGTGACTAGTGTATATGTTCCCTAGGAGGGGAGGCCTATTTAAGGAGTAACTAGATGGAAAGATCAGGTTGGTTCAGGAAAAGATGGGAGTTTCACATAGTAGGCAAATGAGCTACCATGTTAAAAGGAGGAAGGCGCTCTAATTCCAGGAAGGCGATCATGTATCCTTGAGAGTTACCTTGACGACTACGGTTGGAAGAGCGATGAAAGCAAGCAAGTCATCTGTTATCAGGAGATCCGAACCTTTCTACCTTGGTGAACAAGTACAGTAATCAGAGTGTGCAGCGGAAGCATAGTAGAGCTGGACTTCCAAGTCTGTAAACTCAACCCAAGGTATGCGCCTAATTGGCGAAAGTTTAACCAGTTGAGGTGATAGAAATTTTAAGGACGAAATTTTTATAAGGGGGGTGGAATTATAAAATCCCATTTTTCATAAATAAGCTTAATGCATTTATATATGTCGTGTATATGTTTGCATATGCTTGTTAGGTTTGCTTTTGATGTATATGTTCATGTTGGGAAGGTTTAGCCTTAGGAATGTTCAATTGTCTTAGAAGTCCTAGTAACCTGTTTCGCCGTTTTGGCCATATATTGAGTTCTTGATGTCCAATTGAGGCGATCTTTGTGGCTTTGGAAATCTAAGAGAATTATCTACAAATCTTATTTCATGTGTTTTGGCCAAATTCGACTGTTTCGGCATCGCCTCGCGAAAACCCAAAATTCAGCTTTGCGCTTTCGGGTTCGCCTCGCGAATCCAACTGCCAAAAAATGGTTCTCTGGCTCGCCCCGCGAATACGTACAGAACCAGAAAACATGTTTTAGGTTCTTTTTAAGCCCAAAATGCATTCCGAACCATTTTTTAACCCCTAAAACACCATCTAAACCCTAGTTTATCACGTCCCAACACTCAGAGCTGCTCCCTTCTCTTTTTCTCTCAAATTCCATCAATCATCTCGTGAAAAATCTCCCTAGGGAACCCGTTCTTGCACCGTTCTTCACCATTCGTTGATAGGAGAATATTGCTGCGAAGACGTGATCATCATATTCGCTGTTTCAACCTTCAAACAAGGTAAGATTCGTACACCTCGTCCCTCTCGTTCTTTCCCTTTTGATTTCTTGGCCTAAGAGTCTAATTAAGATGTTTCCTTCTTGTTCTTGAGGTCGTAGATAGGTGCTTGTGAGACGAGACCCTAGAGAACCCTCTTTCTTCTTTTGAAACGCGGACCTCATACCAGGTATGGGGAGAAGGGACAATATGAATATCTAGGCATAGGGGGTAGCGTAAGACGAAGGGTTAACCCATGACCCTGTGTTTGATGATGTGTCTTGTTTTATGACATGTCTATATGTTTATATTGATGTGATAATATGAGTTATTTATATGTGTTTATGGTATGATTTCTCAACTTGTTTATGATATGATTAATGTTGATATGATTGTTGTTATGAGTTGAATGATGATGCCATGACTGCCGTATGTTACAATGTTTGGTTATTGGTTGATTGGGTTATTCATTGTGAACCATGATAAAAAGAGAGGTTTTTCCCCTTTTGGTTAATAAGACATGAATATTAATAATAATTGTGAGGTTTTGTTCAAAGGATTAGAAGGACCCTAGGGAATGATTTTGTGAGAAATTGAGAGAAGCCAATTAAAGGATTAATTCCCCAAATAAGTCTATAAGACATAAAGATTAAACCAAGTGATAAGACTGTGATGAAAGGACTCAGTAATGTCAATAGGTTGAATCAAGTTTTACTCCAAAGGAATTGGCGAGGGTTTACAACCCTTGCTGCCCAGAACAGTACGGTCTGCTCTTGAGCACGACCGTGTTTGGTAAGGAGCACGCCCGTGCTCCCTTGCCCATAACATAAAACAGAAACGGTTTGAGTTAGGGGTTCTTACCCCAAATGCTTAAAAGACTAAATAAGATACCAATGAAACATCAAGACTAAAAGACAAGTGAAAATATGTTGTACCTTGGTAGCCTAGTGGCCAAGGGGCCTTGATGCAGGATGGTTAAGGTGGTAATCTCTAGTGCCTAAAGGGCTAGAGTGATAATGATGATGTACCTTGGTAGCCTAGTGGCCAAGAGGACCTCGATAGCCGAGTGGTCGAGGCAGTAACCTCTGGTACAAAATGGCCAGAGTGATTAAAAGACTTAACGATGAATGTTAAACGATAATCCTCAATAGCCTAGTGGTCGAGGTGATGATGGTGATAAGACTTGGGTAGCCTATGGGCCGAAGCGGAGGTGGAGGTCATGTTGGTGTGATGTTTGACATGCATTCACGCATTGGAGATGTTGATGGGACGTTGTGCGACATAGGGGAGGATGCCCCAGAGTAAGGCGTTCTGGCCGTCTGCGGGACCTGGTACCCCCGTGGCGGCGCATTCGAGAGTAAGGTGCGTCGGCTATCCAAGGGGTCCAACCAAGGTAAGTTGGATTGCCCCAACGTTGGTGCCTAGTGGCCAATGTGGATATTTAACTTCGAAGTTGCTTATCCTGAGATAATTTGGATCCAAATGCATAGTAGAGGCGTGGAGCAGGATTGTATTGCATAACATACATAATATGATGATGATCTTACGATACCGTTGTTGATATATATAACATGTTTGTTTGTTGTATGCTCGTCTTGCTAATTGCTTCCTTGCCGTTATATTCATATATATGTTTCTTACTCCCTGTTGTTATGTTTTGTGTTGCATGTACCTTTTGTAAATATGCAGAGGATGGCGATCAACCCGTTGAGGAGTGACTCCGAGGAGCTGCTACCTTCGTTTAGGATTTCCAGTTTTGCTTATTTATTAGTTAGTTGTTTCGGTTGTATCCGTGGATTTGTTATTTCGGATTTTTGGTTATACCAGCTCTGTATGTGACATCAGGGTTGGGGTTCATGTCTTTGTTTATGTTTACGTTACGTTATGCCTTTTGAACTTATATTATGCTTATGCTTTCTTTCCGCGTTGTATATGTTGAGATGTGAAATCTTTTTATTCAAGTATTTTTTTTTTTTAAATAAATACATGTTTTTATAATCCCTCTTTTAAGTAAATATAAATGTTTTATATTAACGTACTGGTAGAAGGGTGTCACAAGCACCAATAACATCGCATTGGCTATGAAAGAAAATTGGATGCAACCCATTTGGCCTGGGGGCTTTCAACGGCCCCATACCAAAAACTGCCTCCCTAATCTCCACATCCGTGAACTATGCCTCTAGTTGTTCCAGCTCAACTCTATCTAGTCTGGGAAAGGTGGTTGTTGTATGCAAAGGCACGACACCCCCTGTAGCTTGATAATTAAAGTTCCTGGAAATAATCAGTTGTCAACACCTTTAGTTCCCCAGGATCCGTGATCAAATTACCACCACTAGACTTCAGAGCTTCAATCTTATTTCTTTTCCCCAAAATAATTCTTCTTGGTTCAACACCGCATTATACTCTCCCCAAAGCTTCTGGAGCAATTTCCTCAAATGAAGTTCTGAACCCATAGATAGTCTTCTATTAATACCCTCCATACGTGCCATTAGTCTCTTCTTTTTGTGGAAAATATTCTCAAAGCAATTAGAAGTTTAGAACTCCACTCCTGAGCCTTGACCCTAAACTCATCAACTGCATTTTGCCATTGGGCGCCTGAACCAAAGTTGAATCGGCGAGCCAGGAAGCCATGAACCGGAACGGCCTATTATGAGGAACATTTCTATTCTCCTCCTCCAACATCAAGATTTGAAGGTTGGCAAGTGTAATATAGATGCTTCCGAGAAGAGCAATCTCCAGTTAGAATTAGCCACGCCCCTGTCAATCCTTTCTTTAATGCCTCGAAATTACTCATCACACCATCTCCTTGCTGGCCTACGTTTTGACCACGCCCACCTATCCTGGCAGCATTCTTTTTCGCTCTAACGGACTCATATCAGTAGAGGGCAACATACACTCCTTGTGACCATATCTCCCACACCCAAAACAAACTAGGTGGAGACCCTCGTATTCATCATTATAAATACGGTTGTAGGGTCCCTTCCTACAGTCTCCTCCACCATCTTTGCTTTCTTAGTGCTTCTAGCCAGCTGATCCTTCTCTTCACCTGTTGCTTCCAACTCCGACAAGGTCTCGCACACCAGGGTTGCCATTTTCTAGAAACCCTAGCACAACTTCTCTCTCTAACTTCTTTTCCATTATGCACATTACTATAACTTTATGTAAAGGATATATTGTATAGATTTTTTTTTTGATAAGTGGGATATATTGTATAGATAATAGATCATTCTGATTGGGTGATCAGTTAAGACATTTATGATCAACCAATGGCTCATTCTCTGATGCCATATTGGATTTGACGCTATTTTCTTTCCCAAGTTCAATCGTTATTGATTGCAATGATGAGGAAATTGGAGAATTTACTCCTTCTCATGTTCAGGTTTAATATCAGGTACTACTTATACATTCTTACTTATGGTCTAGTACGATGCTAACGAGTGTCTTTTAGGCTATGTTTGGATTGATGGAAACTAATGGAATGAAGTGGAGTGGAATGGGATGGAATGAAATCATGTTCCATTGTTTGGTTTGCCTAATTTTAAATGGAATGGAACCTGATGGAATGCATTCCATCCCTTTCCATCCAATCCCTCTCTTTTTGTTCCCTCTCAAATTGGGAGGAATGGAATGGAATGAGAAATTGATCTTTTTTAAAAATACAAAATTATTATTTTATCATCACTCTGTTTCACATGTATACACACTCTTCTCCTTCCTCTTCGGGTCTCGTGCAACAACTCTCCACATAGATTGCAGTTTCCTGCTGCTATGTTCTCTGTTTCTCCATGGCACTATGTCAGACCGTAGCTTCCTGCAAGATACGTTTCTCCTTTTCTCCATGGCACTATGTTTCTCTATTGCGTTTATAATATTGAATCACCACACTTTTCTCAATGCGAATTTGTGCAAAGTTTTGGATTTCGGGAAGGTGAAATGAATACGGAGAGTCAGAGAGATGGTACACCAAATTTTTTTTATCAAACTTGGAACATATATATATATATATATATATATATATATATATATATATTAAATTCAATCCATCCATATTTTTAAAAAACACCAAAATTAGAAGTGTTAAATATAAAAATAAATTATTAATTTAGTATTGATTATTATAAATATTTAATTATTAATTTTTTTCTTTTATAAAAATTATAGTCTTTCTTTTTAATTAAGGGTAAAAAAGGAATAATAAAATTATGAACCATTCCATTCCATCCACTTTCCAAATAATGGAATGGGAACTTTGTTTCATTTTATCATAAAATATCCAAACGATGGAATGATGTTTTTATTCCGCTTCGTTCCATTCCGCGTCATTCCATTATGTTCCGTTCCATTCCATTCCATCACCCTCCACCAATCCAAACATAGCCTTAGGATATTAAGGAATCAAGAAAGAAAAATTTGTATGAAAAAATAGTGGATTTAGCATTTTGAAAAATGTTACACTTAGTTTTTCAATACAAATTTTTCTTTTGTGGGCTTCTTAACCAATACTCTTATGACACTCGTTAGCAAGACCTATAGTTGTATTAACAAGTGGACCTTGTGGATTACCATTTCTTGGAGAACTCAGCATATTGGTGGTAATTGAAGGCGAGTGATGTTGTTCAGTATGATTACACTTGAATTTTTAACACAACCAATTTCCCAAGAAAAAAAGTAATTTAATTGGAGGCTGAAAGATTTCATCACCAAAATTTTGAAGAATCTTGGTTGAAATTCATGGCAGGCAAAGTGCATGATTTCTAATATTTGTTAGTTTACTTCTCAAGTGGCTCAACTAATCAAGAAAATTGCTGGAAAGGAAAATAAGAGGAATGCTAATAAAAGGTGACTATGACATTCAAACAAACATAGAGAAGCACAACTGCCTCAAAGAATTTTACCCATGTTCCATTGTAAAAAAATATCTTAAAACTATAGATATTCTACAAAGGCGCTGCATTATGGTGTACCCTTAGCATGCAATGGATAAGTACATTTCATCCCAACCCAAATGATAGTCCATTCCATTGCCACCGTGTAACATGAGGAAACCTCCTGAATTGATTATGTCTTCTATCAAACGTGATTTTAGTAAAAATGAGATGTTTGATTATTATTAGGTATTATTGATTTTGCCTCCAGAAGAGATTCTGACTAGAAGCTACAAAACGTAGCTTTTGAGTTGAGTTGAAAATTTTACACTAAGTTTTAGTGTATGTTTGGTTTTACGTTAGAAACCTCCATAATTGATTATGTCTTCTGTCAAATGTGTTTTTAATAAAAATGAGATGGTTGGTTACTATCAGATAAATTGATTTTGCATTCAGAAGCGATTCTGATTAGAAGCTACAAAAAGTAGCTTTTGAGTTGAGTTGAAAAATTTACACTAAGTTTTACATCGAACTTGCTTTCAAAATAAAAAAATCCAAACACAAATCACTTTAATTTAAACTCAATTCTAACCAAATCAATTTTACAAAATCAATTACATTCAAAATCACTTTTTATCTAATGCTCATCCAAAACACACACTTTAAACTTGCTTTCAAAATAAAAACATCCAAACATGAATCGCTTCACTTCAAACTCAACCAAATTAATTTTACAAAATCAATTACATTCAAAATCATTTTTATCAAACACTCATCCAAACACACACTTAGAAGAAATGTATAGTTCAAGCATATTATTTGATAATAAACCACATACCACTACGAGCATGTTTAGTTCAAGCATATTATTTGATTATAGATAACACAGTTTTGGACTTCAAGAAGAAAAAAGTCCAAGGCTTAAGAAGCCCAGATCTCAAGTAGCGCTCAGCATGTGGACCAACTGACTGCCTAAGCATACAAAAGTGTACCCCAAGATTTGCATCATTTGCATAGCCAATGGAATCTTGGAGCCCCATGAATGGTCTTGTACGGCACAATGGAAAAGTTCATAGCCGGCCCCATCTGAGTTGTAGTGGTCCAATTTAAAAATGGCCTATATTAGCAAAAGTTGTCACTAAATAATATATATAATTATATACCTAATAACATGATCGTCTTCGATTACATTGGCATGGCTCATCAATTGAAAGTTTGAAACCTCCTCGAAGAGTCACTCGAATTGGGCTAAGATACACCACTCATATTTTGCACCACTCACTACACCATTCATATGTGGCAAATTTTGGACCAATCAAATTGTCACATGGGCTTGGTCAAAATTTCAAACTTTCTAGTTGTATTTCTACTATAGTCAAATATATGAATACAATATATTGTAGTATAATATATGTACTATTTGTATTCGCAAATTTAACTCATATTAAAATAATGTTTTTTTAAATAAAAAAACTGATTATATTACAAAATAATATTTTAATATGAATTAAAATAATGTTCGTTGTCAGTAATATTTTACAATATAATCAGTTTTTTTTAATAAAAAAACATTATTTTAATATGAGTTAAATTTGCAAATACAAAAAGCACATATATTATACTACAATATACCGTATTCATATAGTTTGACTACAGTATAATACAACTAGAAAGTTTGAAATTTTGACCAACCTATGTGATAATTTGATTGGCCCAAAATTTGCCATATGGGTGGTGTAGTGGGTGGTGCACCATAGCCTAACCCCTTGAATGAATAATTTTATCAAAGGACCAATTTTAATCATGGATTAGGGGCGAACTCCAGCCATGAATGTTAAACAATCTCTAATATCTATAACTTGTGCCCATCATTGTAACACTTGGTATTAGCTATCTGAACTAAATAAATACATATATTCTCTTGGATTGAACTGTACTTTTCGCATTTGTGTTGTTAACGTACATTTATACCTTCAATATGCATACCTGATGGCTGATACCTTCAAGAAGACTAGTGGGGGAAAAAGGGACTGATAGGGAAGCCATAAACACAGGTTTTTTTAAGTGAGGTAATCTTCTAGTATAAAGAAAAAACCCGTGCAAAAAACTAGCATTATCTTTAGTATATAATTAAGTAATAAATTTAACTTTGATATTGTCATGTAAAAATTTTAACTTATATTAACTAATCAAAAATCATCTCTGTAATTTTTAACATAATTACTATCAAAGTCAAACATTTTTAATGATATGACATGCAATTGGTTGATAATGAAGATTATAATTAAATCCTCAAATAATAATATAAACAAGTTTTTTTTTTAGAGAGCATCAAAATGAAGTACTATCAATTTCTCCTGAAAGTGGGATACCACAAGTAATTGAATAAAAGGAGGTCACTCAAATTAAATCCTAGTAGTATATCTCTTCTACTTTGCTTCCTGTAAGATAAATCGTATATTCCATTAGAAATGGGGACCAATTCTGCAATATACTGATTTCTAATTCAATTCTTTGCAGTTTGCCTCTTCCCATTAACCCATATATCAAGATCAAAGTGGAAAAGTGGGTGACAGAAATACCCAACCTACTTACCCTGATATGCATGAACATCTCCAAAGTGTCAATTCAAAATTGACATGAACATCTCAGATATGAAGAGTTGAACAACTGAAAACGAGGAAACTTCTTAACATTGAACATGTTCATAGAATTCATATACAAACTGTACATAATAACATTTGAGAGCAATGTTCTTTGATATGAGTACCATTTTGGGAATTTATGAGACAAGTGAATGGCACAGCAATGGGATCATATAGTGTAAATCTATAAGATGCTAGTGGGAAATCAGATCCCCAAAGGTGTTCTCGCCACTGTAAGTAACATAAAGAAACCCATCTTCATCCTTCTTCTCATCATATATGGCAGACATAATTGCCCCTGAAAAAAATTGAGAAACCCAACAAAGTGAGGGGCTAATGTTATTGCATATTATAAGGCTAAAGCATCATCTTTAAAAAAGTGAAACAGAACATAATTTGATGTAGTGTTACCCGTAGGTGGAAGAACATTGTCCACAAATATAAAAATTGCCTTTTCTGCACTTAATTTGATCCTTTTGCGGATAACATAGACAAACTGTCCAACTGTCAGGTCAGCAGGGACGAGGTACCTACAATTTATTAATTCAACTTGATAGCTTAGAACAGAGGGCATACGGCTGCCAAGTGCCAATTCTATACCTTTAAATAAATTTTATACTTTAACTGGCAGAAAGCCTTTTGGCAATGGCAATGTTACAAATTTCTAGTGCAACATAAAATCGAGAAGTTATAAACACACAGAAGCAAGTACAGATAAATCCAACACCACCAAGCTATACAAATTCTTTCAAAAATAGACAACCAATTCAAATGTTGTTTATCTAATTCAAAAATTCAGGTCCTTACCAAAAAAGGAGGAGTCTACATGTAATAGGAACAGACTTCAGTTACCCACAGTATCATGAGTTGGTATTCATTCATATACATCAGTATCAACATCAGCAGATCTCTTACCATTGCTAATAGTCTATCATGCCAAAATCAGGACATTATTTTGATCAATTTAGTTCCAAACCAAATAAGCCTTATAAAAAAAATGTGATTTTGCTCAATCCAGCAATTTAATTATAAATGCCTATCATGTCAGGATTGCATGCCAAATTTTTGAAAATCTAAACAATACTACAATAGGAATGCTATCAAAGCTTTGAAATATCTTTACTTTGAAAAGTATATTGTATGTCAATTTTAAAACAATGGATAGAGTATGAAACACTTTAAATTTTATGTAAAACAGTGAGCATGACTTTCATGACAAACTTTCAAATTTCAATCCAATGTCAAATTTGTGAAGAGTTCAACTAGTAAAAAATATTCATTGGAGCAAGCTTCTAAATAAGAAACTGGTTATGATCACAGTCATTTATAGACAATTAGAGAAAATTCATGAAGAACCAGATATACTGTTATAAAAAAAACCATGATTTTTCACCTTCCTCTTTCTTACCCTCATCAACCACTTACCTTTTGAAAATAGTATGTTCTACTTTAAATACAAATAACATCAGATTCGCTGTATCATTTACTTTTCCTTTGGAAGAAAATATGAGCAGAAATAATTAAGGTGGCGTTTCCAGATTATATGAAAAGTATTGACAAAATCTTACTTCTTCTTGTCAATACTCGGGATATCACTTCTTTCTGCCTTCTCCACAATCACCTTCAGACATATCCAGAGATTATTTAGCACAATGACTAGTGATGTAACACAGACATACATTTTCATGTATCACAAGTGTAGTAGGCAGCAAGTAGAAGAAGATGTCAACACGAATTGCCCTTGACTAATATAATATAATATGTGGTTCTGCCTGAAAACTTAAAATCAACCTTTCTCTAAAGCTGGATGCAACTATGAAATTAAAACAAGGGTTAAATAAATTAAAACTGTTAGGCTCCTTAGAATTGTACAATCACAACTCAGAAGAACTAGTTCAAAGCAGATAATAAAATAGCTTGAGGACATAAGACACATCCATTATGCACAGATTTATAAGTAAAATTTATCAAATAAAAACTCTTCCTTGAGTTAATCATTCTAGAATTGAGAGAATTCTGTAAATAGTCATTGAAACTTCAATAAAGGTTTTCCCCGTAAACATTATTCTTACATGTAGAGATCAAAATTAGTAAAACAAAAACTAAAAACACACGACAATTTCACATGCAATAGAATTTCCAAAAAGGGATTTCCCCACGGTGAACAATGCTAAATTCATTGATAGTGTCAATGAATTTTCTGTTCATGAGAAGTTGTCAATGAAGAATCAACGATCCCACATCCTGTAAAATTCCAACACAAAGGTCGAGTGCTAGTAAGCAATATATGTAGCCAAATCATGACATGAAGGAGACAGTTGATAAAAGATATAATTCAAACAGAAGTCTACACTAAATAGACATCAAACAAGCTTTTCACCATAAAAAAAGAAAAAAAAATCATATAAAAATTGAAAAGCATCATCTCCTCAATTGGCAAAACGGATAAAAGAACAACTCCACTTCTACCACAACCATATGGATTCACCACAGATAGCATCAGTTACAGAAAGTTGCAGAGGAAGAATCATTGCCAATTCTCACCGGAATACGGTCAGGGTATTTCTCCCTAATCCTAGCAGCCTCGGCCCTTCTCTTCTCTGGAAACAAAAATGAATCATTTATTTGTATATTACATAGCTTTCCACAAAAACAACCAAAGTAAGTATATTTAACCAAAAAATAAAAATAAAAAACATCATATATATACCAAGGTCATGCTCTTGTTTGAAGTAACTCTTTGCCATTCTTCCTGTAATTAGCATTAAACCAAAGTCAATTAAAAGTATATTGAAATATGCATCATCTGACAAAGGAGGTCAAATAATTCATCAATAACTCAAACACACAAAATTAAGAGGACTGAGTATAAAAATTGAATAAATAAAAAAAGTAAGGGACATGGTTGAAAGATAACAATAATCCAAAATTAACAAACACTAAAACCAGCAATAATAACATAAACAAGAATAATTTATGAACCTACACCAAAAATTAAATATAATAAAAATAAAAATCTTAATGTTTATACAATCATAAAATTAAAAAGAGCCCTAAATTTCAGAGGGGTCAAAACTTTATGGTATTTATGATCATGTTTAAAGATTTAGGAAAATAGAAAAACCTCAAATTGAGAGTGTTTTGCAGATAATAATCAATCTTTCCTCTAACAACAGGGAAAGATACAAACTAAAACGCGCTTCTGACCATCTACCTAATTTTTACGAGAGCAGAGAAATTTGTTGGTCGATGAATAATTTTCGAAACCCAAAAGCTGGATTATGAGAAATTCAAGATTACAATTTTACTGAACTAAACCTCAAGAAGACGATGATCGAAAAATAGAGAAGAAAATGAACGTTCGTTGTGTCTTGTCTTTGATCGGAACGGTGATAAGTCCGTGTTTGGTCGGGAAAAAGATTATTGGTATCGCTCCTTTGCTTACTTTTTCAATTATGTTTGTTTATATGCTAACAAATAACAATGATAAGCACGCATGTATTATGGATAGGATTTGGGAAGCGGGTTGACCCGCCACAAGCGCTTAAAAAATGATACGGGCGAGTTGATCCGTTTCAATTAATGGGTTAAAAAGGATAATTCAATCCATTGTGTATTGATGAGTTTGATGGGCTAACGGATTAACCTGTCTACAAATAAAAATAATTTGGGTATGTTTAGTTTGTTTTAGGTTTCCTGTCTTCATTTTTTATTTTTAAGAATAACTATAACACAAATGATTATTATTTTTATTTTATGTGTTCAAAGATTTGCATAGAAAACCATTGAAATAAATAAAAAGTTTTTTCAATATTTTCTGTACAAATCTTTGGAAATAGAAAAAAAAATTAAAAACAATGTGACAATTTTATAAACATTTATGTTGTAATCATTCTTAGAAATGAAAACAAGAGATAAACCAAGCCGGTCCTAATTTTAAATATCTTAAGTCATAATTGAAAAAATCTAAATATAGTATCATATACTAATTAAAATAACAAAATTAAACAAAACCCCATCATAATTTGACGATTATGATGGGAAGGGGTGGGTCAACCTGCTTTACCTCAATACTATGTGGGATTTTCAAATAGAAAAAAAAAATTTAACTAAAGAAAGAAAAAAGCTTAACTCAACGAACCAACTCACCCCAATTCACAAATCACATTCCGAGTCCCGACCCATTTAACATTGGAGTTATGCAGGTTGGTAGTTTATTATAATACCAAACTCAACTTACAGAAAAAAATAATGGGTTAAATGGACCAGGTCCATCAACCAACATCATTTGCTATCATTAAAGTGGAAAAATATTTTTGCAATGCAAAGTTAGTTTTGGATTAACTTTGAGTTTAATTTCGATATATTAATATTGTAAAGCCAATTACAAAACATCTCATGTGTGAATTATCAATAATTATGATAAGAGTTGAACATTTTTAATTATGTAGCAATTTATTATTAATGGGTAATATAATTTTTTTTATTAATAATGCATATCAATTAGATCACAACTTTATACAAGAATGATATCTTTACACTTTAATATAAAGTGAGAAAGTAAGATTGTATTCATTATTAATAAGTTAAAGTAAGTTAATATCTCTATATACTTCAACGGATTAAGGGTAAATACAATTTTATTTCCTTATAATATCACTTTACACTTAAGCTCGCTTTAACGGGATGTATTCCCTGTGACCACTTTCTATCTATACTACTATTAAAGAAAAGTTGTTGTCAAATAAAAGTAAAAGTGGGAGAAGAAATAAGAGTTATGGTCTAATGGAATATGAGGAATATTCCTTTGGAATTTTTTTAATTTTTTTTATTTGAGAAAATTGATCCTTAAACCATAGGGTTTTGCTATCTGCATCTTGCATTTTGCTATTTATATCTTACATTGGTTTTTTTAAAAATTCTTTTCCAAAAATTCCCTTTTCTTCGCACAAAGAATCCGAAGAATAAAGAACCCGGAAAATCAATTCCAAAGATCATTTGGAAAATCAAATCTGGAAAGCATAGGTAACAAAGAAGTACGGAAAATTAATTCCGGAAATCATCCGAAAAATCAAATCTAGAATCTATCCGAAAAGCATAGGTGACAAAGAATCCGGAAAACAAGGAATCTGGAAAATTAATTCCGGAAATCATCCGAAAAATCAAATCCATAATCCATCATGCTCCATTCGTGTTTCGTCGTCCACGACTGAGCATCTCCATCTTACTCTTTTCGCATTCCGCCCACCACCGCCTGGCATCTCCGTTCGCGTTCCTCCCTTCTTTGTCCTGGCACCTATGTTTCGTCCCAGATCTGCCCTTGCATTTTGAGCTTCATTTGTGTTCTGTACTTTTGGATCTGAATTTTTTTTTTTTTTTGAGTGATAGTTGCCAGGCTGGGATTTTTTTGGGGGGAATGATGGAATACCCCCACAGATTAGTTGCTTCAATTTTATAAATGCTACACATTTATCTTTTTATATGTTTCCTCCTATAGAATAAATTTGAAGGGAACGAAGGATGTATATATTCATCAGGATTTTGTTTGGATGATGAGTGCTGGAGATCGTTTGAGGAGAAAATACATGGTATTTTAGCTAAAGGGTCTAATGATAGAGTAAAGAGGGTATTTTTGGAAAAAAAATTGATAAAACCAAGCTGTAAGGTGTGAATAGCAAATTGTAATGTGTGAATAGTGTAACACCTCCTTTGCATTATTTCGTAAACACATAAAATAAATTAAAAGCAATTCCACGGTTGTTTTCGTAATATAATATTTTCTTAAGTTGTTATCATCTCTTAAAACGGTGATAATTTTTTTTCCCTTTTTCTTTTTTCTTTTTGACAACTTTTCGACAACTACAACAACAGCGTAAGTATAACCGTGTATATATATATATATATATATATATATATATATATATATATATATATATATATATATATATATATATATAACGTCATACAACTGTACTTCATCATACGGTTTTCACACCTAGATCCTTATAAGTATAGGTCCTTATTGAAAATAACAACATACGAAAAATAAAACCTAAGCTGGTCACACCTATAAAACAGACATAATAGTAGCAAATAAACATCGGCATGCCCCGAACTAAGGAACCTTCTTCTTGTATATATCATATCCCCTGAGCGATTCATCTGAACTCCCCAATATAAATCACAACAGAGAAAATCCAAACAAAATAATACAAGAATGAGAAACCAATATATTGATTTAACATGATAACTACATGCGCGACACAAAAGAAAACATACATACATATACATTTCTATAAACAAACAAGCAGTCTATCACTGGGTTTCATATTCGATCACCGTCTTTTGGAAACAAATACATGAACACTTCAACTTTCAACGTCTAACTTTTCACTTAATCTCTGGAGATCCCAACACCGTGTAAATGAGCTGATCAAGCTCGATTGCCAGGTATTTTAGGCACAACGTGGCATGGAATACCATACATAACAACGTAGCACGGAATACCTTATTTATTAAGGCACCATACATAACAACATAGCACGAATACTCTATCATTAAGGCATCATACATAAAGACGTGGGCACGTCTGCCAATGAATGCATATAAAACATTTTGATTTCTTCATTTTTCTTTGTGTTCATTCTTCTTTTGTCGAAGCTCAAGATGGCTTACGACTATTCGTAATTTTCAACGTATTAGATTTTTCAACGTTAACACAGGACACGAAGTTCGAGTGTTCAATCACAACACCTTAGACCTTGCAATCAGTCTTAGGCTTGTGGTGATAGAAAACAACATTCAACTTTAGCAACGTTCATTACAACATGAATAAACAACGTAGATAGGACACAAAGTCTATAACAACGTAACACGGATCAAAGATTCTTCATGCTTATATTAAATAACACTACTATCGCGACGTCTCTGATACTAGGTTCGAGTTTCAACATTAACACTATTTTCGTTCTGTGAAAAACAAATCCAAAACAAAGTCTCTGCAACTTATCCAAGTTGTCGGAAATAACACCGTTTAGTAAAACTCATTTACAAAAATTCATTTATAAAATTATCAATTACTTGGAATCTTTTTCCTGAAAACCTTATGTTTCAAAAAAAAAAAAACGAGTCACTTGAGACTACAAAATACTGCTGTTTTAAGAAAAATACTTTCTTTAACCGCTTTTTCAGAACTAATTGACGTCTAACGTTTTAAAAGCCATTTAAGTCAATCCTTGAACTTTTTCACTAAATTATTTCTCTATAATCATAATTAAGTTATTATCGAAGATCAATTTCATTAAAATAATTTTTTATAATATTACAGAATTTCTTACCTAAAAATTAGCAATACAAAAATAATTTCACGATTACGTCTTCACTATAACTCATAGTTTACTTTTATACTAATAAACCATTAAAATAATAATATTTTCCCACATATCTTATTTTTCCCAAATATTGTTTTCCATCAATATTATATTCCAATATTTCACCGTTAAACATTGAATATAATTTATAAAGCTTCTTAAAGCTTTTATCTGGTTAATTGATTGGGTACTGACCACTGTCAGACTTCTCAAACAACATTCAATAACAACATCATAGCAATATTCCCAGGCAGATCATACATCATAACATTATAATATATAACTGCAAATAAACAATTAAGTGCAGATAACTCATCACAGATAAAAATAACACAACTGAAACAAACACCACAGATAAATAATACAGACATCAACTAGATAGCATGTAACCATCGGAAAAATTCCTCGGACAATCCCCTCTCACCTCTTGAAGAACTTAAACTTCCAATTAAAACTTTGCTGCGAATTCGAAAATCAGCGACACACGTACAAGGTACAATTCTTTATCATTCAACAAACCACGACTCAACCAATCAAAATCAAACAAATACAATCACCTATACACTACATATAGGTCACGACCCTAAAGAGATTTTGTGACTAAAAATTCTAAAATTGCTTAAGTCCTTGGATTAATGACCGTAAGTACTTAAGACAATGGATTAGTGATTAGTCAACAAAGATTGAATGAAAATCCTCAAAGTTCCTCAATGTATAAATTCGGCCAAGGCACCAAAAAAATGGCAAGAGATTTTGGTTTGATATAAGACTTGGATCCAACATATACATGACATGGAAAGATGAAATCCAAGTTCACTTACTAAAGAAATCAAACAAAATCTCCTCCGCCCATATATACATAGGTTCGGCCCTTAATGGAAAAGTGAGGAGGAAATTTTTGTTTGATTCAAACTCTTGGATCTATGATATAGACATGAATACAAGATCATATGAATTGGTTTCATATTTTTAGGATTTTCTATGATTTTCTAGAGAATTTCAAAGTGTCTAGATCTAGAAATTGAAAATTATGAACAAATCATGAAAATATACGAAGAACATGATCATGATTGAGTGAGTAGAGTATGGTATTCCTCTTGGAATTGAAAAATGGGCAAGGAATCAAGCACTTTCTTCATAAATAAAAGCTATGACACTTAAGCTTTTTAATGGAAAAATGGTGAAACTCGATGAAGAAGATGACCATGGCCTTAAACAGAAGTGAGATGACCTCATGGGGAAGGCTTTGGGCCGTGGGTTTAAGGGTTAAAAGGGTCCAACACATAAATTTTGAGGGACAAAATGGTAATCTTGTACCATGGCATTTTTGTAGTTAAAACCAACATTAAGGACATACTTGTAAAATCCCTAAAAGCCATCATTACTAAGGTGAGTCGTCTATATGACTCACCCCATGTGAGTCACCACTTGTCTTCATCCATTGAATGTCGGATTTTGTCTCTGTACGCCCGTTCTCGACTTCGTCGATTACCCGATTTAGGGTTTTTATGCCCGAATCAAGTTTAAAACATATTTATTTTGAAAATTTTCAAAATAACCTATATCATTGGAAAGTTGATAAAAAAGACCCTAATCGTTTTGTTCACGAGTCAAAATTAGGTTTTTTGATCAGTAAAATCTTACTGTCAGTGAAAACGCGGATCGGGTTCCGTCTGAATTTTCAACCAAAAATTTAACCGTATACTTATAAACATAAGTAGAATATGAATATGATTTTGGTTTTCCCAAAATCATTTTCTAAGTTTCAGATAAAAATATAAAAGTTTATTTATATTTATACTAACTTTAAAAAACAGAAAATTCGAGGTGTTACAAATAGTAGAACCCTAAACCATATAAGATGAGTGAACCATGGGCCCAATGGTCTATGGCAATGTAATAAACCCGTAATGGGTTAATTTGGTCCGTGGTCCCCTAGCTTACGTGGCCTGGTGGCTGTAATGTCACTTCTTTTATTTTTTTTTAAGAGAAACTACGTCTATTTTGGTTGATAAAAATAGTTGATAAGTTAGCTTATGATTGTTAAACTAGTTTATAGTTGAAAAGTTAATTTTTAATTGAAACCTTATAGTTGATAACTGATAGATGATAGTTGAATACCTAATTGATTGAATTTAAAACATTTGATAATATTAAAAGTTGAACTAACTTATAAATGTAAAATAATATAAAAGCACACATTTTTATGTTTTTTTGTAATTTTTTTTATAAAAACTCTAATTAAAACTTTATGATTAGAATATTTTTTTTAGAAATTTTATTTTAAAATAATTTTATTGAATAATATTAATAAAATGACATGTTAATATACATTTTTTATGTAAAAATTATTTTATGAGGGTGGCGTAAAGTAGGAATTTCATTTAACTAATAAAGATAAATAAGAGAAAAGTTAATAAGATATAAGTTATAGGCTAAATAAAATAGCTTATGAAAAAAACTATAAGTGAATGAGATAAACTTGTTTACCAAACATATCTATTTAGTCAAATAAATTTATAAACTAATCAAATAAGTTAGAAAACTTATTAGACTTATCAAATAGAGTCAATATCTCTCGTAATATTTAACTTAATTGCACCAGACACTACTTCTATTTGGAAAGCTACATTTATTTTTCCTTAGGGAAGTTCAATTTAATCACAATCGTATTCTTTGTAGGTTCATATAATTATAATTGAATAAAATATTCTTTGGAGCCATTGAATAGCAATTTCTAAAAGAAAAAAACTCTAATAATTACAAGTAAGCAAGATGATTCTTAGATCATTTGATAGATTAAGAGAACCCTGCATATGAACTAATGCTTGTTCTAACATGTGGATGCATCTTGCATATCTTCCAATCACCAACTAGAAAATTTATCAACAACCAAGATTGATAACATGTAAGAGGAGTGCTACTAACACACTTTCTAACACTCTCCTTCCAACACACCCTCACCTAATAATTGAAATTCATATCGGTCCCACTACTTTGGAAATGAGTTTGACTAATTAATGCGGGTCCCAATTAAAAATTGTAGGACCCACATGAATTTCAACCAATAAGAGTGAGTGCGTTGGAAAGAGTGTGTTAGAATGTATTGTTAGCCATAATGTAACCTATTAAACATGTTTATTCCTATTTATAGAATGAGTGAATGACCTCCTTCCTCCACAACCTCCATTGCTATACCTTCACTGGCAACCAGGGTTTCAAATTGAGGACCGCGTCACGTAACATGGCCGCAACATCATGGTTGTGGTAGACACCGCAACCATATCAGACTGTGATTGTGGATCACATCGGCCGCAATATATCCGCATCGAGCCGCAACGGCTGCAATACAACTAGGGATGATCATCAACCCGTGACCCGTCCGAACCCGAGCTAACCGATTGTCATTTTTTTGAAATTGGTGGGTTCGGTTGGGTCGGCGGGTTGATCGGGTGAAAAAATCGGATAAGCATGGGTACCATCGGGCGGGTTCGGTTCCGCATAATACAACCCATCGATAACCGAACCCGACCAAACACTGTAATTTTTTTGAAAATTTCAGTTTCTCCTCTAGAGTTCCCTTCGTTCCACAGACCCACACCACAAGTCACCATGTCCCAACCCCAAATCACCAGCTCCCTCACCTCCTCCCTCACAACCACCACCCAGAACCGCACCTCCTCCCTCCCTCGTCGGAGGTCTTCTTCTTCCCCCAACCCACGCGACCACCAGATCTGCTAGCCAGAGCCAAGTCCCCAAGTCCTCCCTTCCCAACCAACTACCTAGCCCCCAAGATCTGACGTGACCCAGATCTGACGCATACACTGGCGGATCCACCACGTCCGAGTTCCGTGCCCCCATCGCAACCACCGGCGACGCCTCCACTGCGAATCGTACTAGCCACAACGCCTCTCGCCACACTGCCCGACGCAGATCTAGAGCTCCCCGACTCGAATCGTACCGTCTCCACTGGCTGACCGCCACGAGCAGCACCTCTAGCCATTCAGCTCCGTGCAGTCGTGCACATGGTGGAGAGGGTGTCGTGGAGAAGGGCCTCGAGGGAGTAGACAAGATTCAGTGATTCACAAAGATGAGATCTCCCTCTCTCTCTGTTGTTTTATTTTTTTGTTTTAGACTTTTTTTAAGCCTTAATTGGGCTCAAATTCAAATGGGTTTTTTTTAATAAAATTAAATAATAAATAATAAGTAATTCTTGACCCACTGCAAACCGCCCGAAACCACCCGACCAACCCGTTGTATATATCGGACGGAAATGGATTGTGTTTTTCTCTCATCAAACCCGAACGAACTCGAGAATCTCAACCCGAACCCGCTCGAAACCGCCCGATGCTCACCCCTAAATGCAACCGTGACCGCAATGCAACCGCAATTTAAAACCATGTTGGCAACCAAACCTCCTATGGCAATTACAACGAGCTCCACCTCCACCCCTCCAGCGTCCTCTCCTCCTTGTCTTCCTTCACCCCTTGCACAACATTGTACCTATCGATCACAACCATGTCAACCACCATCAACACAAAACTTTAAACTCCCACCCTATCCCATCCCTCCCCTCCCCGTCCAGTCCAAACCACCACCTCTCATTATATAATAGACCATAATCGCCATTAGCTATATTGTATTTCATTTTTCTCAAGCTTATTTTATTTTATTTTATTTTATTTTATTTTATTTTCAAATACAAAAAATATTTTTAACTTTTTATTTTTATGATAAGATATATTTATAAGTATAAAAAATATATTTTTCAGTGAAAATATATCAAAATTAAACTCAAACACTTTACATTTACATTCAAGCAAATTTAAATTCTTCTAATAATATAATAACTTATATCATTAAATAATTTAATTTAAACAACTTTTCACAATAGTAAAATTACAT
This sequence comes from Sophora flavescens, assembly GCA_030762895.1. Taxonomy (NCBI): domain Eukaryota; kingdom Viridiplantae; phylum Streptophyta; class Magnoliopsida; order Fabales; family Fabaceae; genus Sophora; species Sophora flavescens. Next base: position 72,333,050 of record CM061067.1, read on the forward strand.
CACAATTAAATCTTGAAAATATGTACAGTAAAAGAATCACAGGTTTGATTAATTAGAATAGAGAAGCATTGTGTTGTTTATAAAAAAAAGGGGATAGGGAGATTGGTCATATTTTTTTTTCCCACATCGATTTTATAAATTTTATTTTTTTAAATTGATTCTATATGTTATGTTTTATTTCCACACTAGTCCTTTATGTTAATTTCAACCTTACAGAATTATATCAAAAACCACATATCAGATTACCGTGATAGTCACACCAGGTCAAAATAGAGGCATCATATCAAAATTGATTAAAAGAACTAATATGAAAATAAAACATAACATATTTGACGAATTAAAAATAAAACTTACGGAACCACGGAAATAATAATAATAAAAAAATATATAGAACCACTATACCTATTTTGCATTAAAAAAAACAAAAATAGAGACAGGCCCATTGTGTTTTGTCTATTGCGCAATACATAGACCAGTCAGTGTTTTGGTGGTAAGGAGTAGTAACATTAACATGGCTTCAATCTCCATCACCTTCAACACCGCTTTCTCTATCTCCTCGCAATCCCAATCCCAGTTACTCAATTCCAAATCACGCTATTCGGTACAGCATCCACTGATTCATTGCCCCAATAATAAACACACATCAATTTCATTTCAATCAGCCAGAAGTAGCACCTTTTTCTCACCATTTATCACTTGTTCCCACACTTCCTCCTCAAACTTCTCAAACCCCACTTCTCCTATCTCACCTAAAACAAGCTTAACCAAATTTTTCTCAGAAAAGATTGCATTTTTACTTATTGGGTCGTTTATTTTCATGGGTTGTTTCAATAAAAGAGCCGCTTTAGCAATAGCAGCACCTCCTTCTTCTGTTGGCTCTGGTGGGGTGTTAGAGGAGAAGGTGGAATCGGAGGAGGAGTCACAGGAGGAAATTTGGGAGAAGGTTTTGGAGAAGGATCCAAGGAATGTTGAGGCTCTGAAGGTGATTTTATATGGGAAAATTAGGAGAGGGAAGTCCAAGGAGGCTGTGAAGTTTGTGGAGAGTTTGATTGATGTGGAACCAAATGAGGTTGAGTGGAGGCTTCTGCAGGCACTGTGTTATGAGACAATGGGGCAGTTGAGTAAGGCTAAAAGATTGTTCAGGGAAATCTTGAAGAAAAGGCCTCTTTTTGTCAAAGCTCTGCATGTAATGTTTCTTAGCCTCTCTCTGTTTTTTGCTAATAGAGTTTTAATTTTGAATATGACTGAAAAGTTTGAATTTGGATTTTGAGTAAAAACTAAAAAGGTGGTAGGTAGGTAGGCATGCTTTAGTTTGGTTGGTCATATGCTGACCATGAATGATTCTAAACTTTTGGAAATCTAGTCAAATTTGTGTTATTTGAATGTGGGTAATTACTCTATTGCTAGTCAGTAGTCACCATGTTTATTAAGATTTAAGAGTGCATATGACAGACATGGTTCTGCTAAGAAAGGAATTGTTTTTGTTGTTCTATATGAAAAATCCATATTTGGAATTTGATGATGATTGCATGATGACATTCTAGTTCATTTTATTTCTTCCCTATTTTTCTTTTCTTTTCAATTTCATGGCATTCACTAGCAATTAGTAGTATAAAAAATCTGTATCAGAGTTTGAATGTTGTTTTCCATGGCGATGCTTCAAAAGCATTCCTATTATGCGTATATTCTTTTGACCAATTGAAGCTGTGCTTGGGCAATGTTTTCAAATCAACACCAAAAAGCTTTAGTATTTAGGTTGAGAAGAGGATTTCTTTGGTTGTAAATTTATAAGATGAATATCAGTGACAGCTATGGTGATTTGTGGTGAATTGTTGGAATAACAACTATACTATGACACTGCTTTCAAGGGGGTGAGAGTGGAAGGGATGGTTTCTGGAGGAAGAAAAATTAGAGGTGAAAGTTTCATTAACTTGTCTGGGCAACAAAGGGGAACGTGGAAGGAACGGAAATTAGATCAATGGTTATCCTAAGTTGCACCAAAACCAGTCTCCTACAAGATGGATAGTAAGTTAGTAACTAAATAGAAGATACGAATATGTGGTGATGTATTCTAAATTAGAGTATCAGACATTGTAATTCTGGAAATACCGGTTCAATCAAATTTTTTATTTTTTTTATAATCAGGTTCAATCAAAATTAGTTACAGTTGAATGTGTAATTTTCGTTTTCATTTCCATCATTTACATGAATTCCAAACAAGAGATGAAAAAGTTATTATGTACATCCTAATTTTCTTTGGTCCTAATTTCTTTGCTCTCATTTTCTTTCACGCCTTATTTTCCCCAAACAAGGGCCAAGCATTGAATTTCACCGAAAAGAAAATAGAGTCAAGCATTGAAGGTTAAATTGACTTGTGATAATTAATCAATATGCATATTGATGCACATCGGCTGTTTCATTGTGAGGAATAATGATTGCTGTAAGCATAAATCTTGCTCGTGTATATTGTCATGGTTCTTCATTTGGTTATGTCAAGTGTGCTGCTATTATTAGATGTATTATTTCTCCCAAAGTCATTGGCCTGTGAGCCTTGGTTCAACTGATTTGGTATCTGCCTTTAAGTTTCATAGAGCTCTTGTAACAAGCTTCTTGCTCTTATTTCAGCACCATAAATAGTATTAATCCAATGTATCATTTCTGGTTCCAATGGAATTCATATGTATAGGAAGAAGCCCAATAAACTTACTCTTTTATCATTTTTTTCTTTTCTTTTCTTTTTTGAAAAAAAATTGGAGTTTAAGTTTCTTGACTTTGGCCTTTTGGTTTGTTGTATGCATTCTTTAGGATTTAACAGATTAGTCAAAAAATATTTCTTTGTTCCGAGAGATATGTTGCTTACTTTATATTTAGCTTTGAAGGGGGCCTGTTAGATGCTTCTTTGACAACATTCTGTGTCTGATGTATTCAACAACATTTTTGAGTATCATGTTCATACTATATTACAATTCCACGCCATGAAACCAAGTTTGCTTCATTTATTTGTTATGCTTATTCATTTACGATTCAGATGAGAGATACTCTCTTTTCCAGGGTCTTGCTATGGCGATGTACAAAAACCATGAAGGTCCTGCTGTATTTGAAATGCTTACTAAGGCTCAAGAGTTAGCTTCTCGTGAAAACAGAGTTACAGAGGAGAGAAATATAAGAATCTTGATTGCTCAGATGCTTGTTGTACAGGTGAACTGTTGATCCATCAGCTTGGGGTGAGGCTGTTTAAATTTGTTCCAGTATCAGACAAGTATTATCTTTCTCTGCTACGAATTCAGGATAAAGCACAAGCAATATCTTTTGGGAGTAATAATTTAACATGCATAACATTTGTGTGATTTGCAGGGGGATTTGGAGGAGGGCTTAAAAAGGTTTCAAGATTTGGTTGATGAAAATCCTCGAGATTTTAGGCCTTATCTTTGCCAGGTGAGAATAGTGAGATTCTGCACATTAGTTACCAAAAGCCCTATATGCATGTGTGTGTGTTTGTCTATAGAGACGCTTGGTTCTGATGGGTAGATCTGGGGGGGGGGTGGGGGGGGGGGGGGGGGGATTTTGGGGGGGGGGGGGGGGGGGGTGGGGGTTTTTGTTTGGTTTGTTTTTGGGGGGGTTTGTGGGGGGGGGGGGAAATATTGGGGTATGGGGGGGTGTGGGGTTTGGGGGTGGGGGGTGTGGGGGTTGGTGGTTTGGGGGTGGGGTTTTTGTGGTTCGGTAGTTTGTTGGGGGGGGGGGGGGGGGGGGGGGTTTGGGGGGGGGGGGTTTGTTGGGTTGTGGGGTTGGGTGGTTGGGGGGGGGGGGGGGGTGGGGGGTGGGGGGGTGGGGGGGGCCTGTTCTTTTTATTTGTTATTATGGGGGGGTTGGGGGTGGGGGGGGGTGGGTGGGTTGGGGGGGGGTGGGGGGGGGGGGGGGGGGGGGTGGGGTGTGTGGGCCTAGATTTCTTAGGGAGTGGATCAGGGGGGGGGGGGGGGGGTGGTAGGGAAGGCTTGGTTGTTGTTGTTGTTGTATTACTTCATAATTTGCTTGCTTATTTAATTAGGACTAGCATTCGACTATTAGTATAAATAGGATACTTGAGTTCGTCTTTTAATATATCATATCATATCATGTCTTTTAAGTCATTTATTTTTTAATCTCAAACAAACGGGCTCTTACCTATTAATACTGTTTACATTATAAATAAGCTGAAAAAATAAATGACTTAGGGTCATAAGTGTTTAATTCAGGCAGTCAGACCATAAGATTGGTGACCCAACCCCCAGTAGGTTTGGTTGAACCGTTGAAGCATCTGACTGTTTTTCGATCAAAACCAAATGAACCGGATAAAAAATGAGAAATTTAGGCGATTTTTACTAAATTTCATGTCGTTATTTTTTGCATGTTTGCACTGTGTGTGAGTGTGTCCTGGGTCCATTTAACTTTAAAAATATGTTTTCTTTCAGTTTTCACTTTCAGGTGCCTGACTTTTATTTCCAAATTTCTCCCCCCCCCCCGGTTCTCTCTCTCTATATATCTTTTATGTTAATTCCATTATGTTGAGTATACTTTTTATGCACTGATGCCAACCAATCAGAAATCGTGATGTAGAGGACTTTTAAGGTAGTTAAGATAAGAGTCAAACATTTTTAATGAGGTGTCAGTTTCTGATTGGTTGATAGTGTAAAAAATATTTACACTGTCAGTGTAAATCAATTAAATCCTATTTTGTTAAATATAATTTTCTAAGATACTTCATCAGGAAATGGCTACTTTATGTGGTTATGGAGTTCAGTGTTGTCGAATAGCGGCCATGGTGGCGCCATGGCGGAAAGCAGTGGCAGGATTTGAAGGAACCGCCATACGGAGGCGGTGGCGTGGCGGATTTCCCGTTGCGGTTCATGGCGGCCGCATGGCGGCTGGTGGGTATGGCGGAAACGGCTGCCATGGCGGAAATGGAGGGTTTTTTAGGGTTTTTTGAGAAAAAAAACCTGACCCATCCTTTTGGGTAAGTTGGGCTGTGCGATCCGACCCCGTCCAAAATGGGTGAAAAACCCCAATATCGTTGTATTAGGCTTCCCTCCCTTCATTTCATCTTCCAAACAGAAACAGAGTAGAACCCTTCTCTTCCTCCCATTCCACACTTTCTTCTCTGACCACCCACTCTCCGACGGCACCCACTGTCGGGCGACTACCGTCCGGCGACCACCTACCTCCGACGACCACCCTTTGACCGGCGACCAGCGACCATTCTCTTCTTTTCTCCTTTTTTCAGTCTTTTTGGAAATATGATCTATGGGGGCTTCATCCCTTTGAAAGCCATGTTCGTTTTCGAATAACAGAGAGCTGAAGGTGGCGGCAGTGAGACTTAGGCACTTAGATAGCTGAAGGGGGTAATACTATAATAGGATATTAGGGTATTATGGTTTCAGGAGATTGGGCCATGTGGCCTAAATATTTTCTCTCTCTGTTTTTTATTTTGTTGGACCTTTTTTTTTACTGACTGAACTAATATTGGGCCATAGGGAATAGGGTATTTTGTTGGACCTTAAAAACTAAATAATTATATTTTAAAATAACATATAAATAAGTTAAAAAACTTTCAGACTAATATAATAAACTAAATAGGTATAATGAGACTTATATGATATTTTCTATCAATTTAGTTTATGGTTCTTGACATATGTTGTTAGTGTTTTGGATTTTATATTTATTTTTGCAATTTTTGTTATGTATATGTATATATATATAAATTTTTTTTTGTCCGTCATGACATCCGTCATATGGACGCATCGCCATCCGTTCTAATGTATGACGGATTTTTGGCTGGCCGCCATAGGCTGCCATCCGCCATCGATAACACTGATGGAGTTTAAGCAGGAAGAGATAGAAACGACCTTAGCTCTGATTACATGCATGTAATTACTAAATTGATTATATTTTATTTTATGTTTTTTGCAGGGAATTATATACAGTCTCTTGGATAAACAGGAGGAAGCCGCAAAGCAGTTCGAAACATATCAAGCTCTTGTGCCTGAAGAGTTTCCACAGAGGGGATTTCTTGATGATGTTGCCTTAACAGCCAAAGGAACATCCAGAGAACAGTTTCAGAAGGAATTTAGAGATCAATTTTCTTACCGGAAGCAGCCATCCACAACGTTTTCATCTTCGCTGTCCGACAATGATGATCCGTAATGCAATGCAGTAGCAGATTCCTGTAGAAGTGGAAAGTTAGAAAAAAGATTTTTGGTGCTACATGACTTTTATAATGTACTAAAAATGTATAGTGCAGGGTTTGTAGTTATAAGATTTGCTTGTTTTTACTAGGTTTAGATCATGTATTGCAATCCTTAAATATGGTGCTTTATGTTGGCACAACATTTTTCTCTGTTATGAGTGTGTTAGTGCCTTGCTGGTAAGTTCATTGAGGATGGACCCCTTTCTCAATGCATGTATTTTTTTCCCTATTTGTTCTGGTGATACCACAATTCCTTTCCTTGAGATATTGGAGCTCGAATAAGCTAGATTTTGATAGGACATTATGACCTTGTTTGATTTGATTCATGTGCAACACTCAATGAGAAAAGGCTTGATTGTTATTATTGTTATGTTCCTTGTCAGTCTTATATCTTGATTAATATTTGTCATGGCTTTTTTACAGTTTTACTTCTCTAATTTGCTAGATTACTAATGAGTTAGTTTGTAACAGTTTTGCAGATTCATTCAGGTATTCTGATTTCTTTCCCCTTAAATAACTAGTTAGTCTCATTCATTTTTTTAACTTATTGACATATGCAAATGCTAGCTAAGTTACATAGGTAGAACTCAAGTCAAGTCATGAAATGGCAGAATCGGATGGTTGGGAAGTTTTCGAAATAGAGCTGGTGTGTTCTAGCACGCAGAACCCAGCAAATGATCAATTACTATTTTATTATTGTTGTTGAAAAGTTGAGATAAATGTTTTCTAAAAAAATTCTCGTAAAAAAAATTTGTTGGTATTTTTCTTTGTCCAAAATAGAGCAATCGGATTCCAGTCTCTAGATTCAAGGTATGATTTTTAGAGCACGAGCTTCATTTGTATTTTAATGATTCAACATATAGTTTTTTTTTGATTCATTGAAAAAAAAAATTAATGATGGACTCAAATAAAAATAGTAATAATAAAGGGGTGACACTCTTCTAAGGGTAAATTGGTTTTGTGGAAAGAAAAGAAGTTAATTCAAAATAAATTTATCTCTAACATAAAAACGTAAGAATGTATTTATTTTTAAAATTATTTAATAGATTAAGATTAGGATGTACTTTATTGAATTGAGAATAAATATCTTTTCATTTTTTCATCTAAAGATTGCTCATGTAGTCTTACTCCAATCGGAAAACATAGGTTCAAAGGCAAGTATGAGAAGAAAAGAGGAAGAAAAGGAATCAATGAGAAGCCCACAAATTACGAAAAATTATGAGAAGATTATGCTGATAATTGATTTTTGTATAATCGATTATTGTGGTAATTGATTATAATCAGAATCTGTTTTTGTTTGGGTATGTTTGCTGAAAAAGTATTTTAAGATAATCTATTTCGTTTGTTTGGTACAAAAAATTTACTTTTATATAGTAAATTACGAAAAGGGGTATGAAGTTATTTTTTATTAATAATATTTGAATTTTTTAACATTATAACATGAATAATGTCTTTGATTTCATAAAAAAATATTATTATTTCAAATAATATATATTTTTACTCATTTTAATCAATTAACTTTTTATATTATCAACCATGATCTTTTTAGTATAATTTTATATTTTTTTTATTATTATTAATAATATTATTATTTTAATCATTAATTTTTTGGACAAAATTCATTTTTGTAATTATTCGAGTATTAGATCTATCTTAGTTAGCATTTTTATGTGACAGTATATAGGAGAAAAATAAATATAAAGAAACTTTATTAGTCAACTTCAGATTTGTAAAATTTATTTTATAATTTTCATGCCTAATTATTTTCTCTATACAACTTTAAAATTCATATGTGAGTATCTTTTCCTACTAAGAGCACCACATGTCTTCAAATAAAGGATGGAAAAATTATTGAATTGTGTGATTAATCTGTGAATGGCAGAATGGAGTTGCAATGCGAGACGGTGAGTTAGATAATAATCAGAAGAAAAACAATCAAACCGTCATATGTCATAAATGTTACCAAAACAGCCTTTTTTTCATAAAAAAACTTTTTTAAAAAGATTAAGCTTCTAACCCAACATAATACATTGTTATAAAAAAGCTTTTTTTTTTCAAGTAAAAAGCTGAAAGTGAAATAATTCATCTTTCCCAAACAAGCAGTAACAGTTTTAGGTTCCATGATAACCTGGGGCAAAATAGAACGTGACCAAGAGAATAAAAGAAGCTTCAAGATGAATACAGAACTACACATATTTATATTGTTTATTTATACTTTCTCCAATACTTGTAAAATATTCAATAAACACGGGACACAAGTTTTTTCGGTTCTATTTCTTTATTTAAACATTTACTACCTGTTAATTAATATGTATGACAACTACAATTACAAAATTAGTTGACAATGAGCTACATAACTATCTAACTTCTATAATGCTTTATTAAGACATTGTAACTAAAAAACATCAAAGCAAACCCATATTTGGTTTAGATGTTGTTGTACTTTTAACGTATACAAATTATCTTCTTTTTCAATACTCAATTTTGTGCATATAAGCTTCTTATATTTCAGTCTCACCTTTGTTTCCTTTACCACTTGAGAAACGGCTCAAACCATGGCTCGAGCCGAGTTGCTCATGTGGGCATTTTGTTTGATATTGATCCTAGCTAATTGCCAACAACATGCAGCCCAAACCATACCAAGCATTGGTGTCAATTGGGGTTCACTAGCATCCCACCCTATTGAACCTCACATTGTGGTGAATATGTTGAAGGACAATGGAATTAAGAAGGTGAAACTTTTTGATGCAGATTCTTGGACCGTGAATGCTTTTTCTGGGACAGATATTGAAGTCATGGTTGGAATTCCTAATGATCAATTGATTAAATTTGCTGGAAGTAGTCGTGATGCAGAAGATTGGGTTAAAGAAAATGTCACCAAACATCTTCATGATGGGGGCGTGAACATCAGGTGTGTCATTAATAGTATATTTGGAACCAATTCCTAATTCTTAGAATCACTTTTTTAAAAAATTGGATTCTCTTGGACCGTTGGACCGTTTGGCCAACACTTTCGTATGTAAAGATGCATGTATCCTGGTTCAGGATATATGTTGGCTGGACGGTCTAACGGCTAGAGTGAATCCGGACCCCTTTTAAAAGGCTTTCATCCCTTCCACTTTGTGTTTTCAAACACACACTAAGTTTCTTCAAGTATACAGGACTCCCAATATTTATATCTTTTTATTATTAACATCACATATCATATATCATCTTGCACATAATTATCTTATTGCAGATACGTATCTGTTGGAAATGAGCCATTCTTGAAAAGTTACAATGGTACCTATATAAAGAAAACATTCCCAGCAATGCAAAATATTCAAAAGGCTATTGATAAGGCTGGCTTTGGAGACCAAGTGAAGGTGACTACTGCTTTAAATGCTGATGTTTATGAGTCTTCTTCAAACAAGCCATCTGATGGAAATTTTAGAGGGGACATTAATGATGTCATGAAACAAATAGTGCATTTTCTTAATGATAGGAAGTCACCATTTCTTGTTAACATATACCCTTTTCTTAGTCTATATCAAAATGAAGGCTTCCCTGAAGATTTTGCATTCTTTGATAGTCAAAGTAGAACAATTGATGACAAAAACACACAATATAGCAATGTGTTTGATGCAAACTTAGATACCCTTGTTTGGTCATTAAGAAAAGCTGGTTACCCTGACTTGAAAATTGTGGTTGGTGAAATCGGATGGCCAACTGATGGTGACAAAAATGCGAATCCAAACAATGCAAAAAGGTTCTACCAAGGTTTCCTTAAGAAAATGGCAGCAAAGAAAGGAACACCACTCCACCCAGGACCATTGGATGTGTATCTTTTTTCTCTATTTGATGAGAACCTGAAGAGCATTGATCCTGGCAACTTTGAGCGCCATTGGGGTATTTTTAGCTACGACGGAAAGCCAAAGTTTCCTGTGGATTTTTCTGGTCAGGGACAAGAGAAATGGCCTGAAGCAGCAAAAGGGGTTCGGTACCAAGAGAATAAATGGTGTGTCCTCAACAATGATGTCAAGGATATGAGTCTTATCCCAGATGCATTAAGCTATGCTTGTGCAGGTGCTGATTGTACAAGCTTAGGATATGGTTGTTCTTGTGGGGATTTAGACCTTGCTGGCAATGTTTCATTTGCTTTCAACCAATATTTTCAAACAAGAGACCAAAGTGTTGAGGCATGTGATTTCAGGGGATTGGGAGCTATTGTAACACAGGATCCATCAAAGGGTGGTTGTTTATTCCCAATAGAAATTGTGAGCAGTGGAGACATGCTCAAAGCAATACGTATAGTGGGAACCTTTCTAATTGGATTATCAGTGTTTTTTTTTTAACATTTTCTTAAAAACTATATAGCTGGTACATATAACATAGGGCATGCTTGATATAATGTTATTAATATGCCATGCTATGCCATTAATTTTATTTCCTCTTGGAGTTAGTAATACTGTAATAGGGTGAAATACACTTTACCCCTAACCCCTTTTTCGACCGCCCCATAAACATTTTCGACTTGGATCAAGTCCTGGTTCTGCTTTTGCTTCTGTAGTGTTTCAACAATATATAGTTGTAGTCATCTATCATGGGGTTTTGGTTATGTAATTGGAAGGGTTATCGTGGGGATTTGGTCATGTATGTGGAAAATATTGTAATGTCATATTGTCATTGATGGTGCTGAACAAAATTAACGCTTGATATGCAATATGATTAAATGATCTTCGTTTCATCTTTAATTCCACGCACCCCTAACCGTCATGTTGCTAAATAAAAGTGTTAATGTTGGTTCCTAGACTCACATGGAAGCCACAAAGTCCTTGAACACAAAACAAAATACACAAAGAAAACAAAAGCCACACAGGAAATACTACAAACACTTGCCAGGTACATAAAGTTTTAGAAATTAACAAACAATAAATAGATAGATGAATGCACACACAAGATTTAGCATGGTTCGATCAATGTGATCAACATCCACTAGAGAGAGCAGCACCACTAAGAATCAATGATCATAGTTTTACAATAGAGAACTCCTCTAAATTTGTCACTCCCCTGTTCACAAGAACATGAACAAACCCTAAGCTTATCTCTATATTTTCACACAAACTATAGATCAATATTCTCACTTGATTTTCTCTCAATCTCTATGAATCAATTACAATGAACCACACTCAATGTATCTGGATGAAATTCGAGCTCCAAGAACCCTTGAATCTTGCACAAAATATCACAACTTGTGTTATGCAGAAAATTGATCGTAACAGCTTTTAAGTTGTGCCATAATCGATTATGCCTTCTCGGCTTGTGCTCCGTGTTTCTGGAATTCCCCATAATCGGTTATGCTAATCGATTACACCCTCACTGTCTGTTCTGGAAATCCACATAATCGATTATGCTAATTGATTATGCCTTCATTGTCCACGTTCCTTATTTTTGCAAATGCACGTAATCAATTATGCTAATCGATTACAAGTTCTCTGTCAGTCCCATAATCGATTATGCAGACAGCATAATCGATTATCCCTGCTATAAACTTCACTTTGCTGATTTTGAGGCATCTTTCAATATTTCTCCACCTTGACTCCAAATAAGAGACCTGAGACCAAAACCAATCACCAGTGTGCTGTGCGTGCTGCTATCCCACTTATGGGATTTACACTTCATAGAAGTTGATCAAGTCCAAGCATGTCTTGAACTTTGATCCAGGCAATGACTTAGTGAACATATCCGCTGGATTGTCTTCCGAACCAATTTTCTCAATCTTAACCTCTTTAGATTCTGCCACATCTCTAATGAAGCGAAGTCTGATATCTATAAGCTTGGTCCTCTCATGGTAAACTTAATGATTTGCCAAATGTATAACACTTTGGCTATCACAATAGACCGTGACACAATCTTGCGCAATCCCCAATTCACCAATCATCCCTTTTAGCCAAATGGCTTCCTTAACTCCTTCTGCAAGTGCAATGTACTCGGCTTGTGTGGTTGATAATGCTACCACCGGTTGCAATGTCGACTTCCAACTAGTAGCAGTCCCAAACAGAGTAAACACATACCCGGATAATGACTTTCTAGTATCCACATTCCCTGCATAGTTTGAATCAACATACCCAACAAGAGCATCATCCCCTTGAGTTGTCTTCTTGTACCTCAAACTAGATTTCTGTGAACCATTCAAATACCTCAATACCCACTTCAAAGCTTCCCAATGAGCTTGACCCGAATTTGCCTTGAACCGACTAACAATGCTAACCGTATGCGCCAAATCTGGTCTACTACAAACCATACCATACATGATGCTTCCTACTCCACTTGCATATGGAATAGAATTCATCTTGCACCTTTCCTCTTCGGTGCTAGGAGCTTGGGTAATTGAAAGCTTTGTATGATGACCCAAAGGTGTGCTAACCAGTTTGGATTGATGCATCCTAAATCGTTCCACAACCTTCCTCAAGTAGTCATGTCGAGATAAGAATAATTCCCCCTCTTTCCGGTTTCTTACAATATCCATCCCAAGTATCCTCTTTGCAATTCTAAGATCCTTCATCTCAAATTCAGAATTCAATCTCTCTTTGAGCATGCCAATCTCATCCTTGCTAAAGCTAACTATAAGAATATCATCCACATATAGAAGCAAGAAAAGAACACAATTTTCTCCTCTTCTTAATATGTAAACGTAGATGTCATAACTACTCTTTAGGAATCCATATTGATGTGCATGACTCCGACAAGTGTACTGGATTCGTCGCTAAGTAATAAAAAGATCGATCCCACAGAGACCGTGATCTCAAACCACAACTAATTATTAAATCAATAAAACTGGACTATATAAAAAAGGATTTTGCAATGGTTTTGATTTTTGAAATGAGAATCAAGTAACAATCAAATTTAAAATTGCAATTAAACAAAATAGGAAAGTAAATCAATTTGGGGTTTTTCAAATCTAAAGGGATTCCTAGGAATTGGGTTACCAACAAGATTGTTCATGTTACTAAATTGACTACCCCTTGTTAATTATCAAAATTTGCTTTGAAGGCGAATTTATCCTAAATAAGTTAATACTCCCTCTCGGGTTACAAAAACCGTGCCCAATTAAACCAACCCCTACTCTCGTGGTAGTTGAATTTAGATTGAACCCTTTAAGTTTTGTGACAATTCGTGAACCCTCGAAGGACCGCCTCTAACTCTCGTGATTTAAGTCCTAAGTTTGATTTCTATAGATCCAATACCTAAGTTCACCGCTAGGTTCCTCCTTAGAGTATCTATGACATGCAAATAAGTGCGCACCAGATTCACAAGTAATTAAAGCGATAGAAATCAAATCGAAAGCAAAATCGAAATTAACAAAGGGAAAATATCAATTCATAACATCAAACAGATCTTGGGCATAGTCCCAATCCCTAGAAATAAAGCCACTACTCAAGCATTGCCATGGTGATGACAAGCTTGGTTAACAAAAACATGAAATAAAACCTAAGAGAAGAGAAGAAGAAGGAGAAGAGAATCCTAATATTGCCTAAGTGTAGCAGCCCAAAAGTCCCTCTCAGTCCCCCTATTTTCGAGCCTAAGTGCTCTATTTATAGATTAGGGTAACTTGAATCCCAATCAAACACAAATTCAGATCAAATCAGTTTCTACAGATCCATATATTGCGCGTCACGACCGTGATGGCCATCACGGCCAGGCCGTGACGGATTCTGCCTTGGAGGTTGCTTTACTGGTTGGTCTGTCACGACCGTGACCACCATCACGGCTAGGCCGTGATCAGTTCTGCCTGTGAGGGTCTGGTTCAGCTGACATGTCACAGCCATGATGGCCCATCACGGGCTGGCCGTGACCAGTTATGACTTTTCCATTCTTTCTTTTAAGCTCTACTCGATCACTGCCGTGATGGCTGTCACGGCTAGGCCGTGATGGGCTCTGTTTGGCTCATTTTCTTGCTTTTCAAGCTCCATCTTCATGCGAGTTCCATCATGGTTAATTTTGAGCATTTTAATCTTCAATTCCTGCACAACAACACCACAAAACCGCCTTACCCGTTCCAAGGTAAAAACTAACCGAAATCAAAATAGAAATGCCTAAACTATATGAAAAATGCATGCAAAATATCAATGAAATATGAGGTGAAATCATACTCATCAAACTACCCCAAGCTTAAGACTTTGCTTGTCCTCAAGCAATCACTAAGGCCAATCAATATAAACAATCGGAGCATGGATAGTGAACCAAGAACCCGAGTAACTAATCCAAGTGACAGGCATATTCAAATAAGTACCCAAGAGACAATCAATTTCAAGTCCAATTAGAAGCTTAGGTTCCCTAAATTCATATCTGTCACTAATTCAGACACTCTTCTCACCTCACTCAAATGTTTAAGAATATATGACAATTCACTCAATTTCCTCAAGGAAGGTATTCTACCATAAGCTTGACTATTAACTAAATCTCTACTTTATTAATGAAAACACATAAGAATCAAGAGGTCTTTTATTTTGGTTGTAATGGGGCCAAGTGATTAATTGTCAGGTGGGAAAATCAAGAAAAGGAAAATTCAAGAAGGCTAAACAAAATATCAAACAATGCAAAGCATGACAACCTTCTAAAATACCTTTTTGGGCCTTTTAGTTCACTTTTCCACCTTTCTTTCTTTCTTTTTATTTTATTTCTCACTTTCTTTTTGTCATCCCCTTCTCCATTTTTTTTGTTTATTTATTTTATTTTATTTATGTGGAGAAGGGGAGATTTTCAACTTAAGAGAAATATTTTTTATTTCTAACTTTCTCATCCCACAATTTATTTTTCAAACTACCTTTTTACCCTTTTGACGATACTTTAAAAGGCGTCATACCAAGCATCATTCATCAAAATATTTCAAGGTACCAAGAAAAGTATTTTATTCTTTTAGGCTCAAAATTAGGCAACTAAGGGGTAACATTTAATCAATCAAAGCTCAGAAGGCCAGAAAAATACCTAGTACCTCAATCATTTTCAAAAATTTTTAAGTTTCAAAACGGTTTCAAGTCAAGTTCTAGAGAACACAATCCAAGAGGAATGAAACACTCAATCACAAAGAATGTGGTAGATTTAGTGAGTACCCCTTTTAGGCTCAAAAATCTCGCATTTAGTAGTTTAAAATCAATGAGAAACACAAGTCTAAGCAACCACATGCTAATTATCAACTATCAAATGATCATCTCAAGCATTTTTATTTTTAGCCTTATCACAAGAATACAAAAATTGGATTCTAAAATTCACTATCTCAATTCATTTGGCACCAAGTTTTTACAATTGGATGCATAATCTAAGCAAAGGGCAATCTAATCATGTGATCATGCAAAACTATGCCCATATGAATGCAACATGAAAAATGCAAAAATGCAAAAAATTGCAAAAAATACCCCTACCCCAAGCTTAAAAACTTACATTGTCCCCAATGTAAATAATCAAGTCAGAGAGAGGAGAAAAATGGAACAACTCACCGAGGTGGTAGAGGATGCTGACTCACATGCCTAGTCAAAGAGCTGCTGGAAGATGTGTCACGACCGTGATGCTCATCACGGCTAGGCCGTGATCAATTCTGGTCTATAGGAGCTGGCCTGTCACGGGCGTGAGTTCCATCACGGCTAGGCCGTGATACATTCTGATCTTCGGGGTCCTTCTCATCACGCCCGTGATGGATATCACGGCTGGGCCGTGATCCTTTCTGATATTCTATGGTTAGCTAATCACGGCCGTGATGACTTCTGACTTTATTTTTCTTTGCCTTTTTGCTCTTACTGCTTTCATAACCTGAAAATACTTGGCAAAACCATCAATTAGTGATCTTTCTTCTCTTACTCTCCTCAAATTATTCAAAAACAAAATTCAAAAACAAATGGAAAAGGGAAAGGAAACTTGGGTTGCCTCCCAAGAAACACTTATTTACGGTCTTAAGCTTGACCATACTCCCTTCAATCAACCGGGGTCGACTGGGCCTGGAAATGCAAGAACACTTCTCTTCCATGGAAGTCCTTCAAAGAGCCGATTTTGTTCATATGGCCAATTGGGCTTTCGCTTTGCTCTTTTCACTCTGAGTTTCATGGCCTTACTTCCTCCCGGCGGAAGTTTTATCTTCACATGATGAGCAATTCCAACTTCATCACCCTTTTGTGCATCATTTGTCTTGCAAAGCTTCGAAGTTGCTTCCATGTTGAGCTCTTCCTTCTCCTCTGGAGACATTATATCGATCCTGCACACATGACTCTCAAAAGGAGGGTTATTATATGAGTTAGTCAAATCAAAATCTACCCTACCTTCCTCTAGGAGAGTTTGACATTTTTTACGTCTATTATCACTCCAGCTGTGGCCAAGAATGGCCTTCCAAGAATGATAGGGAATTTGGAATTCCCGTTCATACCCAACACCATGAAATCGATAGGGATGAAAAATTTCCCTACCTTTACGGGGACATTCTCTAGTATGCCTAGAGGAGTTTTAGTTGAGCCATCCGCAAATTGTAAAGAGAATTTGGATGGACTCAATTCCTTGGTTCCCAACCTCTCGAAGATAGTAAGCGGCATCAAACTCGCACTAGCCCCTAAGTCACATAAGGCTTGGTCTATTTTCACCTCTCCAATTGAGCAAGCAATAGAGAAACTTCCTGGATCTTTTAGTTTAGGAGGCATATTAGTTTTTATCATGGCATTATGCTCCTCAATTAAGCTCTTAGTTTCTATTTCTACTTGCTTTTTCTTGACCAACCTTTGTGGGAAAGGTATTGGGGGTTGGGAAGGTGGTGGAGGGACATACTTTGGCTCTATCTCTTCATCTTCGCTCATATCCTCGTCACATTCCACATCCTTTTCAACCACCCCAAGCTTATCATCCCTCAAGTATATGGTGTTACAATGTTCATTGGGATTAACTTCGAGTTGTCCCGGAAACGTACCCTTAGGTATATAATATGTACTAGCTTGTTGGGCAATCTGAGTTTCTAACATCTTATTATGGATGGCTAAGTTATCTACCTTAGATGCTAACTCTTTTATTGCCTCATTGACTGTCCTACCTTGTTGCCTAAACTCTTCATTTTGTTTTGTTTGAGTTTCAACAAAGTTTTCCAAGAGAGGCTCAAGTTTAGAATTTTGTACCTGAGGATACCCCGATGCGGGTTTCCTATTACCTTGGCCTTCCTGGAATTCGTGGTTCAGCGTGTTGTTGTAGTTCCCGTAGGAGAGGTAAGGGCTGTTCTTCCTTCCTTGGTTGTAAAGATTAGGGGGAACATAGTTTGGCAACTTCGGGTTTGTGTCATAGAAGTTGTGACAAGAGTTCACTTGTTCCCCTGAAGCACCGAATCCATGAGCAATACCACGTGGGCACTCCATTATGTCATGTCCCTGCATTCCACAAATCTCACAAACAATGTTGGTAGCACCTATTGAACTCACATTAGCCTTTTCAAGCTGATCAAAGCGTTTATTCAATGAGTCAATTTTAGACATAATGAGATCAATGCTATTCATTTCAAACTTACCCCCCGAAATCTTTTTCGGGTTATTACCTCTTTCCGAACCCCATTGGTGGTAGTTGGTGGCTATGTTTTCAATGATGTTGAATACTTCGGTCAGAGGTATATCCATAAAGGCTCCGCCAGCTGCGGAGTCCAGTGACACCTTCGAAGAGTAATCCAATCCGTTGTAGAAGGTGTGCACTAATAACCACCTCTCGAGTCCATGATGTGGGCAGGACTCTAGCAACCCTTTGTAGCGATCCCAAGCTTCGGACAAGCATTCTCCGTCTTTTTGGAAGAAGCCGGTGATCTGACTTCGTAGGTATGCCGTCTTGGATGGAGGGAAGAATTTCTCCAAGAATGCCTGCTCTAGTTGGTCCTGTAACATCCTAAAATTCTAATATAATTGATTTGATGAAAAATATATTAGGTTATTAAAAAAAATATATAGCGCAAATAAAAAAAAATATAATTAAGAGGTTTAGTGTAAAGAACAGATAGTATAAGGATTTATTGAAATTACTCAATTATTATAAATAAAGAATACAAAATTTAAATATATATATATATATATATATATATTTATTGTACAGGGACCAAAATATTAAATATTACTTTAACCTTAAACACGTATTCATCGAAATAACGAAACATGTATAGGTACATCAATGATGCAATCGTCCCAGTTAGCGGTGCTTATGTGGGATTAGCTTCCCCAGGAAAAGTTGGATCTTGCAAAGAGAATCCAAGGGTTATCAATTTTGGACCATTACTGATCACAAGGGCTATTTCTCAATTATTGACATTCGCCCCGGTGATTATAATCTATACTCATGGGTCACCGGATTCATTGGTGATTATCAATATGATCGCGTCATTAACATAACCTCAAGTTGCGAAATTAAAGTGGGTGAGCTTGTTTATGAGCCACCAAGAGATGGCCCTACATTGTGGGAAATAGGCATCCCTGATCGCTCAGCGGCTGAGTTATATGTTCCTGATCCAAATCCCAAGTACATTAACAAACTCTATGTTAACCACCCAGACAGACTTGGTCACTGCACATGGGTTAGGAGCGCCGCACAGAGGAGAATTAGAGGGGGCCGTGCAGTGATTGTGAGGGGTTTTGAGACACGTTTCTTTTTTGTCGGTGCAACCGTAACGGAGTGAAGGGAAGAAAATATTTTAGAGAAGCACCAACTTTTGTCATACGTAATTTCTAGAGCATTTTGGAGGTCTTCAAGAGGTGAGTAACAATACTTTTTGCGAACACTTTCCATGGTATAATTGTTTGTATGTGTGTGGAAGGGTTTACCTTATAGTTTTTTTTTGGAATTTGAATTAAATATATGATTGATATCGCCAACCTAAATTTTAAAATCGGGGGTTTTCAATTAAAACAAAAATTTGTTAAATTGAGTATTTACTCTTGTTATTGATGGCATGAAATACATGATTGATATTTGTACTAGTTGAATGATATGCTTGATGACATATGTTATGTCTTGATGTTCGTGATTGTCATAGTGTAATTATAAAATTACTTGATGACATGATATGAGTCTATTTGGTATGCATGATAAGATTAAATATTTAATTTATGGTAAATGAATTGTTACATGTATGAGACGTGAAATTTATGCCTTATGATGAGTTGTATGTTGTTTGCCGCAATACCACCTATGATAGGGGCATCGAAGAGTAATACCACCTTAATGGGGTATCGAAAGTAACATCGCCATATGATTGGGATGTCGAAAATGAGTAGTACCACCTAAAAGGGGTATCGAAAGTAACACCGCCACGCGATGGGGTGTCGAAAAGGAAGAAATACCGTCATGTGCACATGGGAGGTATCGAAATGGAAATGTCCCCAACAGGAGGGTGACATCGAAACATTCCTCATGAGTAGGGGTGGGCAATGGGACGCCACTGTCATGTGATGTGTGAGATTTATGGCATGCCGACAAGAGACCAATTTAGTTATGAGGCCTTCGAGCTACTTGGATTAATTTAGAATTTACTTGGTATGTGGAATGTGATACATTGAGATAAGTTGTTGTTACGTTATATGCTATTGAGTTGATGAGATTTTTGTTGTTATTAAAAGTATTCTTTTTATATATTATTTTGAAAAATTAGCGGGTACCAGGGATAGTAATGTAGTATGGTTTAGAGTATTATGCGGACGAGGTTCTTTGGTTTACATACTATTTTTCTCAGATTGTAATTAGACGCCCGGTTTTGAGGCTTTTAGTTTTTATTCAAACGATTGGATTTAATAATATTTTTCAATACTTTGTAAATACTATTATTCTATTTAATACGAGGTATTTTCATACTTAGTTATTTGAGAAAAATTTTATGACTTGTGTTTTTTAATTAAATGTTTTGAAGGATTTTTATTGAAATTAATTTGGGTTACTAATGTAACGAAGGGCGTTACAGGTCCCAAGTCGACAAGGTATTAGCGGGCACTTGCTTCAGCCAAGCTTTTGCCTTTCCAGTAAGAGAGGAGGGGAACAACCTCAAGCGAATAGCATCAATTGGGGCTCCATGAATTCTAATTGCATCGGTGAACTCTAAGAATGTCTCCACATGATCAGTCGGGTCCTCCGAGGGCAATCCTCCGAATTGATGTTACCTAATCATGCTAATTAGCATAGGCGGTATAGTGTAGTTCTTCGCCTCGATCTCTGTCCTAGCAATCCCAGTTTGCAAACCCCTCACATTTAGGGCTGCGTAGTCCTTCAATGGTTTGGTATCCAGTAGATTCGCCATGAGAGGAATGGGAATCAACCTCTCCCTCTCTCTTTGTAGTCTCCTACGTCAATGAAAGGTCCTTTCGATTTCGGGGTCAACCTCAATAAGGCTTCCAAGACTTAGGGATCTTTGCATAAAAAGAAAAGGAAAAAGTCCAGAAAAATCAATTTAAAAATTAAATTGAGATTCAAGAAAGCACAGTCCCCGGCAACGACACCAAAAACTTGATGTGCGTGACTTCCGGCAAGTGTACCAGATTCGTCGCCAAGTAATAAAAAAGATCGATCCCACAGAGACCGTGATCTCAAATCACAACTAATTATCAAATCAATTAAACTGGACTCTATAAAAAAGGATTTTGCAGAGGTATTGATTTTTGAAATAAGAATCAAGTAATAATCGAATTTAAAATTTGCAATTAAACAAAATAGGAAAGTAAATCAATTTGGGGTTTTTCAAATCAAAAGAGATTCCTAGGAATTGGGTTACCAACAAGATTGTTCATGTTACTAAATTGACTACCCCTTGCTAATTATCAAAATTGCTTTGAAGGCGAATTTATTTTAAATAAGTTAATGCTCCCTCTCGGGTTACAAAAACCGTGCCCAATTAAACCAACCCCTACTCTCGTGGTAATTGAATTTAGATTTAACCCTTTAAGCTTTGTGACAATTCGTGAACCCTCGAAGGACCGCTTCTAACTCTCGTGATTTAAGTCCTAAGTTTGATTTCTATAGATCTGATACCTAAGTTCACCACTAGGTTCCTCCTTAGAGTATCTATGACATGCAAATAAGTGCGCACCAGATTCACAAGTAATTAAAGCGATAGAAATCAAATAGAAAGCGAAATCGAAATTAACAAAGGGAAAATATCAATTCATAACATCAAATAGATCTTGGGCATAGCCCCAATCCCTAGAAATAAAGTCACTACTTAAGCATTGTCATGGTGATGACAAGCTTGGTTAACAAAAACATGAAATAAAACCTAAGAGAAGAGAAGAAGAAGGAGAAGAGAATCCTAATTTTGCCTAAGTGTAGCAGCCCAAAAGTCCCTCTCAGTCCCCCTATTTTCGAGCCTAAGTGCTCTATTTATAGATTAGGGTAACTTGAATCCCAATCAAACGCAAATTCAGATCAAATCAGTTTCTATAGATCCATATATTGCGCGTCACGACCGCGATGGCCATCACGGCCAGGCCGTGACGGATTTTTCCTTGGAGGTTGCTTCACTGGTTGGTCTGTCACGGCCGTGACCACCATTATGGCTAGGCCGTGATCAGTTCTGCCTGTGAGGGTCTGGTTCAGCTGACATGTCACGGCCGTGATGGGCATCACGGGTTGGCCGTGACCAGTTCTGACTTTTCCATTCTTTCTTTTAAGCTCTACTCGATCACTGTCGTGATGGCTGTCACGGCTAGGCCGTGATGGGCTCTGTTTGGCTCATTTTCTTACTTTTCAAGATCCATCTTCATGCGAGCTCCA
This sequence comes from Sophora flavescens, assembly GCA_030762895.1. NCBI lineage: Eukaryota > Viridiplantae > Streptophyta > Magnoliopsida > Fabales > Fabaceae > Sophora > Sophora flavescens. The sequence continues at coordinate 72,355,005 of CM061067.1, forward strand.
TCATGGTTAATTTTGAGCATTTTAATCTTCAATTCCTGCACAACAACACCACAAAATCGCCTTACCCGTTCCACGGTAAAAACTAACCAAAATAAAATTAGAAATGCCTAAACTATATGAAAAATGCATGCCAAATGTCAATGAAATATGAGGTGAAATCACACTCATCACATATCTCAAGATAAAATAATCAAATTTTTTATACCACTGTCTAGGACTCTGTTTCAAGCCATAGAGTGATTTTCTCAAGAGACATACCTTTGACTCATCCTCCGCGAACCCTTCCGGTTGTTGTATGTAGATAGTCTCCTCTAGATTCCCATGTAGAAAAGCTGTCTTGACATCCAATTGTTCCAACCCAAGATCATATTGATTGACAATTGACATCAAAATTCTTATAGAATAATGTTTTACCACAGGTGAGAAGATTTCATTGTAGTCAATCCCCTCCACTTGTGTAAAACCCTTCGCCACGAGCCTTGCCTTGTACCTTGTATTCTCAACTCCCAGAATACCTTCATTTTTCTTGAAGATCCACCTGCATCCAACCACCCTCTTATTCTTGGGTAGATCCACAAGTGTCCAAGTCTGATTTTTGTTCAAAGATTCCATTTCCTCATTGATTGCTTGCAACCAATTTTGACCTTCCTTGCTTTCCATAGCCTCTTTGAAGTTCCTTGGTTGAGTCTTGAATCTCTTCAGCCACATTAAGAGCATAATATATAAGGTCCGCATACCTGAATCTCCTAGGAGGTACAATATTCCTTCTAGTCCTATCTCTGGTCAACTGATAGTCAGATTTCGGGCTATGACTTTTTGACCATAATAGGGTCATTTTAGAAACTTATTACCAGTTTAGGGTCCTTTTGAAACTATTTACTAATCGGGGGTCCTTTTGGACACGTGACATTTTTTTATTTTTATTGTCTCTGATTGGTCAAAGACGTCAGAGTGGCTCCTTCAAAGGCGCCACTCTGACTGGCGCCTACTACTTTTTTTAAAAAAATAAAAATTAAAATTGTCCCCCTGCCCTGCAGTGCCACGTGGCGCAACGCAGGGAGGCACCACTACGGATGGCACCGTAACGCCTCCCTATATTGCGCCACGTGGCGCACGCAGGTCCCCCCTCCCCAACCGAAATAAAATGCCACCCACCCTTATACCCCCCCCCCCCCCCCAACCGTCCACCATTATTAACCCCCATCCCCCTCCTATAAATACCATCATCATTCATAGAATTTAACCCGCCCATCTCTTAACCTGCATATAATTTCTACTACCCATTTTTCTATAATTTGAGGTAATAATATTGGTATAGTATTTTTCTTTATTAAGTTTATTTTTAATTATAATAACATGCTAATATTATTATTAGTTGTATTAGTAATTGTTAATTATTTTTATTTTTTATTATTATTATTTGAAATTGTAAATTTATGGGTTATTGTTATTATTTTAATTTTGCGGTTATTTGTTATATTTTTTTTATTAAGTTTACATGTTTAATATAAAATATCATGCTAATATTATTAATATCAATATTTGTATTTATTGTTTTGAATTTTTTTATTTTGCAAGTATCACTATAAGTGTTAGTAAGTTTTAATCATTTTTAATATGGTTATTATTGGAAATTGTAAATTTATGGGCTATTGTTATTTATTTGATATCTTTGTAGGGCATACGTCATGAGCCAACTTGCAGTATTTCTGTACTCGAATGGGAGAGTTTTCGATGGACCAGAATGAATTACATTTGAAGGGGACCAAGTAACTGTGCAAATAAAACATGGAATCGGGTACGAGCGTTTGAGGGCAAATATTCACTCGAAGTTGAGATTGCAACCAAATCAATCAGTTTCAAAAATTGTGATAAGATATATGATATGTGGCAACCCGATGAAATATAATCTTGTTGAAATTACCGATGATCGAGATGTAGAATGCATGTTGAATGGTTATTACCAAAATCCGTGGATGTCAACACTTGAATTGTACGTTCATGTTAATGTTGCAGGCACTTCCACATTCCCTGTACCGTCAATGGGTAGTAATTTCGAGCAACGAAATGTGCCGGTAAACTTTGGGTCAAATGCAGATGACGAAGATGAAGATTGGGCGAGCAAAATAGAGGATGAGTCAGATGAAGACGACGAGGAAGATGATATACCAACTAGTGGTTCATCGGACACCTAGGAGGAGGTTGAACAGGGTTCCAACATAGTTCTGTCAGTATTGGCGTCACCTGGAATTGCTGCAGGACCGTCGAAATAGCGGCAAGATCTGGACCGTCGAAATGTGTCGACAAGATCCGGGTCGTCGAAACGTGTTGGTATGATCTGGGACGTCGAAACGTGTCGGCAAGATCTGGGCCATTGAAACGTGTCGGCAAGATCTGGGCGGTTGAAAGGTGTCAGCAAGATCTGGGCCGTCTATCTTACCTAACCGCTCGTCTATAAATATGAATACGCGCCTCCTCATTTTAACACATTCTGAAACTCTTTCTTCTCCATTCTCATCCGACTCTCAACCAAAGTAACACTTCGACTCTCAATCATGAAGCTTGATCTTGAGTCATTCAATCCTACACAACATGCGGAAATTGAACCGAGTCTTGATAGCGAGCTTGCTTTTGTTTACTTCAACGGTCGAATTACAAACGGTCCCGAGGGCGTCAAATTCCACTGCAATTACCCAAGGCGCATCAATATCAATGAGGACATATCTCTGCATGATTTGAAACAGATGGTGCATGCCAAGCTCCAAGCTGGTAGCAAAATTATTGCTGATCTTTACTACCGCCTCCCTGAGAAAACACCGGAGGGGGGTTTCCACTTCAGTCAAATGACACTAGCAAGGGATGTTGACATACGCCACATGTTTGTTGTGTTTAATGAACACAGGAGGGCGGGCCCTACTGAGTTGTACGCTAGGTTGGGACGGTCGACTAATGAGATACTGACTTTGATGAGGGGCCCATCTGGATCTGGTGGGTTCGAATGACTAACCAAACACTATGTTCCTATCGGGTTTATCTATTTTTTTATTGGTGTGTGTTTCAGTTTTATAACTCTGTTTGCTGTGTAAGTAATAAACGGTCTCATGTGCGTTTGTTCTGGAAAATAAATTGATTATGAAAGCTTCTAATTAATTAATTTCTTAATCCAATCATTAACATGTTAATTAACTAAATCTAACTATTTAAAAACACTAAAACTAATTAATGTTTTTAGTTCTTGATATTATTTTTTATTATATAATTAACTTCTTAATGTCCTAATTAACACACTAACTAGCTAAACTAACCTTATTAATTAAACGAAAATTAAAATAATAAGCAACAAAAAAATATGCCCTAATAACAAGTAGCAAATAATATAACAAGAGGCATAAAAAAAATTAAATATTAACAGTATGAATTTACACCAATAAATCATCACCAAATTATTACTGTTAAATTATTAAGAGTAACAACGACATTAATAATAAATATAATTAATGCATTGCTTTAAAATAACAAGCAACAAAAAATATATACTCTAACAACAATTAGCAATTAAAATAACAAGGAGCATAAAAAAATATTAACAATATAAATGTACACCAATAAATATCCACCAAATTATTACTGTTAAATTATTAAGAGTAACAATGATATTAATAATAAATATAATTAATGTGTGGCTTTAAAATAACAAGCAACCAAGAAATATACCCTAACAACAAGTAGTAAATAATATAACAAGCGGCATAAAAAAAATAAAATATTAACAATATGAATCTACACCAAAAAATAATCATTAATATTTATAGTACTCATAAAAAAATTTACCTTGTAAAATTAAAAGGAAGTTTCCACGAATTTGAAAGGAACACCGGTAAAAAAAAATTACACTTAAAACTATGAAGAAGGGAAGGGGGAGCCGTAGGAATGGGGAGGGGGTGAATCTGCTGATTTATATAGGAGGGGGAAGGGGGTTAAATAATCCGCGTGGGGTGGGGTAAGGATATAAAAGGGGATGGTTGTTGGGTGGGTGTGGGTGTGTGGGGGTGGGGGGGGGGGGGGGGGGGTATATTCAATGTGGACGGTTGGATGGGAGAGGACAATAATGGTGGTGGGTGGGGTATTATTTCTGTTGGGGAGGGGGGACCCTGCGTGCGCCACATGGAGCAACGCAGGGATTCACTACGATAGGGCAGTGGCGCAGCTTTTTTGTTTTTTATTTTTTTTACTATAGGAGCCAGTCAAAGTGACGCCTTTGAAGGAGCCACTCTGACTGGTGCCTTTATCCTGTCAGAGACAAAAAAAATTAAAAAATGTCACGTATCCAAAAGGACCCCCATTGGTGAATAGTTTCAGAACAACCATAAATTGGTAAATTGTTTTTAAAAGGACCCCAGTTTGGTCAAAAAGCCTAAATTCTGCCGGCAGTTGTTGATCTACAACCTCTGCTGGTTGAGGACACTCATCTCTAGCAGCACATGTAGGAGGCTCTACCTCAAACTAAGTATTCCCATTTGCCATATCTGAGTTACTTTCTTCTAGGTTTTTGCACATCATAACCATGCTAGTCTCATCAAATGTAACATCTCCGCTAATGAAGCACCTTGATTCCCCAGGTTCCAACCTCCACAGCTTGTAGCCCTTCACACCCTCTAGATAACTAATGAAAACACATTTCAGTACCCGAGCTTCAAGTTTGTCTTGCCTAACATGAGCAAACGCTAGAGACCCGAATATCCTCAAGTTAGAGTAGTCAACTGGTTTACCACTCCACACTTCCATAGGTGTCTTGAAGTCTATCACTGAAGATGGACATCTGTTAATCAAATAGACTGTTGTTCTCGCAGCCTCTCCCCAGAAGCTCTTTGACAGCCCAGATCCCAAAAGCATGCATCTCACATGCTCCAGAATAGTCCTATTCATCCTCAATGCTAGTCCATTCTGTTGAGGTGTCCGTGCTACAGTTTTACCCCTTTTAATGCCTCGTTTCTTGCAAAACTCATTAAACTGCTCTGAAACAAACTCCAGGCCGTTGTCAGTTCTGAAAACTTTCAGTTTAGTTCCCAATTGATTTTCTATAAGAGTGTGTCATTCCTTAAACTCTTCAAATGTTTCAGATTTATTTTTCAAAATATAAATCCACACTCTTCTAGAAAAATCATCAATAATGGTAATAAAATAGGAACCCCCTCCATGAGTTTTCACTCTTGAAGGACCCCAAAGATCCGAGTGAAAATACTCAAAAGGTCTACTAGAAACATGCACACCCTTTACCAAATTTAACTCTATGTGATTTACCTAGTATGCAATGATCACAAAATTCCATCTTATCCAATTTATTACCATTTAACAAGTTTTGTTTACTTAGCTCAACTAAACCTTTTTCACTAACATGCCCTAGTCTCAAGTGCCATATCACATTTTTATCATGTAGAGTTTGGCTAGCAATAGATGCATGAGCAATAACAGTAGAACCATCAAGAATATACAATCCATTCCTCTCAGTTTCCCTTAGCAACTATTAATGAACCATTAGAAATCTTTATCATGCCATGTTCAATTTTAGTGGAATATCCTAAAACATCAAACATTCTTATAGAATAGAGTATTATCTTAAGTTCAGGAACATACCTCATGTCTTGCAAAAGGATTTCACGGTTATCATACATTTTCAGCCGGATAGTACCCATACATTGCACTTTGCACGATTTGTTGTTGCTTTGAAGCACCACTCCACCACTACTAGAAAACTTGAATTTTCAGACGGAATTTTCGGACGGAAATGTTTCCGTATGAAATTTTATGAACATTTCGGACGGATTTCACACGGATTTGTGATTTTTTATATTTTTCTTGATTTATCTTACATCCGTCTGAAATCTGTCCGAAAATTTCAGACAGATTTCACACTGATTTGTTATTTTTTATATTTTTCTTGTTTTATCTTACATCCGTCTGAAATCTGTCCGAAAATTTCAGACAGGTTTCACAAGGATTTGTTAGTTTTTATATTTTTCTTGATTTATCTTACATCCGTCTGAAATATGTCCGAAAATTTCAGACAGATTTCACACGGATTTGTTATTTTTTATATTTTTCTTGATTTATCTTACATCTGTCTGAAATATGTCCGAAAATTTCAGACAATTTCACACAGATTTGTTAACCATTCATTTTTTGTTATTTTTTTATATTTTTCATGTTTTATCTTACATCCGTCTGAAATCTGTCCGAAAATTTCAGACAGATTTCACACGGATTTGTTAGTTTTTATATTTTTCTTGATTTATCTTACATCTGTCTGAAATATGTCCAAAAATTTCAGACAGATTTCACACGGATTTGTTATTTTTTATATTTTTCTTGATTTATCTTACATCCGTCTGAAATATGTCCGAAAATTTCAGACAATTTCACACGGATTTGTTAACCATTCATTTTTGTACATGTTACCAATTAAAAGAAATATTTTTCTTTCTTCTCTCCCTCTCTGCCTCATACTCGACCCCCACATTTCTTCTTCCTTTTATTTTTCTCCCAACACTCAAAACTTCATCTTCCTCCTCCTCAAAAAGCTCAGCCACCATCCAAGGGTCCCAGCCGTGCCGCCTGAACTCCGTCGACCACCGGCCTAAGCACAACGCGACCACCATCACGACCTCACTCGGAGGAGAAAACCCGTTCAACATCATCACGTGAGTTCTGTCTTTTGTGGTTCATCCTCGCCGTGGTTGCGCCGCCACCCACCGCTCGCGTCCGGTCGTCGAGGGTAGGACGCACCTGCGACCGCCACCGGTTCGGACCACCTTGCACGTATGGCTCCTCGTTGTGCGTCATCGTCCAGCAGCGAGCGCTTGCTGTCCTCGCCGGAGTCGCCGCCGTGTCGCCACCACCGCCTCTCTGTTTGGTCGTGGTATCCTTACCTCTTCACTTTGGGTGAGTGTTTTACCCTAATCTCTCCTAGTTGTAAATGCCCCAAATTGATTTTTGAAACCCTAACCCTAGCCTTTTAAATTCAGAGTTTAATCTTGAAATTGAAACTTGTCTTATACAATTGGGACTATGAATTAGTCAAGTATACTTGAATTTATACTTATGTTGAATTTTACCCTCATCTCTGTTTGAGTTGTATTATTAAAACATGTTTATGTTGTCATGGAATAATGATTGATAAGGTTTTGCAAGGCTATTTTTTTCCAGCACACCACATGTTTGATAAATGTCCTTAGTGGTTAGCAGACTACATGTTATAGAGACAAGAGTGTATATGTGTGGGGAAATTTTATTGTGATGACTGACGATATGCTTTTGTCTAGGGTAAAATGAGATTTGTGATACCGGGGCAGCAAGAACAGGGGTGAACCTATTTGATGATAGTGGAAACGTTATCACGTAAAGAAGTCTATGATTAGGCGGCTGATAATATGATTTAATATTCCGGAGACTTGGGTAGTGGTGTGAGAAGGATAACAAGTGGTAATAAGTCTATATTGAGGCAACTTGCAATTACAATTACTAATGAGTTCAATTTGATATCATCTTTTTTTTTTAAGTAGTATGAGTTAATGAGGGCATTTACTTATTATTCTCAATATGATTAACTTGTGGTTAAGTCGTTTGATGAAAGGGCATATTAGTTTTGTTGTCTCTCTTTGTATGAATTATATATACACATTTTTTTCCCTTTTTCACTTTTGAACAAGACTCCATCTCATAAGGTGGAGTGCAGATTGGAAAAGTGCTACTATTCTTTATGAATGGGCTGGTATGATATTCAGATACTTGTGCAAATAATTTAGTGGCAAGTCTATCAAAATGAAATTTTATAGAAAAAAGAAGCATGTGAGTGAATCTGCTTAACTCTTATTCTGCTGTTGCTAATGGGTTTAGAGTTGCCAAGGACTATGAGAAAGCCAAAACAGCATATGAAAAAGTTTCAAAAGGACAAGAGATGCTTTCTTCATATCCTTATTCTATTTTATTATAATCTTGGTTTTCATCTTATCCTATCAAAGAAAATAAATGATCATGTTCTTCTACAATGTTATTATATTCACCATATTCACAATTCAAGTTAATCTAAAAAGGATGATTGTTGTTATAAGAGATAATATCTGCAACAAACTATGCAGATGAATTCTAGCACCTATTGATGACGCAATGACGATTCTTGATGAATGAAGAACCATCCTCTTTGTTAGCATGTTTTCATTTTCACTTATTGTACCTGAATAAATGTTTGTGTGGATGCTTTCAAATTCTAGCACCCATGTGTTATGATGGGTTGTGAAAAATGCTGAGTTAAATCTCCTCCTGGGGCAAACAAATTGCAACGCCATCAAGTCCTTGAAGAGCTAGATGTGAGTACATTTGGGTAACTAACACTGAGCTCTTACTTGATGTGGTGCAGACTATATTTTCCATTTTTTATGCTATAATAAGTTTCAATTTATTGACCCATAATTTTTTTAGGAAATTTGATTTTCTTTTTGTTACTCTTGAGTTAGCATATAAAGAAGTATCCATCCTTGACAGGGTTGTGTGTTATATTGCTTTGCTCGTAGTTCATATTCATTAGCATCTTGTGGTGGTAAGTGAATTTTTATGGAAGTAAACTGATGATGTGCTTTTTGAATGCTACACTTCAGTTATCTAATCTTTTTGCCCATTTTCAATAACAAAGACTTTGGTTTATTCACATCTTCTTGTCCCTGAAAAAATGACTTTTACTTAGATTAGATTAGGTTATTTGCAGAGAAATGAATTCAAACACTCTTCTTACTTCCCGATACTTCTATAATTTTAATAGTGAAAGTCAGATGGTTTCTGTAGGAAATTCTTTGATATGTAATGCTTGCATTTTGTTACTTTCTGATTTCTGATTCAATGTCTACCATAGGGTGATTACTGAAGTTGTGAATGAAACTGAAAAAGAATTTGGATGATGAGAAGCCTGCAATTGAGGAAGATGTAGCAAATGGAAACAAGGAGAGTCCTGCTAATGAAACTGAAGAAAAAGAGCCCGAGGATAAGTGATGATGAGGCGATGATGGATGATATGCTAGATGAAGATGAAGAGTTTAGTGATCAAAGTAATAATGAGGAATAAATTTATGTCTTTGATGTTTGTAACGATATTTTAATGCTTTGAATCTTAATATATCATTCTTGTATTTCAAGATACTTTGTGTTTTTGTTAATTTGAAGCTTGATACTTGTCTAGAGTGGTACCTTAATAATAATTATTTTTTATTATATTATATTAGATTCCAAGTCCAGGTACCTAATTTGGTATGCATAATTATTTAAGTTTGCCCCTTTTTTATTAACAAACATGATTTGTTTATCAAAAAATATTATTTAAATATGATTATATAATCCGTGGGAAATCTGTCCAAAATAATATCATAACATTCGTCTGAAATCCGTCCAGAATTTGCATGAATGACAATATTGAATCCGTCTGAAATTAATCCAATATAATCAAAACTCAGATTTTTTGTGTTTGTCTGAAAGCTGTCCGAAATCTGTCTGGAACTAATTTTGGGCGGAATTTCGGACGAAATTTTCAATTTGCAACGGGGCTTTTTCGGACGGGGGATGTTCCGTATGAAATCCGTCTGAAATTAATTGTCCGTCCAAAATCCGTGGGAAAAGTGTCCAAATTTCGTCTAAAATCCGTCCGTGAATCCGTCCGAAAATAACAATTTTCTAGTCGTGCACCTTCTTTGAGCTCTAAAGTCTCGAAGTAGTCTTTCAAAGGATACATGTGATATGTACATCAGGAATCCATAACCCAATTCCTTTGTGTTTTCGAGGTAGATGCTACCAACACTACCGCACTCTCATAGCCATCAGAAACAACCGCTACATCCGCTGAGTCATGAGACTTTCTTGACTCCTTACCCTTATTGTCAGGACAATCTTTCTTCAAATGACCGGTCTTGCCATAATTGTGACACTGGGGCTTCGACTTTGATTGAAACTCCGACTTTGACTTGGACTTCTTCCCCTTCGATCCTTTCTTCTCATTTCTGCCCTTTGAAACATTCAAGCCCTCACCATTATCCTTGGATCTAAGCTCCTGCTGTTTTTGAAGCTCATTGGTTCTAATCGAAGTTTGAACCTCATCTAAAGTAATGGTTTGGTCCTTGCCATAAAGTATAGCCTCTTTGAAATTCTCAAAAGACTTTGGTAGAGAATTGATTAAGAGCAAAGCCTTGTCCTCATCATCAAGTTTCACCTCAATGTTCTCCAAATCATCAAGAATCTTGTTGAACTCCGCGAGTTGCTATGATATCGTTCTTGATTCGACCATCTTGAAAGAGCATAGTTGTTGTTTCAACAATAGCCTATTTGCTAGAGACTTCGTCATGTATAAGGACTCCAATTTGATTCACATTGCCGCAACTGTCTTCTCCCTTGCAACCTCCCTTAGTGCCTTATCACCAAGATACAATATGATAGCACTTCTTGCCTTGTTTATCATATCTTCCTTCTCCTTTTGAGAAAGGGTGGAGGATATTTTCACCTCACCCTTCAAAGAGTCTGCACATCCCAACTATATCAAGATTGTTTCCATCTTGATTCTCCATAACCATAAATCATTATTTCTGGAGAATTTCATTTGGTACCCATGGTTCAGCCTCTTTGTTCTTCACCTGATTCCCACAGACGACGCCACTTGTTGGTTCCTAGACTCAGATGGAACCCACAAAGTCCCTGAGCACAAAACAAATACACAAAGAAAACAACAACCACACAGGAAATACTACAAACACTTGGTAGGCACAGAAAATTTTAGAAATTAACAAACAATAAAGGGATAGAAGAATGCACACACAAGATTTAGCGTGGTTCGATCAATGTGATCTACATCCACGGGAGACAGCATCACCACTAAGAATCAATGATCAGAGTTTTACAATAGAGAACTCCTCTAGATTTGTCACTCCCTGTTCACAAGAACATGAACAAACCCCAAGCTTATCTCTCTATTTTCACACAAACCCTAGATCAATATTCTCACTTGATTTTATCTCAATCCCTATGAATCAATTACAATGAATCACACTCAATGTATCTGGATGAAATTCGAGCTCCAAGACCCCTTGAATCTTGCACAAAATCTCATAACTTGTGTTATGCAGAAAACTGATCATAACAGCTTTTAAGTCGCGCCATAATCGATTATGCCTTCTCGGCCTGCGCTCCGTGTTTCTGGAATTCCCCATAATTGCTTGTGCTAATCGATTACAGTTTCATTGTCTGTTCTGGAAATCCATATAATAGATTATGCTAATCGATTATGCCTTCACTGTCCATGTTCCTTATTTCTGCAAATGCACGTAATCGATTATGCTAATCGATTACAAGTTCTCTGTCAGTCCCATAATCGATTATGCAGACAGCACCATTAATTATCCCTACTGAAAACTCCACTTTACTGATTTTGAGGCATCTTTTAATAGTTAATTTAGTTATATCATGTTCCTTAAATGAATCATAATTTCAATCAAAATTTTTAAGTAATTTAAAAAAGCCTCCTAATATTCAATTAGGACAATCATGGTTTAAAAAAATGTGTTTGAATATTGTGATGTTAAAAAACTCCCTGATTTCCATGAATTATTTTTAAGATAGATTTTGTGGGACATTTTAGTGAAAATATAAATAACAAACCCATCTCAAAATCCTAGCTAATCTCGTGAGATTTTCCTAACTTTCCTACTCTTTTTTTCTTTCTCTATTTGGTTGTTCATAAAAACCTAGTGGCGATCTTCACTCTTTTCCTTTTCTCTTACACCACCCTTACACTTTTGGGAGCAAATATCAGAGAGAACCCTAACCCTAACCCGCACCACTGTCTGCTCTCTGGCGCGGCCACGGCTGGTTCCCTTGTTTGCCTTTCTTGTCTCTCGGGGCTGTTCCTAAAGTCTTGGTGCCTAATGGGCTTGTCTTGATGCCTTCGGCCTCAAGCAACCCCATTTGCCTATGGAAGTTTCTTACTTCCCCTTTTTCATCATCCCCTGCTTCTCCTGCTCGACCTTGCACCTTTGCTCAATCTTTGAGCAATTCTTGTGACATCCCCTTAAGCCAGTTACCGAAACCTTGCAGAAAATGAGATTCTATCTCAATTAGGATTTCAGAGGACGAATAGCAAAAAGGTATTGATAGCTGCAAGAACAACCTTCATGGAAGATTGCTTTTTCCTAAAGGTAGTCCTCTAGTGAAGTTTCAGGAATTGAAGGACAAGCTTTTAAAGCTTTGGAAGCCCTTGAAATCTTGGCACATCATTCCTCTTGGGAGAGGTTATTACGAGTTCAATTTTGCATTAGCTAAAGACCTTCGCTATGCTTGGGCGGTTGGTACATGGAATTTGAGCCCGGGGATTATGAGACTTTCCCAGTGGAGTCGAGACTTTAATCCGAACACTCAGAAGCAGACTCACACTCAAGTTTGCCCGAGAATTCTTGACCTTTCAATGGAGTATTAGCAACCAAAAATCTTGTTTGAGATAGCAAGTGGAATAGGGACTTCGTTGTCTCTTGATGAAGCGACTAAGAACAAGGTATTTGGTCATTATGCCCGAATCTTGGTTGATATGGATTTAAGTTACTGTCTTCCGAATGACATTTTAGTGGAAATGAATGATTTTGCGTTTCATGTATCAATTCTTTATGAAAAGATTCCTTTATTATTGTAAATCGATTGGTCATAATTTGGAGAAATGTAAAAGGAAAGTTGTGGAGAAAAGTCGTGTTCATCCTCCTCAGCAAGTGGTCTATGTTCCCAAGTAACCAACAGTGCATTCTGTTGATAGTCCTGAAAATTAAAATTTGGTTCCAATGGATGAGGCATTTGGCTCTAAAGGGGCATATGTTCAGGCTCCTAGAAAAGATGACGCTGAGGCAGTTCATACTGTAGTTGATCCAGTTATTCATCAAGATTTGGATCCTGCTCATCAAGATTTAGACCCTGTTAATAAGGAAACTGGTTCCAAGGGGGTAGATGTCCGGGCTCATGATGATGCCTATGCTGCTCTGGATGGTTCAAGCATAAATGAGAGTGATTTTACTGATATTTCAAAGCTTCATGAAAAGAATAATAATTTTGTGCTAGAACAATTGGATTTGCCTTTAATTAAAGATGTTGAGGTGGAGGATGATGTGGAATCAGTTTATGATGAGTCCATTCATCCCAATTCCCCAATCTTACAGGATTTCCCTCATCCTGTGGCCCCTAATACTACAGATATTATGCATTCGGTTAGCCATGCCTCTCCTACTAAGGAAGTGTCTTCAGCTTTGATTATTCAGAATGATCCTAATTCTTCTTTACAGCAAGATGTTTCTCCCAGCATCAAGGTTAATCCAATTGTGCAGAAGGATTTGGACATCATTGCTGAATTTTGGGCTGCCTCTGATAAGGGAATTCAGAATTCTGTTCCGGACTAGAATTTGAAGTCCCGGGAAATCAATAAGGATGACTTGCAACACGGTGATGATGCTGAAGATCAGTTTCAAACTGTGCTCCCTAAATCCAAAAAGAAGAAGATGCGGCAGAAGAATACCCAGGTAAACAGTTCCAATTTTTTGTGCTAGAGATGTTTCTCAATGAATTTGTTGTATTGGAATATCAGAGGAATTTCTACTCTTGATTCTAGATTGTTTCTTAAAAATCTTTGTGCTAACAATAAGCTTGAATTTGTTTTGTCTCTCAACCATGGATACTATTAAATCAAGTCCCATCTAGGTTTTGGTCTAATCTGAATCTTAAATCTTTTGCTGTAAATGATAGGAACTCCTTGACTCCTAATCTCTGGTGTTTTTGTAACAATAGTTTAAATCCTAAGGCCATTAAATGCAGTAGCCAATTTGTTGCTTTCTCTTTGATGGTTGATAACCAAGAGATTTTTATCTCTGCTGTTTATGCTAAATCCTCTTATATCCAAAGGAGAATGTTATGGTCAAAGTTAGCTAATTTCCAGAAATCTCATAGTGGCCCTTGGTGCTTTATTGGAGACTTTAATGCTACTTTAGGATCCCATGAAGCTAGAGATGATAAACTTTGTTTAAAAGGCTGTAGCATTGTCTTAGTGTGCAGTTTATGTAAGCAAGATTGTGAGACTACTGAACATCTGTTTTTGAACTGTCCTTTTGCTATTAATATTTGGAATTGGTTCAATACTTTGTTTGAATATAATCTTGATTTAAGTTTTGTTCAGTCCATTCTTTCTTTTAGTGATAAAGATTGGAGTTCACAATTGCATGATATTGTCTCAGCTGCTATTGTCAATGTTCTGTGGGGTATTTGGTTTTGCAGGAATATGGCAAGATTTGAAAGGAAGTCAACATCTATATTTAGGGCAATCAACTTGGTTTTTGCTAATGTCTCTTTGACTGGAAACTCAAACTCAGGAACAATGCACTCATCTATTAAGGAGTTCTCAATTCTGAAGAAATTCCCAATCAAGAAGGTTTTGTGGTTCCCCTTTAGAGACTATCGAGCCTCGGTTTTGGGATGCTTTCCTATTAACTTAGGAATAGGAAACTCTTTAACAACCGAATTCAATGGTGCAATATCAATTGAGCTAGCTGTTGAAAAAGGTTGGAAAAGATTGTGGTTGGAATGCGACTCTCAGATAGTGGTTAATGCCTTCAAAGATGGTAAATATCTTTCACGGAGATTGAAAAATAGATGGTTAAATTGTATGATATTAATTAAGCAAATGTCTTTTGTTGTAACTCACATCTATAGAGAAGGGAATTCATGTGCTGACAAATTAGTTGCTCATACTTCTCTTGGTAGGGCTTATTTTCTAATGTTGTTAGGACAAATTTTTAACCATAACAGGTTAGGTCTCCCCTGTTATAGGTTTAAGTAGTTTTACTCTTTATCATGGGTTTGGTTTGGCCTCCCATGTTTCTTGTAATTTTTTTTAATAAAATGTAAGGTATGCTGCAGATGATTGATAAGGTATGGGGTGCTAACCTAGTTAGGATGCCTTACCTTATAGTGATGTTTTTGTATACCTTTTGCATAAAAAAAAAAACCCTAGTGGCAGTAACCCACTACTTTTTTTCTTCTCCTGTTACACACAGAAGCAATTCCTTTCCAAATGACTAGCCCTAGGTTCTTCCTCTTCTAGACTCCTTTGGACCAACTTTTTCCCAGTGGCTAATCCAGCTTCTCGCTAGTAAGTGCAAGTCCAGATACCCACTCAATTCTCGGCTTCATTGAAAAAAGATTATCATTTAGCTACCATATCTCTATATGTTTCTTTCTCTTTTTTTTTGAGAAAAAAAATTAGGGTGAAGGGATGGTACCCCAGTCCAAGGCAGGGAAAACCTTCCGGAATCTATGAGCAAGGGATGGTGCCCCAGTCCAAGGGATGGTGCAACCTGTCAAATACAAGATCTTGTCATGCTCCACTAGACCAACCCCTTGGGGTTCTCTATATGTTTCTATTTGATTATCTATTTACTTTCCCATTTATCTCACGTATACCATGTAGACAATATCACACCCATGACCTAACTTCCCCTGAAACCATGATACATGAGAAGCACCAAAATCTTGATGCATAGTTAGCCAATGTCCACAACAAGTCACAAAACAAATTGCAACCTAGGAAAACGTATACATACTAATAGTATACATAAGTAAACACAAATTGGACGAGCAGGGCAGCTCAGTTGGAAAAGCTGCCTCGCCTACTCCCATGGGTTATGGGCTCGAGTCATATTATAGGGGGAAGTGGGGAACCACTATCGATCCCCTTTAAAATAAGAAAAAAAGGAAAAAAAAAAGGTAAACACAAATTGACACTAGTGGAAAATATACATTAGACGGTAAATGTTTACGTCAGTTAACCAAAAACTAGACGTTAAAAAGGGGGCGGTGGCAGTTTTGTAAATATCAGACTTCATTAATTCACTGTTAACGTCAGTTGTTTTAAGGACTGACGTTAAAAGTGAGGCGGTGGCAGTTTTGTAAATATTAAATCACTATTTGTGTCAGTTGTTTAATGAACTGACGTTAAAAGTGTTTTGCAAGAATTACTAACACTTTTAACGTATGTTGTTTATAAAACTGACGTTAGAAGTGTGATTTTTACTTCAGTTAAATAAATAACTGACGTAAATAATCAACTCATTCCTATCTTTCTTTCGTTGTCATCTCCTTGTTGTCACTCTTAACGCAGATCATCACTCCATATATAGTGCAGTTTATTTCTAATCTTTTTTTTAAAAAAGTTTATTTTTAATCTTAATTAATTAGCTTGAATTAGTAAACAAATTCTTGTGCAAATTAAAATAAATAAACACTTAACATAAAACAAGTTATATATGTATAATCAAATCGTATCTCATTGAAGCGATTCATAAGTTACAATTACATGATTAAAAGATAAAAAATTTCCGCAAGATAGCACTAAAATATAAAAAAGTTTCTGCTTCAACATCATTTTCTTCTCGGTCCCGTCCTCGAAACTCCGATATTGAATGCATCTCCTCCCTTACTTGAAGTCCTTGATGCTCCATCCGAATCCACAATCAATTTGGAGCCAAGGCGGAGTGAAGGGTGCACTCGATCTGTTTCAAAGAATATTCTTGGAACAAGCACTTGGTTCCAAAGGCGAGGTTTTGGAACTCGTAGTCGCGATTCTCCAGAATGATGATGGTGTGTTCAATTCACATAATGCGATTTACACACCCTTATCACCCATGTAATGTGATTTACTCAAACTCAGAAGTTGTTTGACCATTAAGACAGAGACATTTAAGTCTAGGTATAGGAAGAAAGAGTGATGAAGTTAATCTCCATGGCAGAGCCATATTGTGAAGCAGAAAAATTAAAGGAAGGAAGGAAGCTATTTATAGGAGTAGGGGATGAAGTTACTAGGCGTCGTAAGTTGCTAAAAAATTAAATTGATCATTAAGAGCATTAGGTTCCAAGGCGCATTGGGAGTTGGCAATCATATATTATAAACGTGCAGAAAAGAAAAAGCCCGAAGGAATAGGAAGAAATAGACCTTTAAGTCTAGGTATAAACTTAGTGCTCATAAAGAGGATTATAGGTTACAATGTGCATGGGTAAGTAGCACAACAGTAATGGGTAATTTAGTATCAGAGTAGTCAAAGGAATGAATGCTTTTGCAGAAACTTATATACTTTTAACGTCAGTTGTTGAAATAAACATGACGCTAAAAGTGTTTTTAAAATAAAAAATATTTATTTTTAACGTCAGTTGTTTATACAATTGACGTTAAAAGTGTGATTTTTACTTCAGTTAAATAAATAGCTGACGTAAATAATCCTATGTCCCTATATGCCCTGTTGTCACTCTTAACACAGTCTCTCGAGCCATTTTGTGAAGGAATAGAAATATAGAGGAAAAGAAGAGGCGATGATGCAGATCGATACGTAATAATGATACTTTATATAGAGAATGATTTTTACACAACACTTTTAACGTCAGTTGAATTCAACAACTGAGGTTAAAAGTATTTTTAAAAAAATATTAATATTTAACGTCAGTTGTTTAATACAACTGACGTTAAACAATTACTTTTAACGTCAGTTGTTTAATAAAACTGACGTTAAATGTTTTTTATTTTTTGCTTTTTGATTATAACGTTTACACTCGCGCGCCTTCTGAACTTCGCTCTGTACGTACGTCTCTTTTCTATTTTCATCACGCTCAACCCTAGATCACTCTCAACCCTCACTCTCGCTCTCACCCAGCACGGAACCCTAATCGCGAGCTCATCTCCACCGCAACCACCGCGAGGGCTTCTTCGCCACCACCGTGAGGTACACTATTAACTCTAATTCTGTCTTTCTATTCATTCTTTGCAATAACTTGACATCTCTCTTTCCCCTTCCCGCGCACTAACTCTCCTTGTCCCTCTGCTCTCAGTAACCACATCGAACGTTGGCCACCACTCGAGCGATTCCTCCCAACCACCACGCGAGCACCTATTTCTGGTGAGTATTTAAGGCACATTTTTGTATTTTTGGTTTTGAGTGTATGTTGAAACTGTAGTCTCAGTAGTTGAAACTTGAAACCGTGAGTTTGAGTTGTTTGGAATGTACGTCTCTATTTTTGGTTTTGAGTGCATGTTGCTTTGCTGGTTGATCTGTCACGGCCGTGATGCTCATCACGGCTAGGCCGTGATCGATTACCGCCTGTGATGGCATGGTCTGGTTCAGTTGGCACGTTACGGCCGTGATGGACATCACTGCCAGGCCGTGACCAGTGCTTGGCAATCTTCAAAAACTATAGTTTTCAATCTCCCGTATTGTCCTTATATTGGATATATGTTTTATATATCTACAGGACCTATCTAGTTATGGATCGTAGTTGGATGGTTTGTAAGCGTACTAGTGCTGAGTATTTGAAGGGGGTGGGAGAATTTATAGAATTTGCTCAAAGGAATGTTCCTAATAGTAATGGAATGTTCTGTTGTCCTTGTGTCAAGTGTTTGAATTCGAGGAAATGTACGGTGAAGGATATACGTACTCATTTGATTTGTGAAGGGATTTGCTTGAGTTATACAAGATGGATGTGGCATGGTGATGTGTTGTTGAGTAGTACGGCGAGTGTCTCCCAAAGTGAGGACGTTGACGTAGATATGGAGGATGATCGAGTAGAGGACATGATCCGTGATATTGGACAAGAATCTTTTCATCGAGCTCATGTGTATGATAGGTTGTGCGGTGATGCGGATAAGCCTTTATATCCAGGGTGTACTACTCATACACGGTTGTCGGCGGTGCTAAAATTGGTTTGTGTGAAGGCGAGAAATGGTTGGACCGATAAAAGCTTCACGGAATTGCTTGAAGTGTTGAAAGACTTGCTTCCGGAGGACAACACATTACCTGACCGTAACTATGAGGCCAAGAAGGTATTGTGTCCTATGGGTATGGAGTATAAGAAGATACACGCATGCCCCAATGATTGCATATTGTACACCGGTGTTCATGAAGACAATCACGATTGTCCTAAATGTGGGTTATCACGATACAAAGTGAAGGGTGGTGATGATGATGATGATGATGATGATGATCTTGATGATGTGAGAAAAAAGGGTCCTCCTGCGAAGGTGTTGTGGTATCTTCCAATAATTCCAAGGTTCAAGCGATTGTTTGCCAATGCGAAAGATGCGAAGAATCTTAGATGGCATAATGATGAGAGGAAACGTGATGGAAAGGTTCGTCATCCTTCTGATTCTATTCAATGGAAGAATATCGATACTATGTTTCCGGATTTCGCCGATGAGCCAAGAAACCTAAGGCTTGGACTTGCTACGGATGGAATGAATCCTTATGGTAACATGAGTAGTATTCATAGTTCATGGCCTGTTCTGTTGGTAATTTACAACATGCCCCCTTGGTTGTGCATGAAGCGCAAATACATGATGTTGTCTATGATGATATCGGGCCCAAAGCAACCGGGAAATGACTTAGATGTTTATCTAGGTCCCTTGATTGAAGACTTGAAAACGTTGTGGGTGGAAGGTGTTGATGTAGTTGATGGGTATTCTCATGAGACTTTCAAGCTTCGTGCCATGTTATTTTGCACCATCAACGACTTTCCAGCATACGGTAACTTGTCCGGCATAAAGTGTCAAGGGGCATAAAGCATGCCCTATATGTGAAGAAGGCACATGCTACACTCAGTTGCATCATGGAAAGAAGACGGTTTACCTTGGGCATCGGAGATTTCTTAGACGCGATCACCCATATCGTAAGATGAAAAAAGCTTTTAATGGATGCCAAGAGACAGAAGAAGCGTCGGCGGCCTTAATTGGAGAGCAGGTTTATCAGAGGGTAAAGGACATCGATGTTATATTCGGCAAGTCCAAAAAGAAAGGTAAAGATGCTGAGAAAAACATATGGAAGAAGAGGTCGATATTCTTTGATCTTCCATACTGGCGCAAGCTTGATGTCAGACACTGCATTGATGTGATGCATGTGGAGAAAAATGTGTGTGATAGTGTGATCGGGACGCTTCTCAACATTCAAGGCAAGACAAAGGATGGTGTGAATGCTCGTCTCGACCTCGTTGCTATGGGTATACGAGAGCAGTTAGCTCCAGTTGTTGAGGATGGTAAGCAGACTTATTTGCCGCCAGCATGTCATACTTTGTCAAAAAAGGAGAGACAAAGTTTCTGCTGGTGTCTTCAGGGCATCAAAGTTCCACATGGTTACTATTTAAATATGAAGAGGCTTGTCTCTAGTGATCTTAAATTGGTTGGCTTGAAGTCTCATGATTGTCACATCTTGATGTAACAACTTCTGCCCGTTGCTATTCGTGGTATTGCTACAAAAAATGTGAGACATGCCATTACTCGGTTGTGCTCATTCTTCAATTCTATATGTAGCAAAGTCGTTGACCCCCGTATGTTGGATGACTTGGAAGTTGAGGCTGCTACAATCTTGTGCCAATTGGAGATGTATTTTCCTCCTTCCTTTTTCGACATAATGGTTCACTTAATTGTTCATTTGGTGAGGGAGATTAGATTATGTGGGCCGGTTTTTCTAAGATGGATGTACCCAGTTGAGCGCTACATGAAGATCTTGAAAGGGTACGTGAAGAATCCTCATCGTCTGGAAGCATCTATTGTTCAAAGGTATGTTGCAGAAGAAGCTATTGAGTTTTGTTCGGACTACCTTCATAACACGGATCCTATAGGGGTTCCTAAGCCTCGGCATGATGAGATCAGATGTCAAGGTAAGGGTACACATGGCTTAAGAATTAATAGGAAGGATCGGGAGGAAGTGCTTCAAGCACATTTGTATGTATTGAACAACATCGAATGTGTTCAGCCTTTCTTATTTGAACATAAAAGAAAAGTCAATCAAGAAAACCCTCGAATGAGCGAAAGGTGGTTGTTGAACAAGCATAACAAGACTTTCTTACCATGGTTCAAGGAAGAAATGCTTAAGGATGGTAGTCTTCGCTTCGATGATGTAAAATGGCTAGCACGTGGGCCTAACTTCAACGTCATATGTTGGAGCGGATACGACATAAATAACTTTTCCTTTTATACAAAGGAACAAGATAACAAGAGTACCATGCAAAATAGTGGGGTTATGATCGTGGCCGAAGCAATGCACTTCTCTAGTGCAAAGGACACAAAACCCGTTACAGAACCGATACCTTACTTTGGATATATTGAAGATATTTGGGTGCTCGATTATACTAAGCTTACGGTGCCGGTATTTAAATGTAAGTGGGTTGATAGTAACGGTGGTGTACAAACCAACGAATTGGGGTTCACATTGGTAGACCTCAACAAGTTAGGTCATATAAATGATCCTTTCATAATGGCTTCCCAAGCAAAACAAGTGTTCTACATCACTGATCCTTCTAACAAAAGGTTGTCCGTGGTTCTCCAAGGAAAAAGCATGTATAATGGTAGTGATGAAAATGAAGATTCAAATCTTGATATTCCTGAGACTCATTCTTTTTCAACAAACATGCCTACTATAATCGAGGAGACACAGGTGGACAATATACATGACACTCGTGATGATCATCACGAAGGGATATTGATATAGGTAGTTTAAACTTAGTATACATTTATTTTTATTTATATTTATGTATTTATTTTGAGTTATAACCTATGTTAATAAATATATATTGTTTCTGAATAAGTATATATGGATCATTATTCCATTTTTCCTTTGCAATTCTGTAATGTGTGTGATATTCTGTGTTACTGGGATATTTACTGAATGCAAGGATGGCTGAGGGGAGTGATATTTTAAAACTGAATTTAAAAAAAATACTATTAACGTCAGTTTTATCATACAACTGACGTTAATAGTATTTTATAAAATATACAGTACACTATTAACGTCAGTTGTTTATTACAACTGATGTTAAAATTAAGACCTTTAACGTCAGTTCTTGATAACAATTGACGTTGGTTTTAACAAAATTAACGTCAGTTTTTTTAAAGAACTGACGTTAATTTTGACAAAATTAACGTCAGTTGTGTTAAAGAACCGACGTTAATAGTGTTATATTTAACGTCAGTTCTCAACTGACGTTAAAAGTTTAACTTTTAACGTCAGCTGTATTTACGTCAGTCAGTATTCTGACGTAAAAAATCAATTTTAACTGACGTAAAAAACACTTATTGCACTAATGTGATTTCAAGGCTACATAAAATTGGCTATTAAAATATTAGAAGAATTGTATTGAGTTTTACTTTTCTTTATTAAAAAAGTATTATTTATTTGTTAATTTTTTTATTAACTCTTATAACTTTGAATATTTGCTAAAATTCTATATGATTTTTTCAAATCTTATAAATCCATGAAGTCCTTTCAATTCTTATAAATTATTATTTACCAATATGGTGTTGGTCCAAGCAGCAAGGTTGCTTTGGTCCCTTAAACATGTGGTCCTGGGTTCGATCCCTGGATCCATGTCCATGGAAAAAATTCATTGGAGGGGTCGTCCGTTTAGACACATCACAATACCCGAGAGATTGATCTCTCACATATCGAGTGGGAGGACACTCCGAGAAACAAAAAAAAATATAAATTCTTTTTTAAAATTCAAACTACAAAATCTTAATTATAAAAGTCTTTAAAAAAATCTTATAAAATCATTATACTTCTAAATAGTCTTTTAGAATCTACAAAATGTTTTTTTATCCCAAAATAGTATTTTTAAAATTCTAATTGAATATACCCCCAAAGAAAGAAGAAGAGAGTAGGAAAGTCAAGAAAATCTCACTGGGCTGGATGAGATTTTGAGATGAGTTTGTTATTTACTAGACTTTGATCCCGTGCCCGCACGGGGCAAATCATAAATGTTTTCTCTTGTTTTTTCATATTTGTATAATACAATAGAAAATAAAAAAGATATAATAATGACACGTGGAATAGTTTTCGGTAATTATGGAGATAAAGTTATTAAAATAAAACTATAACTTAGTGCTAATTATGATATACATGTTAGTAATTTAAAATAGTTTTAATTTTTTTTTTAAAATTAATAGCATGGTGACATATTTTTTGATGTTACAATGTAGTGTTACATATATTATTTCTTAATGAAATTAAATTGTTTTAATAATCGTAAAGATACTGTTCAAGATGCAACATTGTTACCAAATGATAGTGTCATTATATGTCAAATGTGAATCATATCGAAGAGCATTAGTTACACATGCACTTTCTTTTTGTTTATTGTCTCATTTTCCTATGATAACAAATTTCAAAATTCATAAGATCAAAATAATTGAGAAGTAAATGGAGACAAAGTTATTAAAATCACATGCCTCGATACAGTTTCTGATATCTTCCAGTGTCTTTCTCTGATTTGCATTGAGCAAGTCTTCTTCAATAGAAATCTTTGACGAACAACTTATCTGACTTAGAGCTCTTTGTCCAAGATCATTATTTTCGAGAAACCTTTCATGACATAAATTAGAGGTGGGTAAACGGACCAGTCCGGTCCGTTTAAGTCCGGTCCGCATAAGTCCGCATTTAAACGGACCGGACTTTATAGTCCGCATTTAAAATGGACTCTGAAAAATAGAGTCCAAGTCCAGTCCGCATAGTCTGCGGACTAAACGGACTGTCCGCGAACTTTACACTTTTTTTTTATAAGGCAAAATAACCATAATTGTAACCAATAGTCATAAAATCAAGTTCCTGCAAGAAATAAAATTGTACATGACAAGAAAGAAAATTGTACCAACGAAATTGAAATGCAAAATAAGGAACAAAAACAACAATATTACAAGTTTGAAATTAAAGCTACATGTTGACATCAAGCATCAATAACAACTTTAGTCTTTCCCTTTGATTTAGCAAGCTCCTCCTTTGCGTCAATCAAATCATCTTCATCTTCTTCTTTTCCTACAATTCACAAGTCATAATTCATAAGATTATGTTTAAAAAGCAAAACATAATTTAGGATATGAGCACAACATCAAGTGTGAAAAAAATCACCACCACATAACAAGCCATCACTTTGCATAAGAAGTCTATCTTTCAACAACCCTTGCATGCTACCACAAGAAGATGCATTATCCAAAGTTAATGAAAATATTTTCTTCTCAATCCCTCACTCTTCCAAGAAACCATAAACAGTTTTCGCCAATTCACGGCAACAGAATCAGCAACAGAATGGATGATAGGAGAAGCAAAATAATATGGGAGTTAAGTTGTTAGAATCAATTTGTTCCTTTTTTCAAAATTGAAAACAAAAGAGTCTTCTTACTAAGCATAATCCATGATTCCATGATTAATTAAGACCCAAATAGCTAACAACTAACAAAACTAGCCTGCTCATAGCAAAAACATTTACGTAATATGCCAGCAATGTGAGAGTCTGACCTCCACTTGACGTTGTAGAGATTGCACATGGTTGATGATTTCATCCAGAACCAATGATGTTCCTGATATCTGCATAGAAAATATTGTCAGTCAACTATATTTGGCCTATATTAGAATTTTCAATAAGATTATTCTTATCCCATATTCAGAAACATCTACAGACTAGAATGATTCAAGTAGCATTTAAGTATCATCAGAGAAGGTTCATAGTAAATTTTCATGCACTGCTGGAAAGCCTGCCAATCTCCATTTTTTGCACCATATTGTTGACGACTCAATTTAAAACCAACCCCCGAGTTTTGGATGATACAACAAAAATTATGCTAAAATGCAAAGTCAACTTTGAATCAGTTAAAGCAGAAAACATGACCAAAACTATTTACAACTAAAACTAACTGGGGCTTATTCACCTTGCTCCTATATAGTGTATAAATTTTCATTTTAAACATTTATTTACCACAGGGAGCTTGGTGCAACAATTGGAGTTGTAGCCATGTAATCAAAATGTTACAGGTTCAAGTTATAGAATCAATGTGTTGAAAATGCAGGGCAAGGCGAGACTATCCACTATACACACACAACAGCTCAGAGAGAAATGCAAAACTTAAACAGCAGAACAAAAAAAGTGACATTTGATCAAACAACTTATGGGCATTATTCGAACATTCAGGTCTCACCTTCTCTTTATCTCTTCGACAAGTCTTTCAGTCTCCAAGTCGAAGACTTCTTCTCCAACTTCTCCTTCGAGGGCACTTCAACACACCCTTCGCGATCACTCGCACACAATGGCGGATCTAGGGCTTACCGTTTGGAGATGCGTTCCTCACGGTGTCTTCGAAGGGGGCGGCGACCTGCGCAAGGGAGACAGGGAGAGGGAGATGAAGGTTGAAGGAGAAGTGGTCTTGGAGAAGGTTGAACGTCGCACTGAGTAGTTTAGGGTTAGAGATGGGTGAGTGTCTGAGTGAGATGGGTTAGTTTTGGGTTGTTAGTTTTTTGTTGGCCCAACAGATTTTTTTTTTTAAAACAGCTCGAGTCCGCGGA
The DNA here is from genome assembly GCA_030762895.1 of Sophora flavescens. Taxonomy (NCBI): domain Eukaryota; kingdom Viridiplantae; phylum Streptophyta; class Magnoliopsida; order Fabales; family Fabaceae; genus Sophora; species Sophora flavescens. The sequence goes on from CM061067.1 coordinate 72,380,420, forward strand.
CGGGTCCGTGAATCCGCGGACCGAGTCCGTTAAGCCCGCGGGCTAAACGGATCGGACTCAAAAAGCCCGCATTTTTTTGGACTCGTATTTTAGGGTGTCCAAGTCCGCGCGGACTGCGGGTTTAACGGACTGTCCGCGGACCCGAGTTCAAATACCCACCTCTAACATAAATACATCATTGAGTACCAAATAAAAAAAAAATTATAATATATTGACTAATGTTGTTGGCAATCCCACCTTTTTTTTTCCTTCAAATTTTCGGCTTCTTCAATCTCAGGATTGAAGATAAGCTTGGTTGAATGCATGATATTTTGAAGACTAACATTCCCTGCAATCATTTTGACAGATTAGGTAATATAGGTTAAATTTACACATGGCATTCGCCTTTAATAACAATAACTGAATTGATAGCATTTCTCAGATCCACAAAGGCGTTGGAAACAAATCTGTGTGGCCATTGGAATTAAACTTAAAAGTAAACATTAGACTTGAAATTATATATTTTTATATCAAAATTTGTATTTACTATACCTTTTAAATCAAATATCAAATTTGAAATCAAATCTATAAACAAATAATTATTCTAGATAAGTTGTTACAGTGTTACTTGTTTTATAAAAAAAAAGATAAAAAGAGATAAGTTAAGTACTTAGAATCAGTTATTTTTTAAAGGAAGAACTATATAGATTAGGATAGAGATTGAAAAACTTACCCAAAACAAAATAAAAGGGATAAGATTGAAGTAGAACAGAAAGATTTACTATACTGGAAATTAAAATTGAAATAAAGTAAATATAGATTTACGTAACTAACATAAAATGCATTTAAAATCAGTCATTCAAATAAGTTTAAATAAATTTCTGAATTTCTGAATTATTTAAAAAGTGAGATTTTATACGTTTATTTAAATTTTAATTTTAGTTCATGTAATATAAATTTAATTTTAACTTTGATAAGATTTACGTAAATACATCTTGTATGACCTTAAATTTGAAATTGAAATTGAAATAAATTAAATAATTAGATAAGATTAGTTACATCTAAACTTTAAAATTCAATTTCAATTTCGGTAATTTTGATTCATTTTTTATTTTTAGTGTGTTATTTTTTGTTAAGTTTATAAATACAATAATAAATCGCAAAATTGTAGTGTTGATACTTGGCATATGACACATGACAACATTTCATGCATAGCGAAGATGACTAATAATCTTCTATATTCTATGATTTCTGTGTTTATTGGGTGGATTTTTGCTCCCAATTGTGCTAATTGATAGTTTTGTCCCTAAGTTTAGTTAATTGAGTTCTTAATAATGTTTTATGCATTTTAGTTTATTTATATTTTTTAGTTTATTTAATAATGTTTTCTTTTGTTTTTGTTAAATAGGAAAATATGAAGAAAAAAAATTAATTAAGCAAATGGGCTTGGACTTGGCTAATAGAAGAAGCCCACGTGGAGCTATTGTTGATTTTCCTGGAAATCAATTCTAATATTGGTTTGAAAATGCTAATGGGGAGGAGCTCACCTGAAGTGGACCAAACTCTAAATATTGGGAA